>CM077583.1:33988407-35238407 GCA_039657365.1 Stephania yunnanensis | reverse complement strand
AAGCATAACTCCAAAGTAGTAAGGGGTCGACCTAATTTCTCCTCCTATATAAAACATGTTTAATTTGGATTAAGTTTGAGACTTATAATATATATATATATGAATTTATTATAGCATGACCTATCAGCCTTCTCTACATGCTGATAGATGGAAATGGAACCACCTGTATGCACAACTACACGAATATCGGGTCCCTGTCTCCGTTCTGCGATTCTTTCTCGCTTGCTCAAGCTTCTTTTTGAATTCAAGGATGGACCACATATTATTGTAGTGCTCCAAGATCTCAGTAGATACGTGGCCTAAATTTTTATCCTTGGAATGCATCTTGGTGATGAAGTCAGCGTACCGAGTTGTAATCTGCCGATCATACACCTCTCTAATAGCTGCATCATCTGATGGATCATAATTGAAAGAAAGCTATGTACAAAAATATTGAAATTTAAATATTTATAAAATAATAGGAAGTTTAGTCTATATGTTCTAAGTAAAAAATATAAACTCGACTTTATAACTTTTTACCTTCCATTGATTCCAACACACGTCTCGCATACGGATAGGACCAAGCTCAAGTGCATAGCCATCCTTGTGTAATGAGTACTTATATGCTCTAGTCATCTCTAACGCGGCTCTATTAGACGGGTACAACTTGCATCCACTAAATTGAAAATATAAGTTAGATCAAAATTATGATAAATTAATGAAACATAAGTGTGAGTAATTAAATTACATATACTTACTATCTTTCATCCTTCCCAAGTAAAAATTTTTGCCCCTTTGGTTAGTAATGTTACCTCTGGGGGCCCTAGTTACCTGAACACCATGTCGTCTTCCACATATGGCAGTATTGATGGACAGATCGCTCGAACGGTGTGTCGAAGAACTCGACGATTGTGATACATGCTCGATGTGATGACTTGTAGAGGGTAAGGCATGCAAATCAAATTTGCTTGGTAGTGGGGTCGTACGATGGTCGTGCGTCTGGTCCTGCTGATGTGAGGGAGATTTTGATTCCCTCGATGAAAAAGTAGGACCAAAACTTGTACTTAACGTAACATGACTAGCGATGGGTGGAGAGGGAAGTGATGAAAGGAGCATATAATATGTCTTCATAGAGGTTAGATCATCAGCAAATACAGATGACGGACAAAGAAATAAAAGCTTATAGGGGATGTGCTGGATGTTATAAGATGGGAGGTGTCTTAAAGAAAATGGGGTACGCTGGGTAAGCAGATATAGGTACTGATGAAAAAATGGGGCCTGCTGGAGGTGATGTTGCTAAGTTTGCTGCCCCTGAATAGACATAGTAATACCATCATCACAAGATCGTGAGTGTGAATGATCTGAATGACGAGATCGCCTATCTCAGCCTCCACCAGATCATCCTCTAGATTGTCTACCAGATCCTTCACTAGATGATGGACTACATCCTTGACATGACTTTTTAACAATTAAGAAGTTAGAAACAGTTACATATAAACGTCCTATATTTTAAATATTATGTAACAATAAAATAAATACGAGTCCAGGCTTCATTTTTCTTTACCTATTCAAATGGTTATCTATTGGTTCCTTTTCACTGTTCTCATCATCCGATGAAAACTTGGAATTATTGCTTTCATCGTCTTCTTCATTAATGTTTGACATGTGTTTGCCACTTGGATCAGCTAGCGAAATTGCAATATTGTTGTTAATATCAACTTCAGTATCATACTCAGGTAGTTGCTCTTGAAAAGCATCTTCTTGTGTAGGCGCACTGTTAACATTTTTTACTAAGCTGTGATTATCAATGATCTTTGGCTAAAGTTTGCACGTAGCTTGCCAATTGTGATGCGGACTTCTTACATTTGGGTATTAAATAAAGTACACTTGACTAGTTTGCATAGCTGGTATGAAAGGCTCGCGAATATTTAATCGTAGATTTTGATATACATCAATAATTTTGAGTAGCGGTGAACTCTTATCCTGATATTGGACATGGGATTGAACCATTCATAGATAAACAACACGGTATGTAAGGAACCACCATATTTGATTTGTATCACTTCTTGCAATTGTCCGTAGAAGTCGTTATCATATTCTACATAATTTATGCCTCAAATGCACACCCCTCTACTACGCATATCATTGTTTGCGCTATGTGACATTGTGTGAGACTTGTAGCCATCAACAAGATAGGTTTTGTGACGGCCCCAGTTCCACAATTCAGAACTGGGCCCTGCCCAGCCTAGACTTACGTGGACCCCTAGCCTATTTCGCTGAGTCACGCAATCCTAGTCAGCCTTCCTTTATCATTTACCATTTATAAAAGCAATTAAAAATTTAGTTAATCAATTAGCGAGTTATCATAACTATAGCGGAAGCAATTTTTACACCTCAAATTAACTGAAAAATCGCAAAATTATCAGTTAGGACAACCTAGAGTGTGGAAACCCCGAATATGTATATTATTGTTAAAAACTATTCAGAGGAAAGTAAACGAAAGATATACAGGCCTAAAATTTCTCAAAAACCTAACTCCCCATGTTTTAAAACGGGTATAGATAAATATACAAAAAGATCACCTATGTCAGACAAGCAATAAAAACTACTCCAGTATCCTCAAATACTATCTCCTAATTGTGGAGCCTTTCCTTTACTGGTCAGTGGATCTGCACTCCCTCACACACAAAAATGACGAGCACAGGTAAGTAAGGCCAGTAGGACATATATACAATATTTCACAATATCCAAAGCAGTCGAATTCATGCAAATAGTACGAATGGAATAAAGAACGCATGAATATAAAAGACTGTAAACTATCCATCAATGTGTGAGGCCAACTAACAAGGAGTTTCGACCAAAAGGTCGTTGAGTCGCGGCAAAAGCCCAACAGACTCGGGTTTAGGACGAGACCACAGCCTCCCAGCCCTAACCATTGCGACTTTGAGACATCCATAAACCCAGATCTAGGACGAGACCCCTGCCTCCCAGCCCTAGCCCGTACGACTATGAAACATCCATGGACCCGGATAATATCGACGGACGACCAGGAAAAACCTCGGGTTTAGGTTGAGACCCCTGCCTCCAGCCCTAACCCTCTCATATCGCAGATAAACAGTAACCATGACTCACTTGCCAATGGACTCACTCGATCGACAACAATTTCAACGATAATTATCATCACAAAGCAGTGAACAACAATAAAGCTATCACAAAATAGTAAACAACAACAGCCAATGGAGAGAAAATGAAATACTGTATAAGTCCCTAGCTGGTTTACTTACCTCACACATCGATTCCTAAGCTATCCGGCTTCCGTCGCTTTGATGTACGCACTCAAACCCCGTAATAGCTCCTCTAGGATCCTAACAGTTGAAATTGTATCAATTTAGATTCCAGTTTAATGATTTAACATCCCAAATTGGTCAACATCAGTCGAAATTGAGTTCGACAAAAATTTGTCGATTTCACGTTATTCGAGGTAAAACCCCGGTATAACGCCTCGACCGACTCCCGAATTCTTCACTTTTTATGGGAATATTGACGTTTTATTGATTTGGATCACAAATATATTTTTTTCCTTTTTCTCTGTAATTTTCCTGAATTTTTCATATTTTTATCTATTTTTTAGGATTTATTTTATATATTAAAAAATGTTTAATTTAATTCAATAATTAAATATATATATATATATATATATATATTATATATATTGAGGTGGGTCCGGGTCAAACCCGACCTGGTCTCCATCGGGTCAGGGTCGGTCCGACCCGACCCTCATGGGTTCGGGTCAACCCGACCCAACTCCCATGGTCATCTTCCTCACAGAGCCAACAACTGCTCTGGTTTTTTTTTTTTCTTGTTTTCTGGTGAGGCGTTGGGGTTGCTCCCAACTCCAACCCTAATGGGTTATGATGGCAAGGGAGATCCCCTTGCCATCTCTCCCGTTCCTCTCTCGGTCGGCCATGGAGGCGGATCCTCCACGGCCACGACCACCAACAACAACAACAACGGACTGTAACAACAACTACACCAAATCAACAACGGAAATCAACTCACCTTCCACCTCCTCGAGCTTAGTCTTTTTCTCCCGGTCTCTCTCATCTTTCTCCTTCCCTTCTCCTTCTTCTTCCTCTCGCCACTGTTTTCTTCTCCTCTGTGTGTTTTTTCGTTTCTTTCTTTATTTCTTTTTTTTCAACTTATCCACTTACCCCCTTATCCACACACATATATATACATATATATATTCAATTATTTTCTATAATATGTGGATTAATGCTAGCCACTCAATTCATTTGTTTTTTCTCAAATATATTAAGCGTACCCCATATGCCGCTACCTCGGTCTCACGTCGACACGCGACTCGATGCGCGTTCCCGCTCGTCTCGGCACCATTTTGCCATGCATAAATTTATTTGTTCAACCTTTGGTATAAAATTTTTAATACAAGCATCAAACCAAAAATAATATACCTCGGTGTCGACTCCCGAGGTTTGAATTTGTGTATCACGACAAGTGGGTCCCACGCACGACCCTGAAATACACGTGGCACGAGGTAAAATTTTAGGATCGTTACAGTCTTCCCAACTAATTAGAATTTCGTCCTCGAAATTGACAAAATATAAAGGTAAGACTTACTGAGATTCAGAAGAGATAAGGAAAGTACTCGCACATGTACGACTCAAGCTCCCACGTCAGTTCCTCATTTCCGTGATACTGCCATTTGAGGAGGACTGATGGGATTTCTTTGTTCCTCAAAATCTTTACCTTACGGTCCAGAATTTGAATAGGCTGCTCGTCATAAGTAATGTCCTCCCTCAAGTCTATCTGGCTCATATCAACTGTTGGTCGTTCGCCTTCTCTCGACCTAGACAGTCGAAGCATAGAAACATGATACATGTCATAATATTTTTTCTGCCTCTCCTGCACATCTTTCAGTCTCAATCTAATCAGTCGTATCTTCTCTTTGTGATCCACTACAATCTCAGGCCCAATCACGCTTCACATACTTTCGGCTCAATCACTTTGCCACATCCTCTGCCCACCCAAGAAGATGGAGATCTGCACGGTCTACCGTAGAGTGCTTCAAAAGGTGTCATACCAATACTGGTCTGATAACTGTTATTGTAGGCGAACTCACACAAATGAAGATATTCTTCCCAAGATCCATCGTACTCTAACACACACATCCTCAGCATATCCTCGAGAATTTGAATCAGTCTCTTTGACTGTCCGTCAGTCTGTGGATGATAAGCTGTACTAAGGTCCAAACGCGTACCCAACTGTGCCTGCATACTCCGCTAAATCTAAGATGTAAACTGTGGCCTTCTGTCAGACACAATCAATAAAGGAACGCCATGTAATCGCACGATTTCCCTTTCGTACAAACTTGCTAATCTATCAACCCGATGTGTGGTAGAGATCGGTAGAAAGTGCGCAGACTTCGTCAATCTGTCCACTATCACCCAGATATTGTCATGTCCGCGCTGAGATCGAGGTAGCCCACTGACGAAATCCATGGCAATATGCTCCCGCTTCCACCGAGGAATGGGAAGTGGTTGTAATAACCCACCAGGTCTCTGATGCTCAGCCTTAACTCGCTGGCATACCTCACACGCTCTAACATAATCAGAAACATCGATCTTCATCCTCGGCCACCAAAAAAGACGACGCACATCAACGTACATCTTAGTCCGACCCGGATGAACCGCAAAACGTGAGCGGTGAGCCTCATCAAGTATCTCATTATGTAATTCAGCCACTGATGGAGTCCATAGTAGACCTCTAAACCTCAGACACGAGTCTGTCGACTGACTCCAATCTAGATGATCCGGACTCTGAGAAAACTCCAAAAATTTCTGATACTGCTCATCTGTCTGTTGACCCTCAAGTACCTTCTAAATCGACACTGTTTGAGTTCTCATCTGCCCACAAATCAACACCTTATTACCGGTCGGAATATCAACAGAATACATCAATTCGACGGCCTCGAGTAACCCATACTCGTGTGTCATGTGGCAAGTAGTACTCTCTGAGTCTTCCCCTCTGCGGCTTAACGCGTCTGCAACAACGTTGGCTTTGCACGGATGATACTCCAAAGAGAAGTCATAATCCTTGAGGAACTCAAGCCAACGCCTCTGTCTCATATTCAGATGTTTTTGAGTAAACATGTACTTCAAACTCTTGTGGTCAGTGAACAACACAAACCTTTCTCCATAAAGATAACGACGCCAAATCTTCATTGCAAAAACCACTGCCGCTAGCTCCAAGTCATGTGTAGGATAGTTTTTCTCATGAATATTCAGTTGTCGGGACGCGTAGGCAATCACTCTACCGTCCTGTATCAATACACAGCCTAGCCCAACCTTAGCAGCATCGGTGTTCACCTCAAAGCCCTTTCCCGACTCAAGTAATACCAGAACTGGGGCGGTAGTCAATTTTTCCTTCAAAAGCCTAAAAGCTTGTTCACAACTATCATTCCACCGAAAGTTTATATCTTTCTTCATCAATTGTGTCATTGGCGCCGCAATTTTTGAGAAATCTTGAACAAAACATCGATAATAGCCTGCCAATCCAAAGAAACTCCGATCTCTGTCTCTGTCCGCGATGTAGGCCAATCTATAACAGCTCTGACCTTAGCAGGGTCCACAGACACTCCACGGGCTCCGACGATGTGTCTAAGAAATCCGACCTCTGTAAGCCAAAACTCACATTTACTAAATTTCGCATACAGTCTATGATCCATTAAAGTCTGCAAAATTATCCTGAGGTGCTCTCCATGATCCTCGCGAGTCTTAGAGTAGATAAAGATGTCGTCGATGAACACGATGACAAACCTATCCAAATACTCTCTCAACACTCAATGCATGAGATCCATGAACACCGCTGGGGCGTTAGTCAATCCAAAAGGCATGACTGTGAACTAGTAATGCCCGTATCGAGTGCGACATGCAGTCTTCTCTCTATCCTCTGTTCTAATCCTCAGCTGATGATACCCAGATCTCAAATCAATCTTTGAAAACCACTATGCTCATGTTAGCTAGTCAAACAAATCATCGATGTGAGGAAGTGGGTACTTGTTCTTCATTGTCACCCTGTTGAGCTGTCTATAATCAATACATAATCTCAGGCTGCCATCTTTCTTCTTAACAAACAAAGATGGCGCGCCCCAAGGAGACATGCTCGGGTGGATGAATCCTAATTCCAACAATTCATCAAGTTGTCTTCTCGACTCTTCTAGCTCCTTCGGAGCCATCCGGTACGGTGGAATAGATATAGGTTTGGTCCCCGGTACCAAATCAATGATGAAGTCAATCTCCCTAGGCGGGGGTAATCCTGGTAGCTCTGCTGGAAAAAAGTCAGGAAACTCGCATACCACTGGCACTTCCTCCAACGTAATCACAACCTGTTCCGTCGTACTCAATACACTGGTGAACATCTCGACACCTAAACTAGAGGCGACTCTACCTTTGGTAATAGGCAAACTAGTTGAAGTCCCCTGGAAACTAAACTCTGGATGTCCTAATAGATGAAATATGACTTTCTTACTGAAGCAATGGATTTGTGCATGATAAGCACCCAACCAATCCACGCCCAACAATGCATCAAACTCGAGGAATTCTGATACTCTTAGGTCCGCTGGAATGATATGACCCTCTATCTCAACTGAACAATCAACACACAACAAGCTCGGGTAGATTTTATCACCAGCAGCTGTGCAAAGGATCAATGGTCTCTCTAATCTAGTAGGTTTCAAACCCAACTCATCAACCATACGACCCAAAATAAAAGACACAGTATAACTTGAATCAAACATAGCATGCATCAATCTACTGCAAATATAAACCGTACCCTCAATTGAATTACGGTGACAGTCAGATCTGGTACGGCAACAGCGTGAACCTGCTCCCGGCTCTACTGCGGCTGCCTCGAACCAGTCGTGGACACTCACTGTGGAAACGACCTAGCTGTCCACACTACCAACAACCCCTCTGAAATCCCAATCTAGATGGACCACGCTGTCCCTGTCCTTGTCCCAATGCCTGACTAGGCCTCTGTCCCTGTCTCTGGTCATTACCTCTCCCATCCGTCCTCTGATAATACTGATGTTGAGGACCTGACGGTGTTGGTTGCGGTGGTGTACTAACGTAGCTCCGTGCTGGACCCACTGACACAGGCGTAGTACGCGCTACATAGGGCGGATCTGCAACCGATCCCACGCTCTGTGCCCGATCTCTCTGCCTCAATGGTCGCAATCTCTTCTTCATCTGATCACCTCCAGCACCTCTTACTAACTGTGACGATGCCGATGAGGCAACCGCTACTCTAGTGCGTGTGTACTCAAAGTTCTCGCTAGCCATAACCCTCTCGTCGGCCTCCTGCAATGTGCTCGGAGCTGTCGTCGCTACCACAGAACCAATGGAGTCTAGGAGACCATGCACAAAATAGTAAGCCTGGTCAGCGTTAGTGTCGGCCACACTCCCAGCATACTCCATCAAGCGCAAATATCGGTCCATATACTTCATTACTGACTCCTCGGCCCTTTGTCGAATGGTCTGAAACTCAGTCCTCATCCGATTACGGACTGTAGGAGGAATGTACTTCTCGTAAAACCTCTCCTTGAACTCAGTCCAATCCTTGGGTTTCCCCTTCGACGCCACCATAGTGCGCCATCAAACATCGGCCTCGCAGAACAATGAAGTTGACGATATACTTGGCTGCAAATGAGCTGGTGTAGCCAATACATCATGTATCTTCTCATGACTCCTCACATACCTCTCTGCAGCCTCGAGGTTAGTACCCCCGGGGAACTTCTCCGGATGATGCCTCTGAAACTTACAAGCCTACCTCGCCTCAGCGGTAGCCCTAACACCCGTATCAGTCGGTGTGCTCGATGTATCCTCAGCCGGTGTCTCAGGTGTAGGAGGTACCATCTCTGCCTGAACATGTGTCTCCTCGGCCACTGCAGGTCCTGCCTGAACTGGAGGTGCTGCAGGTGGGTCATGGACTGTAGGAGCACTCCCAGTCTGAGTAACTGGAGCTGCTGACATGGATGGTGATGCTGTCGCCTGAGCCTTCAGCAGTCGGAGAATCTCCTGAATCTGCTGATCGAGAGATTTAATCATCTATGACATGCCATCTAATCTCCTCTGTACGTCCCCCGTAGCACTATCGCTGGTAACGGGCTTATCGGCCATCGCTAACTGAAAAGAAATTGATTCTCACGATCAGAACATAGCTATCGATAGTTAATAATACAACAAATCAAATAGCTCATAGTCCAGGTTTAAATGTTCACGACTCACCTCACTTCCCAACTAAGAATTAGGCTATGATCATAGGGTTCCACTCTAAGTTCAACCATTCCTAACTTCCGCTGGTTTGTTTCTCCAGGGCTTGTGATTTAAATCAAGAGTCGAGTATTTACAACCGCGTCTCTGATACCAACTGTGACGACCCAAGTTCCACAATCCTTAACTGGGCCCCGCCCGGCCTAGACTTACGTAGACCCCCGAGCCTATTTCGCTGAGTCACGCAAGCCTAGTTAGCCTTCCTTTATCATTTAACATTTATAAAGCAATTAAAAATTTAGTTAATCAATTAGCGAGTTATCATAACTATAGCGGAAGCAATTTTTACACCTCAAATTAACTGAAAAATCGCAAAATTATCAGTTAGGACAACCTAGAGTGTGGAAACCCCGAATATGTATATTATCGTTAAAAACTATTCAGAGGAAAGTAAACGAAAGATATACAGGCCCAAAATTTCTCAAAAACCTAACTCCCCATGTTTTAAAACAGGTATAGATAAATATACAAAAAGATCACCTATGTCAGACAAGCAATAAAAACTACTCCAGTATCCTCAAATACTATCTCCTAATTGTGGAGCCTTTCCTTTACTGGTCAGTGGATCTGCACTCCCTCACACACAAAAATGACGAGCACAGGTAAGTAAGGCCAGTAGGACATATATACAATATTTCACAATATCCAAAGCAGTCGAATTCATGCAAATAGTACGAATGGAATAAAGAACGCATGAATATACAAGACTGTAAACTATCCATCAAATAGTGAGGCCAACTAACAAGGAGTTTCAACCAAAAGGTCGTTGAGTCGCGGCAAAAGCCCAGCAGACTCGGGTTTAGGACGAGACCCCAGCCTCCCAGCCCTAACCCTTGCGACTATGAGACATCCATAGACCCGGATGTAGGACGGGTTGCCTCCAGCCCTAGCCCGTACGACTATTATGAAACATCCATGGACCCGGATAATATCGACAGACGACCAGGAAAAACTTCGGGTTTAGGACGAGACCCCTGCCTCCAGCCCTAACCCTCTCATATCGCAGATAAACAGTAACCATGACTCACTTGCTAATGGACTCACTCAATCGACAACAATTTCAACGATAGCTATCATAACAAAACAATGAACAACAATAAAGCTACTACAAAATAGTAAACAACAACAGCCAATGGAGAGAAAATGAAATACTGTATAAGTCCCTAGCTGGTTTACTTACCTCACACATCAATTCCTAAGCTATCCAGCCTACCGTCGTCTTGATGTACGCATTCAAACCTTGTAATAGCTCCTCTAGGATCCTAACAGTTGAAAATGTATCAATTTAGATTCCAGTTTAACGATTTAACATCCCAAATTGGTCATCATCGGTCAAAATTGAGTTCGACAAAAATTCGCTGATTTCACGTTATTCGAGGTAAAACCCCGGTATAACGCCTCGACCGACTCCCGAATTCTTCACTTTTTATGGGAATATTGACGTTTTATTGATTTGGGTCACAAATTTATTTTTTCCTTTTTTTCTGTAATTTTCCTGAATTTTTCCTTATTTTTATCTATTTTTCAGGATTTTATTATATATATTAAAAACTGTTTAATTTAATTCAATAATTATATATATATATATATATATATATATAATTATATATATATATATATATTGAGTTGGGTCTGGGTCAAACCTCACCAGGTCTAACCGGATTCGGGTCGACCTGACCCGGTCAAGCCGTACCCGAGTCGGTCTGACCCGGTTTCCATCGGGTCAAGGTCGGTCCGACCCGACCCACATGGGTTCGGGTCGACCCCGACCCGACTCCCATGGTCATCTTCCTCACAGAGCCAACAGTGGCTCTGGTTTTTTTTTTTTCTAGTTTTCTTGTGAGGCGTTGGGGTTGGCTCCCAACTCCAATCCTAATGGGTTTTGATGGCAAGGGAGATCCCCTTTCCATCTCTCCCGTTCCTCTCTCGGTCGGCCATGGAGGCGGATCGTCCATGGCCACGACCACCAACAACAACAACAACGGACTGTAACAACAACTACACCAAATCAACAACGGAAATCAACTCACCTTCCACCTCCTCGAGCTTAGTCTCTTTCTCCCGGTCTCTCTCCTCTTTCTCCTTCCCTTCTCCTTCTTCTTCCTCTCGCCATTGTTTTCTTCTCCTCTGTGCGTTTTTCGTTTCTTTCTTTCTTTTCTTTTCTTTTTCAACTTATCCATTTACCCCCTTATCCACACACACACACACACACACACACACACACACACACACACACACATATATATATAATTATTTCTATAATATGTGGATTAATGCTAGCCACTCAATTCATTTATTTTTTCTCAAATATACTAAGTGTACCCCATATGCCGCTACATCGGTCCCACGTCGACACGCGACTCGAAGCGCGTTCCCGCTTATCTCGGCACCATTTTGCCATGCATAAATTTATTTGTTTAACCTTTGGTATAAAATTTTAAATACAAGCATCAAACCAAAAATAACATACCTCGGTGTAGACTCCCGAGGTTTGAATTTGTGTATCACGATAAGTGGGTCCCTCGCACGACCCTGAAATACACGTGACACGAGGTAAAATTTTAGGATCATTACAGGTTTGATATACAATGCAAAGCCGACTTAGGTCGTGTGAAAGATTAGAAGTGTTGTATCTTGAATTTGCGATGGCGCCTACAATTGAGACATTTTTTATAATAAACTTCATTTTCAATTAAATAACAAAATAAGAAGAATGGTGTTAATATGCATTTACTAGTGACATACAAATTGTCGGAATCAAGTTGAGAATTGTTTCTCAATATGTCCATCGATTGCACTTTTTGTGATATTCGGTTGTTTATACTAAAAGGAGAATAAAGAAATCAAAGATTACGATTGAATAGAATAACGCTATTAAGAAATTGAAAGTAAAATCGTGCATTGCCATGTATTTATGTATACCTCATGAAACGAGCAACTTCAAGAAAATTTAACAACATATATGCGTGTGTTGCTCTACACTCATCGTATGTGAGATAACGATTCTTTGATCTCCCAAAGGCCCAATTTTGTGGGTGAAACTTGAAAAGTTGCTATCAAAATTTTGAGTTAGGTTGACTTCACCATCCTAATTGTGGGGCGGACATATGTGCAAAGCGGAGACGAGTTACTTAAAATAATAGGAACAGAAAAAAGTTGTCTCTTCCACTAAATAAGCATTGCATATAGAGCCCTTAACCCTTGCCTTATTCCTAACATTATTTTTCGAAATTTTCTAATACCTACATTCAAATAGGAAATTATATAGATGCATATTTTAATTGATTTTCATTGTATACAACAAACATAGATGGGCAACGAGTATAATTGATAACCTCTCAAAATAATACATCTATTAAAATTGTAATGGGCCAACAAGGATAGCCTCGAGCGCCAAATAGATAAGGAGTCGCTCCATTGAGTCGAATAAACTTAGCTGAAAGATTTTTTTCCAAGCTTACACTACATCTTTGGAATGTTTTCATGCAAAAGTCGTAGATTCTTAACATTTAAATTTATAGCTATTAAATCTCTAAAGAAAATACTTAACTCGTTGATTGCAATCCATATGCCATCCTCTAAAAGATCCCGAAAAGCATTCGACTTGTTGATTGCAATCCATATGTCATCCTCTAAAAGATCCTGAAAAGCATTCAATAGAAGTCGTTGCATAAATTTATGGAAATTGTTGCTTTTCATCCCAAACATTTTCAACCTTTTAGAATCTACACAGTGGCCGATGTTAGATACCATTAGGGAAGTGCAAGTCTTTAATCCACTTATATAACACTCATTTTATCTGCTTGTCAAGTGCGAATTGTACCTTTGGATATTTCACAGAAACTGGATAGTAATGAAACTCTGGACGGTGACAAATCCCCATTAAGTTCTCCCTAGACTTTGCTTTGTCTTTTGTCTTCCCTGACGCACTCATGATTGTATTACAAATGTTGCCAAAAATATTTTTCTCGATATGCATTATGTCGAAGTTGTGTTTGATAAGGTTCGTCTTCCAATATATTAGATCCTAAAGTATGCTTCATTTTCTCCACTTATTAGTCTTCGAGAATTTGTTGTTTATAGTATCTGATACCAATTTAGTAACCATCATCAGCCGTAAAACCTCAATTTCAAGCAAGATGTTTTCACCTGATTTAATGGCCGATGGCTTGTATAATACAATTCTATCTCTATGAACACTAGACTTGTTTTTCCTCTTTTTTGAATATCACGACAAGAAACATCGGTGATAATCGAACCAAGTTGTTTTCCTGCCAAACTTCAATTGGACAGCATCGGTATCATCATAAAATAAGAGCATGTTGTCCTCTCATGTGTGCTCCATCCCGACAAGATACTGTAGGCTAGAAAGCCATTGAAAATCCACACAAGTGCAACGTGCATTGGAAAGTTCGTCTTAATTAATACATCATAGGTAAGCACTCCTTCATACTGCAAATCCTGTAATTTTTTCACCAATGGTTGAAGAAACAACTCGATTTTTAGTAACGGGTATGACCATTATTAAGAACATTAGCTTTTTCTTCATGCACATCAACGGAAGAAAGTTTTACTGTGTTAAAATTATCGACCACAAGGAGTACGATTTGTCAATCATTCCAAAAGGCAGGAACCCATTACTGCATAACCCAAGCTGAACGTTACGAACTTCGGAGCTGTAGGTAGGGTTCAATTAATTGAAGTGGTAGCATTCCATAGAAACATAGCAATGTTACATATTGTCCTCATCTTTTGCGTGCCATCGCATATGTTTCACTTTAACTTTCGATGCAAAAAACATTGTAAATGAGGTGCCAAGGGAAATTAAATCATTGTCTTATCCGGGCGTTTATTGGAGTTAAACTTAAGTTCTCTGCAAAACTTGCAAGATGTAAGCTCGGAGTCAGACCCCCAGTAAAGCATGCGTAATTAATGGAAACAATCGATTTGCTCAAATGATAGACCTAACCAGTGCATTAAACTTTACATTTGTAAAATATTTCTTCCAAACAGTTGAGTTTAGACAATATATCTTTACAAACCTACAAGATTTCGTCGAATGCTTGCTCCAAAATATGGTGATTCGACTTTATCGTCAATAAATGTACCATTGCTGAGAGCTTTGTCACCTTCTTGCAACCCGATCAAAGCAGATCATTCTCTGTGTCATTTATTTCAAATAAATATTTGGATTCAGGGTTTGGCTCCTCCTCACGATTCTAATTAAAATTCGGCGCTGCGTGGTCCTGTATTTGTTTGGGCATATGCCCTAGGTCAATTTACAAACATTATTTATCTTAAAATTTTAGTTAATAAAATTGAAGTTTTATTTGTTGTTTTATTATAAGTGATTGCATATTTTCCTTATAGTAAGATTCATGGGTATTTGTTGAAATATTCTAAATGTCCCTAGTCAGTCATTATACTGGGAACTATAATGAATTAAAACTAGTGTGAATATTGATATATGGTCATGTGATGATCAGGCATATAGGAATATGAATCGAGATCATGAGTACTTGTTAGGGAATAAGGTACTAGACCGACCCGATATGAGAACACCATATGAATTAACTCATAGGTACTACTCATGATAAGTATATTGTTTAGTCTTTCGAATCGAGATTACCATATACTTCAATATTAGGAGCATGGTAATTGACACAATTAAACATTGACTTTAACCAGACGATTATAAAGATTGTGATTGGTTACCATGTGAATAATATGTGAAGGTGTATAATCAAAATAGTATATGTCACTTTCGTATAGAGAGAGATATTAGTGGATCCCTTGATATGATAAACTGATAATGGTCAAGTCAATGTGAATTGATATGATCAATGTCACTTGAATGTTTTCAGTTTACCTAAAAGATCTAGACTAGTATGATTGAACATTAAGGGTGACTTTTCATGACTTATGTTTAATCAAAGGATGTCGGATGACAAAAAGATATGATATATGGTATTTATTAGCTTCTATCCATTTTGATAGTCTTGCTACTTAGGTAGTCATAATGTCTTACTAGAGACCGCTTATGACTTGTCTACCCAAATAGTTTTGGTTCACTGCCAACGTCGCATGAACCTATTGGATCGCACACAAAAATGGATTTGCGCAATTTCAATTAGTCCAGAGTAATGAATTTTATATAATAAAATTCATGACATGTATTGGAAAACTTTTTAATAGGGGCGTAAATGTAATTTGTTTAAACTGGCTAAAATATAATAGTCATATTACGAATAGGATTTTAAATGAGGGTTTTGTACACATATAAATAAAGGTTGAAACCCTAAAATGAAATAAGATTTTTGTTTTTGCTATTTTTGAGTTCTACGGATTTTGGGAAAGAAAGAAAAACGTTTTCAATCTCTCTTGAGGCTAGCATTACAAATTATGTTCACCATTCGTGTGTGAATTTCTGATAGAGGATGCACACTTAAATGTCTTGAAAATTGAGCAATTAGAGAAAGAAATCACAGATTAAGGTATGATTTACTTTTCTAGATCTAATTTAATGGAAGTTATTTTTGATCTTATAAGGGTTTTTCAAAAAAAAATTAAAATTTTCTGTTCCGTACAGTATCATATAATGATAAAACGTCGAGTATTCTTTCATTAAATCATCAACTTTATCGTCGACATCAATAAATAGTTCTTCCTCTCCATGCTCGGTCGAATAATAATATTCGAGAACGAATCCTCAACTCACAAGATGAAGCTTTACTATGTTTACATCGTAATATTTCTCGTTCCGACATTTTCAAAGTGGACATCGAATTTTCTCTTCATTGTGAAAAATGATGCAGTGTTGCATGACAACTTTATGGACTCCTTCATGCCAGCAACAAATTCCAATCGAATGTAATAGCATTCAATGCAGTTTACATCCAATCTCGAGATACAGATATCCCAAAAAACTTAAGAAACTCAAAACATATGTACACACCAATCACTATATATATTTTAGTCGAGTTTTAACCGTAAGTGATCCAATTGGTTGCATTTGCACGTACTTTGCATGATATATATTTTGTTTTAGCCATTATTACAAATTATTAAAATTTTATTTTAATATAAATAGAGAGTGTAATTATTAATTTTGAAGTTATCTATTTTGTTTCAATATATATCTATGTAGTTTTAGTTTTTAAATGCTTACTTTATTTTATTTAAGATTTATTTTATTAGATTTTGATTTTTTCAGTATATATAACTCAAATACTACAAAAAATATTTTATTTTTAATAGAATCAATTAAAAAGTGCTTTAATTAGAAAATATTATTAACTTATTTCCGTTTCTAAATCGAAACGGAATTAGAAACTAATAAGTTCCGTTTCTTCTAAATGTAATTAGAAACTAATAAGTTCTTTCTAGCGACTTTAACCGACAGTGGAAATATTCGAGACGGATTTGAGACTGATCGAGACTGAATTAGAGACGGAATTAGAGACGGAATTAAATTCGTCTCTCGAAATTTGGCGCCACCATTCCCGCCAAATTCTTCATTTCTTATGGCCGTTCATCATTCCTCGAGATTTGTATTTTGTCCGATCCTCGGCAAATTTCTTCTCCTTCCCGCACCCCACCCCCCCAACAAAAAACAAAGAAATCCCCAAATCATTCCCACGAAAAACCCCAAAACCTAAATCCGTCTCTCCGTCTCGTCGCGCGCGGCCGATCGTCTCGTCCCCTGCACGTCCATCCCGTTCGATCGTCTCGTCTCTCCGTCCGGTCGTGCGAGCCGGTCTCTCTCGGTGCTCGCTCGCGCCGTCCGGTCGCGGTGGTCTCCGTTTCTCCGTCCGGTCGTGCTACCCGGTCTCTCTCGCTGCTCTCTCGGTCTCGCCGTCTCTCTCGTCTCTCCGTCTCGTCGCGCGGCTGCTCCGTCATCGCCGATATCTCTCGCTCTCTCTCGGTCTCGATTCGATCCGGTTAGCAAGGCATTTGTAGTTTTGGAGTCTTACTACAATCTTCATTTCTTATTTGTTTTTTATTGTTCTTTATAATGCAGTAACACTCATGATCAAGAGCTCTTCACTTTCATAGAGATCATTCACCTTGTGACGGCTTTTGAGGAAGTATCGAATCGTTTGGTCGTTTTCGCTAAAAATTTGCGTCTCACAAAGTTGGCGTTCTAGTCCCCTTGTTTATCTAATTTAAAAAATTTATGGAATAATCCGTCGGGTGACATGAGAATTATTTAAGTTTCCGCTATGGTTCATTTGATAGTTCGATCTTCTAGTAAACATCTGAGTTGAAGGCAAGAAGCTATTTTATCTAGAAAGATTTTCCAATTTAAATTAAGCATGCAGACTTCATAAATTTCCATCTATCAATAAATATTTGGGGTGTCCGTGTTCCTACGTACATTATATGCGATCCAGGAATATTAAAGTCGTAATACTTGTTAGCATTGCAAATATTATGCTCATGAATGAAATATGTTATAGATTTTCACTTGAACTCAAGCTATATCTCTAGGGAAGGCAAATATATATATGCCTTGATGTTCAAATATAGGAAATGAACATAATGTGGTCGACCATCAGTATACTAGGTTTTCTTAGCGGCTCAAATATACTAGTCGAATAAATGGATTTAAATAAAAAATTTATTTTCTTGAAAGGTCTTAGCTATTATGGTCATGGAATCCATTTTATTTTTGTAAATTGCCTTGGCAATTGGCCGTGTTATAGTACTACCTTATTGTTTATGAACTGTGAAGGAACAAACTCTTGATCGTGTGACATATTTTAAGAGTTCAGCTTCTTATAATTGTTATTACTTTATGAGGTTTTATTTTAACTGTTTTGAGTGATTTGATTTGTTCCTTGGTTGATTGTGCATTAGTTGGTGTTCTTCACTTGATCTATTAAGTTAATGTTGTGTCTTTTGTTTGGTTTAGAAGTTTTTGTTCTCGCTTCTTCTCTTACATGCATAGTTTTTGAGGTTATGCTTGTTCTATTTTTAGGTTTATTAATATGTACTATTTCATTTCAACCTTTTAATTGAGCAATTCAAGATTTATATTGATTCCGTATTTGGTTGTTATTCCATGTTTATTTTATCTAGTAAAGCATGTCATCCGTATTTGGTTGTTATTCCATGTTTATTTTATCGGTAAAGCATGTCATGAGAGTCATTATAATACATTAGAATCATGTACCGAGGGTAATTACTTTGTCGTTTGATGTTATAGTTGTTAGTAATTTCATATTCATGCACTTGCTATGGATGATTGATTAGTTAGGTGTTGTTGGTTACGATTGAATAATACCTATAATTACTTAATTTCTACTACTAGTTAGGGTTAGAAACACTAGGATTACTCTTTTAGTGAATGTTGTCTGCTTTCACATTACATTTCTAGAGAATGGAATAAACCTATAACCTTAAGGACGTATGAGTGAACAAGTAGTAGACGCGTTGATACTATGTGGTATTTGTATGCCTCTGATATCGATATAGGTTAGGCGCACGGCCTCAACTTCGATTCCCCACACAACTAAATGTCTGGCCACGGTGGTCTCTTTTTGCAATCTTAGGGTCTTAAAAATTTTAATTTAAGTGCAAGAGGCAGGATGAAACTGCTCAAACACACATCAAACTGATTTTCAAATCAAATACACAAAACTATGTCGATTAAGCACAAGAAAGAGTTTATATCAAGGATTTCCTTACAACCAAGAGGATGACAAAAGAGATCAGCTTTGCAGAGACTCTTATATTCCTTTGAAAGCCTCAAAGGTGCTGGATTTGAGGACTTAAGAACAAACCACAAAGATCTCCTATTGCTCCTTCTAAAAATCAAATTTCTTCTCTTTGTAGATCTTGAATTTTGAAATGTGTTTCTTCTCCCTTATGTTACAACCAAGTTTGTGGTGGTTTTATAGTGATAGGAATTCCAATATGATATGACCGTTTATAGCCGTGTTAGGAATCCAGAAATCAAAAATTCAAATGTAAAGCTTGATTTCCAAAAGTCAAAAATATATGGCAAGGCTAATTAGCGCGCTAATATCGGAATTAGCGCGCTAACCGCAGGGAACTCAAAAAAATTATTTTATCCCTTTGTGTTAGCGACCCTTAAACTCGTCCAGACCTAACCAACCCTTATAATACATGTTATACATGTTTATTATGAGTCATTTACAACAATCCTTTTGATAATGCCCAAGCTTCTTACATAAACAACATAACTCAATCAATTCCTTCTCTTTAGATTGTGATGACTCATTAATGACTTCCTAACTTTGTCAATTTATTCTCTATTCATGAGTTTAATGTGCGAACCTCGTTCTTTCACTTAGCTATCAATTTCTTCTAGATGGTGTAGATCGCATTTCCGATTTACAATATTCTCCATTTTGGAGGCTTCTTATCATCTTAATCATTATTATTTCATTACTTGAATAGACAACCGCTCGACAAGGGTTACGTTCGACTAGGAATGTCGTCTACAAACAGAGATCGGATGTACAACCGGCTCGACAACGGTTATGTTCGAATTGAATTCGCGGCGAAGGTTAAAGAATTCATATCATTTGCAAAACAACATTGTCCTACATACCAAAGTGAACTAAGATTAGATGTCCGTGCAATTTTAAGAAATGTCGACTTGTTCCGCACTGACGTCGAAACGGCTGAGCACCACCTATGTAGGTATGGATTTGTCCGGGGATATCACAGCTTGGTACGAACATGGTGAGAACGGAGATGAAGGGCCGCAAAATTTTCACGCAATGGATTGCCATATTGATGATGCCGATGTTCGAGGCTACGATCCGACACCTTACCGCGAGATGCTACACAACGTGGCAGTCCAAGTTTCAATTGGAATGTCGTGGAAGAATCACCAAACCCCCAAGCACGCCAACTATATGACATGATTGATGCAAGTAGGGAACAATTGTGGCCTGGTTGCGAAACCATGACAACGTTGTCCGCAATGGCAAGATTACTTGCGATCAAGTCCGAACATCATATATCTCGAACGAGGGTATAATGAAATCATTAAACTCATGAAGGATTGTTTGCCAAATGACAACTCAATGGTTGAGAATTTTTATGCCACTAAAAGACTAATGCGAGGTCTAGGTCTACCTGTTGAGAAAATAGATTGTTGTGAGGACCAATGTATGATTTATCGGGGAGTGGACTCGAGTTGACGTCATGTAAATTTTGTGGGAAATCACGATACGTTGCACATCGACGAGGTCGTGGTCGGAACACAAAAACCGCCCTTGCAAAAGAATGTACTACTTCCCTTTGGGGCCCTCTGCTGCAACGATTGTATGCGTCCGAGTCAACCGCAAAACATATGCGATGGCATGGAGATCATTCATCGCCCAAGATGTTATGCAACACTGTTCGATTCGATTGCTTGGAGACATTTTAATGACGTCAATAAAGACTTTGCCGCCGAGGTTCTAATGTTCGTTTAGGATTGTGCACCGATGGTTTTCAAGTATTTGGGATTTCCGGAAATCGTACTTTCGTGGCCCGTGATTTTGACTCCTTACAACCTTCCACCGTCGATGTGCATGAAATCTGAGTTTATGTTCTTAACGGTTATCGTTCCCGACCGACCAGCCCAAAGCGTAAAATCGACGTGTTCCTTCACCGCTTGAAAGAGTTGCAAGATTTATGGAACAATGGGGTGGTTACATACGACGTTTCCACCAAGACAAATTTTGTCATGCGAGTTGCCCTTTTATGGACTCGTTAGTGATTTCCCCGCATATAGCATGTTGTCCGGTTTGGAGCACACACGGTAAGTACGCTTGTCCATATTGTATGGAGGATACAAATGCATTTCAATTGCGAAATGGAGGTAAGACATCGTGGTTTGACTCGTCATCGTCGTTTCTTGGAGAAGTCATCACCATTAAGGAAAGACAAAAAAATTTCATTAGAGGCAAAATGGTCATAATCGATGATCCGCTTCGCTTTGCGGTCCGGTGAAGAAATTTTGGCGTAAATTGAATCGTTTGGCTTGATGAAGGTGACAAATCGGCGCCGAATCTGTGAATGGGCGGATAGCTAAGAATTCGGGATGGAGGAAGAAAAGCATATTCTCGGGACTTGCCGTATTGGAAGACAAACTTGATCCGCCACAACTTAGATGTCATGCACATCGAAAAAAATGTTTTTGACAACATTTTCAACACTATTATGTGTGTACCGGCAAGAGTAAGGACAATGCAAAATCGAGGCAAGATATTCGTGAATATTGTCACCGACCTTCTCTACACATTGATTCGGCGACAAATACTTACGTCCTTGGTGCTATGCTCTTGATACATCAAGAAGACAAAAATTGTGCGAGTGGGTTGAAAAGTTGCGTTTTCCCGATGGTTACGCATCGAATCTTGGTCGATGTGTAGATCCAAAGAAATCGCGAATGTTCGGCATGAAGAGCCATGATTGTCATATATTCATGCAACGGTTGATACCAATTGCATTCGAGAACTTCTCCCAAACCCGGTTTGGGTTGCAATTAGCGAATTAAGCCTATTTTTCCGGCCCTTATCGCGAAATGTGTCAAGATTCAAGATATGGAGGTCTTAGAGTCTCAAATACCAAAAATCATTTGCAAGTTGGAAAAATTTTCCCTCCAAGCTTATTTGACTCTATGGAACACCTACCAATCCACTTGGCCTACGAGGCCCGTCCGCCGGCTCTGGTCCCGTTCAATTTCGATGGATGTATCCATTTGAGAGGTACTATCTTGAGCCCTTGATATTATTTTCCCATTCAATAGGTTTTATATCAACATTTCCTATAACATTCATATAGGTACCTTAAACATTTGAAGAACAATGTGCGAAACAAAGCGAAGGTTGAGGGCTCCATGTGTAATGCTTATTTGGTCGAAGAGGTCACATCCTTTTGTTCTTACTACTTCAAGATCACGTCTTTACGTTGCATGACAAAGTGCCACGTAACGACGATGGCGGTCTCGGGCCCACACCGAACTTCGTTGGCAATTTCTCAATTTTCACTTATCCCGGTCGACCCATGGGCAAGTCGAAGGAGCGGTACTTAACAGAAAGCAGAGTATAATGCCGCTCATTCGTACATACCGCTCAATTGTCCGAGATCGCTCCTTACGTTCGCATGTCCATCACTTTCTTTCATTAATGCAAGACATTCATTGTTCATACATTATAAATACATCCGACTTACACGTTCGTTTCTTCTAGGATATTCGTCGATGAAATCACTCAAGCAATGGGGAGTCGCAAGTTGATAGTAGTCTAGAGCACAACTTCCCCATTTGGTTTCAAACATATGTAAGGGCATTACTTTTGTACGTTATAGATTCAAATGTTTCTCCCATAACTAATGTGTCATATTGCATCTCTAATTTTGACGAATAGGCTCTAATTCTATAGTTGACGAGACGCTCGTTGATCTTTCTCGTTGGTCCTAGTCGATCATGTACTGTCTACCCCGGTTACCTTGTTAATGGGTATAAGTTCCACTCCGCAACATATGACGTTAATAGATCGACGCAGAGCAAATGCGTGTTTTGGTGAAGGGTTCAAACTACGCTGATGTTT
Source organism: Stephania yunnanensis (assembly GCA_039657365.1). Classification (NCBI taxonomy): domain Eukaryota; kingdom Viridiplantae; phylum Streptophyta; class Magnoliopsida; order Ranunculales; family Menispermaceae; genus Stephania; species Stephania yunnanensis. Next base: position 35,215,504 of record CM077583.1, on the reverse strand, counting down.
CCCATAACTATTATGGAGTACCGCAAGAGGTTGTGGAGATTGAGTATACCGCCTCAAACGTGTGGTCTTGTTTAAGTGCGAATGGTATGACCCTACACCGAATCATGGTGTGAGGACTCACCCAACACTTCAATTGGTAGAGGTTCAACGAAGTCGACGATATAACAACTACGAGCCATTTGTACCGGCAATGCAAGCCACTCAAGTCTACTACCTTTCGTACCCTTCTATGCGGAACGATCGACAAGAATGGCTAGCAGCTTGTTGTCGTCACCAAAATTCGCCGACGAGGAAACTAGCAAAGACGATAATGACCAGGGCTCTACAGAGATTGCTTTCCAAGATGGGATGCCCACCACGTGCGTAGTCGATGATGCGACGCCGATATCAACAATCTGGATGTTCCGATCGGGACTCGATTCATTGTTGAAGCGGTCCAAGCGATGAAGTTTATAGTGGAGATGAATCGAAGAAGAATCATCACCTTCTACTCATGAGAGTGAATTTGAAACGGATGATAGCGAATAAAGTTTGTATATGATATGTCAACGACCAATAATGTAGTTACTTTTATTTGCATGGATTTTGTTCTTATTAAGTCCAATAATATAGACCGAATTTCTACTTTTTGTATGCCCTTCTTTTATGATGTTTTACTCGTGAATATTGTTAGGTATCATGGCCGACGTGGTCGTAGGGGATGTCGAGGTTTGCCATTAGGAGGCCATCGTCCAGTGCGGAATAGGTGCGGCACCGACATCCGGCGGCGAAATACCAACCGGCCCTCGTGGTCGTGCCACAGAGGGGTCCATAGAGGTCGTGGCGGTCGAGGTCGTGGTTCGATACCTCCATTATCGATTCCGACTTCTGCCTCTCGAGCACGATACAGCCGCAGCACCACCTTCCCCTTCCATACCGTCGGGTCGTCTCGTACCATCTTCGTCGTCATCAAGGACTATGCCTACTACACACTTCCCCACACCTTCTCCGACATCAATGACTCCTTTACCCACGAGGCCCGCACCCCCACCACAAGATCACCGGCAAAGATCCCGAGAGGAAGACGTAAGAGCAGGGTTGGAGGTGACAGCCCTCCGCGGCCACCTCGAGGCCGGGATGGAGCCCCCTCGCGTGCAGGGGATCCCTATCACGCCGATTGCCAATGATACGTAAGTTTGCGTTTGACTTTTATATGTCAATTTCAATATGGATGTCAAATATTGAAGAAGTAGTTAAGGTGATATGCATGTTCATGAAACACAGGAGTTGCATCCTTCGCACTTTTGTGCACGGAGGATGACAAAAGTTTTTAAACGATGGATGATTCCCAAGGGTATTGTTGGAAGTCTGCACCGCCTCATCATAAAGACCAATACCGGCGACAATGGAAGGTAAACAAGACTACCATGTGCCTTATGATTTATACTATTTTCTCAAATAAGTGCTAACAATAGCAATCGCCAATTTGTAGATATTTTTTAGATGGGATGATGCGCTTCCCGAGGATCTCGTGCGAGCGGCGTACGACAAAGCTTGCAGCACAAGGTACACCGCGTTGATGCACAAGTTGAAGAAGAATCGGGTGCAAAAATGGCTTATGTTACGATGAGGCATGGAGGAGATACTTGCAAGATCGGGAGAGCGAGGACTTCCAGTGCTAGGTCTAGGCAAGCGACGGAGAATAGGAACACCGAGGTCGAAGGCCCCGGGACCGGACCCTCGAAGCACGGTGGTGGTTCCGTGTCATTTGCGACTACCCAAGAAAGATTGGTTAGTTTTTTTTAACATCTAGGATATTTTGTACATTTATACTCTTGTTCACTATGCTTGGTCCCGCACGCAGCCGATTCATCCGAGACGCCACCGTCGGTGAATGATTTGTACTTGCATCTCCACACCGTTAATCACGACAGACGACATTCATCGATACTAGATCGTAGCGGTTCTATGTAAGTATAGAAATGATATGTAAAATATTATTAAGTCTTTCACTTACCCCATATCATGTACTTTGTTTGTTGTGCATATATGCAGATAGGCTCCAGAGCGTACGTCGAGCCGACCCAGCTACACCGGAGCAATCGATGGATGATGAGGCGGTGTACCTCAATGTGGCGGGTGAGTCTTCCAAAGGACGTGTCTACGACTCGGTCCGTAGGGAGAAAGAAGAGGAGATACGAACTCCCGGTGCTAGCACGTCGCAGACGCCGGATGTGGTGCCGCGGCAGAGTTCGATGTCGTTGCGAGCAACTACGAAAGGTTATGAACTTCATGCAACAAATGTCTTGGGATGGACATGGACGAAATAGACCTAGCTCAAGAACAACCACCACCACCGCCACCACCACCGCCACCTCATGACCAAAGAATACCGCCGCAAATAGATCCGGCCGATCCACCCCAACAAGGGGACAATGTTGGGCGTGAGACGTAAGCGTGGCTCTCGAGAGATGAGCAAAGTTGGTGATACATAGGTACTTCACTTGTTGTTTGTTTCAATGCTTAGATTAAACGTTTTATAGTGTAGACAACTTTAGAAATTCATCGAATTACTTTATGATTCACACTTCTTTTTGTGCATTTTTAGGTCGATGTTCCATATTTTATCGTGGATTTTATTTTTTTCCTTTTGCTCCCCCAATTCTTTTTTTTTTTAGTTTTTAAGTAAAATATACTATAAGTACGAATGTTTGCAGAATTAATCCATGGGAGAAGAAAACATGCCGGGTTGCAGTGCAAATCTTATCTTATGCCGCGCAGTTTCTCTCGAGTGCTATGATGAAGAAAAAGTGGTAGAATCGACAGGGAGGAGCGACATCTTCATGCAATAGCAAATGAATTTGGAAGTCGATAAAGGGTCGCTTTTTCGGTCATCTCAGTAGCTCAGACATGTAGGCTCTTCTTCTTCTATTATGGCATGTCCGTAGAAGAAGAATAGCCTACATGTTCTCAACACGTATGACCGAAAACGACCCTTTATCGATTTCCCAAATTCATTTGCTATGGCATGAAGATGTTGCTCCCTCGTCGATTCTACCACTTTCTTCATCATAGCACTCGAGAGAACCCGCAACGCATAAGATTTGCACACAACAAACAAAGATGTTTTCTTCTCCCATGGATTAATTCTCGCAAACATTCGGTACTTATAGTATATTTTACTTAAACTGAGGTTAAAAAATTTATTTTGGGGAGGATAATGTATTAAAAATAAAATCCATGATAACTTATGCATCAATCAAGGCGTCCAAGCCAACTAAGATATACAGAGGATAAATGGACAATGAATTTACTCATGCGACGATGGTGGTTTGTTGAAGCCTCGATGTAGTAGAAGGTTCTCGATGATGAAGTTCCTTTATTTTTATTTTTCCCGTTTTCTAAAGGCGGGTTTTAGTTTTTCCTATCGTTCTCGAGGGAATGGGTTCATTGCTTTTGACGATGAGCATGTTGTAGACGATTTGTTTCATTTGCATGTTAAACTCATTCTTTTTTTGGTGGTGGTGATTTTGGTCCTTATAGGACTCCGTGTCTCTGAGGTAGGCGTGGTGGGTATAGTGGAGGCAAGTGAGCTTGGTGGGGGTTATGGAGGCTTTGGGGGCAAGTGGCTTAGGTGCTTATCGAGGTGAATCTTCTCTTGGCTATTCTATTTTAATTAGCGATCGAATCACTTCCTTTCAATAGTTTGTCGTGTAGACTTTTTAAGTTACTTGATTTACATATTGTTGGTGGTTTACTTTGTTTCAAACACTAGTATATTATAGTTAAAACCAAGTTTTTGGTGGTTTTATAGTGATCTCCTATTGCTCCTTCTAAAAATCAAATTTCTTCTTTTTGTAGATCTTGAATTTTGGAATGTGTTTCTTCTTCCTTATGTTAAAACCAAGTTATTGGTGGTTTTATAGTGATAGGAATTCCAATATGACCGTTTATAGCCGTTCTAGGAATCCAGAAATCAAAAATTCAAATTTAAAGCTTGATTTCCAAAAGTCAAAAATCCCCGGCAAGGGCTAATTAGCGCGCTAATATCGGAATTAGCGCGCTAACCGCAGGGGACCTCAAACTAATTAATTTATCCCTTTGTGTTAGCGACCCTTAAACTCGTCCAGACCTAACCATCCCTTATAAAACATGTTATACATGTTTTACAACTCAACTTACATGATAGGTCCATCTTATAGAAACATTGTTCGCCATCTCCTATGCGTAGGAAAATAGCAACATTGACACCAACTTCAAATCCGTGATCGCATTTGCTTGATGATCATGTTTTTTTTTGGAAGCATTCTTATTCAACATTGTATGGTTTTTTTCTGCTCTTCATCGCTTTTCTTGAATCCCACTGGTTGTTTTTTTTTTATTTTTTGAGTAGGAACACATGGCTTGTCGCCTTTGGAGCACACAACAGCTTTAGATGGGGTGAGAGGATGAGTTCTAGAATCATACTTACATGATAGGTTTGTGCTTAACTTTTAGTTTTTCCCTTTTAGCATTCTTGCACTTATGCCATTCTTCTCTTTGTAGATCTTGCATTTTTGAATGTGTTTCGTCTTCCTTATGTTAAAACCAAGTTTGTGGTGGTTTTATAGTGATAGGAATTCCAATATGACCGTTTATAGCCGTTCTAGGAATCCAGAAAATCAAAAATTCAAATTTAAAGCTTGATTTCCAAAAGTCAAAAATATCTCGCAAGGCTAATTAGCGCGCTAATACTGGAATTAGCGCGCTAACCGCAGTGGACCTCAAACTAATTAATCTCTCCTTTGCCTACTTCTTTCAGTGCATACTCACCGGTTGTTGCCCTCGATGGAGATTCGTAAATGCTTCAAAGCTGCGTTTTACTTATTAGATGAAGTCCTTTTTGTGTATACTTCCAAATTTTGGACCTTTTGTGAGTGTTCTTTTTTTTTTTGCTTGTTGCAACGATAGGATTGGTTGGTTTTTGTGTATACTTCCAAATTTTGGAGCTTTTGTAATACATGACAACTTTCCGTGGATATATAAATTTTTGGGCTAATTTTGAGTTTCACATTTTTTCTTTCTTTTTGAATTTTTGTTGATATATATTTTTGATGTATGGATGCGCAATTTGGCTTCTTTGGGGGATGTTAGCACCCTCAAGGAGTTGTTGAGGGGGCAAAGCGATGGAGTATGTCATATCGGGTTGTATTTTGATTTTTTAGGTTGGAGAATCGATTGGCTTATGTATCCGTGCCATATTTAAACAAAACAAAAAATTAGAGACGGATTAGCAACTAATTCAAATTTTCCGTTGCTATTCCGTCTCTAATTTTCCGTAAATATTTCTATCAATCACAAACGGATCGTAGACGGAAATATTAATTCCGTCTCTCGATTCCGTCTCTAATTAGCAACTAATCGAGATTTAATCGTAAACGGAATAATCCGTCTCGATTCCGTTTCTAATTAGAGACGAATCGAGACTGACTTTTTGCATTCCGTCTCGATTCCGTCTCGATTCCGTTGTCGATTAGAAACGGATCGAGACTAATTCATAAATTTATTAATTCCGTCTCTCGATTCCGTTGCTAATCAAGAACGAATCGAGACGGAATGCAATTACAAATGTACCATTTCGAAATAAAATCCATTTCTCGTTCGTCTCTCGTTCGCTTCTAATTTCCGTCTCTAAATCCGTCTCTAATCGAAACGGATAATTTCCGTCTCTATTCGTCGTTTCTAATCGAAACGGAATCCATTTTCCGTTTCGATCGTATCGCGACGACATGCAGACGAACGCGTTCGTCTCTCGTTCGCTTTCGATTTCAATCGAGACGGATTTTTTCAGAAATCGAAACGGAAAATTCCGTTTCGATTTGCGATTTTTTTTTTTATTAGTAAGGCGGTTTTCGCTAGGGATTTGGTGAGGAGGGAGCAAGGGCGGTTGGGGATTTGGGTGAGGTAGGGGCGGTGGCGGAAAAAGAGAGAGAGAGAGAGAGAGAGAGAGAGAGAGAGAGAGAGAGAATGAAGAGGATAGGGTTTGGGGGTCTGGGCATGGGAGGTTTGGAGGGCAGTTAGTGTAACCGCCCAAAAATTCGACTCGTGAAACTTGTCATTTTAGGGTCGTATGTGGGACCCACTTGCCGGGATGCGTATGTCTGAATCTCAAGTGGAGGTGCTAATTATTGAAAAACGTATACGCGGAGGATTCGGGGAGCCGAAATACGAATGATGGACGCGCATCGAATCGCGTGCTAATGTGAGACCGAGATAGTCGCGTTATGTGGTTTTCGTGTGTACATTGGATACGCCACGTGATGCGAGTGGCGCGAGTGTTGCAATTTTGGAATGAGGCGGGTTGATGCCTCGAGATGCGCGTTGCTCTATTTTTCATTACATTTTTTATTTTACATACAACTTCCGCTGTTTATTTCATATATACACTGTACACACAAGTGGATATGAAATTCGAGACAAGAAAAGGACGGGCAGGTGGCGTAAACGTGTAGTTGGGCCAGCTGGCAAGGAGTACACGGAGACACGTCACCCCGGGGCGGCGAGGGCCGTCACAGTTAGGGCTAGGGTTTGAGGGTCTGTGAGAGAGAGAAAGAAGAGAGATGAGGAGGGAGGAGAAGGAGGGTGGGAGGTTTCCGGCCCAAGGATTAGCGATGGGGGTCGTCGCAAACCCTGTCGCTAATCTGGTTAAGAGGTCAGACGACCCCCATCGCCAATCTCTCGCTATATAGTGACGGGAAATAGCTTGTCGCTATTTCTCGTAGCTATTTGATCCTTTTTTTTTGTAGTATAATAAATGCAACATTACAAAAAGTACTTTGATGTCGACTCTAATAAGCCACATCAATAAGCCTCTAGGTCGCAGTCCTAAAAACAAGGTGTGACTTGGATTAAAATTTTAAGGTTGTTATAGTTTTAGAATCATTTTTTAGTTGAATAAAGAAAATTTTGAACTTTTCTAAATTCTTGCCTTAAATTGCATTGTTTCTGGATTCAATCAACAATTTTAAATGATCATGGTTGTGTTAGATTTTCCTTTGATGCATGTGCACATGCATGTTGGAGAAAATCAAGGGACGTATGCACAAGTGTATGTCTTATATGGGTATCCTATTCACCTAAATTTACATTATTCAAATTAGAAAGCAGTTAAACATAAACTATTATTTCTACAACATGTGAAATGCAACTTTATTTTGAAGGCAAATTAAATCACTTATATGTACAACATTGACTGTTCGATACAAAGGCAACTTCCTTTTTACTAAAAGTGCTTGTCTAATTAATAAACTGAAACATAATAACCCGTACGTAGTATAGCCCAGGGCAGCAACCAAAAAATTAAAAAAAATTTATTAATATTTAGCCAAAAATTTACTTTAGTCTACCTTTAAGTTCCTTTTATTACCCAAGCTCAATTGATAAAAAAATAAATAAAGAAAAGACCCAATTCCCAATTAAGTGCCTCTCATGAATTTTTGACACCTCTCGTGAGGCTAGACAACAACATGCATAATTGTATTAATGGTAATATTCTTTGTGAAAGCCCATCAATGTTAATTAACGTATTAATGTTTTATTGTTATAACTTACTTAAAAAACACATTTTATTTAAAATTTCGTTTGATTTATTATAATTGTTTTCGCTTGTCATCTTAAAGTCATTAATATTTTCTTGGATATGATTTGCGGTTTAAAGTCGTGTAGTGTTTTTATAACTATATAAATTGTGCATTAAATAATACTAATTAAGTTGACTATTTTAGTGTATAAACATGCTTAACTATTAAGGGGAATGTTGGAGGAGCCCATCACAGACATACGAGCCGGACATGCACTCATCATCCACCCTTCGACATACCTAAAGATGTGTGCATGTATGACAATCAAGGAATGTGTGCACACATGAGAATCAAGGACTGCTGGATGAGTGCGCGTTCGACCTGAGGTGCACCAAAGCATTTTTCTATTGCTCGAGATGAAAAAAAATAAATTATTTTTTAGCCCAGGGCTTCAAAAAAACTTGGCTCTGCATGAGGGTGGGTTTGATTGAGGGTGGGAGTTTTTCCGCCCAAGGATTAGCTACTGGGGGCCGTCGCAAACCCCATCGCTAATCTGGTCAATAGGTCAGACGCCCCCCATCACCAATCCCTCGCTATATAGCAACGAAAAATAGCTGTCGCTATTTCTTGTTACTATTTGATCCTATTATTTGTAGTGTAATAAATGCATCATTACAAAAAAAAAAAAAAAATTCAGTATCGACTCCCGAGAATTGACGGAGCCTGCCACATCAGTAAACCTCTAGGTCATAGTCCTAAAAATAAGGTCTGACTTGGAATAAAAATTTTAGGATGTTACAGTTTTAGAATCGTTTTTTTATTGAATAAAAAAAAATTTCGAACTTTTCTAAGTTCTTGCCCTAAATTGCATTGTTCGTGGAGACGATCAATAATTTTAAATGATCATTATTGTGTTAGATTTCCTTCGATGCATGTGCACATGTATGTTGGAGAAGATCGAGGGACATATGTACAAGTGTGTGTCCTATGTGGGTATCCTATTCAGTTTACATTGCATTATTCAAATTAGAATGTGGTTAAAGGTAAACTATTATTTCTACAGTAGCGCAACACGCCTGGTCGCAGTTAAATTCAACTTTATTTTGAAGGCAAATTAAATCAAATATATTTACAACATTGTTTGGTCGATACAAAGGCAACTTCTTTTGTAGTGAAAGTGTTTGTCGAATAAATTGAAACATAACAACCTGAATGCAGTCGCGGAGCCACCTTAAGGGTTATCCTGAGTCGTAGCCCAAGGCAACCGCTAAACCTGATCGCTGGGCTGGTACACGCCTAGCTCGACCCGGGCTCAGTCAACATGAGTCGAGCTTGGGCCTTAAAAACCTTAATAGGGCCCGGCTCAGCCCAAGCTCGTGAAGGCCGGCTATTTTGTTAGGCAGGCTTGAGCTTGCACTTATCAACTCAAGCCCGCCCCAGTCCGTCCATATAAACTCGTGTCTAAAATAACAACATATAACGACAACTTTTTTAGTTTTCTGATGAACAAGAAGCCAATTTGTGGTATGACGAAACAAGAACAACAACAAATCTATCATTTTGATTTTGATTCACTTTGATTTCTGAGTGCGCAACAGCTAAAAAAATTATGATTTTTTTTAAAGGCCCATTTAGGCCCAGCCCAAACTTGCCCTGTGAAGGGCTTAAGCGGACTTAAGCCCGCAATACTTGGAAGCGGGCTTGGATAGGGCTTTCAAAAGAAAATCAGCTTAGGCTTAGCCCGAGCCAGCCCGATGATTAGGCCTAGCAACCACCAAAAAGTTAAAAACTTTTGTTAATATTTAGCCCAAGATTTACTTTAGCCCATCCTTAAGTTCCTTTTCTTAGCCAAGCTCAGTTGATAAAAAAAAAGTAAAGAAAATTTCCGAGTCCCAATTAAGTGCCTCTCAAGAGTTTTTGATGCCTCTCGTGAGATAAAAAAAAACTAGAAAACAAAATGCATAATTGTATTAATGGTAATATTCATTGTAAAAGCACATTAATGTTAATTAAAGTATTAATGTTTTATTGTTATAACTTAATTGAGAAAAAAACATTTTATTTTAGATTTAGTTTGATTTTTTCTAATTATTGCCGCTTGTCATCTTCAAGTCATTAATATTTTCTTGGATATGATTTGTGGTTTAAAGTCGTGCAGTGCTTTTGTAACTACTTAAATTGTGCATTAAATAATAATAGATAAGTTGATGATTTTAATATATAAACATGCTTACCTGTTAAGGGAAGTGTTGGAGGGTCCCATAACGGACATGCGGGCCAGACCCGCACTTGTCATCTACCCTTCGACATACTTCGAGATGCGCGCATGTATGAAAATCAAGGGATGTGTCCGCACATAAGAATTAAAGACGGCTGGATTAGTGTGTATCTGACCTGAGGCGCACCAAAGCATTTTTCAATTGCTAGAGACAATAAAATACATTAGCTTTAGCCCAATGCTTCAAGAAAATCTAACTCCTCAGGAAGGAGGGTTTGATCGAGGGTGGGAGCTTTCTTGCCCAAGGATTAGCGACGGGGGTCGTCGCAAACCCCGTCGCTAATCTGGTCAACATGTCGGACTACCCCCCAACGACAATCCCTCGCTAAATCATTACAAAAAATACTTCGGTGTCGACTTACAAAAGTTGACGGAGCATGCCACATCAGTAGCCTCTAGGTCAAAGTCCTAAAAACAAGGTGTGACTTGAATTGAATTTTAGGGTCGTTATAGTTTTAGAATCTTTATAATTGAATTAAGATAATTTCAAACTTTTCTAAGTTCTTGCCCTAAATTATATTGTTCATGGAGTCGATCAATAATTTTAAATGATTTCCTTCAATGCGTGTGCACATGCATGTTGGAGAAAATCAAGGGACATATGCACAAGTGTGTGTCTTATGCGGGTATCCTATTCTCCTAGCTTTGCATTATTCAAATTTGAAAGCGGTTAAACGTAAACTATTATTTCTACAACAACACAACCCACCTGGTCACTGTAAAATGCAACTTTATTTTGAAGGCAAATTAATCACTTATATGTACAATATTGTTTGGTCGATACAAAGGCAACTTCCTTTGTAGTGAAAGTGCTTGTCCAATAAATTGAAACATAACAACATGTAAGGGTTGGCCCATTTCTTAGGGCGACTTTAAGATTATATGGGTTAAACGTACTGTCGTTTCATATTCGATTGCTTACTACGTCAAGATTTTTCGGGCCACATGAGTACGCTCAAGTCGATTGCATAAGGGCCTCGTGGGAATAATCGACTCAACTGGATATCACATATATCAAAACAAAATTAAATTGAAACAATATAGGTGATTCATATACAAGAACAACTAGCTAGCTTGGTCCCAAATTAATTGAGATCGGCTACATGAATCAAACTCTTCCATTTTGCTCGATTAAATGCAATTGATAATAAAGGTGATTCATATAATGTGAAAATATTGAAGTAAAATATATTTGAGCCGAATCCACGCCAAATCTTTAGTTTAAACTACAATTAACAAAACAAGGTGATAACGAATGAATAAGCACTTAACCATACGATGGCCTTTTTTTTTTTGTAAATATAATGAATTTGCGGGTAGATTCTTCTATAAGATCAAAATTGTAGCATTGATTATGTATAGAGATATTCTGCAATCGAGCTCAAATATATACTCATGTCATGGAACTCTCTCAAAATGTATTTTGTATTAAATGATTTGTGAATTTATGATGCCTCAAGTAATTTATTGGATTATAATCTAATGATCATAAATAGTGTCACTAGAACATTTTTTTGCCTTTAATAGAGGTTTTAAAACTCCTATTAAATAGAGTGTTATTAAATGTCATGTGAAAATGTGTTATGTTTTAATTTTTAATACATGTATTACATAGAGGTTTTTTAAAACTCCTATCAATTAGGTGTTATTTAATAATACCCCTTTAATATGGATTTAAAAACTTCTATTAAATACCGAAATTGTTCTAGTGTGTACTTATGACATGTGTATATATTTGATTTCTATGATAGTAGTACATGTATATATTATAAAGAAGGCCGCTAAGGGCACCCCACCATTTCATGAAGGCACCCAGTTAATGTGGGCACTAACCAATTTACACTACAAAAAAAGCAAATCAGAAACGGAATTTTCCGTTTCTGATTTGCAAAAATTCCGTCTCTGATTGGATTCGAAACGAACAGAGACGAATGCGTTAAAGTCTCTCGAAAACGTCGTCGTTTGATTGGATCGAAACGGAAAATGGATTCCGTTTCGATTTAGAGACGGATCGAAACGGAATAAATTCCGTTTACGATTAGAAACGAATTTATTCCGTCTCTAATTCCGTTTACGATTAGAGACGGAATAAATTCCGTTTCGATTAGAGACGGAATAAATTCGTTCGATTATTTCCGTCTCGATCCGTTGCTAATCGAGAGACGGATCGAGACGACTAATTTAATCCGTTTCGATTTATGTATCTTACAAAAACGAAAATTAGAGACGGAAATAGCAACGGAATCCAAAGATTCCGTTGCTATTTCCGTCTCTAATTTTCATTTTTGTTTAGTTTTTAAAGTCTTACATATATAGGTCTCAATCCAAGTACATTTAACTCGCCAATATATAATAAATTGACATTCATACATCGACAATATATATCAACAAATATTCAATTGAGAGAACAAAAATGTAAAAATCAAAAATTGAAAAAGATATATATCCAAAAAAAATTGTATAGTATTACAAATGCTCCAAATTTCTAAGTATTCACAAAACCACCAATCCTATTGTTCAACAACCACAAAAAAAAAACTTACAATCCTATAAATATGTACAAAAAGAATTATCAATCGAAAAGTCTTGAGATGTTCTTCAACACCACCTGCACAGCCAAGGGACATTTGAAACAACTTAATAATTGAATAGTTGAACTTAAATTTTTCAGAGACATAAGCATCATAGGAGATAGAGCTAAGGTAGAAGAGCAATGACTCACATCGAACTTATAGTGACGATCCCTGCACTCGACCATCAAAGTCTACAAACAAGCAAAAAGATTAACATTAATTCATTTGAGATTTAAGAATCCACAAACGATGATAAAAACTGCATATACTGATTTAAGTAAATTAAATTCTTACCAATTCAGTAGGAGGAAAATAGCAATGTTTGTCATTTTCACTTTTATCTTCATTTTCTAAAAACATATAAGAAAACAAAAATATGCTACCTCATAGATAGACCAAAAAACTCATAAGACTATTTTCAATCAATCCACTTTCACAAGCTACAAAATTTATCATAAGCTCACTCATCTCATTTCAAACCGAGCTTTTTTAACTTTCAAGAACCAAACAATAAACCTGTTTAATCCATTTCATAAAGATCGATTTACATTGGCTTTCAGCCTATTGCAACCCACCCCTTATTTTCCAAGCGTGACGGTGACTCCTTTACCTTTATCTAGAGCACACAATATTCTACATAGGTTGAGTTTGACAATATCAACTTGATGAGGAACTAGGATACCTTTTAAGTTGTGAAGTATGAACTTAATGAGTATCAAACTATTGATCACACCAAAAAAAATGATATGGACTTGTTATTGCCTAAATTTAAAGAAGACATATCCTTATTCAAACAACAATGCAAATTATAGATCATTGGTTTATGGCTTATGAGGAACTAGGATACCTTTTAAGTTGTGAAGTATGAACTTAACTACTTCTTTCTCTTAAATATTTAACCAATGTTTTGCCCATCTCTATCTTTGGTTTATGGCTTATGTTTTAAGTCAAAATGCTCTATTTCAACAATACAAAGAGCAGAGTCATTAGACAACTCTATTAAGCATGGAACTGTTAACTAAACTAAACATTTGTGAATTTACACATTTAATAAGGTCATGTGGAAAAATTACAAGTCATTTTGGGAAGAACAAACTTACCTTGACTTTTAGCATTTCCTTCTCAATCACTTGTCTAAGCCTATCGCTTTCCTACAAAGTTCCAAAAAGAATACATTGTAAGCAAGTAGCAAATTTCTAATAAAATTCTAATAAATTGTTTGGCACATTGAGCTGAAACTATAAAAGATAAAATCCGAATAAATAGTTTCTAATTACTACTCATTAGCTACTTATGTCATAAATCCATTATGCATCAAACAACTAAAGAGAACCATTTTCAAGTCCCTAAAAGGAAAAAGAATGATTCAAATTCACATCAATAGTTAGTCTAAAAAACAACTAAAGAGAAACATCTAACATACCATTGCCACTGAATTCTCTAATATGCTTGTTTTTATAGGCTTGAAGGTTAACATAGAAAAATTTACCTTTTTTCTCACTACAAAGTTGCTTGTATGGGAGAAGCATTTTACTGGCTTTCCATTCCATTCCCTTCTTGTATGCAGCCGCTACATCATCCCGTACTGGCGAAATTGGAATATAGTTTCCCACTTGAAGGACAACAATTTCAAATGGCATTAAAAATTAAAGGATTGACATAATGCAGACATGAGCTCAAAACATGGTTTAGAGCACAATATTTGGAGAAGTGTTACTAATTTGCAAAAAAAAAAAAAAAAAAAATGAAAGAAAATTTACTTGGCATCTGAACTGTAGTGATCCTCGCACAAACATGCAACAACTTGAATAAAACTTTACCCTCATTGGAGTAGACTGTCTCATCACAATAATGGTCATCACTTATTATGCACCACTTGCATTGGAAACTTCTAAAGTCAAGGTATATACGATACTCATCTAATAGGATATGTTCATTGCGTAGCAGTCAGCTAAACTTACACAACATTCCGAAAAACTCAACACAAGTTCTACCAAAGTCAAGATGTATCAAGCATCCATAAATTTATTCAATAACCTACTAATTTTCTTAAAACCAAAGTATACATTTATCAGCTGAATAAAGTCCGCCACATGAGGAAAACAAAAGACTCAATGAACATTGAGGTAGAACCATAGAATATAAGCAAACTAAAATTGGATGTCTAAATGACCTCACAAGGCCTTTCGAAGGTAAATGAAGGACCTACTACGAAGCAAAGAAGGGTTGAAAAAAAAAAACCTCAAATACAAACTTACACAAATTGAGAAATAATAGGACATATACCTAAAGACTACAAGTTCAAGATATTCAATTAATATAACCTCACATGCATGTGTAGCAAGATCCATAAGAAATTTAGATTCACAACCATATATCCCATAAGATTAATCACCAATTACTTTGTAAGTAAGAAAGCCTACCATCACACAAATTCAGCCCTCAATTTAAGGCTAACCAAATTTAGCCAACTCACTAATCACACAAATCCAGCCCTCAATTTAAGCCATATTGAACAACAACACAATACTTGATCAACAAAGATTATCAAATGGATTTCAAACCTAAATACCAAAGCTTAAACTATTGAAGAAAAAAATTGAAAATCAAAGGAACCGAAAGTGAAGAAGCATTACGTACTTCACAAGAGCAGTCGGGTGCACCAAAACACATAGAAATCACTGAAAGTTCAAGTATTCAACAAAAAAAATCAAAACCCTAACCTTCCCCTGCACCCCAACCTTATCTTCAACCTAAACGAGATTTTCCCAGTGAGTGAAGGACAGAGCTGAAACCACTTCCCAACCTTATCGACGAAATTCTAGAGAGAGAGAGATCGAACCTTCTCGAAACGGCGAAGAGGACACAGCGAGGGCCTCCGGGCGAGAGAGAAGGCAGAGCGGTGACCGGGCGAGAGAGAAGGCAGAGCGAAAGAGAAGGCAGAGCGGTGACCGGGCGAGAGAGAAGGCAGAGCGGCGACCGGCGAGCGAGAAAAGGCAGAGAAAGAAGAGCCGGCGAGAGAGAACGAAAAGCGAGCGAGAGAAGCCGAGCGAGAGAGAGAAAGGCAGAGCAGCGGTGACCGGCGAGAGAGAAGGCGAGCGAGAGAGAAGGCAGAGCGGCGCGACCTGCGAAGAAGCGAAGAGAAAGCCGGCGAGAGAGAAGGCGGCGAGCGGTGAAGAAGCGAAAGCCTGAGCGAGAGAGGCGAAGAAAAGCAGCGGACGGTGACCGAAGCGAGAGAAGCCGGCGAGAGAGAAGGCAAGGCGGTGTTGTTGCGTTTAGGGTTGAGCGAGAGAGAGAGAGAGATTTGGGCGTTTAGGGTTGAGAGAGAGAGAGAGAGAGAGTCTTTTGAATCATTGAGATCGAACCATGCACGAATCTCGAGACGTAACGGACGGTTGTAATAAATGAAATTTTTGGTGGGAATGTTGGCGCCATTTTCAGAGACGGAATTTAATTCCGTCTCTAAATTCCGTCTCTAATTCCGTCTCTGATCCGTCTCAAATCCGTCACTGAATATTTTCGTCTCAATTCCGTCGCTAGCTTTTTAATTTAGAGACGGAACTTATTCCGTTTCTAATTCCGTTTCTGATTTAGAAACGGAACTTATTTCCATTTCTAATTCCGTTTCTGATTTGCTGTTTTTTTGTAGTGTTACCTTGGGCACCAAAAAATCAGACCCGAAATACCCAAAATACCCCTCTAACCAATTTACCTGGGGCACCAAAAAACTCCTGCAAAACAGAGGCACCCCACCACCGTCCTCTTGCTTGACTTTCTCCATTTCTCGTCAACGAACCACCTAGCAATCCCGAATCTAAGTTGTATTCGTTCCTCTATGTCTCTCTCCTCTGTTGTAGGACGTTTTTCGAGTTTGAAGACTGAGTTTTGGTCGATTTCATATCCAAATTAGGGCTCGGTTCAAGTTTTTCGTTCACACATCGATAGTGTTGAAATCGATCGTTTGAATGTGCGTTGGTAGTCTAATTAAGTTGCATTTGATAAAGTAGTTGTTATGTTCGTGTGGCGGTGCATTCAATGGTTCATTTATTGGGCGTTCGTGGTTCTCGGCCACACAGGCCAGAGATTTTGTTTACAGTCTCGCCAAGCATGACCGAGAATGTAGAATAGCTCTTGTTGTCCATAATCGAGACTTTTATTGTCGTCTCTGGCCACCACTTCACGAGAGTAAGTCGAAGTGTATAGTTTATGTCATGTCAGTGATGTCCAACCGAGAATGTAGAATAGCTCTCGGTTGTCCATTACCGAGACTGTTATTCAGTTCTCGATGGATGGTGACCGAGACGTGTGCGTAACTCTCGGTCCTGCGAGGCCGAATCAATCGCGTCCGTGAAAAAACATCTGAAAATTTGAGAAACCCTACGTTGACAAAAAACAGTTCCTTCAAACCATCATATGGTTATCAAACATTGTTACATCGTCGTCGGATGATGTCAATCTACAAAAATCGATAAAACGGTCGGCAAACGCAATGTCGTTTTAGGTTCAAGCTTGGTGGTGGGGTGCCCCGTTTTTTCTGTCAAAATGGTTTGTAGGGTTTGAATCAATATATATACAGGGGCAAAATGGTCTTTTCGATTATCGCTGAAATTTTTACAAAAAATTTGGGTGCCTTCATTAAACGGTGGGGTGCCTTTAGCGACCCTCTATTATAAATGTTAGGATGAATCGGTGCTACGGATCTGAGATAGACACCTGATGAAGAGTGTCCCTCCATTCACGCATCGATGTGTGTACGCACATATACCGATGCGTGACTGGATGCGGGTGCATGGCACCAGATCATCCTAGCATATATATATATATATATATATATATATATAGGTTGAGAACATGAAGCAAGCTAGCTAGCAAGTGGACAAATGAATCAATGAGTCAGGATTTAACCAAACGGCCATTATGTTGTGCTCTTACAGATAAGTCTACATCAATAACAGGAAAACAGCATAGTTAACCTCAGCTCTTAACTGTACGTAAAAGCTAATTCGACTAGTACTATATATCTCGCATAAAAAAAATTAACCAGACTAAACTGCTTTATTAAATAATGATTTCTAACATCAAAGTCCTCTTGCATACAAAAAAACACTTTTTCAAGTAATTTACGAAAACCAAATTAAAGAAAAGAAAGAAATCAAGATGTGATTAAAATACAGAATCATTTAACGGTGGCTTCCCATTATTTAATTCAGAAAATGTGGAACTCCGTTTCGAAACGTTTGCCGGGAAATGCGGCTATTTGCCGCCTCCCTTATTTAAAAAATAAAATCTCTGTCAGCAAATTAATTTAATTTCTTTTTTTTAAGAGGTGACTCTGGTATGATGCTATGTGACAGAAATACTATTAATTATGTCCTATATAAAATAGGTGTACATATACTTTTGACGCGAAAGTTGCCTATGGGTCGTTGCGGTAGGTTGAATGTTCATCAAGATAAGTGATTGAACATCTCGATGTGTAGAGGAGGTAAAGGTAATGAGAGACTTGACTGGTTTGATGCTATGTGATAAAGGACCTAGATCAATAGTGAATAGATTAATCCCCCTCTTGTTGCGTAGGGGGAGGAGCTGCTGCTTTGTGTGTGAAAAGTCAGCGTTTGGAGATGATAATGGGAATTAGAAAATAAATAACCAACTCTCTCTCTCTCTCTCGATCGATCGATTGAAAATGATGATAACCGCTTTCCTTTGATTGATTTGAAGAACAAGATAAAGTTTCCGGCCTTCCCAATTCTGTCTCCTAAGTAAGATCCCATAATACAAAGAACCCTATCTTTCAACTAAATCAACTCCTAAACCTTCCAAATAATGCATGGTTTTGACTTCTGTTGGATGCCAACTCCAATTCTCATCTCTTCTAGCTAAAGAGCTATTGTATGTGTATTTCTTCTCCCACAAGACCATGGACAAGGATCAAGGAGACTTAGCAGACATAGTTCGCAGTGGTGCAGGTGGTGCTCTCAGTACTGCAGATAATCATAATAGTTACTGGCAATTTCCATTGGAACCCGAAGATTTTCGATCCGCAGTGATCTCTGAACCATTGGAGAATTTCGGTGATCCGTTTTCTGCTATTCAAAATCCACTCTTGCATGAGCTTAATTTGGCGAGCCCGGGGTACTTCAACAGCTCGAATTCATGTTTGAAAACTAATGTGGAGGATGACACTAGTAGTATTAGCACTGCAAGTCTTCTATCTCAGACTATTCTGGAGGAAGAGATGGGGAGGCCTTGCAATATTTTCTCAAGGATGCTTCAGATCTCACCTAATTTAAAGATAGGCATCTTGCCGAGAGAGATATCAACTACTTCATCGTCACTAAGACCTCTGAAGGTAACCTCTCATGTCGACGATATGATTAATACGACGAATAGCTCCATCGATAGTGGTGCTGCTGTGCAGATCTCGTCCCCGAGGAATCATAGTATCAAGAGAAGGTATGGATATCAATCAAAAGACAAATTATAGTAATGTTAAATCTTCACCATTTGATAACAAGTCCTAAATCTTTCATTTTTAATGAGATAGTGAGGCTTTGTGTTGATTGATGGATAAAATCTTAACATAGTTTTTGAGTTCCCAACGCAAAAGAATCGTTCTAAGGAGAAGAATCTTTTGTGTGGATAGTCAATTACAAGCCTTGATATATAAACCGGATCTTGTATGTTTTGGGGGAAGCAGTGTTGTAATTGTAATTGTATTGTTTCCTTTTCTTGAAACTTGGGCTTTGCATCTATTCATCAAGATGAGGATCCAAACTAGGGTTTATTTAACTAATTATTAATTATATACATACGGAAATTTAAGAGATGAACATGAGCTCCAAAATTACAATTTAATATATGTGGGACTTGTAAAAGCCATTTGCAGTCGACATGAGTTCATGTTTCATGCAGAAATCAAAAACCTTCTTCTAGGAAATTGATCAGTCTCTCTCATAATTAATATTAGGGTGCAATGTGACAACTAAAAATCAATCTTTTTCCAACTTTTTAAGCTGTCTGAGAACTGTGATGCATATTTTCTAATGATCAATATACTTAAATTATCAATTATTAGTTATCACGCATGCATAATTTTATGGCACTTGTTTTATTAATTAGTTCTCTTCTGATATATGTTTATTGTGCAAATAAATATACATACATACATACATACATACATATATATATAAATATATATACATATATATATAAATATATATATATATATAAGCTAATTAAGCTATACTTGTAGAAAAGAACAGAAAGGAACTTTGTAGTGGTTTTGTTTATTTGGTGCAGAAAGAGTCAAGCAAAGAAGGTGGTTTGCAT
The DNA here is from genome assembly GCA_039657365.1 of Stephania yunnanensis. Lineage (NCBI taxonomy): Eukaryota > Viridiplantae > Streptophyta > Magnoliopsida > Ranunculales > Menispermaceae > Stephania > Stephania yunnanensis. The sequence goes on along the minus strand of CM077583.1, from coordinate 35,195,783 downwards.
TCCAGCACCAGCAGCTGCAAACAGCAGGCCTAGTGGAGAAGTTGTTCCATCTGATCTCTGGGCATGGAGAAAGTATGGTCAGAAGCCCATAAAAGGATCTCCCTATCCAAGGTAAGCTCTGATCAAGACTTCATCTTGACCCCACATAATATCTTTATTTTTCACATTTTTATCAATATATATTGCAAGTTTTTTACTATGATTTATAATAATTAACTATTGCATCATTATTTTTCCCATAAATAGTTTGTATGATTAGATCATTCTCGCACATAACCTTTGCATGCACAAAGCATATTTGCTAACATCTCTGGCTTGGATCATATATAGCGAATGCAAGCATTTGGGTTTTTATTGATCTGTGCACTTTACTTGAATGATCTCATCAGGGGCTATTATAGGTGTAGCAGCTCAAAGGGATGCTCAGCGAGAAAACAAGTCGAACGGAGTAGAACTGATCCGAATATGTTGGTAATAACCTATACATCCGAGCACAATCATCCATGGCCAACACAAAGAAATGCACTAGCAGGATCGACAAGAACACAGCCCCTAAAGAGCAACAACAATGCTGCAGCCTCGAAGAATACTTCATCGCCAACATCTTCCCAGACACCAAAATTTACAAATATGAAAGAAGAACCTAATGAGAACACCACAACCTGCACCATTGGCAACAACAACAACAACACAAACAGCAATGATAATGAGTTGATCACTAGTGCTTCGGTTAAGGAGGAGATCGGCGATATCACTTATCAGAAGACTCAAGAGATCATTTGTGAACGAGAATTTGATCAAAATCAACAAAGTTTTAATCATCAAATTTACAAGCCTGTATTGGCAATGGAATCTTCAAATCATCATCATCATCAGACAGATGACTTAATGTTTGCCGACTTGGGAGAATTGGACCCTTCTGACCCTCTACATCTCTTGTTCACCCAAGGGTTCAGTGGAGCAAAATCAGAAGATCAGAGAGACCACACTCAAAACAAGGGCTTGGGTCCATTCAGTCTCTTTGACTGGTCACCAAACAACCCCTCATCATTTGGAGAAGCATCTGGGAGGGGTTTATAACAAGACCTTGGAAAATATAGGTAACCACTAATTATTAGATACTTAGTATATACATGCACATATATATACTTAGTTTCTTTTATTTGTGGTGCTGTGATCTCATTATATATTCAAGGTCTGGTTATAAACCTTAAAATCAGTTTGATAATTTCATAAATATGCATGACGGATTAATTAATTCTACTTTTTATATGATGATCTTTTTTTTTTTTTTGCTGTGATCTTTAATTAATTAATGAAACGTACATTAATTTGATATTAGAACAGTATGCATATTAACAATGCAGAAGGGGTGCTGGTTGATTGGAGGCAACCACTGAGACCCACATTGTATCGGGTATTGGTGGGATGGGACAGAAAGCTGAGCAACAGAAGCGTTCAATAGTTACAAGGGTACTACCACATATATCTCATAAGTACATGATCATAAAAACAATATACATCAACATTAGTGTATGTATACATGATTTGATTTGGTGCATGTATGTGTTGATTAAATTGTGAGCAAATAGATAAGGCCGTGCAGGAAGTCTGATGCACCATGATGAACACTTGAATTGTTTTCTTATCTTTCTATTGGTTAAAATTAACCTCAAACAGAACACTTTCGTAGTGAGAGGAAATGAGTGAAAGATGACAAGAGAGAGAGCTAAAAGGAAAAGGAGGAGGAAAAAAGTATGACTTTTCTTATCAGTGCCACTATGGGGATATGTAGAGAAGGAGATAAAAACAGCTTTAGGTTACTCAGCTTTTTATTTCTTCATCTGTTCCTTAATTTGTCTCAGCACTCCAACTAAATATATTGCATTTTTTAGGTCTTACTTTCTATTCATTATGCAGTAATTAAGTTATTGATGAGAGCACTGTATAGTAATTCATGACTCACTTAGTCTCTCTATGTGCATGTGATTCATGATCTCTTTGATTTGTAGTTCATTCATGGTTGCACATATAAGAGAGCTAAAATGACGCTTATATTAAGAAATCACAAATTAATTTGCAGCAATATATGTGTCTATATATATATATATATATATATATATATATATATATATATATTACTATTACTATTTTGTAATTGATATGCGCAGATTGGTAAGAATTATATATTTAGAGGGCCGCTAAGGGCACCCCACCGTTTCATGAAGGCACCCAGTTAATGAGGGCACTAACCAATTTACCCGGGGCATCCAAAAATTGGACCCGAAATACCCAAAATACCCCTCGTTCAAAAATCTCGCACCCCACCACCCCCACCACCACCACCAGCGAACTCATTGTGGAAGAACCCATTCGTTGAGGATCGACCATTGCGAGGATTCCCGGAAATCGTGTTTTCCGTCCGTCTCTGTGTGTTTCTCCTTCGTTGTAGGAGGTTTTTCCAGTTTGTAGGCTCCGGGTGTTGGGTGATTTCGTCTCCAAATTAGGGCTCGATTGAAGTTCGTCGAACACAGACATTTGGCGCGAAATCGATCGTTTGAAGGTACGTTTATAGTATAATTAATTTACATTTGGTAGAGTAGTTGTAATGTATGTGTGGCGGTGTGTTCAATGGTTCCATTATTGGAAAATCGCGGTTCTCGGCCACACAGGCCAGAGAGTGTGTTTAATGTCTCGGTCAAGTATGGCCGAGACAGAGGGTAAATTTTGGGCAACTCGCCGTCTCGGCCAGGAAGGCCGGAAGAGTTCACAGAGTCTCGGTTACGAATGGCCGAGATTACTGTTGGGGCATGTGCCCTAGGTCAATCCATTAACTGTCTTTATGAATACTTTTAGTTAATAAAATAGAGGATTTCATTTGCTGTTTATTATAATTAATTTGCATGTTTACATTATAATAAGATCCATGGGTATTTACAGAAATATCCTAAATGTCCCTAGTCGATCATTATACTGGGAACTATAGACTAGTGTAAGTCTTGATTGATGATCATATGATGATTATACGTATAGGGATACGAATCAAGATCACGAGTACTTGTTAGGGAACAAAGTACTGGACCGACCCGCTATGAGAACATCACATGGATTAAGTCATAGTTATTTCTCATGATAGGTATATTTCTCAGTCCTCTGACTTGAGATTACCAGAGACTTCAACATTAGGAACACAGTGATTTGACACTATCAAACATTTTCTTTAACCGGACGATTATAAAGGTTGTGATTGGTTATTGTGTGAGCAATGTGATGAAGTTGTGTAATCAAGATAGAATTTGTCCCTCTCATATAAAGAGATATATCCAGTGGATCCCTCGATGTGTTAGACTGTTAAAAGGCCTAGTCTAAGTGAATTGATATTGATCAATGTCACTTGGATGTTTTCAGTCTACCTAGAGATCGAGACTAGTACGATTGAACATGTTGGATGACAATTCCATGCCTTATGTTTGATCAAAAGGATATCGTGTGACAAAAGGATGTTATATACACTATTGATTAGGTTGTATCGATTTGATATTCGTACAACTTGGGTAGTCATAATGTCTTGCTAGAGGCCGCTTATGACTTGTATACCAAAATGTGTTTTGGTACACCGCCAACGTTGTATGAGCCTATTGGGTCACACATTAAGAATGGTTTTGCGAGATTTTAAGATGGTTCAGAAAAATGAATTTTATATGATAACATTCATGACGGAAACGTCCTTGTGGTGTATTACACTTATACTTCTTTAAGTAGGGGTATATGTGTAATTTACTTAACCGTCTGTATATAAGGGTTGTATAAATAGACGCTTTAAGTTAGAACACACGGACGAAAGGAAAAAGGCCGAAACTCTATTTTCGTTTTAGAAACGACTTAGGGTTTTTGGTATGCTCTGGATCGTTTTTGAGAGAAACAAAAAGGTTTGGTATTTTCTCGAAGCTAGCACTTCAAATCACGGTCACCGTTCGTGTGTGGACTGCTGATAGAGGGCGTTCGTCGTTGGCAGCGCCATAGAGACCGATCAACCTTCAGAAAGGTATATTGCGATTGAGGTATGATTAACTTTTTCATGGTTTAAACGCTTTTAATGGAATTAGATTCGGATCCTGTTGGGGTTTTTTTCAAAACCGTTTTGTAATCTCCGCTACGTGTGAACCCCAAAACCCAACAGTGGTATCAGAGCCATCGAGTTCGATTCCATTAAACTCATTGCATGTTTTCTTCTGATATATACATGATATATGATTGAAAGCAAGTTAATTGTTGATGTATATGTGATATACATAAGTTGTCTTTGAGATTTATTATCATGTTTTGTGTATATGATACACATATTCGTGATTTAATTAAAATCAGTTTCGTACATGCTAGTAACCATGTTAGGTTAATTCAAATAATTTTAATGAATTGAATTTCGTGTTATGTGATCCATGACACCATTAGGTTCGATTGGGATAGTAGTTCATGATTCAATTACATGTTTGTGATTATTTGGATGAGGACCGAAATTGCAAATAATTAATTTTCGAAATTATTTATTTATAAATAATTAATTTTCGAAATTATTGATTTATAGTTAATTAATTTTCGAAATTATTTATTTATTTATCTTGTTATATCTATTTTGTTATGAAGTTTCTATTTGATAAAGATAGATAACAAATTAGAATATGAGATAAATATCAAGAATCTTGTTATTGGTGATATACTAGGATTCAAATATCTTAAATCCAAAATAAATAATTAATTTTCAAAATTATTTATTTATCTTGTTATATCTATTTTGTTACGAAGTTTCTATTTAATAAAGATAGATAACAAATTAGAATAAGAGATAAATATTAAGAATCTTGTTATTGGTGATATACTAGGATTCAAATATCTTAAATCCAAAATAAATAATTAATTTTCGAAATTAATTATTTATCTTGTTATATCTATTTTGTTATGAAGTTTCTATTTGATAAAGATAGATAACAAATTAGAATAGGAGATAAATATCAAGAATCTTGTTATTGGTCATATACTAGGATTCAAATATCTTAAATCCAAAATAAATAATTAATTTTTGAAATTATTTATTTATCTTGTTATATCTATTTTGTTATGAAGTTTCTATTTAATAAAGATGGATAACAAATTAGAGTAAGATATAAATATTAAGAATCTTGTTATTGGTGATATACTAGGATTCAAATATCTTAAATCCAAAATAAATAATTAATTTTCGAAATTAATTATTTATCTTGTTATATCTATTTTGTTATGAAGTTTCTATTTGATAAAGATAGATAACAAATTAGAATAGGAGATAAATATCAAGAATCTTGTTATTGGTCATATACTAGGATTCAAATATCTTAAATCCAAAATAAATAATTAATTTTCGAAATTATTTATTTATCTTGTTATATCTATTTTGTTATGAAGTTTCTATTTAATAAAGATAGATAACAAATTAGAATAAGAGATAAATATTAAGAATCTTGTTATTGGTGATATACTAGGATTCAAATATCTTAAATCCAAAATAAATAATTAATTTTCGAAATTAATTATTTATCTTGTTATATCTATTTTGTTATGAAGTTTCTATTTAATAAAGATAGATAACAAATTAGAATAAGAGATAAATATTAAGAATCTTGTTATTGGTGATATACTAGGATTCAAATATCTTAAATCCAAAATAAATAATTAATTTTCAAAATTAATTATTTATCTTGTTATATCAATTTTGTTATGAAGTTTCTATTTGATAAAGATAGATAACAAATTAGAATAGGAGATAAATATCAAGAATCTTGTTATTGGTCATATACTAGGATTCAAATATCTTAAATCCTAATTGGATTAGGATAAGATGATTAGTTAGATGTGGGCCCGGGTTAATTAAAATGTTTTAATTGACTTAATTTCGGATAAATTAAGGGGTTAATTTATGATAATAAAATCAGGGAAAATTATGATTTTCTATAGCGAATTTTAATTTTCGGAATTGAGATTCGTCTTCTAAAAAAAATAAATTCCAAATTGTTTAGTGATTGAACAAATCAATAAAATATATGATATTTCATTGTTTACATAAAATCACTAAAACTGAATAAAATCCCTCTATTTAATTTTAAGTCTCGTGTCATCCATTTTAAACACTTGTCAAGGCCTCGATCACACTAATATAATTTCAGCCACAGTTGAGTGCATTGTGTTATCTTGGTGAGACAAGTTGGGTAAGAGTTACCTTAATGTTTAAAATGGTCCGACTTAATAAAGCCATCAAAATAGTTTTGAGCTTTAGGCAAATGATGAGATAAAAACATACTAAGACATAAGATGTCCCATATCTCATAAAAGGATCTAAAAATTACATAAGATGTAATTGGTAACTGTTACCTACCTAAATAATTTAGTTCAGTGTTTCATGCCATAGCTATCACAGAATTAGGTGAAATATGGATTTTAGTCCCCTAAATAAACAGTACGTTTTAGGAGGGTTGTTAATTTAGTGGGAGTCTATTCCTCTATACTAAAATAAACTTTGCATAATCTTTATTGTAGATCAATGGCCTCTTCAAGTAACAATAATCCCCTGTCACTGCGATCCATCCTTGAGAAGGATAAGCTATTTGGGACTATCTTTCTTGATTGGTTCAGAAACTTGAGAATTGTTCTTAAGCATGAACGCAAGTTGTATGTCCTGGATGCTCCAATCTCTCGAGGACCCACCACCAATGCTACGAAAGTCATGAAGGATGCGCATAATAAGCATGTCAACGATTCTACTAATGTTGCATGTATTATGCTTTGGCAACTATGGTTCCCGAACTTCGAAGGACATGGAACTAATGGAAGCCTACGACATGGCTTTAACGCTCGAAGGAAATGTTCCAACAACAGAAGCTAGGCAAGAAAGGTTCGAGACAGTCAAAAACCTACATTCTTGCAAGATGACTGAGGGTGCGTCAGTTAGTCCTCATGTTCTGAAGATGAAGGGCTATGTTGACTAGCTTGATAGACTCGGATTTCCCATAAGCCAAGAGTTGGCAACGAATTTGATCCTGAATTCATTACCCGAGAGTTACTCACAATTTGTGAAGAACTACAATATGAATAATATGGAGAAATCAATTTCAGAGTTGCATTTGATACTCAAAACTGCTAAACAAAATATCAAGAAACCCTCTAGTAATATGTTGATGGTCTAAAAGGGAAAGGGGATGAAGAAGAAAGGCAAAGGCAAGGCTAGAGTTGCCAAGGCTGTTGTTGCACCTATCGCAAAGCCTATGGAACAAGTCAAGACCCGGCCTGTTCCTGCTTCAAAACGCCCAAAAGAAAAGGAAGAAAATTTTCATTTTTGTAATCAAACCTATCTTTGGCATTGTCATCTCGAACACATAAACGAGAAACGCATAACGAAGCTCCATAAAGATGGACTTCTAGATTCATTTGATTTAGAAACATATGAAACATGCGTATCTTGTTTACTAGGCAAGATGACTAAAAGTCCATTTACTGGACACAGTGAAAGGGCAAGTGATTTATTGGGTCTAATACATACTGATGTATGCGGTCCTATAAACACAATGGCTAGAGGAGGTTATCGATTTCATTACATTTACGATGATTTCAAAGCATATATGGTTATGTATATCTTATGAAACATAAAGTTGAATCATTTGAGATGTTTCGGACGTTTCAAAATGAAGTGCGCGAATCAACTTGGTAAAACTATCAAAACACTTCGATCGGATCGAGGTGGTGAATATTTAAGCCAAGAATTTGATGATCATCTTAGAAATTGTGGGATTGTCTCCCAATTGACTCCACCAGCAACTCTACAATGGAATGGAGTTTCCGAAAGGAGAAATCGAACCTTATAAGATATGGTTCGATCTATGATGAGTCATGCAGATCTTCCATTATCCTTTTGGGGTTATGCATTACAAACTGCAGCTTTCACTCTAAATCGAGTTCCTTCTAAAGCGGTTGATAAAACACCATATGAGATATGGTATGGGAAGAGACCTAGTTTGTCTTTCCTTAAGATTTGGGGTTGTGAGGCTTACGTAAAGCGACAATTCTCAGAAAAACTAGCACCTAAATCTGACAAGTGTTTATTTGTGGGGTATCCTAAGGAAACAAAAGGATATTACTTTTATAATCCCGTTGAGAACAAAGTGTTTGTTGCTCGGTATGGTGCCTTTATGGAAAAACAGTTTATTTCAAAAGACACTAGTGGGACAGAAATAAATCTTGAAGAAGTTCAAGAATCACAGGTAAACATTGAACCGCTATTGGAAGTTCAACAACGTTCCGAACCAGTTGAACCTCCGCAAGCGACACAAGGCCCACGTAAATCTAGTAGGGTAAGACATGAGCCAGAGAGATTCAGATTTCTCATTACTGATAGTCGTGATGTGTTGCTTATAGACCAAAATGAGCCCGCCACTTATCAGGAGGCTATGTATGGACCAGACTTAGATAAATGGCTAAGTGCCATGAATTCTGAGATGCAATCCATGTATGATAACCAAGTTTGGAACTTAGTTTATTTACCTGAAGGTGGTAAGACCATTGGATGTAAATGGATTTTCAAGAAGAAAACTGACATGGATGGCAAAGTGCATACTTTTAAAGCAAGACTCGTAGCAAAAGGTTTCAGGCAGACTCAAGGTGTTGATTATGATGAAACTTTTTCGCCAGTAGCCATGCTTAAATCCATAAGAATTTTAATTTCCATTGCTGCATATTATGACTATGAAATATGGCAAATGGATGTAAAAATAGCATTTCTTAATGGAAAGCTGCTTGAGGAAGTGTATATGACACAACCTGAACGTTTTGTACATCCTGAGAATTCTAGGAAGGTATGCAAGCTTCAAATATCCATTTATGGATTAAAGCAAGCTTCTCGGAGTTGGAATCTTCGTTTTGATGAAGCAATCAAGGATTTTGGTTTTATTAAGAACGAAGATGAGCCTTGTGTATATAAGAAGGTCAGTGGGAGTGTAGTTGTTTTTCTGGTACTATATGTTGATGATATATTACTCATTAGAAATGACATCCCAACATTGCGAATGTCAAGTCTTGGTTAGGGAAGTGTTTCTCAATGAAAGACTTAGGAGATGCACCTATATCCTAGGGATAAAGATCTATAGGGATAGATCTAAGAGGCTAATCGGTCTAAGTCGAGTGCTTACATAGACAAGGTGCTTGAATAGGTTCAGGTTGCATGACTCTAAAAGTGGATTGTTTCCAATGTCTCATGGCATAAGTCTCAAGAAGACTCAATGTCCTAAGACAAATGATGAGCGAGACCGTATGAATAAGATTCCATATCCATCAGCCTATTGGATCTATCATGTATGCCATTTTATGCACTCGACTGATGTATCATATGCTTTGAGCACTACAAGCAGATATCGATCGATCCAGATGAGAGTCACTGGATAGCGATAAAAGAACATCGTTAAGTACTTAAGAAGGACTAAGGAAGTGTTCTTGGTCTATGGAGGTTTCGAAAATGATCTAGTTGTAAATGGTTACACGAGATGCAAGTTTTCAAGCGATATAGATGATTTTAGATCGTAGTCCTGATACGTGTTTACTTTGAATGTGGGTGCGAGTAGTGGAAAAGTTCGAAGTAAGAGACGTGGCGATTCTACAATAGAAGCCGAGTATATTGCAAATGCGTTCGATGCAAAGAAAGGAGACAGTTTGGATCAAAAAGTTCATTTCTGAACTAGGTGTGGTTCCAAGTATTGCTATACCTGTTTGTTTGTATTGTGAGAATAACGGGGCAATAGCACGGGCCAAGGAACCTAGATCACACCAGAGATCCAAACATATACTCAGGAGTTTTCATCTCATCAGAGTAATTATTGAGAGGGGAGACGTAAAGATTTGCAGAGTACCTACTGAAGACAACGTTGTGGATCCATTGACAAAAGCTCTTCCACAAGCAAAACATGATGGTCATGTTAGATCATTAGGCATTAGATGCATATATGATTGACCCTAGTGCAAGTGGGAGATGTTGGGGCATATGCCCTAGGTCAATCCATTAACTGTCTTTATGAATACTTTTAGTTAATAAAATAGAGGATTTCATTTGCTGTTTATTATAATTAATTTGCATGTTTACATTATAATAAGATCCATGAGTATTTACAGAAATATCCTAAATGTCCCTAGTCGATCATTATACTGGGAACTATAATGAATTAAGACTAGTGTGAGTCTTGATTGATGATCATATGATGATTATACGTATAGGGATACGAATCAAGATCACGAGTACTTGTTAGGGAACAAAGTATTGGACCGACCCGCTATGAGAACATCACATGGATTAAGTCATAGTTATTTCTCATGATAGGTATATTTCTCAGTCCTCTGACTTGAGATTACTAGAGACTTCAACATTAGGAACACAGTGATTTGACACTATCAAACGTTTTCTTTAACCGAACGATTATAAAGGTTGTGATTGGTTATTGTGTGAGCAATGTGATGAAGTTGTGTAATCAAGATAGAATTTGTCCCTCTCATATAAAGAGATATATCCAGTGGATCCCTCGATGTGTTAGACTGTTAAAAGGCCTAGTCTAAGTGAATTGATATTGATCAATGTCACTTGGATGTTTTCAGTCTACCTAGAGATCGAGACTAGTACGATTGAACATGTTGGATGACAATTCCATGCCTTATGTTTGATCAAAAGGATATCGTGTGACAAAAGGATGTTATATACACTATTGATTAGGTTGTATCGATTTAATATTCGTACAACTTGGGTAGTCATAATGTCTTGCTAGAGGCCGCTTATGACTTGTATACCAAAATGTGTTTTGGTACACTACCTACGTTGTATGAGCCTATTGGGTCACACATTAAGAATGGTTTTGCAAGATTTTAAGATGGTTCAGAAAAATGAATTTTATATGATAAAATTCATGACGGAAACGTCCTTGTGGTGTATTACGCTTATACTTCTTTAAGTAGGGGTATATGTGTAATTTACTTAACCGTCTATATACAAGGGTTGTATAAATAGACGCTTTAAGTTAGAACACACGGACGAAAGGAAAAAGGCCGAAACTCTATTTTCGTTTTAGAAACGACTTAGGGTTTTTGGTATGCTCTGGATCGTTTTTGAGAGAAACAAAAAGGTTTGGTATTTTCTCGAAGCTAGCACTTCAAATCATGGTCGCCGTTTGTGTGTGGACTGCTGATAGAGGGCGTTCGTCGTTGGCAGCGCCATAGAGATCGATCGACCTTCAGAAAGGTATATCGCGATTGAGGTATGATTAACTTTTTCATGGTTTAAACGTTTTTAATGGAATTAGATTCGGATCCTGTTGGGGTTTTTGTCAAAACTGTTTTGTAATCTCCGCTGCGTATGAACCCCAAAACCTAACAATTACTTGTGTTATCTCGGCCGAGACATGACGACAGGTACAATTAATGTTAGATAATGTTGTGTCGGTGGTGTACAACCGAGAATGTACTCCTTATCTCGGTTGTACAATACCGAGAGGGTTAGAGTCGCTTCGGTCGGCACTGGACGAGAGTTAGGTGAATTGAATTGGTCAAGCCATGTCGGTGTTGTACAACCGAAAACGTTCAATTGCTCTCGGTTGTACACTTCCGAGATATGTGACCCCTTTTCGGTCAGGAGTGGTCGAAAGTATGGGTTGGTTTACGAACCTGCTTGACCGAGACATTAGAAATGGATGAATTTGAACCTTTTTTTTTGTAAAGTATTTTTGGGTTATGTTCCATGCGCTTATATGTTGTACCGTTTTCAGGAATGGCTCGTTCGAAGGCGCTGGTGACTAGGGAGGAGGCTGGTGTTGAGGTGTCGAGGCCTAACCGGGGGCGAGGCGGCCGGAGACCCCCGACAGCATCTTACCGGAAAGAGAAAGAGAAGGAGAATGTAGATGTTAAGGGAAAGGCTAAGGTTGATGGAAATCATGCAAGGAATTACAATTGCACGATGAGGGCTCCAACATCGACACGCAGCGACGAAAAGATCTTGTTGTTGCCCGAGGGGAAGAGGAGGGTCATGCATCCGAGTCTAGTAGCAGTGACTCATCAGCGGCGGCTAACACGACAGAAACTGATCGTAATGTACACGGGAGTAGTAGTGGTGGAGCTGGCCATAATGAAGGAGAGCCAGAAATGCGTGTTGAAGTGCGTGCTCCTTTCCCCGGTGGTCCTATAGATGGGGCGTTGTTGAAGAGCTTTAAGGATCATGTCGCATTAGCGATTTCGAGCAATGAGGTAATTAAAATTTCATTGAACGGAGTAATTTAAAACTCATGGTTTTCACAAATATGACGAGATATAATTTTTTGTCGCAGGAGCGTCACGTTCTCAAGTGTATCAATCACGGAGCTCAGATGCAAGAATGGGATTTACAGTCGTGCCATCCTGACACGGCGGGACTTCAGAGGATTATTCAGCGTTCCGGGTTGAATACGCTGATAGACTGTTCATACCGCAAGGCCAACAAGGAGGTTATCTCTGCATTTGTTGAGCGGTGGCAGTCGGAGACGAACACATTTCACTTACCTTTTGGTGAAATGTCAATCTCCTTAGAGGATGTGAGCTTCCTCCTGAAGATTCTTGTGACGGGCAAAGTTGTGGCAGTGAAGAACTTTGCGAGGTACATGGAGGAATCTCGCTCAGACGCTATTAAGATGGGGCTTTTTTCCTTGATTAGTACATTTAGGGGTAAAATTTATCAACCCAACACACCCACCAAAAAATTTTCAAAACTAACACACTTTTGGCCATGTCACTGCCACATCACGCGGGAGGTGGCACGGTGAAAGGAAAACGTGACCTTGGGTCACGTTTTATTTTTTTTCTAATATGGAGAGAAGTCGTGATCTCGGGTCACGATTTCACTTCAATGGAAATCGTGACCCGAGGTCACGATTTCCACAGATTGATGTAGGGCGTGGATTGGTTAACGCTGTTATGGACGTGGCATGGCAAATGGGAGCTCGACGCGTTTTACCCGCGGAATGAGGAAATGCATTACAAAGGAATTTGCGAACAACTCGGAGCTTCGGTGGCACCCATCCAGAGGTAAGATCAAGAGTTTTTTGTTTCTTATCTGATTTGTTTGGCATGTGAATCTCGAGGCATTGTGTACAGCTGCTTGTTTGCGGAGTGCCACATACGCGTCCTTTGATTCGTCACTTGACCGTTGCTCCTCTTTTATAGTCTATTATGTAGTACATGTCTTGAGTCAAATCAAAAGTTATTGAACACACTGCAATGACTTATACTTTGTCATTCTTGAAAGCTTTCCTCAACTAATGCGCCACTAAATTTCTTCTAAACTACCATATCATCAGCACCGTTCAATATGGGTCCTATGAAGATATCTCGAAGTAAGTGCAAGCTCACTTATCAATGCCAAACACTTAGAAAACTTTAAAAGTCTTTCATTTATTTCCTTTTCATAAAATTGCCTCAGAACCTCTTGAAATATAAATAAAAGAGAATTAATTAATTGTGGCATTGAGATCTAAAAACACATAAACTGAACATCTAAAATATATCATTATTACTTACTTATCAGTTAAGGATCATGCTTACAAATAGAAATTTGTAAATGTTGAAAAGACATAGGATCATAGGTTAAAATAATATAAATAAAAGGCAACCGACACTGGGATGAATTGTTTGAACTTATTAGAATTGAGATGACACATAAAATATGTAAACTCAATTTGAAATGATTGTGGTGTACGAAATGACAGTACCGTGATTAAGAAATGGAGGAATGCCTAAACTTAATGATATATATGAGTCAAATTAGTACAACTCGAAGGGCCATAAAATTAGGTGTTCAGTTTATGTGGTTTTATATCTCAATGCCACAATTAATTAATTCTCTTTTATTTATATTTTAAGAGGTTATGAGGCAATTTTATGAAAAGGAAATAAATGAAGGACTTTTAAAAAGTGTTTGGCATTGATAAGTGAGCTTGCACTTACTTCGAGATATCTTCATAGGACCCATATTGAACGGTGCTAATGATATGGTAGTTTGGAAGAAATTTAGTGGCACATTAGTTGAGGAAAGCCTTCAAGAATGACAAAGTATAAGTCACTGCAGTGTGTTCAATAACTTTTGATTTGACTCAAGACATGCACAACATAATAGACTATAAAAGAGGAGCAACGACCAAGTGACGAATCAAAGGACGCGTATGTGGCACTCCGCAAACCAGCAGTTGTACACAATGCCTCGAGATTCACATGCCAAACAAATCAGATAAGAAACAAAAACTCTTGATCTTACCTCTGGATGGGTGCCACCGAAGCTCCGAGTTGTTCGCAAATTCCTTTGTAATGCATTTCCTCATTCCGCGGGTAAAACGCATCGAGCTCTCATTTGCCATGCCACGTCCATAGCAGCGTTAACCAATCCACGCCCTACATCAATCTGTGGAAATCATGACCTCGGGTCACGATTTCCATTGAAGTGAAATCGTGATCCGAGATCACGACTTCTCTCCATATTTGAAAAAATAAAATAAAACGTGACCAAGGTCACGTTTTCCTTTCACCGTGCCACCTCCCGCGTGATGTGGCAGTGACGTGGCCAAAAGCGTGTTAGTTTTGAAAATATTTTGGTGGGTGTGTTGGGTTGATAAATTTTACCCCTAAATGTACTAATCAAGAAAAAAAGCCATTAAGATGGTCTCGAACCTACTTGGGGTTAGCGTCGAGGAGGTTGAGGAGGAGGTGAATATCAGCAAGGGGCTCACAGTGCGCAAATGTTGGTTGAAGAGTCGATGGTGCCCCAAAGCTAGTTCGAGACCCACTAATTATCCTCCTGCAGAATGCACAGCCCGAGCGTACCTGTTGTACCTTTTGTCCTGCACCGATAAGAGTGGGTCTCGGGTGTCGATTGCGCTGCTGAAGCTTCTTGAAAACTTGGACGACGTGGGAAAGTACGCATGGGGTGCAGCTGCGTTGGCCTACTTGTATCGACACTTGGGGTCTGCCACGAGACTGCAAGTGTCTCAGATTGCTGGCTACCTTACATTGCTTGAGGTTTGTTATAAAATAGACTTAATTTCCTTTTGGTATAATAATTACGCCAACTTGCATTTGTGGACTAACTAACATTGTATGTATTTGCAGGGATGGGTGTACGACCATTTCAAACTTGGTCTCGCCACACCCAATGCGAAATACATGGACTATGTGCAACCTCGTGTCTGCAGATGGATTCAAAAGCACGAGACCGTGGCGAATGTTGACAAGCTCGGGTCCATTAGGAGAACCTTGGATAGGTTGCGCCCAAGTGAGGTGAGATGGTTATCCATATCCTGTGATGAATGATGTATTTGTATTTTTGGTTGCTAACAATGGTTGTCTCATTTTCATTAGGTCACTTGGGACCCATATGTGAATTTCAGGGAAAATGGAGTCGTGCACGCGATGGCCTTTTACAGTGGGACGATCAAGTACATGGATGTGGTGGAGCCCTACCATCCGGAGAGGATTTTGAGACCGTTTGGCCACGTGCAATCTATACCAGATCCTCCGTACCGTCCATTGGAAGCACACCGAGGCCCATCTGCGAACAAATACTCGGTTAAGTATGGGTTCCAGCAAGACAATTGGGAGCGATGGAGGAACCATTTGTTGGCTCCCAAAGTTCGTGGTGACAAGGCAGAATTCGAGTTTTTGGCTACATCGGACTACTTGCCTTGGTTCCTCAAAGTGTCTCATTCCGTGATCACCAATCCGAGCCTTGAGGACCATGACATGGTCGCCACAACCATCGCAGACAACGAGCTACTGGAGGTATTGAAATGGTTATATGTATTATGCATGTATTATTCATCTCGATATGTTTTACATTAACACTAACCCGATTCTTTTCATCAGCGTAATAGGCGTGCGTTGGACGCGACATTGCGATGGATGTACCTCCCGCCGGAGTTGTGTACGCTTGAGTCTGCGAGGACAATGACGAGTGCTATCGTCAATTTCCTTTCGGGGAGAAGTATAGGTCCCACCACCACGAGTACCACTCCGGCGACCGCAATCGGCACAACCGCCACATTCGCCCCTACCGAAACAGGCCCGAGGCAGTCGCAGCATGGTAGCACTTCTACAAGGGCAACCCCGGCCAATGCTCCGCCCGCCACGGTCGATGCTCGCCCTCCGAAGAGAATGCTTGGGAAGGAGTATCAAAGGAAGAATTTGTAGAAACCAAAGCAATGAGCAATTAGTGTTTGAGGAACATAGACATTTATTTTATTGTTTGGCCGAGACTAGTTGAAAAATGTTTGATAAATATGTTTTATGACAGTTTTATGACAGCTTCATACGATTAAGTACATGGATGAATGGTTTATGCCCGTTTGGTAGAGTACTTGTATGTTTGATGAGTGATTTATGACAGTTTGGATCATTTGATTAATGTTCGTGGTGACATTTTGCACACTGTTTTACATTACTTGCTGTTCAACATTTTTTTATAGTTGTATCTTGGTCAATTTTGGTTTAGAATACATGGTTTTTTTGAGTCAGAGGGTGTCTCGGTCATGCAGGTCCGACACATATGTTAACTTGTCGGTACTGACCAACCGACACGAACGCTGGATTCTCGGTGTGGCCTGACCGAGAATGTCGGTGGATCCTGTGTTTTCCAATGTGTCGGTCACTGATGGACGAAACCTTTTTGAGACTATCGGTGCTTCCTAACCGACATTATATCAGTGCGTTCGGCCACGGTCGACGAGCTATTCCTGTGCATTTGTTGAACATGGCGACCAAATGTTCTCGGTGCGATGGTAACGAGATGGGTGTCAAACTCGCGGTTACTAATGGCCGAGAATCCCTCGGTATGCTCGCGCATAGGTTGACGAGAGGCTTAAATTTCAGCATTGTGTGACCGATCCGTCACGTTACTTCTCGGTGTAGTATGGCCGAGACTATACCGTCGGTCTCGGTCATTCGGGCCGACACGACACTTTCCACCGAAACTTAACTCATTGTAGATCCTCTGTGACATTCAAACCAACTTTACAACAATCAAAATCCAGCAAGACAATTTGCACTGAAACTTAACTCATTATATATCAATGTAACATTCAAACTCACTCTACAAGAATCAAAATGTACAACAATACAACAATTTGCACCGAAACTTAACTCATTGTATATCCATATAACATTCAATCTAACTTTCTAAATTCCAAAATGTACAACCATCAATATTGCTAGGTACAAGTTTTACACTACGGTGTACCTAAATCTACAACGGATATGGTGCCTTCATCAACAGTTGCAAGGGGCGCGATATCTCGAAATACAAATCCATCTCGCCAACCTTTGGCGCAGGCCTCAACATGCCGGTCCCACGATGGATATAAGGATGGCAACGGTGCATTCACATGCAACTTCACCTGTCAGAGTGAATAGTATAACTTAGAAGATATTGTCATAAACCCGATCAGGGGGGGAACATAACAATTCAAAAAAATTCATAGAACTTACCCTAACCCAATGGATATTCCTGTCATTTATCATGGAAATGATAAGTCTATTGTGCAACGACAACGGTGGAGCACTTCGTAGAGGTAGAAATGTCGAGGCACTCCCATGCGAGAGGTTTACAAGAATGACATTAAATGCAGTGGATACTAACAATCCCATGTCTGGAAGTGTCAACCATTCTTTGAAAGATGCACCAACTCGATTATCTGGACAATGCACCACAATCTTGGCGGTCTCGTGACTCGTGCCAAGCACTTCCCGCCAAAGGTCTTCATACCCGGTAATCTCATCATACATCCTTCTACGAACAATCCTCCAATCGTCTACATCGGCAAGTCCAAGCCCAGAGGCAACACACCGATATCCACAATTTCCATCGGCAACCACATTGATAATGCCCTCAACATGTGGCAACCAATCCGGTTCTATGCAATGGACCATAAGCCATGTTAGATGCACTTTACGTGCGTCGACTGGCACGACGCATTTTGGGAACAACTTTGCTTTTCTTCTGCCTCGAAGTAGAGACATTTTTTGTGGAAAGCACGTACTCAAATCCGCTCGGCAATCTAGTCGTGGAAGAATCGTCATTATCATTTTTTCTCTTCGATCCTGCCTTGCCTCCGATTGAAAACCCCGGTGTCATTCCCTTTGTCTTTATTTTCACCGGCGGCACAACACCCGGTGTAGACAAAGGTCGACTAATCTCCCTGAGCTGCTGAATAATTCTGAGTCGATCGTCCTCATCAGTGCAAGCATGAAACTTTTTCAACACCCGTTCAATCTCATCGTGCACGTAGTACCCAGACGGATCCACTGGATTCTCAGGTATCATACTCAACTTTCGCTAGTAAACATGAATGTCCTCGAGAGGAATGGGCGACCCAGCAAATATATGATGGTTTAGCTCATGTGCACAAGGAAGGTCGTGTGTGGTACGTATCTCGCAACCACAACGAGTGGAGTCGTGACCAACATCATCTCCACATGTCAATTCATCTCTAATTAGCCTATGCGCCCGTTGAGAGACATAACCACGCAATCGTCGATATAACTCATCAATGTACTCATGTTGGACCACATTCAAACTTTATTCAAACGATGCCTTGATATTGTTGTGTTGGATTCTAAGGAGGCCATCAACCACATTCCACAAAGCCTCAAAATTGGCCTGACTGTTGCCAAGGTGTAGCTTCAGAATGGAATGCGTAGACTCCACCCTCTGCGTTGTTGTTTCCCCAAAGTGCATAATTCTATTTGTCCAAGCGGGGACAAATTTCTCCTTGTAGTTCTTTACCCATGTGTTGTCCAAGTACTCAGTAAGACCCGACATTCCCAAACTCACAACGCAGGTCATTCATCCTAACTTCGAATAAGGCCTCCGAGTTGGCATACATCACGCTCGTCCACCTATCCATGAAACGCGCAAAACCATCGTTCTCCCCAAACATCTTCTTAGTCTTGGCCAATACTACTTTGTTGATGTGCCAAGAGCAAAGGAGGTGAGACAATGACGGAAAAACTTCTTCAATGGCACTAATAAGGGCCAAGTCCCTAGCGGTAACAAACACGTCAGGTTTAGGCCACCCATCCAATATGGATCTCAAGTTCTCAAGTGCCCAAACGTAATTCGCATGACTCTCTGATGATATGAATGCAAACCCAACGGAGAACGTCAAGTGCGTAGAAGTGATGCCAACAATCTCCAACATAGGCATTCGATACCTATTTGTCTTGTACGTGCAATCCATCAAAATTACCGATAAGAAACACCTTAGCAACTTTATTGAGTCGGGATGTGACCAAAATAAATCGGTGACAACATTCGTATCGGGATGCTTCCTATGCCAGGACATCCACTTATTCTTCTCCAAGATGTGCAACATTTGTTGCATTTGAGTCCTCCCACCAGCATCCTCATTTCGAACTTTTTGTCTTGCATTATATATTGTCCTCATTGTCGATACGTTTCTAACATCTCTTTGCTTCAACGTATTTAAGATGTCTCTAGGCTTGACATTCCCCTTTATCAATTGCACCACAACATCCTGCTCCCCCTTATCCAATCTTCCGGCAAATGAATGGCAGTCCAAGTTTTTTGCGGGGTCGTGATTGTGCCTCCCACATATGACGGTGACATACCACAAGGAGTTAGCATTTTCCTTTACGTTGATAAGGAAGGGGCATCCACATTTCTTCGTACCAGTTTGAGTCCTCGCCTTTTCCTCTTCTTCATCATTTCTTGCTTTCAAATAAATTTTGGCCGCTTTCCCCTTCCCTACTCTCTGAGACATTCCCCTATATGTTCCAGACCTCTCACACGCAAGTTTCACCCTCCCCCTGCGCTTAATGCCCCCGGCATCAGAGTGCTTCGTCACTAGCACAAACATGTTCTCACGGCCTATCATTTGAAGCCATGAAATAGCCCTTCTCGATAGGGGAATGGCCTACAAGGTGTAAACGTGTCCTTGTAGTCTGGATATAGGAACCGGCATTACCTGCAATACAAACAGTGTAACATTATAATCAACCAAAATGTACAACACAATCACCTAAAAACCCCAAAAAATAGGTTCTCGGTTGTACAGGTCCGATACTTTATTCAGAGTCTCGCTCACGTACGACCGAGAGTCACTCAGTACTCTCGGTCATCCCAAACCGTGAACTACGTACACATCTCAAACCTCTATGACCGAGACATTGCGATACATGACGGTCCTGCGAGGCCGAATCAATCGCGCACATCGACAGAAACTTCGGATAACCGCATTTAAAACACAATAAATTTGAAAAATTACCTCAAGTTCAACCTCTTCTTGCACCGTAGCAGTACAATCCTCCATTATATAGTGCAAATAAGTTCGGATTTGTCGAAATTACCCAACCCTACGTCGACAAACAAATCATCATTTTCACAGTTTTACTCAAATTAACAGTTCCAACAAAGCATCATATGGTTGTCAAACATTGTTACCTCACTGTCGGATGATGTCAAGCCGTGAGAATCGATAAACGCTCGCCAAACGCAATGTCGCTTTATGGTTCAATCTTGGTGGTGGGGTGCCCCTTTTTCTTTGTCAAAATGGTTTGTGGGGTTGAATCAATATATATACAGGGGCAAAATGGTCTTTTTCATTTTCGCTGGAATTTTTACATATAAGTTGGGTGCCTTCATGAAACGGTGGGGTGCCTTTAGCGGCTTTCTATATTTAATATAGTTGTCCCAAGTCTGGGCTAAAGGATCGTGAGGGAGACAAGGGGATAATCTTGACAACAGTGTAAAACTTTTGTTGTGTACTCTTTATGAAAAGGATCATGTGGCGGATAAGGGGATGATCCCATATGGACTAGTTGAAAAGAAATACAAATGTTACAAATTTGAGATTAGGAACCTATGATGGCCCCCAACCCTACAAATTGGGCACCGCCTGACACTTGGTCTCTATTAACCCCTGGTAAACCATTGCGAAGTTAATTAAGGTCTAGTCAGCCTCACAAACCGGTCTTCAGTACGTGATAGTCCACACAATAGAGTATGTATATATATATATATATGAAACCATATGCAGCAGAATTTAATTGCGGTGAAAACCCGATAACAAATAAATTAAACACATCGAGTTCTAGGTGTAGAAGCTAGATGTGGAAACCCCGTACAACATATACAATGTACAAACTATAGCGACGAGGTGAAATACATATATCTCTCAAACCAAATACTTATTTATAAAAATATAATAAATGTAATATAGATACATCAAATGACCTACGCATAGCGTACATCAATGTTCTCGAGCTCGGAGATTAGATATGCAATTGTCACCAAATAGGAGACAATTCCAGTGAATAAATTCAAAAGTAGTCCAACGGTAATTTAGATTAAACAATAAACAAGTCTATAAATCATGCAGGAAAGAAACGAAGCTGAAAAGAACACTAAATTGCATGATAAACAGACTATAATGGTCAACGTTAGAGATCAAATGACCCGAAAGTAAATGATAGGCGCCTAAATGGTCTTGACATTTTGCATGTGGGTTCAAAGCCACTTTATTACAGGTAAGTGTCAAATACTGGTATGGCGGGACCAAATATGCTTCAACCGCACCTAATTCGTTCTACACTATCAGCTCACTTATGCCATAGCCCGAGAAAATTTCAAAAGGAGCTACAGTCACAACTGTATGCTCAGCGCAATGGAATCCTTGAAGTCATGTGAGGAGCCACGACACATGGCAGATGCTCACTCAAATGATCTAGTCTCATTTAGGAGCCATTAGCGCGACTCGAATGTTAAACCTAAGAGTAAACCACGACTCAATTCGACCACTTTAAACCTTAATTAAGTCACTCGGTATGGAAGTAAAGTCAAACAATACGTTTCATTTCCATCAAAATATGCAAGGAAAGGAAAATAATTAATATTGAATTTTATATTGGTTTACTTACAATACAATCGCATAAATCGCCACGTCAAATTGTATTAGGGCATGTGCACTGGGTCAATCTACAAATCTTGTTTATCTTATAATTTTAGTTAATAAAATAGATGTTTTATTTGTTGTTCTATTATAAGTGATTGCATGTTTACCTTATAGTAAGATCCATGGGTATTTGTTAAAATATCTTAAATTTCCTTAGTCGGTCATTATACTGAGAACTATAATGAATTAAGACTAGTGTGAATTTTGATTGATGATCATGTGATGATCATGTATAGGGATACAAATTAAAGTCGTGAGTACTTATTAGGGAATAAGATACTGGACCAACTCGCAATGAGAACAACACATGGATTAAGTCATAGGTGTTACTCATAATAGGTATATCATTTAGTCATTTTCCTTGAGATTATCATAGATTTCAATATTAGGAACATGATAATTTGACACAATCAAATGTTGTCTTTAACCGAAAAATTATAAAGATCGTGATTGGTTACCGTATGAATAATATGAGAAGGTCTGTAATCAAGATATAATTTTTTCACTCTTGTATAGAGAGAGATATTAGTGGATCTCTCGATAAGATAGACTGATAATGGCCAAGTCCATGTGAAATTGATGTGATCAATGTCATTTGGACGTTTTTCAATTTACCTAAAGATCAAGACTAGTATGATTAAATATTAATGGTGACTTTGCATGCCTTATGTTTAATAAAAGGATATCGCACGACAAAAGGATATGATATTCGTTATTAATTAGGTTGTATTAATGTTGATATTCATGCTACTTGGGTAGTCATAATGCCTTGTTAGAGACCGCTTATGACTTGTGTACCAAAATAATTTGTGGTTCACTGCCAACGTCGCGTGAACCTATCGGATTGCACACAAAGAATTGCTTTGCACAATTTCAATTGGTCTAGATTAATGATTTTATATGATAAATTCATGACATAAAAGCCCTTATGATTTGTTATATGATAATTTATTAATAGGGGCGTATGTGTAATTTGCTTAAACTGCCTAAATACAATAGTTGTATTACGAATAGGATTTTAAAGTGAGGGCTTATCTACACATATAAATAAAAGGTATAACCCTTTTAAACGAAATAAGTTTTTCGTTTTACAATTTTTGAGTTCTCTAGATTTAAGGAGAGAAAGAAAATCGTTTTCAATCTCTTTTGGGGCTAGCACTTCATATTGTGGTCACCGTTCATGTGTAGATTTTTAATAGAGGACGCGTACTTGAACGTCTTGAAAATCGAACAATCAATAAGGAAATCACGAAATAAGGTATGATTTACTTTCGTAGATTTAGTTTCATGGAAATTATTTTCAATCCTGCTGGGGTTTTTTAATTTTTTTTTTAATTTTTTGCTGCGTATGAACCCCAAAAACTGAACAAATTGATCATTTGAAGAGCCTAGTTGAGTCCTTGTATATTTACATTCGTGATAGGTACAACAAATTCGTTTAGACTATGTTTAATTGTTTGAGGAGCACTTGCTAAGTAAAAGTATTGTTCCTTGGTTCATGAATCTACCAATTATAATTTTCAAGTAGCATAGCTTACTTTCATGTGCTAGTAAAATAAATTTATAGTTATTCACGTAGGCATTTACGTTATAAACTTTTCTAAGTTTATTTGACTCAAATAAATTGTTTTCAAAGGGTTTGACACTACTCAACCACTACTCCTTACTTCCAATCAAACTGCTCACAACTCCAAAATCAATAATTAGCACTTCAAATCAAAACCAACAATTCAAGTAAAATAAGAATGTGTTGAAGCAAAATAAGGAGAAATCTACAAAGCTTATTTTTTTTAACTTAAACAATTTAAGTCAACTAAAAACAATGAAAAAGGGGTCTATACCACTAAGTAAAAGTCAAGTCCAATTTAAAACCCCAAATCACATATTTTAATTAGAAATTCATAAGTACTTGAACTAGTTAAGTTCATGTTTTTGGGAAATTAGATTAAAACTCTCTGTTTTGATGTTTCACTAAACGCGTAAGCTCATTGAATCAATAAAACTTTATTTTAATTTTAAGAAGAAACTTAAGCTTTATAATACATTTCATCTATGATATATCAATTTTAAGCTTAAGTCTAACATTTTGGTTTTTTTGAGCTAAGTCACATTAAAAACCACAATAATTCCTTTGCTCAATCCAATCGAGTTTATTTTGTAAAACGAAACCTAAATAGAAAACTCCATATTTTCAAACCCAATCTTTTTTAGTCAAAATCTCATATTAAAACAGAGTTGAATTCTTTTCTAGAATTTCAAACAAGTCCAATAAAAGAGAGTATATTGTTCTCAATAAGTTTAAAGTTCATTACAGAGAGTTTAAACAAAAAATGGGAACAAATCTTTGCTAAAATCAAGCAAAATAGTTTACATTGAGCTAAGAATAATTGAGAAACAAGAGAATTTTCTCAAAATGACTCAATGCACTTCAAACTACTCTTGAAATCTCAAAACTACATTGAAGTTAATGAATCGGGTTTGAAGCCACATTTATCTTCACCTATGTAACACACTGTTTGAGGTATTTCCTTAAACACTTCATGTGTATTAGCTAGCATTTTCATGAATTCAAGTTAGTTTCAACCAATTGAATCCCTATTGTCAAAATCTTCAACAACCAACTCAAAATTATCATTAACAACTTTGAATTCAACTTTGGTTTGAACTGAAATTTGGTTAAGAGCCTCACTATAGTCTTCAATAGAGTTCTTCAACTCATATCCCTTCAAAAATAAATTCTTCTTCTTCAACCATTCTCTTCTCTTTTCCTTCTCTTTCGCGAGCAGACAAGTCGAGGCTGTGCTGCTGTTGTTCACCGTCATCCCTGGTTGTCGTGCCGTTATCGTAAGCTAGCTCCTCCATGGCCAGAGCCGTTCGTCCTCTTTAGAGTGCGCGCTGCTGCTGGTCTGCAATTGCACCGCCACTGCCGTGCCTCACTGGTCATTCGCGCCAACGTCGTCCGCGCTCTTCCACTACACGCCGAAGTCTTGCCATGCTGTCTGACTGGCCTTCGCGAGCTCGCCGCCGTCACCAGTGGAGTCATGCTTCCTTCCTTGTACGTTTATATTGTCATAAAGATAGGGTTCGAAACCCTTTCTCCCTTGTTTTTCCATTAAGTTTTATGTTGTTTTTGTTTTTTTGTTTTTATTTGAGAATGATCCCATCTCTCCATTTCTTTCTCGATGGAAGTAACATTTAGATCTAAGGTTGACATCACTCACGTTTGGCTAGATCTAAGGTTTGAGACTTGTCTTAGACACTTTATGATCCTAAAATTGACACGCTTAGCTAGGGCTGACAAAAATACGGGACCGGACATAAACGGGACCGGACACCCATTTCTATAATG
This sequence comes from Stephania yunnanensis, assembly GCA_039657365.1. Taxonomy (NCBI): domain Eukaryota; kingdom Viridiplantae; phylum Streptophyta; class Magnoliopsida; order Ranunculales; family Menispermaceae; genus Stephania; species Stephania yunnanensis. Next base: position 35,170,400 of record CM077583.1, on the reverse strand, counting down.
ATTAAATTTGGTATCCGGACCCGGTCCCTTTTTAAAACGGGCACTTTTTTTGTCCAGCTCCATATGTTTGTAAAACATACGGCTTCCGTTTTGTCCCATTTTTATTTTAAATATAATTAAATATTTTATTTATCAATTATTTGAAAAAAACCCCTCAACTACAAGTCTACAACTTGTAGTTTTCTCCACACAATATTCATAACCAATACTCTCTTATTTTGTTTAGTTTTTCTGTTAAGAAGTTGATTCATTCATCACCTCAAAAAGTTCATTGGAGATGAAAATCATATCTAAATTTAGTGGATTAATTTCATTAAAAAAACATGAAGAATGCACAGTTGCACACAAAGTAATAAAATCGCATTACATTCTTTTTTTTCTAATCAAATAAGGGCAATTACTTAATGGAACACCGCAACCCCGACCGCAAAATTGAGTTAGAACAAAAAAATATGTGTTTATTGAACAACAACATCATCAAATCAGCTTAAGTAAGAAAATAAATTTGAAACAAATTTTAGAAAAATCAAACAAGAAACATGGATTGGATGTGAATGGAGAAGGAATAGAAAAAATTTACATTGAGAGCAGAGAGATGAGTGGGCACAATGTGTATGATGACTAGCGAGGGTGACGCGATCGCCGGCGACGCCGATCGGCCGTCTTGCATTGGCCTATTTGAGCTGCGGAGTGCGGAGAGTGGAGCTCGAGACAGTCGCCGACGCCCGACGAGGCTGAGAGGAGAGGCAGCGCGGTGGCGACTGACGAGTGCGAGAGCTGGAGGGAGAGGGTGACGGGCCAACGACACCGGTGAGGCGGTGAGGCCGCACAGCCGGTGCCGCGGTGGTGATTGGCGAGCGCAAGATGGCGAGAGCTGGAGGGAGAGGCATATCCAGATGGTGGGACTAGCGAGCGCGAGACGGCGAGAGAGACGACTGGCGAGCGCGAGACGGCGAAAGCTAGAGGGAAGGCACATCTGGATCTGGTGGCGACTGGCGAGCGCGAGACGGCGAGAGCGGCGAATGGCGAGCGCGAGACGGCGAGATGGTGGCGTCTGGTGGATTGTTCTAGAGGGAGAGGTAGATGGTGGTGACTGGCAGATGGTGGCGATGGCGGATTGTTCTGGAGGGAGAGGCAGATGGTTTGGTGAGAGTGAGTGAGACCGTGAGACTGTGAGTGTGTGTGAGTGAGAGTGTGAGACTTAGGTTGTGGAGTGTGAAATTACCTATATGCCCTTCAAATTAATCACTTTTTTTAAAAAAATTGTCTAAACCCGGTCCCGTATTTTTAAACGGACATAAAACATTGTCCAGACCCGTATGTTTTTTACAAAATATTGCCCGAACCCGTTTAAAACGGGTCCGGACAAAACAGGACAACGGGACCGGACCCATTTTGCAGACCTACGCTTAGCACATACAAATTTTGTCTAGACCTTAACTTAGCCAATTTTCAATAATTAATAGTCTAAGGCATCATTGTTGCATGAATTCAATATAATTAACTCAAAGCATTCGTGATACCATATACTACACCGAGTAACATGCCAAACAAAAACTTAAAATCATTTTATTTAATTTTTATAAATATTTGAGCACTACGAGTTATTGCAACTCTCGATTGGTTATTAGACCACTAATAATTCGTGATTAGCGATTAATTAATGAATTAAAGATACAATTCGTAACAAAACTCCAACTAGCCTTGACATTTTGAAGAACTCATCCATTCCAAAACTAAAGCCCACGCATTAAAACTAGTCATTTCTACACTCTCTCATGATTTAGACTTGGGCCTATTACAAAAAATAACATGGTATCATAGCCAAAAGTGGTCAATAGCCTATTAAAGACCCAAAGTCCAAGAAGAAAAAAATAGAATGAAAAATGGTTAAAAAAATAAAATAATGAAGCTAGAATCATGTCGGAAGACATGAGGCCTCTTAGGTTGAAAACAGAGCACAAGCATAAGCTTACAAAATTGGAAGCAAGTCATAGCTAGTTATAAGGGAAAGTTGAAAAGAAATACAAAGTATTTATGTTTGGGAGTGGGAACTCCAACTTGCCTTGCCTTTTTAGAGAATTCTCCCACTTCCAAATTAATGCCCAAATATTAAAACAAGTCACTCCTACAATCTCTTATGACTTGGATTTGAGCCTATTACAAAAAATAACATGGTATCAGAGAAGGTTGAGTATTGTAACACCCCTAATTTTCAAATATAGTAATAAGTCATAACATCGAAGATGTTTTTGTAATATGTTGCATGGTATTTGCGTCGCTACTAAAATCGACCAAATTAGCAATGGCAAAAGGTGTCGCTATCTGGGTTAAAGACGGGTTTAGCGACGTCATGGATTCGTCACAAAAAACCTTATTGCTAAGCTTGATTAGCAATGGGGACGGTTACCCATTGCTAACCAGTGCTATTTGGTGGACCAGGTTTCGCAAAATTTTGGCGGGTTAGCGATGAGTATCTATTGCTAATCCATCACCGTTTAACATGTCAGGGTGATGTAATACAATATTTAGTGACGGAGACTCGTCGCTAACCTCGTCACTAAACGTTGCAAAGTTTTTTTTCAAAAAAATATTTTTCTTTTAAAACTAATTTTCTTTTTTAAAAAACTATATTTATTTATTTTTTATGGGAATTGGTTTTTTTTTATAAAAAATGAAAAACAAAATTTCTTTTTTAAACTCTTTTAAATACTATTTATTTTTTGGGAAAAGATTTATATTTCAAAAAACATTTTAATTTAAATATTGTTTTAACTTTTTTCTTAAAATATACTGTTTTTTCTTTCAATAATTGTTTTATTTATAGATTTTTTATAACAGCTTTACTTGTAGTGAAAAAAATAATTTATACTCCAAAACAGATTTTGATTTGAAAAAAACATTTGAACACTTACAATTTTATTTTTTGAAAAAAAAAACTAGAAAAACAACATAATTAACAAATAACCTAATCAAACAACCAACAGTTAGAAAGACAAGCCAAAAGAGAATGACCAAAATAATAATTAAGAGCAATATAAAGTCTTTAAGTATCAAGAAAAGACTATAATAAGTAGGAAGGTTGGCAGATGATTCAAACGTAGTCATGTGCATGATTGTCAAACTCATCTTCGGTCTCCAAGTCATTATTTAAATGATCACGTATGGGAGCCGCTGATGGTGCCACTGGTAGTGCCGCATGTGAAGTCGGCGGTTGGGAGAAGGTACCGCATACGAAAGTCAGGCCTAATCTCTCCATCAATGCTTGCTCCATTCTCCCATATCACTCATGCATCTCCTGATCAACATCTCACTCTTTAATGATTGCTAATAACTCCGACCGGACCCGCGCGAAGTCTGACCTAAGCTGATAATGCAAATAAGATTTGAAGAGGTAATGCATATCACAGGATGGTTACAAATGGTGTGAACCCGCTTTCAATGTGTACACGTGTGGCTCTCACGAGTCCATTGTATGGAGATTTTGTTGTGCTGTGATATAAAATTTGGTGATATAGTTTAATTAGGAAAATTTATATTTATTTAAGAAATTAAATCAATTAGAAAACGTATTTATGAGTCCAGTAGATTTAGTAGAGTTTTGTATTTGATTGTACCTCATTTTTAGGAATAGATATAGAATACATGACTTTAGTATATAGGTTAGGCTAGTTGACTTAGGAATTCCATTTTTCATTTAGTAAGCTCAAATACATTATTTATTTATTATTTTCATTTACAAAACACACACACACACACACACACACATATATATATATATATATATATATATATATATATATATATATATATATATATGGCTATCATATTTATGTAATAGGTTGACTGATTGATTATCAAATAAAAAATTGAGTTTTCTTTTTTTTTTAGAGAATAAGGGTTTGAATTCTCAATGCTTTGAATTGTTTTATTCGTATAGTCGAATAATCGTTTTGTAAGAGTTTTGTTGTATCGGTTTGGTATTGAAGCCATAATTCAATTCCAGAAACCATGTAACTGAGGGTGGAGTTTACTTTCGGTGAAGAACCATAAGAAGTATTCCGACGAGGAGGGATTTGTATCCGAGAAAGAAGAAGAAGGGTTTCTTTTTAAATACGGTTGTTATCAATACAGTCATCAACAAGTCTTTTGTGAAGGGGATTTTCAACTATCAAAACTTTTTTGTTAGCTTTTCAGAAGACGAAGTCAAGCCTATCTTCAAAGATAAAGTTATTCTAGATCAAAAGATGTGCGAAGTACAAAAACTTGTGGCCAAATTTTTCCTAACAAGGGGTGAATGATGCAAATAAGATTTAAGAGGTGATGCAAATCACAAGATGGTTACAATGGCTTGGATCCGCTGTCAATGTACACGCATGTATGGCTCTCACGAGTCCAATGTGTGGCAATTTTGTTGTGCCACAAAATACAAAATTGGGTGATTTAGTTTAATTAGGAGATTTATATTTATTTGAACACCACAAAAAATGCAAGATTAGCGACGGAAAAACCCGTTGCTAATCTTACACGATTCGTTGCTATTTCGAAATAGCGACTGGATAAGCGATGGGAAGCCCATTGCTAATTCCCTTGTAGCGACGGGTGTCAGAAATAGCGACGGATTAGCGACGGGACCCCATCGCTATATAGCGTTGCTATTCGCTGACCGATTGACAAAAAAAAACTATTCTAAAAAATAGTTTTATTTTTAAAATAAAAAAAATTTTACTTTTAAAATGAAAACAATATTATTTTTAAAATAAAAACATTGATTTTTCATAAAAATAAAAACAAAATTAAACAAAACAAAGCCAAATCTAACAAAAAAATAAAACAATTTTATTCAACCAAAAACAATTTTATGCAACAACATAGAACCAACAATGATTACAACAAAAATACCTAAGACAGATCAATTTTTTTTTTTTAAACTCAAAACAACTAATCCAAAAATTACAAAAAAACATAAAAATATAGTATATAGAGGAAGGCATTGACTGGCGGTGGTGGATCTCGGCTGTAAGTGATACTACGGTGAGGGAGAGATGAGGCGTCACCAACTAGAAGATCGGGGAGAGCGAATGCAGAGAGGAGGTGGCTGGAGAGGGCGGCTGGAAAGGGCGGTGGAGAGAAGAATATCCTCCATCATTATCATCATGATGCTCTCCCTCCCGTCAATAAGAGCCCCACCATTCAACAACAACATTAACAACAACAACAACAACTTGTCTTGCCCGTGAAGGTCTCCTTTCGGGACTATATCAATGACCGAATCAGTCATGACAATGTGGAGGAAGAGGAGGACCGAGTGGTGAGAGGGAGATAGTAGCTAAAGATCCGAGGAGCCGGATGTGGAGAGAGGGAGAGAGGGAGAGATGGTGGAAATAGGGGTGGTGGAGAGAGGTTGAAGAGAGGGGCGGTGGAGAGAGGGAGAAATGTGAGAGAGGTTTTTAAGTGGGAGGGATTAGGGTTTATTGTGAGAGAAAGTGTGTGTATGGCCCCACTGCCATGTGGGGGTTAATTCTCTTTTGAGCAGGAACTTTCCCGGCCAACAACTTGTGATGGGGGCTGTCGCTAACCCCGTCGCTAAATTGGTCAACGAGTCAAATAAACTCTTCATCGCCAATCCGTCGCTATATGGGTCATTTTTTGTAGTGAAAAAATTAAATCAATTAGGAAACATATTTATGAATCTAGTAGATTTATTAGATTGTTCTGTTTGATTAGAAGTAATTAACTAGCTACCTCATTTTCAAGAATAAGACAGGCGTCAAACGTGTACAATAAGTTTACCTATATTAACCTATTATTTATAGCAGTGGTAAGTGGAATCATCTCCACAGACGCAAATTTCCTATGAAAATGGTTTTTCCAAGGGTTTTAATTATTTTACTTTAATTTAATTAATTTAATTAAAACAACAATTAAAATTATCTAATCAAACTATTGCGATGAATTAGACTAATTAAACTAACACAATTTAAATTCGCTAATATTAAATATTCTAAACTCAAATAAAATCAAATCAATATAAAACAAACATCTAAACAAATATTAGAACAATGAAGCATAAACTGTTTTAAATCCGAACATATTAATTATAATCATAATCAAACTGTTGTCACATTATGAAGTGTTCTTGAATCAATCAACCTAAATCATAAGTAAGATTTATAGCCTTTATCAACAATTAGATTTTTTGTATTAATGGAACAACCATATTCTAATTTTATCACCATTAATTCTTCGAAAGCTCAAAGATAACTAATAGAAACAAAACAACATTACACTCTAAGAAAACTTTTTACTACTAAGCCAATATTATCAGAATTAACCGTATCTATATCAAACTTAGAACATAATTCATCTTACACATCTAAACAAGAAAAGACCTTTTAGATGAATTTTGGTTACTACTTTATATTAGATTTAAAACCTAAATATTGAAATACATATTAGCCTCTATGCATTCAACACAAAGTTTCTTTGATTGTAATATACTAAAAAAATCTATTAAAATTGTGAGTTAATATATACGATTAAGTTTAAAGTATTAAACACAAATTTACTTTATTATAAAATACATTTCAAAATGACTTAAGTTCATGTGTCGGACTTCGTTTAGATTAATGAAAATACCTCATATAGAATGCTTGAATCTCCAACGAGTCTTCAAAAGTAAGAATAATAAAACTAAACTAAAGCTAATCAATATATTCAAGGACCTTCTAATTTCAGATCCATATGGTCACATATATAGTATTTAAAGTAGTACATATCCCAATAAAACTAAAACTCCTTGTTGTAATCCAAACTTCTCTTCACCAACATCAGCGAATCCTGATCGAATCCTCTATCTCAGATGAATTGCTGGGGAAATCGATGGAAATAAGTTTCAGTGGTTCACCGATTTGAGTAGCGAATCCTTGTTCAATCCCTAAATCGCTGATAAATCGTTGTGCTCCTCTACTACCGATTTATGAAGCGAATCCTAGTGCAAATCTTGAATCGCTGTGACATTGCTGTGACTTTTCCAATTGACTAAATTCTTCACTTTTTTTTTTCTCCCTTTTCTTCCATTTTTCTTCACTTTCCTCATTTAACCTTAATATAACATGAAATCACAAAAACAAGAGAAAACCAGTATAATATAGCCTTCTAAATTTAAAATCACCCTAAAATATACTATAATACACTATCTAATTGTTGACATATCAAATACCCCTAAACTCAACACTTTGCTATCCCAAGTGAAGGAATACTCTCATTTATATTCTTTTTTCATTCCTTATTCTGATTTCATAATTGTTTACTTTTTTTTTCTTAAATAGAAGTTATCATAAAATAGAAACATTTTAACCTCATGTAAATAAAAATTATGATAGAATAGAAAGATTTAAAGAATAACCTATTAATTTACTCAACCCTCGTTATGCAATACGCCTCAGAACTCAAAGTTTAATCAATACCAAGGCCAGGCCACTATATAGGCTTTCTCAATCTTCACTCACAAGCATTAAACTTATGATATATAAAGTCTTAAGATGCAAAAATAACTAAATCAATCTCAATTTCCCAAAATATTAAAAATACCACCACAATCAAAGTCGATATGAATTTTTTTAAGACAACAATAAATATCATTATCATGTTTGATTGTTGGAATGTTGGAAAAAGAGATGCTTCACTCAAATTGGCTATATGTACTCGAGGAAATCATTTATTTTAACAGTTTTTTTAAAAGTTCTTTTTTCTGTATCTTTTTTTTTTTGATGCAATCCAAGAAATGGCAAATACTTTCTTGAAAAAGTTTGATCGAAATTGACTTTTGTTGACTTTTGGAAGGACTAAACATGGAACTTTGGAGTTGAGTGGACATGAGTTTATTGGAAACGATGTGGTGATCAACACTAATGGATTCTTCTTTACAACGACATTTTTTTGGCCAAATTCCTTCGTTTAGGCCTCTGAAATAACGTTTTTACTATTTTTGGAATGTTTTAGTTTGGTTATAACTTTTAGTAGGTGTTTCCACTTTTAACACCATTTTGGTGTTTGGTTTCCTATTTCGTCTAGTACAGGGTTTAGGGCATTTTATACATTTACTATTTTTGGCAAAAATTAAGGTTTTGCTATATAAAGCACCCTTTTAGATGTAATTCGCAATTTTTTGATAAATCAATAAATTTCAAACTTTAGTTAAGTTCTTGCCCTAAATGGTTTGTTTGTGGTTTTATGAGTAATTCAATTTAGAAGATCCTCGCTACATTAATTGGTATCAGAGTATTCATCAACTATGATTTAAAGATAATCATGGCATCGAAGAAGAACAAGAACCAACAATGAGTCGAAGATATCTATGAAAGGGAATATCAGGGTCGAAGCGAGCAACAATTCACTTAGTTTTTTGGATATGTAACAACGCATGCAAGCGGCGCTGGATCAAGTGACCGCAACAATGCGAGAGTTTTTGTCGAGGACTCCAACCAAGAACCCCGTTCCAAACCATCAAAGAAAACCTCTTGTTATAGAAAAGATAGAAGGAGATGTTTCTTCTGATGGGGAGGATGAAAACTTTAAAGCTCCATAAAGACGTCATAGGCCACGTGTAGTTGATAACGATCATAAGTACTGGGAGGCTAGGATGAAGGTAGAGATCTAAAATTTCGTAGCACACTATATTCTAAAGAATTCTTGGATTGGATGGTAACAGTTAAGGAAATCTTGCAGTTTAAATATGTGCCTAAGAAACATCGTGTGCAATTGGTGGTGACCAGATTTTGTGACTTGGCTATGGCTTATTGGCAACAACAGAAATTAACATGAAACAGATTGGGGAAGGAGAAAATCACCTCGTGTGAGAAGTTGAAGAAACACATGTAGGCTAAATTCTTACCCCACAACTTTTAGCACCTGATGTATCAGAAATTATAGAATTTAAGACAAGGGGGAATTAGTTGATGAATACACTAAAGAGTTTTATTAATTGGTTGCTAGAAACAACTTAGAGGAGTCTCGTGACCAATTGGTGACAAAATATATTGGTGGATTAAAGTTGTAGGTTAAAGAAAACGTCAATATGCTTAATCTGGCTTTAATGGCTGCAGCGCACTAGAAAGCAAAGCAAGTGGAGCAACATTTACGACATGGTGGTAATATTATGCCTATTAATGTTGTTAGTATACCAACAAAGATTGGAAGGGCTAATACTGGCAGGGGACCCACCCCAAATAACCCTGCTGTTGGTGGTACAAGTATAATCAAGTGCTTCAGTTGTGGTGAGTTGGCCATCAAAAATCGAAGTGTAAGGGGAAGAAAGTCCTTTTTGTTGTCAATGAGGTGGACGAAGAAGAAGTAGAACTAGCATGCGTCATTGCAGAACCAATTTACGACACGTCCGCGGACAATACGGAAGAAGAAATCATGACTGTAGATGTCATTACTTCATTAGTTGTGAGGCATTCTTGCATGATCTATAGAGTAGACATTGATGATGAATGGCTGCGAAACAATGTCTTTCAGTCGAAATGCACCATCTTGGGCAGAGTTTGCAAATTTATGATTGACGCGGGTAGTTGTGAAAACATCATATCCGATGAAACAGTTAAGAAGTCAGGGCTTGAAATTGAGAAGCATCCCAACCCTTACAAACTATCTAGGTTAAAAAAAGGTGGTAAGGTGATGGTTTCGAAGCGCGCTTTGGTGACTTTCTGTATTAGTGCCAAGCATAAAGATTCTGTTTGGTGTGATGTTGTTACTATGGATGCTTGTCATTTGTTTTTGAGGCATCCATGGCAATTTGATAGAGGAGTTATGCATAATGGGAAGACCAATAAGTCCACTCTAATGTTTAAAGGGGTGTGGATTGTTCTTGTGCCTACTAAATGTTTTGAAGACTATAACCTGGCAAAAGAGAGTAACAACTTATTGACACTAGCCAAATTTGAGGCAGAGTTGTGTGATTCAAAGTTAGTTTATGTGCTAGTTTGAAAGGAAGTTAGTAATGATGTCATGATCCCAGAGGTAGTAGCACCCATAGTGACTGGGTTTTCTAATGTGTTTCTTGATAATAACTTGCCCGATGGATTGTCTCTATTAGGAGGCATTCATTATCATATTGACCTTTAGCCTAGTGCGGCTCTTCCTAACAGGCCACATTACTAAATGAGTCTTGCTGAAAATGAAGAATTATGGAGACAAGTTGAGGAATTACCCGTTGAAGGGCTTTATTCGTGAAAGCCTAAGCTCGTGTGCAATTCCAGCCCAACTGCCTCCTAAGATGGATGGCCCTGGATAAGACGGATGGCCCTGGAAGATGTGTGTTGATAATAGAGGAATCAATAAAATTATAGCTAGGTATCGTTTTCCTATTCCTCGCCTAAATGACCTGCTTGATCAGTTGAGTAGAGCCAAAATGTTTACTAAACTGGAATTAAAAAGCGGGCACCACTAGATTCGTGCTAGAATTGTGAATGAGTAGAAAACTGCTTATAAAACCTATGAGGGATTATATGAGTGGCTAGTAACGCCATTCAGGTTGTCCAATGCGCCTAGCACCTTCATGAGAGTCATGACTCAAAGTTTGAGGCCTTTGATAGGAAAATGTGTTATTGTTGTGTATTTCAATGACATTTTGATTTATAGTGCTAACTAGGATGAACACCTTGAGCATTTGTAAGATGATATCACTCTTTTGTGTAGGGAGAAGTTTCATGCTCCTATGAAGAAATGCTTGTTTGTGATGCTCAAAGTTCTATTTTTAGGTTATGTCATATCTAGAGATGGTCTGCAGGTGGATGAGTCCAAAGTGGAAGCCGTGCGAAATTGGCCTAGACTTAGTACAGAAACTGAGGTTTGCAATTTTCATGGATTGAGCTTCTTCTATAGGCGGTTCATTCCACATTTCATTAGTATTATGGCACTAGTAACAGATTGTATAAAAGGCGCAAAGTTTATGTAGAGTGATGAGGCACAACAAACTTTTAAGGTCATTAAAGTGCGCCTCACTACTGCGACTATACTGGTGTTGTCAGATTTTCATCTCCCTTTTAAGCTACATTGTGATGCGTCTAATGTGGGCATCGAGGCTATCCTAAGTTAGAATAGTAGGCCGGTGGCATATTTCAGTGAGAAAATATCTGGGGCTAAATCGTGCTACATTACTTACGATGTGGTGATTTATTTTGTGGTCCAAGCAGTCAAACATTGGCGTCTGACACTAGCCGCAACTATACGAAAATCATGTAAGTAATAGTGGCACCAACTATTATTGGTGTTGAGTATATCTTATCTACAATGACGGTTTTGCGTTAATTTTCAATCTAACTAAGTATAGAGTTAGGCAACTTTGATTTTGGTTGTCTAAATGAAATTAAAAAATAAATTAATCTAACAAATTGCAAGTAATTAAAAGTGGTCTTAAGCTATTGAGATAACATCCTAGGAAATCTAATTCGCCTAAGTTGTATCCTTTGAGTCCAATGTAATTAGAAAGTCTCCCAATTCATGTGATGATAGGCGAATTTCCTAAAGTTTACTCCATCCTGAGGTCTCAATGATGGAGATTCTAGCGTCTCACTAGGACTCTGCTAGTCGGCGTGACTCTCAAACCTTAAGTTATACACCTGCTTGATCATGGTAAGAATGACATAAAATACAAGAATACACAAATCAACACATTGAATTGAAAAAACAAACACATTCATATTGAAATAAAAAAGAATCCAACTTGGGGTCCAAATACCCTTAGAACAAAAGGGACTACCCCATAATTGTGTTCAATACAACAAAAGTCATTATGAAAATGCAAGAAGTCATAAGTTCAAACCTACACTTGAGAAGAAATATAAGATTCAAAACCCAATCTTTAAGCCTCCACAAGTTTCTTTTCAAGTTCTCCAAAGCAAAAGATGTTCATTTTATCTCTCACATCCCTATATATATAGGGGTATTTTGGTCCAACAAAATAAGCACAAAACTTTAAAAAAAGGTTCAAAAAGGACCATAGCTTACGGAGGCTCTGAGGTGGGTGCTGCGGCACCATGCTCAACACCTTCATTCTGACGAAGTTGCTCGACTGGCGTCACGGTGTCATATGGGCGCTATAGTGAGTGCCACGACGCCTAAATCTGGCGCCATGGCGCTAAGGTGGACCGATGTCTTGAACTTGGTGTTGTGGCACAAGGGTGGTGGTGAGGTGCCAAAAGTTGCAAAAGGACTACTTGGGTGCTGCATGAGGTGCCGCATCACTAAGTGGGGCGCAGTGGTGGGCGCCATGGCGCCGGAACTAGGAGCTTCATTTGCTATTTAGCCTCGCTCCACTCAATTTCACTCCATTGCATTGGCCCTCGAACCTAGTACACCAAAAAATGCACTAAATAAGTCTCTAATCACCATTTATTTTCCTATATTATTAAGCAAATCCTACTTAAAACGATTAAAACCATGCTATACATCACACACCCAAACTTGAGGTTTTCCTAGTTCCTAAGAAAAAATTATATACCAAGAGATGCATTTTATTTTAAACCAACAACCTAAGCATAAAAGGCATCAATCCAAAGTTTGAAAAAATCAAGTATATGCAAACGCAAATTTATTTTCAAATTTCGTAATTCTCATTTCTAAACCTTAGTGGCGTATTCCAATCTCAAATTCAAAGCAAATATTGACTTAACCCAAGGCTTTTCAATTGCCCACAAACCCAGCCTTTCAACCCAACTTTCACAAGATCTTACTTTCAATAGCCTAAGTGCAGTTTCAAAACTATAGCCGCCACTACTCAAGAGAGTCCACAAAAAGATTTGAAACTTGAATGATTCTTCATTTAAAGCATCAACTTCATAGAGATTCCATAAGCTTATTTTCGCTCCACTCTCCACTATCATCAAACTTAAAAGACCAAAAATCCGTAGCTTTTTAGTAGGTTTTAATGGGGTCACGGCTTGGTTTATCAAAAAAGCAGATATTTAAGCTCATACAAAAATAGATTTTGCAAACCCTTTCCTCACATATATAAAGAAGTAAACAAGAATAAACTCATAAAAATTCAAACTTTCACATTCACTTAGGAGTTCACTCATAACTATTCTTTTTTATCACATTAGTCCATATTTTTCTTTTTCTTTGGGCTTAATTTGATTGAAATATTCATTTTCTTTTGAAGTTCTTTTTTTAGGTTGATTTCATCGCTCACTCACAATTTACAAATTCTTTTATCATGGATAAGGATTGCTCATCAATCTAACTTTTAGATGGTCCGAGGCTTTTTAGCTCGGGACAATGAAGGGTGACAAAAATTCATGATAAGAAAGGCTCAACTAGATAACTAGTGATATCAGTTATGGGAAAGAGATATAGGATATCGGGTATAACATTTAAACAAGGCCTAACTTCTCTCCTCAATCTTTTAAGTTCGGGATTTATCACCTTGAGTGGATTTAGAATAAGTTCTAGAATCCCCGAATCCTCATTAAAGCTCGCCTACTTTTAGTTTATACCCCTTTTGCATTGCCATATGTCCTTCCCTACACTGGGCATCTACAGAGAAAATTCGATCTAGTTAAGCTAAACACTTAAGCACATGTGCCCTTACTCTTCCCCATGTATTTTGTCTCATTGGTTTGATAAAAAATATATCATAGACCGTTTGCCACATAAGGAAAGAATCAAAAGAATTCTCTAACTAATATGTACATGCTTGCAAACTAGGCTTTATGCACCCCCAAACTTAAGATGTTCAATGCCTTTGATGAACCCCTAAAAAAAACTCAATGGACAAATATAAAGCAGCAAAGATAATACCAAATTAAAGGAAACAAAATAAACAAAAAGGAGATAGAGTATGTGAATTGAGACTTCCCTGAGTGAAAAGCCTAATGCTTAAATAGATAAGATAGGAGATCGATCCTCAAATAAAGATGGAAAGTCGTCCATTGCCGATGCTCACCAACATTATCATATTAATAGGCGGAAGGTGGAAGCGGACTACGATCATTGAGGTGACAAAACATATGTCTCGTATAGCATACCATCCCCTCTAGATGTAATGCATTAGCACACTGATATGATTGTTATGTTTGCTCCATCCTATCTGGCTATCGTTGCATCGCTCGATGATCCTGGTCCATCAACTCCTATAGTCAAAAGTATATATCCTCTAAAGGGTGTTGCTGCTGATGCTAGTGATGAGCAATCATTGCTAGTGGGTTGGGGTCCTCATCCCCTTGATTAGTTGTTGTCTCTTTGTGTTGTGCATCATGCTTCATGGTTTGAGTCGATGCTCATTAGCGTGAACGTCGCTGTAGCCTATGTCATGGTTCTGGCTGCTGCTTTGGCTATTCATAATCAAAATCCATATCCCAGAGGGGAACCATACTGCAATAGCGTAGTATCCAAGATAGGTCCCAACTTCAAGGTATATTAATTTCTTTCAAATGGGACGGATGCTCGCTTGTACAGAATAGTGATTATCCACGGATAATAACGAACTTTCATTGGCGAGCCCTGAAGAATATTCATCAATAAGCGTGAAATGACGTCGCCAAAGTTCACATCATCTTATGCTAAGATATGCGCCAACATAGTCTAGCACTCAGAAGTAATCTCACTCGTGTTTCCTAATGGCATTAGGGTGGCACATATGAAATGGAGCCAACCTCAATGGACATGCCTCAAATTATTTATTGCTAGCTGTTGATCAATAACTCCATCTTTTCTCTGTTTCCATACCACCTTACCTGGAACACAAATGACATCTACTATTTGTTGTTTCGTGTAAATGCCTTGGATAGTAGGACTTTATCGGATCAACTATTAAGCCAATAGCCTTGTTTACAGCCAAACCACTAATTGGAACTTGCACACCCCTCACCCATACTATTTTTCCTTGACATGCGTGGAATCCATTAGCGTAAAACTCAATTGTGAGCTCACTGGATACCACAACCTTATCGCTGTCACGCCCGAGAGCCGCATTTTTCCAGTTATTATTGGTCATAATGTCCAAGATATGCTTTTTATATTTGGCGGACACAATAAAAAGCGCTCGGACTTGATTTTCGGTGAATCATATTTCTTATACCTCATTTTTGCCTCTTTATTCAGGTAGTAGTCAATCTCCCCTTAGTAAGTTACGGATTCAAATTTCAACAATTTGATAACGTAAGTGAGGAGGTTGTACTACCGGTTGTTTATATCGAGATGCTTGTGAAGTACTCATCCTATGAAGAAAAACAATTGATAAGTCCAAGTGAGAATGACACATAAAAGCAAGATAGGGGCAAAAATAAAGGAGAGTTTTTAACAGTATAGAATATAGACATAAAAATTGTACTCATGTACGAACAAACACATGAAGTGGGGTAAAATACTAGATAAAAAACATTCACACGGTCTCTTATACCAAAATACTTGATACAAAAAGTTATAGTAAAATTTCCCCAAAACTTAAGTGAAAATGTGTGATGCAATGTCTTACCTCAAAAATTGCTATTCATGGAAGTATTACCCTTGCAAAGTGGAAATATTGAATGATATTTAACAAGTACCAAGATTGATCATATGGTGGGAGCACACAAACACATTAATGAGGCAATTGAACAATAGGGAAATAATGCCATTGGAATGCATTTTGATCACCGACACATGATTACACAATGGCTATGAGAGACACATAATGAATTAAGCAATATGGTGTCGTTGAGGCATTTCATTAAACACATTCTAAGCAAGAAGAACACACATCTCTAAATCTCCAATTATTTCACAAAGTACACATAAAAAACTAAATGAAAAAGCAAACCAATCATCCAGTAGACTTATCTCAAACTGAACTTGAGAAATCCAAAGAGGCGGGGACGCATACCTTGTAAAGGAGAATAAAGCACAACCTAAAAATAACAGTGGGATTCCAAAAGTAAGAAAGAAAATGTAGAACTAAAGCCCTCCTATTTGATTTGGTTGTTATTTGGTAGATTAGAATGGAGATTTGTGGGGTTAGAAAGAGTTGGAGGGCATGAGAGAAGGGTTATGGTTGGTTAGGATTATTTGTATATGAAATTAGGGAGAGAAAAGGGAAGTTTCCCTCATATATGTACCAGGCGCTGGACCTGGCTTCATGGCGCCAAGGTCAGCACCGGAATATAAATAAGCATTATTTGTGGAGCTAGGCGTGCCGCCATGGCGCCCGCCTTAGGGCCAATATAGCAATTTTTTTATCTGCAAAGGTGCTGACCATTGTGATGAGGCACATCAGCTTCGTAAATTTGCGCGCTAACCCTGGTGCTGAGGCACCAGGCAGCAGCCCAAATCATGCCTGCATTAAGCTAGGCACCGTAGTGCCTATTCTAATGGCTGGTGCAGGGACGAGTTGGTTTATGGCGCTAAACTCGGCGCCACGACGCCAAAATAAGTGCCCTAAACCAACATGTCAAATTCTAATGCCTTAGCCCTATGCCCGCTTCTCGGATCAAGACACACACAAATTAAACAATTTTTGGAGTACAATTCGACAATCTGAAACTATTAAACTAAAGAGGGGGAGTGAGTTTAAAGTGGAAGCCAATGACGATATGCTCAAGCGCTCCCTTGATCGGTTGTTTTGAAGTCATCCACTTTGATAAAAATTCATCCGACAAATGGAAATCAACTTGAAATCATGTAGATACACCTAGTTAGTCTTGCAAATAAACCCAATCATTTATTAACTAAAACTCTAAACAAAATAACTCTAGGGTGCCTTCTAGTAGCGCTAAATTTTTCGTTGTTAGCTAGATGCCTAGCGCAGGACAATAAATTGCCCGTGGTGGAAAACTCACTTTGCCGCATGTTCAAGCCATAATAGATCTTCACTCTCTAAGCGTTGAATTTGAACGCTTGCTATCATCACCATGAAACTCTACCACTCTAAAAGACCATGTCTTAACGATAGTGTATGGTCTGTACCACCTTAATTTTAGCTTTCCCAAAAATAGCTTCAACCGCAAATTGTATAGTAAGACTACTGTCTCGGCTCAAAAGTTTTGCATTCAATCATTTGATCATGCCACCTCTTTGTTCAATTTTTGTACAGCTTTGCATTCTCAGAAGAGTGAACTCAAAACTCATCCAGCTCCATCAACTCAAGTAATCGAGCATCACTAGCAACTTTGATGTCAAGATTTAACCTCTTCAATGCCTAATGTGCTTTGTGCTCTATATAAATCGGTAAGGGACATACCTTCCCTTATATCAACCTATATGGGGATGTCTCGATTGGTGTCTTGAATGCCGTCCTATACGTTTATAGTGCATCATCAAGATGTAGTGCCCAGTTTTTCCAACAAGAATTAATGCGTTTCTCCAAAATTTGTTTTACATTTTGATTACTCACTTAGGCTTGGCCATTATTTTGAGGATGATAAGCCAAAGAAGTCTTGTGTTGCACACCATACTTCCTAAGTATCGTATCCAATGATCTATCGCAAAAATGAGACTTTGCATCACTCGTTAAGGCCCGAGGTGTCCAAAATTGACAAAATATATTCTTTTTCAAGAAATCAATAACAACTGTAGCATCATTCTTTGCCATTGCCACGACTTCAACTGATTTCAAAATATAATCAATGAAAACGGGGATGTATTGTTTCATATGAGACATTAGGAAAGGACCTATAAAATCAATTTCACACATATCAAACAATTCTACTTCTTGAATAGTAGTTTGAGGAAACTCTTGTTGTCTCGAAATGTTACTGGTCCTTTGACATTCGTTGCAAGTCTTGACGTAGATAAATGTGTCTTTGAAAAGACTAGGCCAATAGAAACCAACTTGGCGCAACTTTGCCTCGTCCTTTGCACACTGAAGTGACCACAAAATGGGGAAGAGTGACATCCCTCCAAGATTCCCATGAACTCATCTTCGGGAACACATCGTTGGACCAACCCATCATCGTGCTGCCAAAATAAATATGGCTCATCCCATAGATAATGCTTCACATCAGTCAAAAATCTCTTTTGTTCCGACAGACTCAATCGGGAGGCAACACTCAACAAGCCAAGTAGTTCACAAAATCAACAAACCATGGCACATCTTTTTGAACTTTCACTCTAAACTATTGTTCATCCTAAAAGGTGTCTATGACTGGCATTTTTGTATCCACCTCTTGATGTGGTACGCGCGAAAGGTAATCAGCTACCACATTCTCACTTCCCTTTTTATCCTTGACTTTAAGGTCGAACTCTTGCAACAAAATGAGCCATCGAATCAACCACGGCTTTGCATATTTCTTGGCGAACAAATAACTAATGGTTGAATGATCTGTGAATATCGTGACTTTAGATCCCATAATATATGGATGAAATTCGTCACGACTACCAACAAGTACTTTGTGGTAGTATAGTTTTGCTGAGCTGGATCCAACGCCTTGCTTGCATAATAAATAGCCCAAAAAATCTTCTCTCTCCTCTTACC
This sequence comes from Stephania yunnanensis, assembly GCA_039657365.1. Lineage (NCBI taxonomy): Eukaryota > Viridiplantae > Streptophyta > Magnoliopsida > Ranunculales > Menispermaceae > Stephania > Stephania yunnanensis. Next base: position 35,151,949 of record CM077583.1, on the reverse strand, counting down.
TAATACGGTCCCCATACCAAAATCATTCGCATCGCATATGACCTCAAAGTCAGACTCCCAATCTGTTACAACCACAATAGGCATCGATATTAACACCATTTTTAAAGTGTAAAAAACACTCCAACAATCATCATTCATCTCAAAAGGAACATCCTTTTCAAGCAACCCATACAAAGGTTTTGTGATTTTTAAGAAGTCCTAAATAAAACGACGAAAAAAATCCGGCATGCCCCAAGAAGCTTCTAATATCTTTGAACATTTCAGGCACTGGAAGCTTCTCAATTGCATCTATTTTCGCACAATCTACCTCTAACCCGTTAGATGATACCTGATGGCCAATAACAATACCCATCGAACAATAAAGCGACATTTTTCCCAATTCAAGACCAAATTAGCATCTTGACACCTTTTTAAAACCATGGAGAGATTCTGCAAACACAAGTCAAAAGAGGCCCCAAAGACTGAGAAATCATCCATGAATACTTATATTATATCCTTCACCATATCCAAGAAGATTGCCATCGTACACTGTTGAAATGTCACTAGTGCATTACAATGACCAAAAGACATTCTCTGAAATGCAAAGGTACCATATGGACATGTGAAAGTAGTATTCTCCTAATCCTCTAGTGATATCGCAATCCGATTATATCCTGAGTACCCATTAAGGAAGTAGTTGGAGACAAACCCTGCTAGTCTGTCAAGCATCTAATCAATGAAAGGCAATGGGAAATGATCCTTTCTTATCACCTTATTTAGTTTTCTATAGTCAATGCAAACACGCCATCCCATCACAGTTCTTTTCTGCAACGTCTCTCTTTCCTCATTTTGAACTACGTCATTCCCCCTTTCTTAGGGAGAACATGCACTGGTGAGACCCATGAACTGTTAGAAATTGCATATATGATTCCTTTATTAAGCCACTTTGATATCTCCTTTTTCATTACTTCCTTCATCACAGGACCCAAGTGCCATTGATGCTCCATGGACTGCTTATGATCCTCCTCCATCAAAATTTTGTGCATGCAAATTATTGGCTAATTCCTTTGATATCCTTGATTATCCACCCCAAAGCCGACTTGCACTTATTTATGACACAAAGCAACTTTTCTTCCTCCAACTTGGTCAACAAAGAAGATACGATCACATGATATGTAAACTTGCCTCCTAGGTAAGAGTATCTTAAATGCTTAAGCAAAGGCTTCAATTCTAGAGTTGGTTAAATAACTGCACTATCAGACTCGAGTTCTAATTGCTCAATCACCTGCTAAAACTTGACTGATTTCAATGTCGCCAACTCTTCAATTGTCTCCTTAAGTGTACATCCACTAATGGGGCTAGTTGTGATGCTCTGCACTAAATACTTCTCCAAGGGATCCTCCAATGCCTACTCTCGAGATACTTCACTTACACATTTAGAAACACTATCCACCACCTCTATGCTCTTACATTGTTCATTGGAATTTAGGAACTTCATCATGTTTTAAATGTTGAACAACATTACTTTATCATTCACTAGCAATCAGAACTCTCCTTCTTACACATCAATAAGAGCTTTAGCAATTATCAAAAATGGTCTCCCTAAAATCAAGGAAACTTCATCATCCTCATCTATGTCTAATACAACAAAGTCAACCGAGAAGATAAGTTTATCAACTTTCATTAGCATATCATCGATAACAACTTTTAGACAAGACAAGGATTGATACGCTAACTGCAAGGTCATGTTCACATGTTTGACTTCCCCTAAACCTTGATTTTTGAAAATAATTAGGGGCATCAAATTTATACTCGCTCCAAGATTATACAACACCCTATCAAAGAGACAAACTCCAATAGTGCATGTTATGGTGAAACTTCCAGGATCTTTTAATTTCTGTGGGAGCTTTCTTTGCGGAATGGTATTACATTCCTTATTCAAGTTCACAGTCTCAAAATCCACAATCTTCCTTTTTTAAACAATGATGTCCTTACAAAACTCGGTGTAGTACGACATTTTCTCAAGAGCATCGGCAAAACGGATATTCACTTGCGACTTTTTGAACATGTCGAGAAACTTTTTGAATTGTTCTTGATTTTTCTATTTTTTGATCCTCTGAGGATAAGGTAATGGTGGAGTGATAATGGGAGGGTTATTTGAAAATGTAATCCTGCTTGGCAATATTTCCTACCTTGCCGAACTACCCCACTCAACACTTTTTCCTTTTCTGCCTACCTCAGAACTTTCTACCAAATCATTCCTTTCAAACCACTCTTTTCATTCTGATCACAGTGCACAATCGCCTCAGACTCCTCAGGCTCATCACACTACTCAACCTCAATTACCTTATTCTATTTCTACTCTGCCAACTTTTTCTGAACCAACTCAAGCAATGTATAACCACTCCTCAATTGCACTGACATTTTCCCCTAGACTCACATTAGTATTACTTAAGAATTGACCCTCCTGACGAGAATTCAAAGCTATCGCCAACTGCCCAATTTATCGCTTCATGTTTTTCATGGACTGAGTTCACTTATCCTCCATTCTTTTCAAGGTTTGCTTCATTCCATCCATAGTTTGCTTCATTGCCTCCATTTCCTTTTTATGCTTTTCATGCCTTTAGTTATGATTAATAACCATAGCCCTCAAAAATTTCTCAATCGCCTTGAAAAAGGCTTGTTCTTCAGGTGGAATTTTTCCTTATTGCACTTGATTCCCAAAACCCATAGGTGCTTGCAATGCATTACTGGGATTTCCATAAGACAAATTTGGGTTGTAATTGATTCCTAGAATATACAGCTATGGAGCTTGAGCCCTTGGCCTAAAATTTTCCCATAACTTTGATTATTCATGTAATTTACTTCCTCATATTCCAGACTTTGAGGCATTTGATCCAATGGGTTGGCCACTAAAGCCAATTAATGCACATGCTATGGAATTTATGGTTATTGACTTGCTTGCCCTTGTTGATGCTTAGCCTTCTGACTATAAATTGGACAATTACGTCGTTATCATCATTTATGAATCAACTTTAAATATTCCTAGTGCCTTATTAAATGATGATTCCATGTCATCTTGCTGAGAAAAATTGATTTCCTGCTTTCGTTATGCCGCTTTCACATGAAGAAAGAACTTTTGGAGGAATCTCTCATTAATATTAGCACAAGATGTAATACTTCCTTAGTTAAGCCCTTGAAACCATGCCTTTACCTTCCCTGCAAGTATGAAGGGAAAAAGCTACATCCTAATGATTTCCTTTGGAACATGATTGATGTGAAGTGTGTAGCATTTCTCCAAGAACATTTCCATATGAGCCACTGGTCTTCATTAAGCAAGCCATTGAAAAGACTATTTTGCACCATATTAATCAATCTTAGCTTGAGCTCAAATGGACGATTGTTAATCGGAATCCTCATCACACCATTATAAGTTTCTTGAACATCTGACTTGAAAAAATCCTAAAGACACCTTGATCTCTCCTCTTCTTCTTAATTCTCTACCATATTGTCAGCCTCTTGTTGTTGTTGCCCATATGTCTCCTCTATAAAATTTTGGAGTGCTATATCAAACTCGAGGTTGTTAAGTTACACATTGATCTCTTTTTCATTTTGCATAGACACAAAACACCTGAAACAACAGCGCCAAAAATGAACTATCCTAATCTAAATAAAAATTAGCTACCATCCCCGTAAACGGTCCCAAACACTTGATAGTAGTCACAAGTGTACAACAATCGTGTAAGTAATAACTAGTTGGTGCCGGGTACATCGTATTCACCAAGATAGTTTTGTGCTAATTTTAAATCTAACTAATGAATAGAATTAAGCAACTTTAATTTTTGTTTTGTAAATGAAATTGCCAACTAAATTAATATAACTAATTGCAAGTAGTTAAAAGTGGTCTTAAGCTATTAAGAGAACGTCCTAAGGAATGTAATTCACCCAAGTTTATCATTTGAGTCCAATTTAATTAGAAAGTCTCTCAATTCATGTGATGATAGGCGAATTTCCTGAATTCACTTCATCCCAAGATCTCTGAGATGGAGATTCTAGCGTTTCACTTATATTCTATCGGTCGGTGTGAATAGTGTAAGTGATACACCGCATTAAGCACCAAATTCATTTGCCTCCCTAGTCAATGACTATCGGTGGATACGCCAAATATTCTAAGGTTTTGTTTCCCCAAATCCGGGTCCAAAAGCCCCAATGGCCATAGTGGCTCTCAAGAATATACAACTCAACAAATTGAATTGAAAGAACAAACACATTCATATTGAAATAAAAAGGAATCCAACTTGGGGTCCAAAGACCCATTGAACAAAATGGATTACCCCATAAATGGGTTTAATACAACACAAGTCATTATGGAAATGCGAGAAATCATGAGTTCAAACATAGAATTGAGAAGAAATTCAAGATTCAAAACCCAATCTTCAAGCCTCCATAAGTTTCTCTTCAACTTCTCAAAGTAAAAAATGTTCATTCTATCTCTCACAACCCTATATATAGTCTAAGGGTATTTTGGTCCAACAAAATGAGCATAAAGCCTTAAAAAAGGCCTAAAAAGGACATTAGTTGATGGCGACACTGAGTTAGGCATTGCGGCGCCTTGCACAACGCTGCGTTCTGAAGAAATTGCTTGACTGGTGCCATGACGCCATATGGGCACTGTGATCAGCGCCACGTCGCCTAGATCTGGCACCTAAAGTGGCATAGCTGCGGTGCTAGGATGGCGTTGAGGCACAAAAAATAGCAAGTGGATGTAAGGTTTTGGGGTTCATGTGCAGCGGAGATTACAAAACAATTTTGATAAAAACCCCAACAGGATCCGAATCTAATTCCATTAAAACGTTTAAACCATGAAAAACTTAATCATACCTCAGTCGCAATATACCTTTCTGAAGGTTGATCGATCTCTAAGGCGTTGCCAACGACGAACACCCTCCACCAGTAGTCCACACATGAACAGCGGCCGAGATTCGAAGTGCTATCTTCGAGAGAATACTAAACCTTTTTGTTTCTCTCCAAAACGATCCAGAGCATACCAAAATCCATAAGTCGTTTCTAAAACGAAAATAGAGTTTTGGCCTTTAATCTTTCGTACGTGTTTTAACTTAAAGCATCTATTTATACAACCCTTGTATATAGACGGTTAAGTAAATTACACATATACCCCTACTTAAAGAAGTATAAGTGTAATACACCACAAGAACGTTTCTGTCATGAATTTTATCATATAAAATTCATTTTTCTGAACCATCTTAAAATCTCGCAAAACCATTCTTGGTGTACGACACAATAGGCTCATACAACATTGGCAGTGTACCAAAACACATTTTGGTATACAAGTCATAAGTGGCCTCTAGCAAGACATTATGACTACCCAAGTTGTACGAATATCAAATCGATACAACCTAATCAATAGTGTATATAACATCCTTTTGTCACACGATATCCTTTTGATCAAACATAAGGTGTGGAATTGTCATCCAACATGTTCAATCATACTAGTCTCGATCTCTAGGTAGACTAAAAACATCCAAGTGACATTGATCAATATCAATTCACTTAGACTAGGCCTTTTAATAGTCTAACACATCGAGGGATCCACTAGATATCTCTCTTTATATGAGAGGGACAAATTCTATCTCGATTACACAACTTCATCACATTGCTCACACCGTAACCAATCACAACCTTTATAATCGTCCGGTTAAAGACAACGTTTGATAGTGTCAAATCATTATGTTCCTAATGTTGAAGTCTCTGGTAATCTCAAGTCAGAAGACTGAAAAATATACCTATCATGAGAAATAACTATGACTTAATCCATGTGATGTTCTCATAGTAGGTCGGTCCAGTACTTTGTTCCCTAACAAGTACTCGTGATCTTGATTCGTATCCCTATACGTATAATCATCATATGATCATCAATCAAGACTCACACTAGTCTTAATTCATTATAGTTCCCAGTATAATGATCGACTAGGGACATTTATGATATTTCTGTAAATACCCTTGGATCTTATTATAATATAAACCTGCAAATTAATTATAATAAACAACAAATGAAATCCTCTATTTTATTAACTAAAAGTATTCATAAAGACAGTTAATGGATTGACCTAAGGCACATGCCCTAACATCTACCACTTGCACTAGGGCCAATCATACATGCATCTAATGCCTAATGATCTAACATGACCATCATTTTTTGCTAAGAAATATCACATCTTTTTACAAACTCAACAACATCAATCTTGATCGTAGGCCACCAATACATATGCCTCATATCATGATGCATCTGTTGGGTTTTGGGGTTCATACGCAGCGGAGATTACAAAACAATTTTGGCAAAAACGTTTAAAACGTTTAAACCAAAAAAACTTTATCATACCTCGGTCGCAAAAAACCTTTCTGAAAGTTAATTAATCTCTAAGGCGTTGCCAACGACGAATGCCCTCTACCAACAGTCCACACACGACCGACGATTGAGATTCGAAGTGCTAGCTTCAAGAGAATACTAAACCTTTTTGTTTCTCTCCAAAACGATCCAGAGAGTACCAGAAAACCCTAATTCATTTCTAAACGAAAATAGAGTTTTGGCCATAAAATTTCATCCGTATGTTCTAACTTAAAGCATTTATTTATACGACCCTTGTATATAGACAGTTAAGTAAATTACATATATACCCCTACTTAAAGAAGTATAAGTGTAATACACGACAAAGATGTTTCTGTCATGAGTTTTATCATATAAAATTCATTTTTCTGAACCATCTTAAAATCTCGCAAAATCATTCTTAGTGTGCGACCCAATAGGCTCATACAACATTGGCAGTGTACCAATACACATTTTGGTATACAAGTCATAAGCGGCCTTTAGCAAGATATTATGACTACCCAAGTTGTACGAATATCAAATCGATACTACCAAATCAATAGTGTATACAACATCCTTTTGTCACACGATATCCTTTTGATCAAACATAAGGCATGGAATTGTCATCCAACATGTTCAATCATAGTAGTCTCGATCTTTAGGTAGACTGAAAACATCCAAGTGACATTGATCAATATCAATTCACTTAGACTAGGCCTTTTAATAGTCTAACACATCGAGGGATCCACTGGATATCTCTCTTTATATGAGAGGGACAAATTCTATCTCGATTACACAACTTCATCACATTGCTCACACAATAACCAATCACAACCTTTATAATCGTCCGGTTAAAGACAACGTTTGATTGTGTCAAATCATTGTGTTCCTAATGTTGAAGTCTCTGGTAATCTCAAGTTAGAGGACTGAAAAATATACCTATCATGAGAAACAACTATGACTTAATCCATGTGATGTTCTCATCGCGGGTCATTCCAATACTTTGTCCCCTAACAAGTACTCGTGTTCTTGATTCGTATCCGTATAATCATCATATGATCATCAATCAAGACTCACACTTGTCTTAATTCATTATAGTTCCCAATATAATGATCGACTAATGACATTTAGGATATTTCTGCAAATGTCCATGGATCTTATTTTAATGTAAACGTGTAAATTAATTATAATAAACAGCAAATGAAATCCTCTATTTTATTAACTAAAGTATTTATAAAGACAGTTAATGGATTGACCTAGGGCACATACCCCAACATCTCCCACTTGCACTAGGGCCAATCATACATGCATCTAATGCCTAATGATCTAACATGACCATCATTTTTTGCTTGTAGAAGAGCTTTTGTCAATAGATCTGCAACGTTGTCTTCAGTAGGTACTCTGCAAATCTTCATGTCTCCCCTTACAATAATTTCTCTGATGAGATGAAAACGCCTGAGTATATGTTTGAATCTGTGGTGTGATCTAGGTTCCTTGGCTTGTGCTATTGCCCCGTTATTGTCACAACACAAACAAACAGGGTTAGCAATACTTGGAACCACACCTAGTTCAGAAATGAACTTTTTGATCCAAACTGCCTCCTTTGCTGCATCGGATGTGTTGGGGGCATGTGCCCTAATCTCTTGCTTCGAATTTTTCTAGCTTACTACACCCCCATTCAAAGTAAACACATATCCAGATTGCGATCTAAAAGCATCTATATCAGTTTGGAAACTTGCATCTGTGTAACCATTTACAACTAGATCATTTTCAAAACCTCCATAGACCAAGAGAACTTCCTTAGTCCTTCTTAAGTATTTGAGGATGTTCTTTACTGCTATCCTGTGACTCTCACCAGGATCTGACTGATATCTGCTTGTAGGGCTCAAAGCATATGATACATCAGGTCGAGTGCATAGCATGGCATACATGAAATAAACTTTTTTTCCACAAAGGCACCATACCGAGCAACAAACACTTTGTTCTCAGCGGGATTATAAAAGTAATATCCTTTTGTTTCCTTAGGATACCCCACAAATAAACACTTATCAGATTTATGTGCTAATTTTTCTGAGACTTGTCGCTTTACATAAGCCTCACAACCCCAAATCTTGAGGAAAGACGAATAGGTCTCCTCCTGTACCATATCTCATATGATGTTTTATCAACCGCTTTAGAAGGAACTCAATTTAGAGTGAAAGCTGCGGTTTGTAATGCATAACCCCAAAAGGATAATGAAAGATTTGCATGACTCATCATAGATCGAACCATATCTAATAAGGTTCGATTTCTCCTTTTAGAAACTCCATTCCACTGTGAAGTTGCTGGTGGAATCAATTGGGAGACAATCCCACAATTTCTAAGATGATCATCAAATTCTTGGCTCAAATATTCACCACCTCGATCTGACCGAAGTGTTTTGATAGTTTTACCAAGTTGATTCTGCACTTCATTTTGAAACGTTCGAAACATCTCAAATGATTCACTTTATATTTCATTAGATCTACATAACCATATCTCATTGAAATTATCGAGAAATGTAATGAAGTACTTGATAACCTCCTCTAACCATTGTGTTTATAGGACCGCATACATCAGTATGTATTAGACCTAATAAATCACTTGCCCTTTCACTGTGTCCAGTAAAGGGACTTTTAGTCATCTTGCCTTGTAAACAAGATACACACGTTTCATATGTTTCTAAATCAAATGAATCTAGAAGTCCATCTTTATGGAGCTTCGTTATGCGTTTCTCATTTATGTGCCCGAGACGACAATGCTAAAGATAGGTTTGATTCAAATCATTTAACTTAAATATCTTTGTATTTATGTTAAAGACTGGAGTATCAGTCATGCTTAGAATATAAAGACCATCACACAAATCAACATTTGCATAAAATATTCCTTCACGAGAAATAGAACATCTATTATTCGCAATAATAAAATCAATACCATCCATATCCAAGCATGAAACATAAATGATGTTTCTGCTCAAGGCAGGCACAAAATAACGATTATTTAAAGTTAAAATAAGTCCACTAGGTAAGACTAAGTCATATGATCCAACAGCAAGGGCAGCAACTTTTGCTCCATTCCCTACGCGGAGGATGACTTCTCCTTTCTTCAACTTTTTACTTCTGGTGAGTCCCCGCACATTTATACAAATGTGAGATCCACATCCGGTATCTAATACCCATGAATCACTAGTAGATAAATTAATTTCAATAACATAAATACCTGTAGTGGTAGTCGCACTACCCTTTTTCTTCTTTAGATCTTCCAGATAGAGTTTGCAAATTTTGAACCAATGTTCAGGTGCATGGTAGAAATGACAATTTCCTTCATTTTCTTTTGGGTATTTTGAAGCAGGAACAGGACGGGGCTTGACTTGTTCCAAAAGCTTTGTGACAGGTGTAGCGACAGCCTTGACAATTCTAGCCTTGCCTTTGCCTTTCTTCTTCATTCCCTTTCCCTTTTGGACCATCAACATATTACTAGAGGATTTCTTGATATTTTGTTCAGCAGTTTTGAGCATCAAATGCAACTCTGAAATTGATTTCTCCATATCATTCATATTGTAGTTCATCACAAATCGTGAGTAACTCTCTGGTAATGAATTCAGGATCAAATCCGTAGCCAACTTTTGGCTTATGGGAAATACGAGTCTATCAAGCTGGTCAACATAGCCCTTCATCTTTAGAACATGAGGACTAACTGACGCACCCTCAGTCATCTTGCAAGAATGTAGGTTTTTGACTATCTCGAACCTTTCTTGCCTAGCTTGCTGTTGGAACATTTCCTTCGGTGTTATAGCCATGTCGTAGGCTTCCATTAGTTCCATGTCCTTCTCAAGTTCAGAACCATAGTTGCCAAGATAATACATGCAACATCGGTAGAATCGTTGTCATGCTTATTATGCACATCCTTCACAGCTTTCGTAGCATTGGTCGGTGGGTCCTCGTGGATTGGAGCATCCAGGACATACATCTTGCGTTCATGCTTAGGAACAATTCTCAAGTTTCTGAACCAGTCAAGAAAGTTAGTCCCAGATAGCTTATCCTTCTCAAGGATGGATCGCAGTGACAGGGGATTATTGTTACTTGAAGAGTCCATTGATCTACAATAAAGATTATGCAAAGTTTATTTTAGTATAGAGGAATAGACTCCCACTAAATTAACAACCCTCCTAAAAAACACTATTTATTTAGGGGACTAAAATCCTTATTTCACCTAATTTTATGACAGCTATGGCATGAAACACATAACTAGATTATTTAGGAAGGTAACAGTTACCAATTACATCTTATGTAATTTTTTAGATACTTTTATGAGATACGAGACATCTTATGTCTTATCATGTTTTTATCTCATCATGTGCCTAAAGCTCAAAACTATTTTGATAGCTTTATTAAGTCGAACCATTTTAAACATTTAGGTAACTCTTATCCAACTTGTCTCACCAAGATAACACAATACACCCAGCTATGGCTGAAACTGTATTAGTGTGATCGATGCCTTGACAAGTGTTTAAAATGGATGGTGTGAGACTTAAAATTTAATAGAGAGATTTTATTCAATTTTAGTGATTTTATGTAAACAATAAAATATCATATATTTTTATTGATTTGTTAAATCACTAAACAATTTGGAGATTTTTAGAAAACGAATTTCAATTCCGAAAATTAAAATTTGCTATAGAAAATCATATTTTTCGCTGATTTTATTATCCTAAATTGACCCCTTAATTTATCCAAAATTAAGTCAATTAAAACATTTTTAATTAACCCAGGCCCACATCTAACTAATCATCTTATCCTAATCCAATTAGGACTTAAGATATTTGAATCCTAGCATATCACCAATAACAAACTTCTCCATATTTATCTCCTATCCAATAGGGATGACGAAACCGATTTTGCTTATATCTCTTAATCTAATTTGTTATCTATCTTTATCAAATAGAAACTTCATAACATAATAGATATAACAAGATAAATAAAAAATTTCAAAAATTAATTATTTGCAATTTCGGTCCTCATCCAAATAATCACAAACATGCAATTGAATCATGAACTACTATCCCAATCGAACCTAATGGTGTTATGGATCATAAAACATGAAACTCAATTCATTAAAATTATTCGAATTAACCTAACATGGTTACTAGCATGTACGAAACTAATTTCAATTAAATCACGAATATATGTATCATATACACAAAACGTGATAATAAATCTCACGGAAACTTACGTATATCACATATACATCAACTATTAACATGCTTTCAATCATATATCATGTATATATCAGAAGAAAACATGCAATGTTTTTAATGGAATCGAACTCGAAGGCTCTGATACCACTGTAGGGTTTTGGGGCTCATGCGCAGCGGAGACTACAAAACAATTTTGACAAAAACCCCAACAAGATCCGAATCTAATTCCATTAAAAACGTTTAAACCATGAAAAACTTAATCATACCTCAGTCGCAATATACCTTTCTGAAGGTTGATCGATCTCTAAGGTGCTGCCAACGACGAACGCCCTCTACTAGTAGTCCACACACGAACGGCGGCCAAGATTCGAAGTGCTAGCTTCGAGAGAATACCAAACCTTTTTGTTTCTCTCCAAAACGATCCAGAGCATACCAAAAACCCTAAGTCGTTTCTAAAACGAAAATAGAGTTTTGGCCTTTAATCTTTCGTACGTGTTTTAACTTAAAGAGTCTATTTATACAACCCTTGTATATAGACGGTTAAGTAAATTACACATATACCCCTACTTAAAGAAGTATAAGTGTAATACACCACAAGGACGTTTTTGTCATGAATTTTATCATATAAAATTCATTTTTCAGAACCATTTTAAAATCTCGCAAAACCATTCTTGGTGTGCAACCCAATAAGCTCATACAACGTTGGCAGTGTAGCAAAAGACATTTTGGTATACAAGTCATAAGCGGCCTCTATCAAGACATTATGACTACCCAAGTTGTACGAATATCCAATCTATACAACCTAATCAATAGGGTATATAACATCCTTTTGTCACACGATATCCTTTTGATCAAACATAAGGCATGGAATTGCCATCCAACATGTTCAATCGTACTAGTCTCGATTTCTAGGTAGACTGAAAACATCCAAGTGACATTGATCAATATCAATTCACTTAGACTAGGCCTTTTAACAGTCTAACATATTGAGGGATCCACTAGATATCTCTCTTTATATGAGAGGGACAAATTCTATCTCGATTACACAACTTCATCACATTGCTCACACACTAACCAATCACAACCTTTATAATCGTCTGGTTAAAGACAACGGTTGATAGTGTCAAATCACTGTGTTCCTAATGTTGAAGTCTCTGGTAATCTCAAGTCAGAAGACTGAAAAACATCCCTATCATGAGAAACAACTATGACTTAATCCATGTGATGTTCTCATAGCGGGTCGGTCCAGTACTTTGTTCCCTAACAAGTACTCATGATCTTGATTCGTATCCCTATACGTATAATCATCATATGATCATCAATCAAGACTCACACTAGTCTTAATTCATTATGGTTCCCAGTATAATGATCGACTAGGGACATTTGGGATATTTATGTAAATACCCATGGATCTTATTATAATGTAAACATGCAAGTTAATTATAATAAACAGTAAAGGAAATCCTCTATTTTATTAACTAAAAGTATACATAAAGACAGTTAATGGATTGATCTAGGGCACATGCCCCAACAGAGGACTGCTTGGGTGCTTCATGAGGTGCTACAGTGCCAAATGGGGCGTTGTGGCACCAGAACAAGGAACTTCATTTCCTTTTCTCTTCATTTGCTCTCTTTCCTCGCTCCACTTGATTTTTCTCCATTGCATTGTCCCTCGAACCTAGTATGCCAAAAAATGCACTAAATAAATCTCCAATCAAAACCATGCTACATATCAGCGTCACTATTTGTTCCATCGAGAGTTTGTGTTTTACAAAGACAAGATAAGGTGTTAGCTAGGCATGCTTTATTTGTGGCATACTTGTAGCATTTTACTTTCGTATTAAAACATAAATTTGATGTGATAAATAGGGTGGTTGATGCTTTAAGTAGAAGAAAAAGTCTTTTGAATCGAATGACTGTGGAGGTACCTGCCTTTTTATTTTTCTGATTTAATTGATACTAATCCTTTCTTTACTTGTGTTTTGGTCAAAGTGTGCAGTGTTGAACGTATAGATTATGGACTACATGATGGGTTTCTATTCAAAGGTAACTAACTTTGTGTTCCTGATTATAGTTTGAGATTGCGAATCATTAAGGAGCTCTATCGTGAGGGACATGTGGGTCGTGACAGAGCTTTGTAGTTAGCTTGGTCTTCCTATTATTGGCCTACCATTCACAAAGAGTTGGGAAATATGTGCAGTGGTGCCATACTTGTCAAGTTTCAAAAAGTACATCGACTAATGCCAATCTTTATATGCCACTACTTGTTCTAGAGCAGCCATGGATTAATCTTAGTATGGATTTCATGTATGGATTGCCTAGAACACAGTGGGTTCATGATTCTATTTATTTGGAGGTCTATCCTTTTTCTAAGACGATTCATTTTATTCCTCGCAAGAAGACTATTGTTGCTGTGAAGGTAGCTTAGTTGTTCTTTCGAGAAGTTTATAAATTGCATGGATTACCTAATTCGATTGTGTTAGATCGAGATAATCGGTTCCTTATTCATTTTTGGTGGAGTTTGTGAAAAATGGTGAACACAATTAGAATTTAGTAGTGCTTATCATCCACAAATAGATGGGCAAACTGAAGTAGTCAACTGTTATTCGGGCATCATTTTGAGGAGCTTGATGGGTGATAATCTCCAGAGTTGGTATATGAAGTTGAATCAAGCAGGATTTGCACACAAACATGCTATTAATTAAAGCACTAGATTTAGTCCTTTTGAGATTGTTTATTCCTTACTTCCTCGGGGTACCCTTGACTTGAAGTCACTAAGTCATATTCATGTAACCGATGTGTTTAATGTCAAATATTTAGTTCCTTTTTTATTGAGATACATCAGAGGATGAAGATTCGAGGGCGAATCTTGTCTATTATGGGAAGAATGATGCAATCCAATAAGTGGCAAACACTTTCTAAGAAAAGTTTGACCAGAATTGACTTTTGTTTACTTTTGGAAGGTTTGATCATGGAATTTTAGAGTTGTGAGGACATGGGTTTATTGGAAATGTTGTAGTGATCAATACTTACAGCAACGCTAGCACAACAACCTTTTTTTGGCAAAATTCTTTTGTTTAGGCCTTCGAAATTATGTTTTTAATATTTTTGGAATGTTTTAGTTTGGTTATAAATTTTAGTAGGAGTTTCCATTTTTAATGCCGTTTAGAGCGTTTGGTTTCTTATTTCATCTAGTATACGGTTTAGGGCATTTTAGACATTTACTGCTTTTAGCAAAAATTACGATATTAGGCACGCCTTTAGATGTAATTCGTTGCTTTTTGATAAATTAATAAAATTTTAAACTTTAGTTAAGTTCTTGCCCTATACTGTTTGTTCGTGGTTTTTCAAGCAATTCAATTTGGAAGATCCTCGCTTTGTTTTTTTTTTTCTCTCATATTTTTCGCTTTTTTATTGTTATGGTAATATACTCAATTTCTTTTGGATAACATTATTAATTTTTATAGGAATTCTTTATCACATTTTTTCCAGAACTAGATTCCCTGCTCCATTTCCTTTAGAACATGTGGGTCACTCTACTTTTTCATTTAAAAACTCTTGTTAGCACTTCTCACTTTCACTATAGTTAAAGAAGTATTATTTCCAACTAAGTAAAGTTTTATTAAAAAAATTATATTTCTTCCCTTAATTATGGCATAAGTTTTTTTCATTAAGAAATTATAACTTTGGAGGAATATATTAGAATCTAAAGGCTTTAAGTTGAGTAGGATGAAATTCAAATACACGCGCTTTGAGTTTAGAAATACTATACGTCGAGATGATGGAGAGTAAAATTAGGGGAATTAGAACTTCCTAAGGTGAACAACTCTAGATAGCTACAAAATGATGGTAATATTGATAATGATGTCACACATAGAATTAAAGCTGAATGGAAGAAATGATAGAGTGCAACATGGATTATTTGTGATCGAAATATTTGTACTAAGTTAAAAAATATTTATAGGACCGCAATTAGGCCAGCTATGCTCTATGGAAGTGAATGTTGGGTGGTAAAGTAATAAAATCTACATAAAATGCATGTAGCATAAATGAGAATGCTTAGATGGGTCTGTGGTAAAACCTATAAAGGTAGAATAAGAATTATAATAATTTAAGGACAAGTAGAATTAGCACCAATTGATACAAAGATTAGGGAAGGGTCATTGCGATGGTTTGGTCACCTGTAAAGACATCCTACAAATGTCCCCACTAGAAAACTTAATTCGATAAAAACTGAAGAAACTTGATGAAGTAAGGGTAGACCAAAGTTAACATGCGACACATTAATTAGGAGGGACTTGAATGGTTTGAAAAGTTCACCATCAATTGCACTTAATCAAGCACAATGGAAGAGTTTGATCCATGTTGACAACCCCAATTAATTTGGGACTAAAACTCTGTTGTTGTGGTATATATAGTATAGTATAGTATAATATAATATAATATAATATATATAATATAATATAATGTAATATAATAAAGTATTTGATCAATAATCTTTGCATAACAAGATTCTTAGAGACCTGTCTTGTTTATCTTACACTTTTGTTTCGATCTTCTACCCATATTTTCATGTCTAACACAAAGCAATCAATCTCTCTAAGCACTCTCCATGCATACATAATCTAGATAAGTCAAATAAGGTATAGCAATTCCTTTCTACCATATAATTTCTATTTTGATGGATAGTAAAAATATCTCTTCTATTTTTAATCCTAATTATATTCAATTCTTATTATTTCCTAATTAAATAAATCAAAATGATGAAATATTACCTAAATCTTCATCGAAAACTTGAAAAATTTTAGTCAACTCTGAATCAATTCTACCTCTCGAATCTTACATACTTCGCTTATTTATACTTCAAATAATCTAAATACTCCCAAACTCATTCCAAACATTATCCTCAAAGTTTAAAAATAAAGTCAAGTTTCCAACAAAACAAATATACCTTGTAAAGTATAAACAAAAAAAAATAATTATTTACTATTAAAATTTATAAAATAGATAATTAAAGAATTTGTAAATAATGCTATAATTGTAATGGAATATATCTTGCATTTCTAATTAAAAACCAAAACAAGATTCACATTCTCACATTCAAGCAAGCATTAGAAAGACTACAAATTATGACATCGAGATGCAAATTCATTTTTAGCATCAGTAGTTTCTTCTTCATCCCTCTCTATGGTGGCTTGTGAAACATAGCTATTGGCGGGGTTATAAACTCTCGATGGAAAGTGCAACTACAACTGCAACGATGGAAGATTAATGCGCCTTCTCGGAACTTGCAAACTTTCGACTAATCTCCTTTCCGTAGTTGAATGGTAACGTGCCAAATATTTTTTATTTTCCTCTAGCATCCCTGAATTGTCAAAATTTTCTTCTCAGTACACATCAAAGCCAAAAATAAGGATTGAAAGATCCTTTCGTTTAAGATCTTAATGGAGATGTAGAACTGTCTTCCATGCTTGGAACCTACCTTTACTTGAACCATCATACTTATCGCTCTTCTTGCATCTTCTAATGTTTAGTTCTGAACTTCTTGTCTACTCATCTATTCCTCAACTCTTGATCTTCTTAACTCATTGAGTTCTCTTCCAACTTCCGAATCAGTATAATCGTTATGACTCTCATTCTTTTTACTGTAGCATTAGTAATGATCTATTGAGGTAATACATCAAATGCAACTTCCTTGAAATCCACCTTTCCCTTTATACAAAACTTAGTAATCAATATTGAGAATGGTAGAACGTCATGTTTGATGGTCATCATTGCTTATACTATAACATCATGAATTATTTTCCCAATATTAATATATCCATTTTTCATGACAATGTGATATAGTAAAGCAGCTCTCGGATTCTTCACTTCAAAGTGTTGTGTAGTAGGATATAAACAAGCATCTATAATGTTACTCCAATTAGTAGTTTCAATAAACTTAGGATGTCCTTTAGCATACCGTGCAAATCTCTATCCCGGAATTACCCTCTAAGGCTCTTTGAGTCATTGCCTAAAGGTAGGAATCCTTATTAACATAAATGCTATTTAACTAATTGGTTTTTTTTTCTTTATCTCATTTCAGGAAGTCTATATTGTCTACTCAATCTTGCAAGTGAAATATCAATCTTCTTCCATTGAGCCACTACTTTATTTGGATCATCACTCACTTTCCAATTCGCATGAAATTGTTTTACAAATTCAGAACATCTTCGTTTTTTTTCCTTTTTATAATCCCAAAAAAACTTCTCCCAATTCTTTTCTCTTATGATGTTCCCAATCCTGTTCTCATAATTATGCACAATTTGGATTTACAATTCCCTCTCAGGTATTATAACTCTCTTAGCATCTCTAAAGTATCTATTATGCGCTTTAAGACTAATAAATCATAAAGGATCATAAGGTTCTAATGTACTCAAATTTGAGTATTTAAAATATCTTTTTTATAAGAGCTAGATAAAGTTGGTGCTCTCAACTCAGCTCTCTCGGGTCTTAAGTCTATAATGTTAACCCTTGTAGGTTTGATAAAAAATTATTGATATGCATTGTAGCATTCTCAAATCCCGAGGCTACCACGTGGAGAGTCGCAGCCCCACAGCCGTATAACTTCATCCTATGCGCCATTGACGTCCGTTACCACATCACTATTCCTCGATATGAGTGTTAACTCATTCCATTCAATTAGTTAAGTTAGATAATTAATAAATTTTAGCATTAAAGCAGCGAAAATCTTAAATTAGAGTAAGTAAAACAAATAAGTTCATTGTCATATAAAGCATCATTCATAAATGCATGTCCTACTGTGGAAAACTCGAGAAAGTACTATATATATAGGCGACAACATTAATAAGCAGTAATATATACAAGCACAGTGTCTCTTCAGTCTCCTAATACCCAAAAAGTAAAGCAAAATATCAAAATAACACATACTAGTGGAACCTCAACTGTGGGCAATCAGATAAAGTCACCAAGAATTCCCTTGCCCCTACTAATATTGGGTTCTGCACTCGACCATCATAAAAAGCCAGATGGATAGTATATTAAGTAAGAATCCAAAAGAAGTACATTGAGTATTTATAAGGAATTAAATAGATATCTATAATCATGTTAAATAATCATGTAAAAAATAAACAAGCAACTGTGCTCCCATCACATGAATAAATAACAAAGCAGAGAAATAAAGTGTGTGCTCGTCTTGGTCAAACTAAACTATATTTTGGACCCTTGGATCCTTTTAGTGGGTGCCCCTACTTCCTTCACCTGCTTCCTTATGGTGCCTGTCCTATGTTTGCTCTAACCGACACGGGAACCTTAGCGGTACTTTGGTTGCAATTCACCGAGTGCTTGATCACACGTGCTACAACCTAGTGTGCCATAATTACACTACGAATATCAAGTAGGAGTAACTCAACCACCAACCCAAATGTATCACGGAATAGAGTACAATAACAAGGAATAAGAAATAAGCAATGGAAAAGTAAACCCTCTGCGACTTTCAATTGGATTCTTTCGTACCTCAAAACGCACTCCCGAGTCTCGTTCATATCATGAGATATGCGCTCGACTCCCGAATTTAGTCTCCTAATTCCCTGGGTTTTAATTAAATCATTTTAAGTGATTTAGAGTCAAATTAATTAATTTTATTTTGTATGAGCAAAAATTAGAATTTTATTCCAATTCTTGATTTTGGCACATTTCTATTTTCTTATATTATCTCTTATTTTTTGGGATTTTCTATAATTTTCTATTTATTATTCCATATTTTATGTATTTTATTTTTTAAAATCTGTTTAAAATTTATTTCAAAAAAAAATTATATTAATTAATTAATGGGGTGTGTCCCTTGACTGGGTCTGAACTGGTCCAAGCGGGTCGGTCTCGGTCTGGCCCAATCGGATTGGACCTGGACCTGGACCAGCTCAGCCCGGTCCAGGGGTCGCATGGACGCACACAAGTGCGTGTGCCCCTCCCCCTCCCCCTCCCCCCTTCAAAGTCGTCTTCAACGAAAACATTATCTCTATTTTTTTCTACTCTTTCTCTTTAACAAATAAAACAACAACACTTCCATATCATCAACAACAATCCAATCACCATTAATGCCTCATTTTCTCCGACCTTTAACAACAATCAACTATCACCATTAAAACCCCTATTTGAGCTTCATTTTAATGGAAAATCGAAAGAAAGTAGTGATGTTCACCTTGATTACTTGTTTGTTTGATCAAATCATTTCAAAAACTCCGAGAGTCTTATAAAATCTCACACTTTCATTGGTTGCTATCTACTCTACAAAAAATTTACACACTTTCTTTTATGTGTTGAAGAGAGGGAGAGAGAGGAAATGTGGGAGTGGGAGCAAGGAATTAGTGGCGAACCTTATTTTAACTGTATTAGGTGGTATGGGTGGCATGTTCTTATTTCCTCCTCATTAAACACAAATTTTAGCCTTGTTCAATTATCTCCGGTTACCCAATGTTACGCATAACGAGGTACGCCATAGTTGCCATTTTTATCAATTTGCCTAGACTATGGGCTTATCATTAATATTTTGTTACATTTAATTAATTTGATTATCCAAATCATATTCCCGACCTAATGTACCCATATTTCACTCGCTCAATACTCATATCGACACGTTTTTCGAGGCGAATACGTGTTACACTATTTCACTTGGTTTAACAATATAATACATAAATGTTATGCAAGGTAAAATAATTTAACATACAACATCGCAAATAGTCAAAGATTACACAAAAATTATTGTTTGCCCAGTTAAGCGTGCCCTAACCTATATGCATCACCTACACGGATCTAAGCTAGCGTCCGAGTCTAAAAATAGTCAATAATAACGACATAATTAAAATAAGGCCGTTACATGCTTACTTCTTCTTAGGTTTTTCTATCAAAATCCCTTTCCTTTTATCTTGTATACTACTCCTACCTCGTGCTCTACCTCTTCCCATCATAGAAAATCAATCAACTATGACAAATTGGTAAATAAAAATCATGTATCTGATATGAAAATGAAATTCAAAAGGAATCATTCATAGATAATAAAATTTTATCGAGGTATTTAAAACAAGTTTTTAGATTTTCATAAAAATTCATTAAAAGATTTTAAACATTATTAAAAACAAATAATATGAAAACAAATCCATTAAAATAATCCTCGAGTATTTGAAAATACACCCCGAACTCATTTTATAGCTCATCTAATCATTTTAATTTATAAAAACCCTAAAAGATATGTATACAAAAATCTTTAACCTCACTCATTTAATAATCAAAATCGAGAATCGTCATTTTTTGGTCAATTAGTAATACAATTTTATTTGAAAACAAAAAATCAACAAATTTT
The DNA here is from genome assembly GCA_039657365.1 of Stephania yunnanensis. NCBI lineage: Eukaryota > Viridiplantae > Streptophyta > Magnoliopsida > Ranunculales > Menispermaceae > Stephania > Stephania yunnanensis. The sequence goes on along the minus strand of CM077583.1, from coordinate 35,131,012 downwards.
TAACAATTTCACATATATCACATATAATGATCAGTACAAAACTAGAATTCACTAGAAATACGAAAATTTGAGTAGGATATGTAACTAACTAATAAGTTAGTTTATTAAATAATGGAAATTGCTAGAAGGAAATAGTATATTGCAATAAAAACATAACAACTCGATCATCCTCCTTTTTGAAGCAACTATGGAGCTTAAGTTTTGAAAATATTTCCATAAAAGAGTTAAAAGCAGAAAGAATAAAAGCATACTAATTAATGTAAAACCTATACTATTGTTAGAGCATAAATAAATATATAATATTAGTTGCCTCCCATAGAGCGCTTTCGTTACTCGACCAATATAAAAATCAATCCTCGTTTAATGTGAGTGATTCAATCTTCACTTCAACTAATTCTTCAGTAACTTCATCCTCCTTAGCATCAAAGAAAGGTTCTTCATCATTACTGTCACTATGATTATTCTCATATTCATAACCATCATAGTAATGTTCTCATTTATAATCATTACATAGTTCAATCCCATCTTTGAGTAACATTTTATCATCACCCATTCGACGTGTAACTAAGAATCACGTACATCAATAATATGATATCTTCATGGTCAGTTGACGACATGATTAAGAAATATGTATCAAAAGTAAATCGTCCAACTTTCACTGGCACATTCCTTGATAGATCCAATTGGGCTACAAAAGGTACCATTTGGTTTACAAACCTTGATAGGAGGCTTTCTATTAATCTGTAAATTGGTTCAAAGAAACTAATGTTCAGGAAAAACATTCATATCGGTACTTGTATCGAGTTGAGCTTCCGTGACGGTCCCAGACCCTACAAATTGGGACCCACCCAGACTAAACCTACATGGACCCTCGACCAGTCCTATAAAGTCAACGCAAGCCTAGTCAGCCTCGCATCCAAGTTATTCAATTATTAGTTGCTTATAAAGTTTGTTATTTAGTTTAACAGGTCTTAATCTATACGCTACGAAATTTAAAAATATTTAAAGCAACTTAAATAAGTAAACGATAGTCAGAAAATGCCTAGGTGTGGAAATCCCACAAAATTAGATCTCATGTATATATGTGGTGACAAACTGTGTGAAGAAGTGTCATAAATATGTACCAAACGTCCCACAACCTAAAATGAACCAAAATGTAACCAAAAACATATGTATATATCATATGTATCCTTATACGCATAATCATCACATGAGCATCAACCAAGATTCATACTAGTCTTAATTCATTATAGTTCATTGTATAATGACCGACTAGGAACATTTAGGATATTTTAAAAAATACCCATGGATCTTACTATAAGGTAAACATGGAATCACTTATAATAAAACAATAAATAAAACCTCTATTTTATTAACTAAAATTTTAAGATAAACAATGTTTTTAAATTGACCTAGGGCACATGCCCTAGCATCTCCCACTTGCACTAGGGTAAATCATTCATGTATCTAATACCTAATGACCTAACATGACCATCACGTTTCTCTTATGGAAGAGTTTTCATCAAAAGATCTGCAACATTTTCTTCTGTAGGAACTCTACAAATCTTCACGTCTCCCCTCTCAATGATTTCTCGAATGAGATGAAACGTCTGAGTATAAGTTTGGATTGGTGGTGTGATTTTGGTTCTTTGGCATGTGCTATCGCCCCATTGTTGTCACAATAGAAGCAAATGAGGTTAAATATACTCGAAACCACACCAAGTTCTGAAATGAAATTTTTGATCCAAACTACCTCCTTAGCTGCATCGAGTGCTACAATATATTCAGCTTCTGTTGTAGAATCTATGACAGTTTCTCGCTTTAAACTTTTCCAGCTTATTACGCCTCTATTCAAAGTAAATACATATCCAAACTGCAATATTAAGTCATCTATAACAGTTTGGAAACTTGCATCTGTGTAACCACTTACAACAAGCTCGTCATCAAAACTTCCATAAACTAAGAACACTTCTTTCGTCCTTCTCAACTACTTAAGAATATTCTTTATTGTTATCCAGTGACTCTTACCGGGATCAGACTGATATCTGATTGTTGCGCTTAAAACATATGATACATATGGTCGAATGCATAACATGGCATACATGATAGATCTAATAGTTGATGCACATGGAATCGTATTCGTGTTCTATCGCTCATCATTAGTTTTTAGACATTGAGTCTTGCTGAGATTTATACCATGAGATATTAGCAATGACCGTATTTTAGAGTCTTGCATATTGAACCTATTCAGTACCTTATCAATATAAGCACTCTGACTTAGACCGATCAGCCTTTTAGATCTATCCCTATAGATCTTAATCCTATGGATGTAGGCTGCATCTCCTAAGTCCTTCATTAAGAAACACTTCCCTATCCAAGACTTGACACTCTGCAAGGTTTGGATGTCATTTCCAATGAGTAATATATCATCAACATACAGAACCAGGAAAACAAATATGCTCCCACTGACCTTCTTGTATAAACAAGTTTCATCTTCGTTTTTAATGAAGCCAAATTCCTTAATTTCTTCATTAAAATGAAGATTCCAACTTGGAGAAGCTTGCTTTAATCCATAAATAGATCTTTAAAGCTTGCACACCTTCCTAGAAATCTTAGGATAAACAAATCCTTCAGGCTATCTCATATACACGCTCTCAAGTAATTTTTCGTTTAGAAAAGTTGTTTTGACATATTGGCCATATCTCATAGTCATAATATGCGGCTATGACAATTAGAATTCTAATGGATTTAAGCATAACTACAGGAGAAAAATTTTCATCATAATCAACACCTTGAGTCTGTTTAAAACCTTTTGCTACTAGCCATGCTTTATAAGTATGCACAATGCCATCCATGTCAGTTTTATTCTGTAAAACCAATTTACATCTAATGGACTTACCACATTCAGGTAAATCAACCAAGTTTCAAACATGGTTGTCATATATGGATTGCATCTCAGAATTCATGGCACTAAGCCATTTATCTACCTCAAGGCTAGAAACAACCTCCTGTTAAGTAGTAGGTTCATTTTGGTCCATAAGCAATACCTCACTACTATCAGTAATAAGAAATCTAAATCTCTCAAGCTGATGTCTTACTCTGTCAGACCTACGAGGGCCTTGTGATACTTGTGGAGGATCAATTAGCTCAAGAGTTAGTTGATCTCCCGCTAGCGGTTGAGTGTTTATTTGTGGTTCTTGAATTTCTTCAAGACTTACTTTATTCCTACTATTATCTTTTGAAATAAACTATTTTTCTAAAAAAACATCATTCCGAGCAACAAATATTTTGTTCTCAGCGAGATTATAAAAGTAGTATTCTTTAGTTTCTTTAAGATAACCAATGAATACACACTTTGTAGATTAGACTGATAATTTTTTCGAGATTTGTCGTCAAACGAAAACATAACAACCCCGAATATTAAGGAAATACAAACTTGGTCTTTTCCCAAACCACATCTCATGTGGTGTTTTATCAATAGCTTTAGAAAGAACACGATTTAGTGTAAACGCAATAGTTTTTAAGGCATAACCCCAAAAGGAAATAGGAAGATCTGCATGACTCATCATAGATTGAACCATATCCAATAAAGTCTGATTTCTCCTCTTAGAAACATCATTCCATTGTGGAGTTACTGGGGGAGTTAACTGTGAGTGAGAGAATCCCTCAGTTTCTAAGATGATCATCAAACTCTTGGCTCAAATATTCACCACCTCGATTTGATTGAAGTGCTTTAATAGTTTTACCAAGTTGGTTTGGCACTTCGTTCTGAAATGTTCAAAATATCTCAAAATATTCACCTTTGTGTTTCATGAGACATACGTAACCATATCTACTGAAATCATCAGTGAATGTAATGAAGTGCTGATAACCACCTCTAGCCGTTGTGTTTATAGGACTGCATACATCAGTATCACTACAAAAAAACAGCAAATCAGAAACGGAATTAGAAACGGAAATAAGTTCCGTTTCTAAATCGGAAACGGAATTAGAAACGGAATAAGTTCCGTTTCTAAATTTAAAAGTTAGCGACAGAATTGAGACGGAAAAATTCAGAGACGGATTTGAGACGGATCAGAGACGGAATTAGAGACGGAATTAGAGACGGAATTAAATTCCGTCTCTAAAAATTGGCGCCACCATTCCCGCCAAATTTTTCATTTCTTATGACCATTCATCATTCCTCGAGATTTGTATGTGCTTGGATCATGGCACCCCTCCTCTTTCCCCCTCACCCCCCCAACAAAACACCCGAAATCCCTAAATCATTCTCACGAAAAAACCCCAAATACCTAAATCTGTCTCTCCGTCTCGTCCAAAATCATTCGATCGTCTCGTCCCCAAACGTCCATCCCGTTCGATCGTCTCGTCTCTCCGTCCGGTCGTGCTAGCAGGTCTCTCTGCTGTCTCTGGTCTCTCCGTCTCGTCGCGCCGGTCTCCGTCATCGGCCCTCAACTCTCGCTCTCTCTGGTCTCTGATTCCGTTTCTATTGGCATTTGTAGTTTTGGAGTCTTACTACATTCTGATATAATCTCTTTGTTTTTTATTGTTCTTTATAATGCAGCCAACACTCATGATCAAGAGGTCTTCAAATTTCATAGAGATCATTCACCTTGTGACGGTTTTGAGGAAGTCTTGAATCGCTACAAACAAATTGCTCAACTTTTGCGTCTGTCAGGTTGGCATTCTAGTCCCCTTGTTTATCTATTTTAAAAAATTTATGGAAAACCAAGGGTGACATGAGAATTATTTAAGTTTCCGCTATGGTTCATTTGATAGTTCGATCTTCTAGTAAAGATCGGAGTTGAAGGCAAGAAGCTTTTTTATCTTGAAAGATTTTCCAATTTAAATTAAGCGTGCGGACTTCATAAATTTCCATCTATCAATAAATATTCGGGGTGTCCGGTGTTCCTACGTACCTTATCTCATGCGGCATCCGTAAATATTAAAGTCGTAATACTTGTTAGCATTGCAAATATTATGCTCATGAATGAAATATGTTATAGATTTTCACTTGAACCGAAGCTATTTCGCTAGGCAAGGCGAGTCATATATATGCCTTGATGTTCAAACATAGGAAATGAACATAATGTGGCTGACCATTGTGTATACTAGGTTTTCTTAGCGGCTCAGCTATACTAGTCTACTAAATGGATAAAAAAAAAATTATTTTCTTGAAAGGTCTTAGCTATTATGCTCATGGAATCCTTTTTTTTTTTTTTAAATTCGTCTTGGCAATGGGCGGTGTTATAGTACTACCTTATTGTCTATGAACTGTGAAGGAACAAACTCTTGATCAGGTGACATATTTAAAGAGTTCAGTTCTTTTAATTGTTATTACTTTTTGAGGTTTTATTTTAACTATTCTTGAGTGATTTGATTTGTTACGTGGGTGATTGTGCAGTGAATGAGTGCAAATCGTTCTGATTCTTTTTGATTTTCGATCTTGAATCTCCGTCTCTTTCATTGCTCTCTGCTCTCTGGTCGCTCTGTGCTTACCGCTCCACTCTCTGCTCGTCTAGGTAAAAAAAAAAAAAATTTTAATACCCGAATTCTCTTCACATTGTATCTGCTCACATTTCCCCCGGATTGGCTTTCATGTGCATTAGTTGGTGTTCTTCACTTGATCTATTAAGTTAATGTTGTGTCTTTTGTTTGGTTTAGAAGTTTTTGTTCTGCTCTTATCTTACATGCATGGTGTTTTGTGGTTATGCTTGTTCTATTTTTAGGTTTATTAATATGTAATATTTCATTTCAACCTTTTAATTGAGCAATTCAAGATTTATATTGATTCCGTATTTGGTTGTTATTCCATGTTTATTTTATCGGTAAAGCATGTCATGATCAACATTATAATACATTAGAATCATGTACTGAGGTAATTACTTTGTCGTTTGATGTTATAGTTGTTAGTAATTTCATATTCATGCACTTGCTATGGATGATTGATTAGTTAGGTGTTGTTGGTTACGATTGAATAGTACCTATAATTACTTAATTTCTACTACTAGTTAGGATTAGAAACACTAGGATTAATCTTTTAGTTAATGTTGCTATTTCACATAAAATTTATAGAGAATGGAATAAACCTATAACCTTAAGGAGGTATGAGTGAACAAGTAGTAGACGAGTTGATACTATGTGGTATTTGTATGCCTCTTATCACACTACAAAAATAGCAATCTCCAATTTGTAGGTATTTTTTAGATGGGATGATGCGATTCCCGAGGATCTCGTGCGAGCGGCGTACGACAGGCTTGCAGGCACAAGGTACACCGCGTTGATGCACAAGTTGAAGAAGAATCGTGTGCAGCCACTTTTTGTTACAGATGAGGCATGGAGGAGATACTTGCAGTACTGGGAGAGCGAGGACTTCCAGGCCAGGTCTAGGCAATCGACGGAGAATAGGAACACTGAGGTCGAAGGCCCTGGGACTGGACCCTCGAAGCACGGTGGTGGTTCCGTGTCTTTTGTGACTACCCAAGAAAGATTGGTAAGTTTTTTGTAACATCTTGGATATTTTGTACATTTATACACTTGTTCACTATGCTTGGTCCTGCACGCAGGCTGATTCATCCGAGACGCCACCGACTGTGAATGACTTGTATTTGCATCTCCACACCGTTAATCACGACAAGATGACATTCATCGATACTAGATCAGAGCGGTTCTATGTAAGTATAGAAATGATATGTAAAATATTATTAAGTATACTTTAACCCATATCATGTATTTTGTTTGTTGTGCATATATGCAGGATAGGCTCCGAGCGACGTCGGAGCCGACCCGTGCTACACCGGAGCAATCGGTGGATGATGAGGCGGTGTACCTCAATGTGGCGGGTGAGTCTTCCAAAGGACGTGTCTACGGACTCGGGTCCGTAGGGAGAAAGAAGAGGAGATACGGAGCTCCTGGTGCTAGCACGTCGGAGACGCCGGATGTGGTGCCGCGGCCAGAGTTCAATGTCGTTGCGGAGCAATTACGAAAGGTTATGGAGTTCATGCAGCATCATCTCGGGATGAACGTGGACGAAGTAGGCCTAGCTCAGCAACCGCCACCACCACCGCCACCACCATCGCCACCTCATGACCAGCAATAGCCGCCGCAAATAGATCCGGTCGATCCACCACAACAAGGGGACAATGTTGAGCGTGAGACGTAAGCGTGGCTCTCGAGAGATGAGCAGGTTGGTGATACATAGGTACTTCACTTGTTGTTTGTCTAAATTCTTAGATTAAACGTTTTATAGTGTAGACAACTTTAGCAATTCTTCGAATTACTTTATGATTCACACTTCTTTTTGTGCATTTTTAGGTCGATGTTCCATATTTTATCGTGGATTTTTATTTTGTTTCCCTTTTGCTCCCCCAATTTTTTTTTTGGTTTTTAAGTAAAATATACTATACGTACAGAATGTTTGCATAATCCATGGGAGAAGAAAACATGTTGGGTGTTGTGTGCAAGTCTTATGGCGGTGCAGGTTATCTCGAGTGCTATGATGAAGAAAGTGGTAGAATTGACAGGGAGCAACATCTTCATGCAATAGCAAATGAATTTGGGAAGTCGATAAAGGCTCGTTTTTCGTTCATCTGTGTTGAGCACATGTAGGCTCTTGTTCTTCTATTATCGCATGTCCCTAGAAGAAGAATAGCCTACATGTTCTCAACACAGATGACCGGAAAACGACCCTTTATCGATTTCCCAAATTCATTTGCTATGGCATGAAGATGTTGCTCCCTGTCGATTCTACCACTTTCTTCATCATAGCACTCGAGAAAACCTGCAACGACATAAGATTTGCACACAACAGCCAGCATGTTTTCTTCTCCCATGGATTATTTATGCAAACAATCTGTACTTATAGTATATTTTACTTAAACTTAGGTTAAAAAATTTATTTTGGGGAGGATAATGTATAAAAAACAAAATCCATGATAAGTTATGCGTGAAGTGGGCGTCCAAGGCAACTAAGATATACAGAGGCGGAATGGACAATGGATGTACCTGCGGTGGATGGTGGTTTGTTGAAGCCTGATGTAGTGGAGGGTACTGATGATGAAGTTCCTTATTTCATTTTTTGTAGTTTTCGGATAGGCGGTTTTTAGTTTTTCCTATCTTTCTTTAGAGTAACTTATATGATGTTTATAATCATAGGTGGAAATTAAAAGAACTATTCCCAAGGGCTCTGTTTAGCCTAAGGATTTTAAAACAAAGAAAATCTTTGTTGGTGGAGTGCCTACAACTGTCTCTGAAGGTATAATAAACACCCTTGTTATTTGATTTTTTGGATGGCATGTTGGGTTCCTGCAACATATCTTGTAATCTGGTTGTTTCTTTTGGTGATGGTATTGGTGGGTATAACGACTCTTATTTTGGTGGTGGTGATTTTGGTCCTTATAGGACTCCAGGTCTCGGAGGTAGGCTTGGTGGGTACGGAGGGTATAGTGGAGGCAGTGAGCTTGGTGGGGGTTATGGAGGCTTTGGGGCAAAGTGGCTTAGGTGCTTATCGAGGTGAATCTTCTCTTGCCTATTCTATTTTAGCGACTGAATCACTTCATTTCAATAGTTTGTCGTGTAGACTTTTTAAGTTACTTGATTTAGATATTGCTGGTGGTTTAGTTTGTTCTAGACATATTAGTTTATTATAGTTAGAACATGTGAAGGAATTGGGTTGCAATTAGCTTATTGGATTTTGCTTGATTTGGTGAGGTAAAATGAATAGTGTGTTGGTAAGTTTTAGATAGATGTATTAACTATTATTGCTTTGACAGTACACCGCTTGCTACTACGAATGCGCTAGCGCTGCCATGTTGAGAATACCGACTGCATTAAGTAGTTGGTTGTTGGAGCTATTTAGGGCCACATATTCAATGGCACAAGCTTATAGCAAACTGAATTGGGTGGTAATTTTTTTTGTGCTAGCTGCATTCGTTGGACTGACACAAGTTGTGAAGTGAGGTTTTAGACTTTTAATTCATAGATGCATTTCATTAATAGCATAGTATATTAATTAAGATGTGAAGGCAAAGATTAAGGATAGTATAAGTCTTACTGTGGAGTATACGCTTGTTTTTTCTCAGGATTGGTTAACTTTTTAAGGGCTTTGTTGAAGGTTTTTGTGTGCATTTGTCACATTTTAGTTGTTTTTCGTTGTTCACTGGTTTCTTGGATTCTCAGGCTATTGATTTCTGTTGTTTCACTTGTTGATTTCTGTTGTTCACTGGTTTCTTTGTTTTGTCCAAAATGTTTAGTCTAACTTGAAATCTCTTGTGATTCTTTTTGAGTAGTTTGTCTACTTAAGAAAGCAGTTCCTACAGCAGTTCTAAATGATCACAGCATTATCACAACAGTTCCTACAGTAACCCCACAAAGTCACAACAACAACAAAACTTCATTCCCATCTCAGTTCCGCTTGCTGCTGGTGAGCTTTTTTTTTTAAAGCTTTCTTATTCTATTTGTGAGTTGTTTTCTTTTTCTTCACTGCAAGAGAGGACATCAGCTGGGTTTTTAATATTTTGGGGAGTAGGAACACATGGCTGATTTGTTTTGGAGCACACAGCTTATTTGGTGGATGAGATGATGACTTCCTATCTAGATTGATGGGAAAATAGAGAGCCTGGGAAAATAGAGAGGTTGGTGGATGAGATGATGACTTCTTATAGACAACATGTTCTCTTTTTTTCTTTTCTTCTCTGCATTTCAACTTCCCAAGCTGGTTTGTTTTTTTTTTTTTAGTAGGAACACATGGCTGGTCACCTTTGGAGCACATAACAATTTTAGAAGGGATGAGAGGATGAGTTTAGGATCATACTTACATGATAGGTTTGTGGTTAACTTTCAGTTTTTAAATTCTTAGCATTCTTGCACTTCACCATTATGATATGCACGTTGAAATGCAAGCATTTCAAAGCTTGATAAATAATCCAACTCAACTTACATGATAGGTCCATCTTATAGAAACATTGTTCGCCATCTCCTATGCGTAGGAAAATAGCAACATTGACACCAAACTTCAGTCCACTGCATTTGCTTGATGTTCATGTTTTTTTTTGGAAGCTTTCTTATTCAACATTGTATGGTTTTTTTCTTTTCTTCACTATTTTTCTTGAATCCCAGCTGCTTTCTTATTCAATCAAGGCAATATTTCAAATTTCAGATCTATTTACAAATAAAATAGTGCAAGGTTCTCGGGAGTATTTGTATATGGAGCAACCGCTGAAGTTAGCTAATTTTCTCAATCATGTTTTATGCTAATATACTTTTTTGGTGAACTGAAACAACTTCTTCATATGTGGATTACTGTTTTGCATACTCATGAATCTGGATGATAATAGGTGGGAATTCTGCTCATGAACATGGAGAGCGGCAGGAGTCACCGTGCTTACATCTTTACAGATTCAAATAGAGTCATGAGGGATAATAGGTGGGAATTCTTATAACCTACGAAATTGGATACCTCCTAGCTTTGAATTTGAATTGGGAAACACGGCTCATTCTCTCGAGAATTCTACAAGTAGAGACTGGAAAGCCGATTCTTCCGGGCTTGGCGGATCGAACAAATAGAGAAAACTGGAAAGCGATTGTGTGATAATTCACCGTTTGCTATGATCGTTATGCTTGCCTCGATTACTAGGTTTCCATTTTTTTCCCGAATCGCTTTGTGCTTGTTCGATGTCGCTGTTCCATTTTTGCTTTGACCGAAATAACGTTTGTGATGGTACTGCTTTTTGAGCAGATTCAACATGAATATGGTAACGTCAATTCTCGCCTATGGTGTCATTGTTAAGCCCTACATCAATGGCCGGCCTCCATGGCTACATCTTTAGATACAGGGGTTCCATGGGTTATGTGCCAAAAATCGATGCCCCGATCCAAGGTAGTGATTTCATATTTTTCGCTCTATGTTTGTTTTTGATGAAAGCATGCTTTGGTTGTCCATGTAGCATGAATGTGCATCATTGGTAATGTACAAATTAATATTTCACTGTCTGTTTTTGGCTTGTTCATGAGTTTATTATTGATTCATTGTTGCTCAACTCTGATATTTTTGAATGCCAAAGTTTGTCTTTGTTCTTTACATTCTTACAGACTTCGATTTCTCCACCGGGAAGAGTACGTATAGCCTCATTCGAGAACCAGGGAGGTCGTTAAGATCAAATATACTTGATGTGCCTCTTTTATACTACACCGAAATTCTTAGTAAGTAAAATGCTTTAATTAGCTTCATTGACTAATCACCAAGATTGTCCGATCGTTTATGGTTGCTCGATAGGTATGCCTGGTTTGACTCCTACGTTGATTTCCATGAAATCACACATCGCAAAGAATTTACCTCAACTAACCTGATCATAGAGAGATTATTAGATTGATTATGGCAACTGTTGGACGTGGTGGGCACGGTGATCTAAGGCAGAGAATTCGCGATGAAATACTTCTTATTTAGGTTTCTCCTTCAATTTTTTACTTCTGTCTTATACATCATGGTTTTTTTTTTGGGTTTTTTGGGATTGCTATAAGCTGTTGGTTTTTTCTTTTATTGGGCCAACTCCTCTCGCTTTACCTTTCCTAGTGTTTCTAATGACATTCAAGTAAGCAAAGAAAACAAAGATTTTTCAACTCATTGAAGAAAAATCACAGATATCTAGCAAAGAAAGCTCTTTATTTTGTTAGTGAAACACAAAAACAAAACAACAAAAGCCTCAAACCATTGAAATAGGTAATAGCCTTTTTGTCACATGTAATTCGATTACAACGCCAGTGAGCTTGTTTTACTTTGAATGGAATACTAGTGACTATGCTTGAAATAATTCTAATGCAGTTCACATAAATCCACGATTTAGCAATCTTATAGCACCAATTTGTTTTGCTTCCTTTATATACTTTTTAATTTTGTGCCATATAAATGCAAATAACTAGGACTTCGACTATTATGGCATTGCAAGAACTAGATGTTGTAAGAATTTTTGCATATATTGCCACAACTCTTTATCTGTTGTAAATTTGGTAAACTTTTTTCAATCTTACCCAATTGACTGCATGGTTGATGTATATAATATCAAGTTGACGAAACATTTGTATGCTTATAAAATGTAGAGTAGCGCAGTAAGAATTTGAAATTTTATATTGATCTCGTCGCTACTTTTTTTACAGGGCCTCTCCTGCTCTTTCTGTTTGTGCAGGGCCATGATGGCAGAGCGTGGCCCTATTAGTAGGTGGCTAGTTCTTCGATCGAGTGGGAGTTAGTGCCATTGATTGCCCATATCCCTGTGACAATACCTCCCATAATCTAGTTTCCAAGTAAGAGATGAGGAATTTATGAATACTTAGAAATTTGGATTGTAAGTTTTTTTTGTGGTACTTTCCAATATAATTGGTGGTTTTTATGAATACTTACAAATTTGGAGCTTTTGTAATACAATACAATTTTTCGTGGATGTATAAATCTTTTTCATATTTTGATTTTTCCATTTTTTTTCTCTTTTAAATCTTTGTTGATATATATTGTCGATGTATAGATGTGCAATTTGGCTTTTTTGTGGGATGTTAGCACCCCCAAGGAGTTGTTGGAGGGGGTGCAAAGCGATGGAGTAGGTCATATCGGGTTGTAATTTGAATTTTTAGGTTGGAGAACCAATTGGATTATGTTTCTGTGTCATAATTAAACAAAACATAAAATTAGAGACGGATTAGCAACGGAATTCAAATATTCCGTTGCTATTCCGTCTCTAATTTTCCAGAAATATTTGTATCAATCACGAACGGATCAGAGATGGAAATAAGAATTCCGTCTCTGAATCCGTCGCTAATTAGACACGGATACAGAGACGGAATCAGAAACGGAATAATCCGTCTCTGATTCCGTTTCTAATTAGAGACGGAATCAGAGACGGACCATTTGCATTCCGTCTTTGATTCCGTCTCTGCTTCCGTTGCTGATTAGAAACGGAATCAGAGACGGAATCATAAATTTATTATTTCCGTCTCTGATTCCGTTTCTAATCAGCAACGGAATCAGAGACGGAATGCAGTTACAAATGTACCATTTCGAAATAAATTCCATTTATGTTCCGTCTCTGTTCCGTTTCTAATTTCCGTCTCTAAATCCGTCTCTAATCAGAAACGGATATTTTCCGTCTCTATTCCGTCTCTAATTAGAAACGGAATCTGTTTTCCGTTTCTGATCGTATCAGCGACGACGTTTTCAGAGACGGAACGCATTCCGTCTCTTTTCCGTTTCTGATTGCAATCAGAGACGGAAATTTTGCAAATCAGAAACGGAAAATTCCGTTTCTGATTTCCTATTTTTTGTAGTGTATATATTAGACCCAATAAATCACTTGCCCTTTCACTGTGTCCAATAAATGGACTCTTTGTCATCTTTCCTAGTAAACAAGATACACATGTTTCATATGATTCAAAATCAAATGAATCTAAAAGTTCATCTTTAAGGAGTTTAGAAATGTATTTCTTATTAATGTGGCCAAGGCGACAATGCCAAAGGTAGGTTTGATTCAAATCATTTGACTTGAATCTCTTTGTATTTATGTTAAAAGAACGGGAGTATCTGTGGACCTTTTGAAGTTTAGAATATAAATACCATCACACCAATCAACATTTGCATAGAAAATGTCTTTACGAGAAATGGAGCATTTATTATTCTCAATAATGAAATTAAAACCATCCAAATCCAAACATGAAACTGAAATGATGTTTCTGCTCAAAGCAGAGGCATAATAACAATTATTTAAAACTAAAATAAGTCCACTAAGTAAAATTAACTCATTGCTTCCTATAGCCAACTCAGCAACCTTTCTACTTTATGTGAGACCCTGCACATTAATACAAATATGAAATCCACATCCGGTATTCAATTCCCAGGAATCACTAGTAGACAAGTTGACTTCAATAACATAAATACCTAAAGCAGTAGTCGTGCTACTCTTCTTTTTCTTTAGATCTTTAAGATAGAGCTGGCCATAGCCGAACCAATGTCTAGGTGCGTGGCAGAAATGACAATTTCCTTCTTTTTCCTTTACTTTCTATGAATGTGAAGTAGAAGTAGCATGGGGTTTGACTTGTTCCATAGGCTTTGTGATAGTCACAACAACCTTGGTAACTTTAGCCTTGCCTTTGCCCTTTTCTATAAAGCCTTTCCTTTCTTAACCATCAACACACTAGCAATAGGTTTCTTGATATTCTGCTCAGCAGTTTTAAGCATCAAATGCAACTCTGAGATAGACTTCTCCATGTTATCAATGTTATAGTTCATTACAAATTGTGAATAACTATCAAGCAATGAATTCGAGATCAAATCCATAGCCAATTCTTGGATTATGGAAAATCCAAGTCTGTCAAGATGGTCAATACGACCCTTTATTTTCAAAACATGAGGACTAACTGATGCACCCTCACCCATTTTGTATGAATGACGGTTCCTGATTATCTTGAACATTTCTTGCCTAAACAGTTGTTGGAACATTTCCTTCAGTGTTGTAGCTATGTCGTAAGCTTCCATGTGTTCCATGTCCTTTTGAAGTTCAGGAACCATGGTTGCCGACATAACGCAAGCAACATCAGTTGACTCATTGACATGCTTAGTATGTGCATCCTTCACGGATCTTAAAGCATTGGCTGGTGGTTCCTCAGGAATTGGATTATCCAGGACATACAACTTGTATTCATGCTTAAGAACAATTCTCAACTTTCTGAACAAGTCAAAAAAGTTTGTCTTCGACAACTTATCATTTTTAAGGATGGATTGTAGTGACAAGGGATTAGTGTTATTTAAAGAGGTCATTGATCTACAATAAAGATTATGCAAAAGTTCATTTTAGTATAGAGGAATAAACTCCCCCTAAATTATCAACCCTCCTTAAAAATGCCAAGTAAATTTAAGGGACTAAAATCCATGTTCATCTAATTCCAAGACAGCTAAAGCATGACACTTCGAATTAGGTTATTTAGATAGGTATCAATTACCAATTACATCATATGTAACTTTAGTTATTTTATGAGATTATGACAACCTATCTCTTAGCATGTTTTATCTCATCTAGTGCCTAAAGCCCAAAACAGTTTTGATAGTTTTATAAAGTCTAACCATTTCAAACAATAGCGTAACCGTAACTCAACTTGCCTCACCAAGATAACACAATACACTCTGTGAAGGCAAACCTAAATTGATGTGATCGAAGCCATGACAAGTGTTTAAGAATGGATGTCACTTGACTTAAAATTTCAAAGAAGGATTTTTGCTTGTTTTAGTGATCTTAATTAAATAAGATAAATATCATATATTTCAATACGTGAATAATCACTAAAAAGTTAGGAAATCATACAAATATCGACTATTGTACGAATTTTTGGACGCTACAAACAGTTAACGACGGTCCCGCCAGCCGGTCAGCGGACGGTCGGGGGTACGGGGGGGAGAGCCCTCACTTTTTTAGACAACAAATTTCAATTGCGAAAATTGAAAATCACCTAAAATCTCTCATAATTTTAGTAAATCCAATCATCCAAAACTGCCCCTTATTTTAATTTTGAAAATATTAATTAAAACGTTTTTAATTATCTCAGGCCCACCATTGACTTAATGTCTTATCCTAATCCAATTAGAATTTAAGATACTTTGAATCCTAATCCAATTAGGATTTGTTTTATATCTCACCTATCTTATTGGATTTGTAATTCTAATCCAATTACAAGTCTATTTCCTATCTTATAGGAATATACTAATGGATTACTACAACGAGATATATGATCAAAATCAATTTCGAGATATTAATCATGCATTCAACATCAGAATCATATTAAATTAATCATATTAACCTAATCATGATCTCTATCAAGGAGACATACATAATTATTGAACAAAACGAAATATGTGTTCAAGATCAGATTCATATTAACCAAAACATGAAGTCTACCATGAACATACAAAATTCACATTGCTCAATATAAAATATATGTTAATCGAAATATTCTAAACATGTACTATCATTGAATCATATCATGCGATGTATCAATATACATGAATTAACAACATGCTTTAAAATCAATTCTTGATAACAATTACCATAGAATCTATATGTATATCATATATACATTAATCAAGATTACGTTTTCACGCATATATCATATATACATAATTGAAAATATGCAAACGTTTAATAGAACCGAGCCTAATGCTCTGATACCATTGTTGGGATTTTTGGGTTCATATACACCAAAAAATTCAAAATAAATTTTGAAAAACCCCAACAAGATCAAAAATAAGTTCCATTAAACTGAATCTACAAAATTAAATCATACCTTATTTTGTGATTTCCTTTTAATTGTTCGATTTTCAAGACGTTCAAGTGCTCGTCCATCATCGGAAATCCACACGCGAACAATGACCACAATTTGGAGTGCTAGCCCTAAGACAGATTGAAAAACGATTTTCCTTTCTCTCCCTAAATCTAAAAAACTCAAAAAATTGTAAAACAAAATCTTATTACACTTTTAGGGATCCTCCCTTTATTTATATGTGTTGATAGACCCTCACTTAAAATCTTATTCGTATTACAACTATTGTATTTATGCAGTTTAAGCAAATTACACATACGCTCTATTGATAAGTTATCATACAACAAATCGTAATGGCTTTTATGTCATGAAGTTTATCATATAAAATTCATTACTCTGGACCAATTGAGATTATGGAAAGCCATTGTTTGTGTGCGACCCAATAAGTTCATGCAACATTGACATTGAACCAAAAATCATTTTGGTACACAAGTCGTAAGCGGTCTCTAGCAAGACTATATGACTACTCAAGTAGCATGAATATAAGAGATCAAATTAGAGGGGATCTCATCTTGATTAAGAATTCTTCAAGCTACCAACTCCAAATCTCCACATCACCATCACCTCTACTGCCTCAAACTTAAATAAAAGATTTTCTTCATTTCTCTCTTTTATACGCTTTCACACACTCACTGAGGGACACACACCATATCCCAAATATGTGGCCTTCAAAAAATAGAACATTACTTGTGGTTCTTACTAAAAGCCGCATCAATTATTTTTTTTTAGGGAATTAGATACATTTAATTTGAAAAAGAAACGTTAACTTCAATTATTTTAGTAATTGAGATATTCTCACCATTTAGCTTAGATATTTATTTTAATGAGTTTCGTTAGAACCTAAACTCTATCAATCTCGTCTACCCACCCAACCTCGCGCATACATCTCGAAGACTACACTTACTCATTAATTCGAAAACAACGTCTATAAAGTTATGCTCACACACAGATAAATATAAAATATTTAATGCATCAAACACAAGTTAAATTATTGAATTATTATTTCATTGTTGACGCCCGAGTTCTGACCAAGTCATCACGTTGGATTTACCACCTAGTCATAGTCCTATTAGGCAAATGACTAGGATTAGGTTTTTAGGGTCGTTATTGTCTTCCTGAATAATAAAAATTTGTCCTCAAATTCGAAATATCTAAAACAAAATTACTTATCACAATCAAAAGAGAAATGGGAAACTCCCGCGCATACAAGACTCATGCTCCCACGTTGATTCCTCATCTCCGTGGTACTGCCACTTGACAAGAACTAACAGAATGTCCTTATTCCTCAAAATTTGTACTTTGTGGTCTGAATTCTACACAGGCAGCTCCTCGTAAGTAATATCCTTGGCTAGGTCAATTTGAGTTAGGTCCACTATCGGTCTGTCTCCCTCTCTCGACTTGTCCAATCTTAGCATTGATATATGGAACATTAGATGAACGCATGTCAATTATTGTGATAACTCAATCTTATATGGAACGTTGCTCACTCTATTTGTGATTTTGAAATAACCTATAAACCTTGGTGCGAGCTTTCCCTTGGTTCCAAACTGTTTCTTACTCTTTAGTAGAGAAATTTTTAGATAGAACTAGTTTCCCTTTTTGTACTCTAACCCATCTCGGTACTTATCAACATATTTCTTTTGTTTCTCTTATGCTCCTCGAAGACGTTGACATAAAATCGTATCTTCTCAGTAGGATCTACCACGATCTCTAGCCCAACTGCCTCTATATCCTCTGGCTCTGCCCAACATGCTAGTGATCTATACAGTTTACCGTAGAATGGCTCAAATGGCACAATTTCGATGCTAGATTGGTAACTAGTATTGTAGGAAAACTCATAAAAAGGTATGTGCTCCTCCCATGACCCACTGTACTCCAACACACAAGTTCTGAGCATGTCCTCTAACACATGAATCAGTCTTTCTAACAATCCATCAATCTGCGGGTGGAACACCATACTATGTTGTAACCTCGTCCCAAACTGTGCTTGCATGCTCCTCCACCACATAGATGTGAATTGCAATCATTTGTCTAATACAATAGATAATGGTACTCTCTGTAGTCTGAAAATCTTTCTCTCATAAAGAATTGCAAAAGTAGTTCCTCTTAGCCTCCCTCGACTGCATCCACAACAACAATCCCAACAACAACAACAATAACCACTACTACAACAACAAACAACCCAATAACATGACATCAACCTACCTTACCTTCATCGATCTCTCCCTATTTCCTTCCTTGATCTCACTATCTCAATTTCGACATTTCTCCTCTCACTTTTAATCTCTTCTATGAATCGAAATGAAAATGGGTATGTATACGTATATGTGTTTTGGAATATATTAGATTTCCTCGAGATTTATGTGTTATGAATCTCGAGGCAGATCTAATGTTTCATTTCTTATTTAGATCTTTTCTCGAGATATGTGTTTTATATCTCGAAGTCGATCTTTGTAGCTATTAACAAACCCATCACCTCTAATCGACTTAATTTGATCGAATATGTAGATCTACTCGAGATACATAGTGTTTCTCGAGGTAGATCTAATGGTTATTAGTAATTGCTATAACCTCCATCACCACTTGATTGTCATGGAGATGTGTTAACATATATCTGGAGGCACGACTAATCCCTCCAAAATCACCAACCGTCATCTATTCACCTCCTCGATACTTATGCTATGCGTATCTCAAGGTGAATCAAATGTATAATTTTATTGTATTTAATCTTTAGGATTCATTTATATATACATACATATAAATAACTATGTATTTTTGCACTTATAAATTTGTCATGCACACCAATGACCACCCTCAGGCATGCACACTATTATACGTCCCACGTGTGTCACCCTAGACCCCGCTTGTCACTAGGCATTTACCAATTATTAATTAATTATTTATTTTCAATGTATATATAGTTATATGTATAATTTATATATAAATATATATAGGCATATATAGATATGCTTATGAATTCGCCGTGTGCACCAACAAGTTCACTCAGGCGTGCATGCTACCCCACAACCTATATGCGTCACCCTTAACCCACACACGATATTAGGCGTCCCATAATTTATCAATTATTCAATTATAGGCCAATTGACCCAATTATTTCCATAAATGATAATACAATCCATACAAAACACCAAAGACATTCAAATCCACGCACCTACTTATCGAGACAACTCAGGCTTAACCATGAGCTTAACTCGGGTTAATTAGAATTCAAATTATTGCTAATCACCGGCTTAAGGTAAGGGGTGATTACAAAACCCACTGTCCGATGCACCGAAGTAACAACTCGGGTTGCAATTTGCAGAATATCCAGGTGTCATGTTTTCATATTTAACAACCTCTGTCCTATATGCAATAACAACAAACCTCGACGAACCACTCGACCGGATATTCAACATGAAATCATAATACTAAAACATGATATCAAAGAGATAAAAAACAATCGGCAGCCGAAAATCATAATAATAAAAATGAACTAAATTTCATGAAGTATTCTCGTAGGTATTACTCATCTAAAATACGCGCTCGCATTTCCCTAAACTCTCTAATTTGACCCCGACTCACTCAGGGTACCCTAGATATTGGTTTAGTTTAGTGCCTTATTAGTTCAAATATAGTTGGTTTAATATCAATTTAGTGTCTATCAACTCCTTAAATCAATATTCATTACAAAACCCTAAAATTATTAAATAACTTTTTACTAGTGTAATTCTTTCAAAATAAATAAAAAAACCTTGAAATCAAAGTATCAACGTGTTAAAGGTGGGTTTTAGCTAGCTACGTTATTAAAACTCATTTTAGTTAATTTTTTGAGTTTTGATAATGTGCTATAAGGCCTCTATAGCTTACTATGAAAGACGAAACCAAGAATTTTTCTAACTCGAGAATTTTGGGTTTTCACCTATGTGGTCGTCTACAACACCATCGACCCTACCCTCTCTTTATAAGGGAATCACAAAACACCTAAAAGCTGTAGGGTTAAAAAAACACAATTTGTATCAAATTTTCAAGATCAAGCTCCCATTGATGGAACGTTTCAAGAACACCAATTTGAGTAGAAACTAATTTTAAACACAAGAATCGAGATGTATTTATGTTGAAAATTATTGAGTTTTTATTAAAAAATAGTGACTTTAAGTCTCAATTTCATTTTAGCCCTTCAACCTCTAATTCGACTAGGCACATTTAACAATTCTTAATGACAACTTAAATGAGAAAAATATGATGATTACCTAACTTGAGATCCCCTTGAATGGTGCTATACTTTTTCAATTTTGTTTGTTGAAACTCCAGCCTTATTAAGCCTCTAGGGTTCTTGATTTTGTTGAGAAGAACAATGTTTGCATGCATTTCCATTCCTACTAATCTCGGAATACGTATATATGGTTTGATCTATTGCGTGTTGCGTATCTTGAGGACTATTTAATGGCCTCTAATTGAGATGCCCAAACACAAATTATGACTCATAGGTGACTTATCTTGCTTAGATTCAAGTGTCTAGGATCATCTTAAGACCCATTTAAGGTTCATTGCAAACTATAAGAAACTATGTTTAATTAAATCAATTCCTCCACTTAGGCATATAATATCCATAATATATAGATGGGTAATGTATTTAGACCCATTTATTAATAATTTAATGGTCCCACCAACCCCCGACTACCCAACACCCAGTGCCTCGCGTATGAGCACGCATCCCGAGGTGAACCATAACTTGTGTATCTGATTAATTTGTCTTGACCTATGGTTCTATATAGATTTATTGTCACATTCACATTGATTATAGTCATGCTATTCTATTTTGGCATTGTCTAGCCTTAGCGTTCCCGTGCTTCGCCTCCCTAATGCACTTTTCGAGGCAAACTCTTATCACGCAATCTCACTCGACATACAAGATAAATACAAACATGCGATGTAATATGATATAATAAACAAGTTAAACATTGTAATTAAGTCAACCATCACACACAAATAATATGTCTAGACAAATGTGTCCTAGTCCAATCCATAACGTCCACGGGGATCTGAGCTAGCGTCCTAGTGTGAGATTTTTAAGTAAATACAATTAATAAATATTTAGCTGTTACATTTTTCCCAACTATGGGAAATCTTATTATGAAATTCAAGGTAATTTAAAACCTCATACAATGAGATGACTATGGTAATCTAACGAACCAATGAACCTTGATTCCTGGTCCCTCTTGATCTCGGATCTCAAATATGATAGTCATCTAACTCATTGTGTTACTTACTTGCTTATAATTGCTATATGTCCCTAGTAGTCCAAACCTTCTTACAACTTGCATGACTTTTTCGAGGATTGATATGAATGAGAATTAGACTTTTGTCTACTTCTAATGGGAAAACAGTGGCGAAATGATGGACATCACCAACTATTCATCTTTTCTTATGAAAGAACATGTGGTGGAAACAACTTACGTCACCAACTTACTCATAATCCCCTATTCATAATCTTCATGGAAAAGATGCTATGGCGAATCTAATTAAAGTTGCCTATTTCATTTCTGCACCTAACTAGACTATACTTTAGTATGTTGGGATCCAACTGGTAGGCTTCTCCACCCCTCTACCAGAATCATCACCCAGTAGCCCTCGCGATGGTTGGCTTGGACCAACAACCCACCGACACGTGCACATAGCCCGTGCCTCGTGCTATGGCCTAGTTTTCAAACAACCATATAGTCTTCGTATGCATAGATAATAACCAAATCTTCGAAGTGCATAAGTATCCATTTTTTATTGGCTAGATCATTTTTCAATACATCGGGAACATTCATGTGACTGTTGTACTGGACCATCACCCGATAGCTCTAGAAAATACTACGGTATGTTAAGACCCATCTAGTTACTGCTCAACTGGTCCATCACCTAATAGCCCTCTTATGGCCTAGTTGTAAGTCAACCTTGCATGAAGGTAAGCGACGCCCCCGAACATACTTGATTATGTTTGTGCTCATTACCAGGCCACGACCACCTACTGGTCTAGTTGTACTTTCACTAATTTTGCATGAACTCATACCATTACAAAGTCATGGTATTTTTGTAGTGCTTCATCGAACATAAGACTTTCAAAAGGTAGTGAAATATGGCCTAATGAATTGGTGACTACGGTCATCATGAGTAATATTTTCTCATGTATATGTCAAATATTGTCTCATCTTGTCTCTTTACAATGTACACCTAGTGAGGTCGTACACCTTGTATACAATACCTAATGGAGATAATCGTTCATCCATTAGTGTCAATCATCACTTTTTCTTTCTCACGCCTCCTTAAAGTCATGCATCTTCTAATACTGTAGTAGGCCCTAACTCAGCTTATACTACTGAGTAGTCCTATTTCCATATAAGGTAGGGATGTGGGCTACCCTACCGACCTCACTATCTGAGAACAAATCATAAAACTATATTAGAGTAACTCAAGCTATCATGACTATGAGACTATGATGAGCCCAACTCCTATAATAAGGGGCCGCCCAGCCTAAACCATCGCTAAACCCCTCGAGATAACCTAGGGAGTAGGACAATGATCTAGTAAGCCTCAACCTATGGAAATACTACAAGACATTATGAAAATAGACTATTAAGACATTTTAATAGTGCGGAATGAAAGTCTTCTAATTCTATTAGGTGCAAAAATAAATTAGAAAGTCTTACAAAAGATTAAAAACTAAGATGTGGGTTTCACAAAGTCTACCCAAGGTAAAATCCTCTATTTATTACATAATGTCTCAAAATAAATATAAATATAAATAGAATAACCTTGCAAACTAGAAAAGAGCTTCTACATTATAACCTTGCTCTTTCCTTTGTGCTGAGTAGCAGTTAAGGTACCTCGAGGGGGAAAATAATGAGTGAGCAATATTTTAATAGTCTTAGTAAAGCAAAAGCTTGCTTTACCCTCAATCATCCAAGTAGTACCTAATGCATAATAACTAGCATGACCAAGGTTATTCAACAATTCCTACAATCATTTTGGGCATAAAAGTTTAATGTAAGCAAGCATACTATATAATGTAAGACAAAATGAAACAAAGGCCTAACAAGATAGTCAAGAAGATAACAATGATAACATGAATGCCATATAATCAACGAAGTACAAACCAAATATAATGTGTTTGATGTGACAACCAACTAGCTTCAACGGTATCTTAAATGACTCGGCTTCGATAGATTGGTGTCTAAACAACTAATTGGCTTCAACAGTATCCATACGGCCCGACCTCAACATATTGGTGTTCAAGCATAGCGGAGGGAGATGACAAGTGGTCATTGGCTCTCCAATCTGAGATACCATTATAACTTTTCATTCCAAGCACATTAGTTCCACAAGCATTCATAAATGGGGAGCTCAAAGGACAAGATGAAACGAAAAAAAAAAAAATATATTGAACTTGATTCCAATAAGACATCAACCATTCACTGTCATGAATTCTAACATAACTAATAGCATGGCATGATTGACAAAGCAAACCCCACTTACCTTGAAGCGCTACCATCCTATCCAATCCAAACTTTGGAAGTCCTATTTGGTTCTCCTTGTGTCTACATTGTTATAGGTTCATGTATGTGTTATTAACATGTTTTGTTTGAGGTAAGTTTACTTAATTTGTATTACCATTTTGAAAATGAACAAAAACCATTTCAAATCATTTCACGCCTTCCACTACCCTGACCCTTGTCCCGACATTATACCTCGATTAAACTTAGTCGCTTTTCAAAACAAAAGCTTTGGTTTAAATTTTGAAAAACTATCCAAGGCCCTCCCAGTGCCGTGGGTTTACCTATAGGGCATTGGGACAAAATTCGTGGACTTCAAAATAAAAACTATAGTTTATCCCAACAATTTGCCAACGTCGTATGTTACACATCGCTACGCTGGAGAATTGTTAGGTCGACTTCCTCAATCGCCCGGGCAGCGCCGTGCTGCTAGGCAAAAATTTGGAATTCCAAATTTGAATCTAATCCCAAAATTCCACAACAACTCACTCCGACACCGAGTGTCCAAATCCAATCAAAAAAATAAAGAACACCTCATTTGAACCATAAGATCAACTTAATTTCATTAAAGAATGTATTCAAAACCAAATATAGTATTAAAACATATATCTTGCAACTCCAATTATATAAACCAAAGAAGAGGAGATGGAGATGTCCTCAATCAGAATCAAAGCCTTGCGTTCATCTCCCATATCAAAACATTAAGATAAACCATGATTTCAATACAAAATCGAATGGGCAAATCGAATAGAGAAATTGGAGAAGGTGAGGTAAGTTTATTTACCTAGTTTGTGAAATCTTGTCGACGGTTTCCCCTCTTTCACTTAATCTACCAAGCAAGTGTTTTTGGTTTCCTCCTAATTTCTCTATGTAGTATTTTCAAACCAAAAGTGGATTTAAGCCCAAGTTTTGCTTAAAAACTTAGTTAACACAATTAGGGTTATGTTGACCGATCACAACCCTACATTTCATATTGATGGGTCTAAGCATTAGGATGATCCTATAAGTCTATCTTATGTAAATTTACAATCCTTGCGATTATGTTTTTTTTTTTTTAATTATCTTAGAAATCATTTAATTTTGTCCTCCTTCACTTAGGCTAAGTCTCAGACCTAAATCTACTAGTATTATATAATTCACACATTAATAACCCCATTACACAAATATCGGGCATATGTACTAACATAACCTCGATGTTAGGACAATTTATCGAAATAGAATTTAGGGCGCTATTATATTTCCAGTTTTAGGATGTTTCATCCTTGAAACTAAAAGTAAGTCATAACTTATGGTTCAAAGTGATCTGAAAAGTGCTCCATCATATAATCATCTTGCTCCCAAGTTAGCTCCTGCAAAGACAGCCTACAAATGCCTCCACTAGAAAACTTGACTCAATAGAAACTTTAGAAATGGGATGCATTAATTGTGATGGATTTGAATGGTTTGGAAAGATTACCATAAATTGCACTTAATTGAGCACAATGAAAAAGTTTGATCCATGTAGCCCGCCCCAATTAATTTGAGACTAAGGCTATGTTGTTGTTGTTGTTGCTCCTAAGTTAGCTCCTCATCTCCATGGTCACCGCACCTTAACTAGGGGGATCTCCTTATTGTGAATTTTCTGAACCTTCCTGTCAAGAATTTAAATTAGGTGCTCATCATACGACATGCCTTCCCTTAACCTAAACCCAATCAATCGATGGCGTATGCTTAGTCTGTGTTTTCCACAACATGGATATATGAAACACGTCGTGAGCTCCCGCCAGTTAAGGCGGTAAAGCTAACATGTTAGCAACCAGGACAATTCATTTGGTCACTTCATAAGGTCCAATATACCAAGGAGCAAGCTTCCCTTTCAACCCAGATCTGCAATGCCCCTTCATAGATGAAGCCTTAAGCAACGCATAGTCATTTTTCTTGATTCCAACATCTCAATTATCCTTATCAGCATACTTCTTATGTCTATCGTTTTTCTTTTGTAGTCATTACCAAATTTGCTTAATTATCTCGACGCGATCCTGCACAGTCTCTGGCTCTATCAACACTGTGCCATTAACCTTTGCCCAAAATATTGGAGACCTAAAAGGTCATCTATAAAGTACCTCAAATCGTATCATACTAAGACTTGCTTGAAAACTACTTTTGTAGACTACCTTGCATAATGGTAAGTAATACTCCCAATTCCTAAAGAAATGCAGCACACAAGACTTGAGCATATCCTCTACAATCCGAAGAAGTCTCTCAGCCTGGCCATTTGACCGAGGATGAAATATAGTGTTAACATTGAGCGTGGTTCCCATCCGAGTCTGTACACCTTTCCTAAACTTAGAAGTAACTGTCGAACTCTATCTGAAACAATAAACATCGGGTCACCATATAACCTCAAGATCTCCTCAAGATATTTCCCCTCAGCTTATCTATTGGGTCCCCATGGAAATCGGAATGAAACGCAGACTTAGTCAAACGATCTATCATCACACAAAACGCATCATGTTTCTTCCTTATCATCATTAAAAAAGTCACAAAATCCATGGCTATATGTTCCCACTTCCATTGTGGAATAAGTAAGGGCTGCAACATCCCTCCGGGCTTCTGATGATCTGCTTTCACTGCTACAAGTCAAAAATTTTTAGATATACTTAGCAATATCAACCTTTATCCCTGGCCATAAGTATAGTTCCTTAATATCATGGTACTTCTCGGTGCTCTCAGGATGAATAATATAGTGTGATTGATAGGTTTCCCGAAGCAAATCCTCTCGTAATTGTGCATGTGATGGTATCCACAGCCTATTCATGAATCTCAATGTTTCATCTCCTAAAAGCTTCATAAATAGAATCTCCTCACTATCAGCCTGTGATCTGTACTTGCCATACTCTGAATCAACTCCTTCATAGTCTATAACTCTAGAAACAACCTCTAGCTCTGCTCTAATCCCAACTTGTACTAAAGAACCTGAAACATCGGAATCTCTCGTAGGTAATTCATGTATTCACATCACTGAGATCTCGGGCAATAAATACTCCTTGGTCATCATTATACCCACATCCTTCATTTCCTTCCTCACACAACTCAAAGCATCTCCCACAAGATTCAACTTTCCAGGATGATATTGAAGTGTGAAGTCAAAGTCTTTCAAGAACTTGAGCCAATGCATATGTTGCATATTCAACTCACTTTGGGCAAACAAATAGTTCAAACTCTTGCGATATGACAACACGATGAATTTCTCGCCATATAAGTAATGGCTTAACCACTTTAAAGCAAACAAAATAGGTGCTAATTCCAAATCATGAGTAGGTAGTTCTTTTCATGTACTTTTAATTGTCTTGAAGCCTAGGCAATCACCTTTTTCTTTTTGCATCAAATCACATCCCAAACTGATCTTTGAAGCATCAGTATAATGAACCAATTCCTTCCATGCTTCTGCAAGTACTAATGTAGGTGTCGAGGTCACCTTGTCTTATAATTCATTGAAAACACACTTGCATTCTTTTGTCCATTCAAACTCCACATTCCTCTAGGTTAGCCTTATCATTGGTGCCACAATCTTCGAGAAATCCATCGCAAAGCTTCGGTAGTAACCTACTATTATAAGAAAACCTCTTATCTCCCTCACAACAATGGGTTGCAACCATTTCGTGATGATATCAACTTTAGCTCGATCTACTGAAATCCCTTCTGCACTTACCACATGACCTAAAAATTGCACCTCTGAGACCCAAAACTCGCTCTTGCTAATCTTGGAATATAACCAGTGATCCTCCAAAGTCTACAAGGTCCTTTTGAGATGTCTGTTATGATCTTTTTGAGTCGAGAAATAAATTACGATGTCATCGATGAAGACATATGAACTTATCAAGATAAGGCCCGAAGACTCTATGCGTGAGATCCATGAACACTGCAAGTGCATTGGTGAGTCCAAATAACATTACTGTAAATTCAAAATTTTCATATCTCATGTATTCTTTATGTCTTCCTCTCATATCTCAACTGGTAATATCTCGACTTCTAGTCTATCTTCGAAAAGAACCTCGCTCCCCACAACTAGTCAAATAGATTATCAATCCTAGGGAGTGGCTATTTGTTCCTAATTCTCACCCAATAGTGAATGTAACTCCATAAACTACCATCCTTTTTCTTCATTAACAATACCGGTGCTCACCAAGGCGACATGCATGGGTGAATAAAACCTTATACAATAATTACACTAGATAAGTCTTCAACTCGGCTAACAACTTGGGTGCCATCCTATATGGTGGTATAGAAATAGGGTTCATACTAAGAATAGGGTCTATTATAAAATCAATATCTTGAGGTAGAGGAAGTCTAGGAAAGTTTAAAGGAAAGAGTTCCTAAAATTCTCTAACCACCAAAATTGGGTCAAGTTCGACTTCATTACCATCATCCTCCATGGTTATCGAACTCGTGAGAGTTCTCAACTCACTAACAGTTACTACTTTTCCACAAGTGGCAACTTGTCTAGGTATGCGACCTTTATATCAAAATGGTGGTATATCGGGAATTCAAAAGCCAACAATCATGTGAAAACAATCGATATTGGCATGGTAAGTTGCTAACCAATCCATGCATAATAGGGCATTATATTCTACGTACTCCAAGACTCGCAAATTCATATGATAAAACGTGAATCCTAATTTTGGTTGAACGCCTCTCACACACCATGTTAGGATACACTTTCTCACTAGTAGTCGCTTTCAAGATCAAGACTGTCCTAACTCTAACCAATTTCAATCCTAGCTCATTAACCACCTTACAAGATAAAAATTAAATGGTAGAACTGGATTCAAATAAGGTATGCATGCCCCTATCGCAAATGTAAACCATACCTGCCATTAACTATCGAATTGCCCCCACTTCGGGTTCTTGCAATAGCATGCACTCCTCCGCTGACTAGCTAAACAACACTAGTTCTAGACCTTGTTTGTCTATTATATTGTTTGTTAGGACACTTTACTCTAAAGTGCCTAGCCTATCCACATACAAAACACGCACCCTTAGTTATCTGGAATGTCGTAGACGATGTTGTCACTAACTTATTTAGCCTTGACCCTGACAATCTTTTACTCTCCATATTATTCATTGTCATGGTGGAAGTGGCGGCTTATACCCCGAACCTTGTGTACTCGAGGATGCATGTGTATGAGTAGTCCCTACTAAATTGTGCAGTACCCTCGATGTCACACTAGAACAAGTGAAACTACTGAAATGTTTCCATTTCTTGCTTCTTTTAAGGTAACCCATCTGATAATTCTCCCCTGACCTGCTCCTACTGACTCACTGATAGTCATGCCTAGTCATCACCCATGGTGGTGGCATAGCCTCCATATCCCTACTCAACTAATATGTCGTCTCACAATGTTGTGCACTAGCAACTGGCCTCGCATAGGTCTCTTGCATAGAGGGTGCCACGTGGGTCTTGAGGTGATCATTTAGTCTGTCAATGAATCTAGTGACCCACTCCTCTATGGTAACCATATTGTCTGGAGCAAAATATGATAGCTCATTGTATTCTTATTCATATTCCCGTACTAGTCAGCCTCCCTGCACTATGTTCAAAAACTGGTGCCTCTAAGCATCTGTGACCACATTTGGGAAATATTTCTCATAAAACAAAGTCTTAAACCTTGACTAAATGTCAATCAGTCTTGTGGTCCTCTTCACTTACTTCCACTACTTGTAAGCCTTCTTTTACAGGAGATATGAATAAAGTCTTAAAACAGTTTCTAGAACCTTTTACCTCTTCTCTATACATATGATCCAACGCTTAGCCTCGTTCACCTCTCCATCCCTATATAACCATGGTACATGGTACTTCATAAACTCCTAAATCTTAAGCATTTTGAGGGTTTCTATGTTTGCTAGTAATGCTAGTTGTAACAATACTAGTGCTACGAGATTCTTCTCTACCCCGACCACTGATTGAGCTGCATCATCTTCCTCATTCCCAGACTCTATAATGATTTATAAACTAGCTCCCGCAACTGATGGTTGCATCAGCGGAACTACCTGTGGCAGTGGCAGCGGTTGCACTCTGTCCCCTAATAGCATCCATCATCTCATTCATCACGTGCTCATATGTTGTACATATCCTCAAGTGTTTTGCAATGTTTCTTACACAATTCAGCCATTCGGCCTTCCATCTAAGGATGCCACTATTTATCATCAGTCCCCTGTGCACCCTTAGTGCTTCTTAAGCCATAAGAACTTTCACCTCAAGTACTCATTATGCACTGTGAGTAGTTAAAGGAAGTTAGTTCCAAAACTTTACTTAGAAAACAAGATGAATGAACAACATATCTAACAATATATATTATATACAGAAGAAAATAGCACCATAACATATACTTATTCATTTTTCATTCCCATTCCCACCTTAAGTTTGGTCACTTTTGCATATTAAGTCAATGCAAACCATAATCCTTCGCAAATGATTTCATTAATTAATAATGACCCACCTTTCTATGTTCAACAACTTACTAATCCTTAAGGTGACTTAAATTAGATACTATTTGTGACCTTTTAGTAAAGTCATATTCCCAATTTTAGTATTAGACTACACTTTTTTGTCTAGGCACCATTTCCTTTTGTTAGGATATCAACTATGATCTTTCCTAGGTACTCCTGCTAAGACTGAATACTCATTATGGTCATTACCCACTTTGTTTCTTGGTTCTCTATACATATGCTCTGATACCAATAGTGACGACCCCAATTCTGATAATAAGGGTTAAACCCCTCCAGATAACCCAACGAGTTAGGCGAAGATTTAGTAATCCTTAACCTGCAAAAATACTATAATAAATTATACAAATAGACTACTAAGAAATACAAACAGTGTGGAAAGAAAGTCTTCTAAGACTATTAGGTGCGAAAATAAAGTAGAAAGTCTTACAAAAGTTTAAAAACTAACTTATGGA
Organism: Stephania yunnanensis; assembly: GCA_039657365.1. Classification (NCBI taxonomy): domain Eukaryota; kingdom Viridiplantae; phylum Streptophyta; class Magnoliopsida; order Ranunculales; family Menispermaceae; genus Stephania; species Stephania yunnanensis. Next base: position 35,100,183 of record CM077583.1, on the reverse strand, counting down.
TTTCAAAAAGTCTACCCATAGTAAAATCCCCTGTTAATTACATAATTTCTCAAAATAAATAAAATATAAATAGAAAAACGTTGCAAACAAGTAAAGAGCTTCTACGCAATGACCTTGCTATTTCTTTTGTCCTGAGCACCAGCTGAGGTACTTGGAGGGGAAAATAGTAGGGTGCACAATATTTCAACAGGCTCAGTAAAGCAAAAGCATGTTTTACCTTCAATCATCCAAGTAGTACCAAATGCATATAACTAGCATGAACAAAGTTATTCATCAATTGCTATTAACATTTTGGACATGAAAGGACAATATAAAATCAAACATATTATACAATGCAATACAAAATTAATCAAAGCCCAAACAAGATAGTCAACAAAATAATAACGATAATGTGAATATTGTAGACCCAACTGGCTTTAACAATATCCACTAAGACCCGCCTTTAACAGATTGGTGTTTAAGCATAGCAGAGGGATATGACTAGTGGCCGCCGGCTCTCTAGTCCAAGATACCATTACAATTTCTCATTCTAAGCACATTAGTTCCACATGCATTCGTAAATAAGGAGATCAAAAGACAAAATGAAACAGAAAGACGAGATATATTTAAATTGATTCCAACAATGACATCAACCATTCACTATCATGAATTCTAGCATAACTAATAACATGGCATGATTGAATATAAAGCAAACTCATTTGTGTCTACATTGGTAGAGGTTTATGCACGTGTTATTAAAATGTTTTATTTAAGGTAAGTTTACGTAATTTGTATTACTATTTTGAAAACAAAAAAAACCTTTTCAAATCAATGTCACACCTTCTACTACTTTGAAAATAGAACCTTTGGTTTGAATTTTGAAAAAGTGTTCAGTGTCCTCTTAGTGCCGTGGGTTTACCTATAGCGCGAGGGAACGAAATTGCTGGACTTCGAAATGAAAACCATAATTTAACCCCAGCGATTTGCCAGCGCCGTAAGTTACATGTCACGATGCTAGGGAATCGTTAGGTCGACTTCCTCAATATCCTAGGTAGTGTTGTATCGCATGTGAGCAAGGCGTTGGCGCTCTGCACTAGACACGAATTGGAATTCTAAATCTGAATTCAATTCCCAAATTCCCCAACAACTCATGCCGAACCCCAAGGATACAAATCCATTTAAAATAGTAAAGAAAGCCTCATTTGAAACTACAAGATCAACCCAATTTCATTAAAGAACGTATTTAAAACCAAATACACCATTAACACATAGATCTTGCAACTCTAATTGATTAAACCCAAATAGAGGAGATGGAGATGTTCCATATCAGAATCAAAGCTTAGGGTTCATCTTCTATCTCAAAACATCAAGATAAACGATTATTTCAATCCAAAATTGAATGCGCGAATGGAATAGAGAAATTAGAGAAGGAGAGATAAGCTTACCTAGTTTGTGAGATCTCGACGAGGGTTTCCTCTCTTCCACCAAATCTACCAAGCAAGTTTTCTTTTTCCTCCTCGATTTCTCTACATAGTGTTTTCAAATAAAAACTGGCGTTATACCCTAATTTGGTTTAAACACTTAGTTAAAACAATTAGGGTTATGTTGACCAATCACAACCCTACATCTCAACTTAATGGGTTTAAGCACTAGGATGATCCGAGAGTCTACCTTATTTATATTTACAATCCTATCCATTATGCTTTGTTTTAATTATCTAACAAGTCATTTAAGTTAGTTCTCTATCACTTAGGCCAACTTTCACACCTAATTCAACTAGTATTATATAATTCACACATTAATCACTCCATTACACAAATATCATGCATATTTACCAACATAACCTTGATGTTGGGACAATTTACCAAAATAGAATTTAAAGGCGTTACATAGACTAACTCCATGCTCCGGCCTACGCTAAAGGTGTCTGCCATTGCTTTCGTGCACATTTCGAGTCATTATAACATTATCAGTGTCCATATGGCCTTCTAGTTGCTCCTTTGTCTTGCATCTTCTAGCCATCCTCGTATTACTATACCTACAATATTTCGACTACCTTCCTCTACTTGTCAACTTTTGAAACTTTTTCTACTAAGTCTTCTCCTATTCGTTCTAGGAGTAACACTACCCCATACTTGCGATGCAACTATCGAAAGTTATGTTTCACTTTAACCAATCCTTATAACCTCTCTACAGTTCTTTCAGACAAAAATACCCTCGACCTACAACTCATGGACTGTATGAACTCACCGTTATACCCTAATGTTCTGTCCAGATCTAAACTAGTTATCCCATACCGATCGGGTTGATAAATCTCATTCCATCGGTAGCCATACCGAGATCTACGATACGTATAGTCTCTTATCGTAGTCTTCACTACCTTTTTTAGCATGCAATTATACATATAGCTAATCATATTCATCACTATTTTCATTAGCATGAAAGTTATACATATGATGTAGCGAAATCAATAGGTTCCCATCAAACTATACAAAATAGCATTCTTCATACATATAATATAGGATAACCATCAAGTTTTCATTAAACTATACAAATAACTTGGGATTCGAAGTCATACCCTCCCCTATTTTCATGGTGTATTCCGAGCCTGGGACTCTACGCCGTAATGGCTCCATCGATATTGGCGGCATGGTGATCAGTGGTCATTTGAAATGATCTCCCTCTACTCCGCAATGAAGACATACCAGAGGGTGATCCTATTTTGATGATGCAGTCGCGTCACTTTGCAAATCTTAGTTTTGTGTAGGTGGTGTATTAGTCGTAGTCACAGGTTTTAGTAAATACTAGCTCCTTACATTTCCTAACTGACTGCACCGAAAACATCTAGTAAATCTTCTACTGGAATGCTTTTTTGAACCCTTACCCTTTTTTTTCTACCATATGTCGGAGGTAGGTGTACTCGATCACACCCCCCATTTTGCTTGAGGATCTACAAATCTTAGCCTATACTCCTCCTATGTCCACTATCGGGTCCTTCTATACTCATTTCAGTGTTACACTCAGCCAACACCATCTCTAGCTGGGATATGGGTGCTACTGTACGAGCCTCGTGTCTTGTAGCATCTGTCTCAGCTGCCATTTGTATTCTAAATAAGGTTTGACGAGCCATCAAATCCCTAAAATATCATAGAATCTTGGAATTCTATACATAATGCTTGTCAAATCAATTATTTGTACTCAGTGTAGTAGTAGGAGCAGTGGCACTATTAGGATCACTAGTCTGCCTAAACCTTGGTGATGGAAAAGGTTGTCTGTACATCGTAATCTACATCGATAAGCATGCATCAGATCTGTTTCACCGTGTATATGCATATAATACATATATCGTAGAAACATAACAAGTATATAGACTTAAACCCTACCTACCTCACTACCCACCTCACATCACTTCCCAACAAGAGTTCTAAGGTAAGTACATCGGGTTTCCACAACCAAGATTTTTTGTTTAAAATTTATGCTTTTTCATCAACTGTTGAGGTTTCTCAAACTATTGCTTTAAGACCTACTATGATGGCCTCGTGCCCCGAGGCTGCCGAATGTGCTGTTTCACCAATCCTACAACACCGATGACGTCAAAGCCACTACAACATTATTCGATGTTTGTGCTAACTTTTCTTGACACACGTTTAAGTAAACCTGTTATTCATTATATACTTATATTATTTTTAAGATTTACTGACTGTTATTTCAAAATTATAATTTTAGAAGTATGGCGCGTGTGTTAAAGAGTTTTATAGCCAATAATAAATCATTTTAAGTGGAAGACTTAACAACAACATAAAAGTAAATTTAAGTGTTTCCATGTCATGTATAACAACGCCCTACTATGGAAACTCGGGATAAAGTACCATGTGTATAATGCGACAATATATAAAGTCTCCAAAATAACCCAAAGTAAAGCATAATATCAAAATAAACACCTATAAGTATGTCCTTGATAGCTAGCAAGTCCAAGATAGTTGCCCTAAATCCCCTTCCCTCTACTCGTAGAATGTTTCGCACTCAGTCATCTAACAAAAATAATGACGAGCCCAGTGAGTGAAATCCTAGAGAAGCCCACACAATATTCAACAAGAAATCAAATGCAAGAGTACAAAACATGCAAGTATTTCATTCGACAACAGAAAGATATACTTAAATAAATGTAGATCATTAGTGAAAATCTGGGCAACTAGTAAATAATCAGTAGATATATAATTTATAGAGAATCAGTAGATATATAATTTATAGAGAATACAGAATGCAAAGAAATAGAGTAAAAATAGCAGGTAAATCAACATAAAACCTCGATATGATCACTTTTTAATAACCGACTAAACCTTACTCGTGTCATAGTAGTCAGCCTAGACCCACGACCCGCCATCCCGTGAACCAAAGTAACAACTCGGATTGCAATCCAATGATTGTCCGAATGTCATGTTCTCTTATCTAACAACCTCTATCCTATACAATAATGAGAAACCCTGACGAACCACTCAATTGGCTATTCAACATGAAAGAACGGTACTTAATCATGATATCAGCGAGATAAAAAACAATCGTCAGCCGAAAATCATAATAGTAAAAACAAACTAAATTGTGTGAAGTATTCTCATATGTTTTACTCACCTCAAATACGCGCTCGCACTTTCCTAAACTCACAAATATGACCCCGACTCACTTTCGGTACCCGAGCTATGGGGGTGGATTATTAGTGTGGATGATTTAGAAAATATAATTTGAGGACATGTATGGTTAGGTTCCATTTGTATACTGGGGTGGAATTTGGCATATCTTAACCAAACCTTTTACATGGGCTTGCCGAGCACTTGTATGGTAAGGGGAGGCTTACCTGTCTTATAGTTTAGGTGCTTTATCCGTTTTTGGTTTCATCGCTTGTTGCTTTGTCTAGTTCAATAATACAGCTTATACTAGTGAGTTTTACGGTCCCACATGTCTACTGAGTTTGGTGTCTTATTAGTTCAAATATAATGGGTTTAAGGTCAATTTAGTGTCTATTAACTCTTAAAACTAATATTCATTAAAAATTATTAAATACACTTTTGTTGGTTTAATTCTTTCAAAATAAATCAAAACTCATAAATCAAAGAATTAGCTCGTCTAAAGCGGGTTTTACCTAGCCACATCAATAAAAAATATTTTTATTCAATTTGTTTTGTCTGGATAGCATTATAGGGCCTCTATTGCGCGCTATGAAGGTCGAAACCCAAAATTTTTCCAACTTTGGAATTATCATTTTTCGCCTTCATGGTCATCTCCAACATCATTGACCCTCCTCTACGAGGAATCACAAAACACCTAAAAGCAATAAGAGTTCATTCACAATAATAATTTATATAAGAATTTCAAGATCAAGCATCTGAAAATTTCAAGAACACCAATTTGAGTAGAAAACAATTTTAAACTCATGAATTGATATGTCTTTGGGTTCAAATACATAGATTTTTATTAGAAAACAATGAGTTTAAGCCTTAATTTAATTTCAACACTTCAACCCCCATTTTGAATATACATATTTACCATTTCTTGATGAGCAACTTAAACTAGAAGAAGAAGACGATTACCCAACTTGAGATCCCTTTGAATGGTACTCTACTTTCTCATTTTTGTTGTTGAAATTATAGACCAATTAAGCATCCAGGGTTCTTTATTTTTGTTGAGAAGAACAATGTTTGCATGGATTTCCACTTCAAACTATAGGAAATCATCTTTAATTAAATTTATTGCACTCTTAGGCATATAATAACCATAATGTATAGATGGTCGATGTATTTTGACCCATTTATTGATAATTTAGTGGTTGCACCAACCCCCAACAACCCGCCACCTGGTTCCCTGTGCCTCAATGTGCATCTCGAAGCGCGCCTTAACTTTTATATCCGATTAATTTGACTTTGCATATGGTTCTATATTCATTAAATGTCACATTCACCTTGATTATAGTCATGCCATTCTTTTTTGGCACTATGTAGTCTTAGTCTTTCGGTGCTTTGCCTACCCTATACCCGCATCGATAGCTTTTTGAAGTGAACTCCCATCACACAATCTCACTCAACATAAAAGGTACATACAAACATGCGATATAATATGATATAATAAACAAGTTAAACAATGCAATTAAGTCAACCATCACATACAAACAACTAATTCTATCAAGTCAAATATGTCCTAGTCATATCCATAGCGTCCACGTAGATTTGAGTTGTCGTCCTTATCCAAAATTTTTGAATAAGTTCCAACATGTCCAAAAAACTTGACCTTCGAAGTGCGAATACTCCTCTTGAGTGTTTGAATAGCTCAAAATATCATCAATATACACGATGATGAACTAGTCAAGATAAGTTTTAAATACCCTATGCATGAATTCCATAAAATATAGTAGGAGCATTGATGATCTCAAATGGCATCATTGTAAACTTGAAGTGTCCATAACTAGTATTGAAAGCCGTCTTCGAGATATCTGCATCCCTGATCCTCAGCTGATATAACCAAACCTCAAATAAATCTTCGAGAAATATCTGGCACCCTTCAACTGATCAAACAAGTCACCGATTCTAGGTAATGGATATTTGTTCCCGATTGTCACTCAATTGAGCTGTCTATAATCAATACACATAGGTAGGGTTTTATCCTTTTTCTTCACAAAAAGAAATGTGCTCCCATTAGTCACATAGTTTAATCTCTTAATCATGATCAAATGACTTGTAACGTGGGACCTGCAGCGAGATGTGTCGTAACTGAGGCTAGGTGGCTCAGGTAAATGTTATATTTGTTATATAGTGTATGCCTAGTGTATTGTAAATTTGTAGACTACTAAGTCATTTTTACTTACGTATAGGTGTCAAGGCATTAGCAGAGATGCGCTTTGATATATGCATACTGGCGTGGGACTGAGTTAGATATCAATGTCGTGAGTAGGTATAAGCTTTATAGTTCTTTTATAAGTGATATAAATGGGGCTATGGTTGGTTATGTATTAATATAATTAAGTTAGTAAGTTAAAACCATAGCTACTTCACATTTCTCGAGACACGTGTTGGAACATCTCAACACAAATTGACTTACTTATTGGTGTTATTTGGCATGAATTAGTGGGACATGTGTTAATAGATGTACCATTCGATAGGTCTCGAGATACGTGTGCACATTAGGAAAGATGGCTATCAATCAACAATATCCAATTCACGACTATAAAGCTTTTGGTCAACACGAGCAACTCAATTCTTTCATTTTGAATTCTTGAGTGAGAAGCAGAACTTGTTGGAGTGAAGAGAGTAGCTGGAGGAGGAAGAAGAACAACAATTTAATGATTTGGTGAAGAAGAACTCAAGCTAAGCTAGTATACATCAAGTTAGGTAACTTTTCTACACCATAAACATAGCTCAATTTAATGAATTCATGTATTGTATGATATGTGTTGTTATTTTATGTTGGTAATGATGTCTTGGAACTTGGGAAGTGTGTATCGATGTGTTCAAGGCATTAACATAGCCAATGTGTGGAGAAAACTCAAAATTCTATTTGCAGAATTCTGGGTTCCGCAACATATTGCGCGCTATGTAGGATAGCTAACGCGCTACGTCGGTCTTTAGCACTCTACATGCTATGACACCATAAAAAAACTAGCAAGTCTCAAGAGGTCCATAAACACTATAAGTGAGTGAAATATGCTAAGTAAAGGTCCATACACACTCAAAAACATATGATATGATGTCAGAAACCTAGGGAAGTATTATGAGGATTCAAATGCGAGTTTCGAGGTGTTAAGAGGCCGGAGTAGCGTAGGAAATTGCGTGGATTATAAGTAAATTGATTGAGATATTTATTTACATTTCTTTCCTATTTACATGCTCATTTCTAGTCATTTGGACTAGTTTACCTTTGTACTCCATATGTCATGGCTTGTTGTTCATTCTCATTACATGAGGTTGCTTTCATGGTATACTTTGTCGATCAAATGATTTCATTGACTCCAATTCATATGCTATGTCATTATTGATTTTTAATACATGTGGTTAGTGAAATAGCATGTTATTAGGTAGGTGTTACATATTATTATAATCCATTTCTTTTGTGCATTAGATATGCAATTGGTAAATTGGATTCTGAAACCATGTTGTTTCTTGTAATATGAAAGTGGTTCTTGTATATAAGGTCATTACATTATAGAGGTCAGTCAGACATACGGGGTCACCAGACTTCCAGGGTGATTGGGATCTCTCCACTATCTTGTACAACACATGAGAAATGTGTCCTGAGGTTTTTAGCAGGTATAACTTGCATAACACATGGGGTATGGGACCCTGTTCGGACCTTGTGCCACGTGTCATTTTAGGGTCGTACGTGGGACCCACTTATCGTGATACACATATCCAAATCTTGGGAGTCAATACTGAGGTATATTATTTTTGGTTTGATGCTTATATTAATTATCATACCAAAGGTAGAACAAATTAAATTAATGAAAATTAGTAATGTGCGGGTAGGGTACACATGGGGCATAACGATGTCGAGACGAGCGGAGGCGTACCTCGAGTCGTGTGTCAACGTGGGACCGAGGTAGCGGCTTATGGGGTAAGATTAATTAATTTATATTAAATGTGATTTAATGTTTGTTTATGTGCTCTAGGCCAATTCTATAAACGTTCTTTAACTATTATAAATAGATGCATGTTTATTAAATAATAGTATCAATGGATGATTATTATATTATTCTATATATCCCTAGTCAGTTATTTTTGTAGGAACAATAATAAATTAAGACTAGTATGAGCCTTGATTGATAATCATGCGATGATTATGCGTATACGAATATAGATCAAGATAATGGGTATCTATTAGGAACAGATGCTAGACTGACCTGCTATGAGAACACTACATGGTCAATGTCATAAGTGATTCTCATGAGAGTTATATCATTTAGTCCTTTGAATGGAGATCACTAGAAAATTCAACATTAGGAGCACAATGATTTGATACAATCAAATATTGTCTTTAACTGGATGATTATAAACATTGTGATCAATCATTGTTCGACTAATGTGTGGATGATGCGTGATCAAGAAGGAATTTGCCCCTCTTTTAGAGAGAAATATCTATTGGGCCCTTTATATATTAGACTAATAAATGGCCATGTCTAGTGAATTGATTGGACCAATGTCACTTGACAATTTCAGTATACTCAGAGATTGAGACTAGTAGATTGAACAATAAGGGTGACATTCCATGTCTTATGTTCAATCAAAAGATATCGCATGACAAAGTGCTATAATATATAGTGTTTATTAGGTTGTATCGATTTATTGATCTTCATGATACTTAGGTAGTCATAATGCCTCGCTAGAGACCGCTTATGAATTGTATTACAAAATGGTTTAGGTTCACTACCAATGTTGTATGAACCTATTGGGCCGCACACAAAGAACAGATTTGCACGATTTAATATTGTCTGGGTTAATGAATTTTATTTGATAAAATTCTTTTTCAAGATTCTCATTAAATGTCCTAGTTTGACTAGGATTCAAGATTTTCATACATTTCTAGTGTGACTAGATATTTTGTATCTTAGTAAATCCTATTTTGAATAGGACTCTAATTTGAATTATAGTACCCATATGTCCTAAGCTCATTCAGTAAACGTTGTTTAACTATTATAAGTAGATGCATATTTCTTTTATAATAGTATCCATGGATAATTATTGTATTATTTTAAATGTCCCTAATCAGTTATTATTGTGGGAACAATAATAAATGAAGACTAGTATGAGTCTCGATAGATAATCATGTGATGATTATCAATATACGGATTTTGATCAAGATAATGAGTATTTATTGGGAATAGATGATGGACTGACCCGCTTTGAGAACAATTAATTGGTCAATGTCATAAGTAATTCTCGTGGACTTATATCATTTAGTCCTTTGAGTTGAGATCACCATTGACTCCAATATTAAGAGCATAATGATTTGATACAATCAAATTTTGCCTTTAACCAGATGATTATAAAGATTGTGATTGGTCATTATTCTAATATTGTGTGGATGTTGTGTGATTAAGATGGAATTTGTCCCTCTCTTTTAGAGAGAAACATCTATTGGGCCCCTCGATATGTTAGACTGATAAATGACCATGTCTACTGAATTGATATGATCAATGACACTTGACAATTTTAGTCTACTCGGAGATCGAGACTAGTAGATTAAACTTTAAGGGCGACATTCCACATCTTATATTCAATGTAAAGATATCACGTGACAAAGGGATATGATATACAATGTCTATTAAGTTGTATAGATTTATTGATCTTCATGCTAATTGGGTAGTCATAATGCCTTGTCAGAGACCGCTTATGACTTGTATACCAAAATGATTTTGGTTCACTGCCAACCTTTTGGGTCGCATACAAAGAATGGATTTGTACGATTTAATATTGTCTGGGTTAATGAATTTAATTTAATAAAACTCATTTTGAAGATTCTCATTAAATGTCCTAGTTTGACTATGATTCGAGATTCTCATACATTTCTAGTATGACTAGAAATTTTATCTTTTAGTAAATCCTATTTTGAATAGGTCCTAATTGGAATTATAATATGACTTTAATTCTTATTAGATTGTAGATAAATCACAATTGTTACTGGATTAGTAATTGTAGATTCTCTATGACTCTATCCTTTTTAGAGTTGGACTTTATATAGGACTCTATTTGGAGTGTGACTAAGAGATGGAGTTCTTTTACAACTTGACCTAGTGTACTATAAATAAGACATTAGGGTCACAATTGTTTTAGAGAATTCTCGAGAGAGATTTTTCCTAGACAATTTTTGTGAGAATTTTTGTCCTACGATTTTTTGGGCTAGCACTCCGGATTGTGATCGTCCGTTCATGTGTGGATTTCTGATAAAGGACGTTCATCTCTGGTGGCATCTTAAAGGAATCGATCGACATGAAACACGGCAGACATGGAGTTATTCTTGCTTAGGTATGATTTTTTTGGCAAATCAATGTAATGGAATTAATAGGATCTTGGTTCGGGGATGTTCAAAAAGGTTTCGAAAACTTCCTCTGCGCATGGTCCCTAAAACCTAACAGTGGTATTAGAGCCAGTAGGCTTGATTTAATTAAATTGTAATGTGCCCTTTTTTATATACATGATATATAACTCAATCATGATATTTTATATATGTTTGCATCATTGCATTTAATAGAATTAATCTTTGTATAAAAGTGTGAAAGTATCGGTATGGTGTTGTTCATGTAGTCGCACCATCACGCACATACATGCACAAAACAAGTGCGCATCAAATTTGGCGGATAATATCTCACTATTTGTGTACATAGATATGCGTAATTTAATATGTTGGTAGTTGTATGGGATATGAAAGCAATGATATTGATAAAAAATATAAAGAGCTTTGATTAAGATGGGATTTCATCCCTAGTTACCCAACTTTTTGGAATGCTTTAGTCATCCTAGCTAGCAATTCAACTTGTCACAAGATTACAAAATAAAAATTAAAGCGAATCTACTTGTAATATGATTACAAAATTAGAATAATTAGGTGGCCTTTTGTTGATAGTAGGATTCGATTCTTCATCCACGACTCATTGGAATGACTTAGCCATCTAGGCTATCTATTCCAAGTTGTAATAAAATTATAACTCTATTTATATTAATTGAGAATATATTAATTGAAAGAAGTTTTAATTGATTAATTGCCATTAATTAAATGGGGTTATTGTTCATTAATTGGATTGAATTAATTTAATTAGAATGTGTTTTAATTGAATTAATATGAATTTAAATTAGTGTGACTATTATTAATATTAATTAAACTATTTAATTATAAGAGGTTTTAATTAAATAGAGTCTGATAAAAATTATAATGAGGTATATTTAATTAATGAGATTAATGAAAGTATAATCTTTCATGCACTTGGACAATTTTAAGGTATTTATTTATTTTTTATTTGTTTTATGATGCCTTGTTGATATATGAAGATGTTTATTCTTTTTTTTTATATTTTAATGATCTTTATTCTATGCATATTAGGTATATATACGATATTCCATAATTAAATAGATGATAGAATTAGTCATTGTAAAACACTACATGGATCATAAAACTTGATAAAAATCCCTCAATTAGAATTTTAAGTTAATGCCACCCATTTTAAACACTTGTCAATGACTCGATCACACCAATATGGGTATGCCTTCATAGGGTGTATTATGTTATCTTTGTGAGGCAAGCTGGGTAACTGTTACCTGGATGTTTTATATTGGTTTGACTTAATAAAGTATCAAAACGGTTTTGGGCTTTAAGCATAGATGAGACGTAACATGTTATCACATATGATGTCTAGGTCTCATAAGGAACCTAAGAGTTGCATATGATGCAATTGGTAATTATTACCTACCTAAATAACTTTATTTAAGTGTCATACCTTAGCTGTCTCAAAATTAAGTGAAATATGGATCTTAGATCACTAAATTAATATTTACGAGGGTTATTGATTTAGTGGGAGTTTAATTACTCACTAATAAATTATTTTGCATAATCTTCTAGGTGTAGATGTTAAACTTCTAGTTACATTAATCCAGAGCAACTACGATCAATCCTTAAGAAGAATAAAATAATATCTAAGACTAATATCCCTGTTTTGATTTAAAAATTGATAAATGTTATCAACCATATAAACAAGGATGTATGTCTTAGATTAATGGTTCATTTTAAAATACCATATATTAGTACAAGGATTATATGCCATGGTAGCAAATATATAAAACCAGATTTTAGGAAAGATTTGGGACCGTAGAAACTAATGACATGACAGTGTTACTGAAGGAAATGTTTCAACAGTATGTCACACAGGAAAGGTATAAGATTGCCAAATTCCTAGATTCTTGTAAAATAGTTGAGAACCTATTAATATGTCTTTTTGTTTGGAACATGAAAGAACTATATTAATTATCTCAAAATGCTTGAATCTTCATGTGCCTAAAGTTGGCAGTAGATTTGATCTATAATTTATAAAAATAGTTTTAAACTACATAATTTGAAAAACATGGAAATAATGTTTAAAGTTGCATATGATGTTTAAAATTGTAAGATAGAATAATAAAAAAGGGCCTTAGATATATATTTGATGGTTCGTAACATAAATGAATTTAATAAAGAAAGATAAAGGGAAGGTAAAGCTACAAAAGGTGCTTGTGTCGGACACAAAAACCTTAGTTGTGAGCTAGACTTCGCCAAGTTCTAAAGAAAGCCTTAAACAACGGATTTTTTTTTCATCGAATGAAATTGTTCATTTTATAATGAATTACAAATCCTATCAGGAAGACAAAATTCTGAATCGTTACGAACATTTCAAAATGAGTACAAAAAAATTACTTGGCAAACTATTAAAATACTTTGATGAGATCAAAGTGGATAATATTTGAGCCAAAAGTTTAAGTGACCATCTTGAAATTGTGAGATTGTCTTGCAATTAAATCTGCTAGGAACGTCATTTGAGAAATGATGTTTTAAGCGGAGAAAACAAACTATATAGGATATATTTTGATTTATGATGTGTCACACACTTTCCTATGATCTCTTATTAAGGCTATACATTAGAAACCAAGGCACTCGCACTAAACCTTATATTCGTTGAATTGGTTGATAAAAGAACTCCATAAATGATATGGAATAAAAAGACCTAGTTTGTCTTTTTTAAGATCTGAGGCGGCAAGACTTGCATAAGAAGTTAAGTCACATAAACTATAATGCCTAAATCTTTTGTGTCTAATTGAGAGTGAACACTGTGATAATATTTTATACAATTGAGAACAAATTGTTAGTTGCTTCAAGTATGATGTCTTTCTAAGTAAAGTGTTTATTTTAAAGACACTATTAGGAATAAAATAAATCTTCAAATGTTTAAGTGCCACAAATGAGAACCGAAACACTTTAGGAAGATCAACAAAGTTTTGAACTAGTTGAGTATACACAAGTAACATATATCTCTTGAAAATCTAGAATAATTAGAAATTAGCCAGAGAGATTTGGAATTCTTATTATCGATAGTTGTAATGTATTTTGATACTGGATCAGAAAAATCACTACTTATCAAAAGACATTTATTATCTAGATTGAATGAAGAAACTAAGTGTTATTAACTCTAAATTTTAATTCATGTATGTTAACCAAGTTTGGAACTTAAATTATTTTCCTGAAGATGGTATGACCATTGGTTGTAAATGAGTTAAAGTGACATGAAAAAGAAAACATGCATACTTAAAAGCACCGCTTATCAAAAATTCCAATTTAAATCATGGTTTTAATTATGATAAGATTTTCACTGGTAGGTAACCTCAAGTTCTAGAATTCTATTGTCATTACTTCATAGTTTGACTATAAGATATGACCAACAGATGTCAAAAATAGCATTGCTCTATGCTCCTTAAAGATGTGTATGATACAACTTAAGGGGTTTTTTTATTATTTTGAGAATTTAAGAAAGGTATGCAAGCTTAAATGATCCATTTATGGATTATAGTAAGCTTATCAGAGTTAGGATCTTTATTTTGATGAAATAATTAATGAATTGCATTCATTGAATCGAAGATAAACATCATATATACATAAAAGTTAATGGGAGCACAATTATATTTCTGAATCTGTATGTTAATGATATATTATTCATTGGAAACGATGTCATAACCCTACTGAATGTCAAGTATTGGTTAAGGAAAGTTTTTAATAAGATTCTTAGCTAATTAGGCTTATATGCTTGGGATATAGATCTATGGAGATAGATCTAAAAGGCTAGTTTCTTTAAATAAGAGTGCTTATATAGACAAATAACTAAAAATGTTTCAGTGTACGAGATTCTTAAAAGAATTCGTACTTATGTCTTATAACATAACTTTTTCCAAGACTCAAAGTCTTAAGTCAAATGCGGAGCAGGACAATGTGAATATGATTTCTTACGCATTATCTATGAGAATCATCACATATGCTATACTTTACATTCAACGCGATATGTCATATGCTTTGGGATAAACATACATATATCTCATAGATTATGGTGAGGGTCACTAGATATTTATTTAAAACATTCTTAAGTACTTCAGAAGCACTTGAGAGATGTTATTAGATTTGCAATGGTTTAAAGGATGAGTTTTGTAAATGGTTACACGATGCAAACTATCAAATTAATATAAAAGATTAATGATCGCAATATGGATACGTGTTAACTTCATAGGAATGAGTTCGAAATGTTCTAAACTTACTCTAACAAGTCCTATAACATAAATTAAGTTTTTAGCGACATTTAATGCAGCGAAAGAAAATGTTTAGATCGCAAGGTTCATGATTGAATAAGTTGTTGTTCCAAGTGTTGGAAATAATGTTGGTTTTTATTGTAAAACCAAGGGACAAATTTAAGTTATGGAATCTAAATCACAGCATAGATCTAAATAATCACTTGAGGGTTTTTGTCTTATAAAAGAGAGAACATAAAGATTTGCAAAACATCAATAATAAAAAATGTATCATATACATAAACAAACTTCTTCCACTAAGAATGCATTAAGGTTACCCAGTATTGGATAATGTAGGATTGGACTTAGTACAAGTGGGAGATGTTGGGGTATGTGCCCTAGACCAATTCTATAAACATTGTTTAACTATTATAAGTAGATGCATCTTTCTTTTTATAATAGTATCCATGGATAATTATTGTATTATTTTAAATGTCCCTAGTCAGTTATTATTGTGGGAACAATAATAAATTAAGAGTAATATGAGTCTTGATTGATAATCAAGTGATGATTATGCATATACGGAAACGGATCAAGATAATGGGTATCTGTCGGGAGCAAAAGTTGGACCGACTTGCTATAAGAACACTACATGGTCAATATCATAAGTGATTCTCATGAAAGTTATATCATTTAGTCTTTTGATTTGAGATCACCAGAGACTCCAACATTAGGAGCAGAACAATTTCATACAATCAAATGTTGTCTTTAACCGGATAATTATAAAGATTGTGATTGGCCATTTTTTGACTATTATGTGGATGTAGTGTGATCAAGATGGAATTTGTCCCTCCCTTTTAGAAAGATAACTATAGGGCCCCTCGATATATTAGACTGATAAATGGCCAAGTCTAGTGAATTGATTGGATCAATGTCACTTGACAATTTCAGTCAACTCGGAGATTGAGACAAATAAATTGACCTATAAGGGTGACATTCCGTGACTTGTGTTCAATCAAAAGATATCGTGTGACAAAGGGATATGATATACACTGTCTATGAGGTTGTATCGATTTATTGATGTTCATGCTACTTGGGTAGTCATAATGCCTTGCTAAAGACTGCTTATGACTTGTATACCAAAATGATTTTGGTTCATTACCAATGTTGTATGAACATATTAGGTCGCGCACAGAGGACGGATTTGCGCGATTTAATATTGTCTGGGTTAATGAGTTTTATTTGATAAGATTCATTTTGAAGATTCTCATTAAATGCCCTAGTTTGATTAGGATTCGATATTCTTATACATTTCTAGTGTGAGTAGAAATTTTATCTCTTAGTAAATTCTATTTTGAATAGGACTCTATTTGGAATTATAGTATGACTTTAATTCTTATTTGAGTTTTAGATAAATTATAACTCTTATTAGATTATTAATTGTAGATTCTCTATGAATCTATCCTTTTTAGAGCTGGACTTTATCTAGGACTCTATTTGGAGTGTGACTAGGAGATGGAATTCTTTTATAACTCGACCTAATGTACCATAAATAAGAAATTAGGGCCACAATTGTGGTAGAGAATTCCCGAGAGGTTTTTCCTAGAGAATTTTTGTAAGAATTTTTGTCCTATGATTTTTGGTGCTAGCACTCCAAATTGTGATCTTCCGTTCGTGTGTGGATTTCTGATAGAGGATATTCGTCTCTGGCTGCGTCTTAACGGAAACGATTAACACGAAACAAAGCAAACATGGAGTTATTTTTCCTAAGGTATGATTATTTTTATTGGCACATCAATTTAATGGAATTAGCAGGATCTTAGTTCGGGGATGTTCGAAAAGGTTTCGAAAACTTCAGTTGCGCATGATCCCCAAAACCCAACAAGTATGACTTTAATTTTTATTTGAGTTTTAGATAAATTACAACTCTTATTGGATTAGTAATTGTATATTCTTTATTTATCTATCATTTCTAGAGTTAGACTTTATCTAGGACTCTATTTGGAGTGTGACTAGGAGATGGAGTTCTTTTAAACTCGAACTAATGTACTATAAATAAGACATTATGGTCACAATTGTTGAAGTGAATTCCCAAGAGAGATTTTTTGTAGAGAATTTTTGTGAGAATTCTTGTCCTAGGCTTTTTTAGACTAGTACTCCGGATCATGATCGTCCGTTTGTGTGTAGATTTATGACAAAGGACGTTTGTCTCTAGCAGCGTCTGGAAGGAATCGATCAACACCAAACAAGGTAGACATGGAGTTGTTCTTGTTCAGGTATGTTTTTTATTAGCACATCAATTTAATGGAATCGATAGGATCTTCGTTCGGGGATGTTTGAAAAAGGTTTCAAAAAATCTCACTGCGCATGATCCCTGAACCCAACATTGGTATCAGCACAAGTTTGGTTCAATTCACTATTTCAATATAAGACATGCCTAGTTATGAATTTTATTGAATCATGAACATATTGTATCATGATCTCTTAGTCAAATTAACAGTTCAAGGCAACTAATGAAACACGTTTTAATGGGATCTCAAGACATCCTATTTAATTGGTCATGGTTTTCTGTGTATAGATTACCTGAATTTTATTGTATCATGATCTCCAAGTCATAGTCACATGAATTTTATTATATTACGAATGTCTGCCGTGATAAACACCATGTACGAAAACTTATCATAAAAGGGCGTGCTAGAGAGTAGCCGCAACCGAACCCAACCAATCGAGTCCAACATGCAGTCCAATTAAACTACTTCAATGGCGTACTAGAGAGTAGTAATGAAAGGAAACTAGGTAATTCCTATGATAATGGAATATTCTAGTTATTTCCTATGATAATGGAAAGGTATATGGCTAAATAATAAAAAACTTTTGATGAGAGAGGGATTCGATCACTGACCTCCCCTCTTCTAGTTAAAGACTTTAACCAACCCAACTAGCAAGCCAACCTTGTATTATTTGTAATAGGATTACAAAATAAAGACTTATATTGTTTGTATTTGGAGTACAAATTATTTACACTTTTAGTAAAATACAAGGAGATTTTATAAAAAAGGAGGGACTCGATCCCCAATACTCGAACTCATCATGCTGCTTTAACCATCTTGGCTATCCATTTCAAGTTGTAATAAGATTACAACTCTATTTATATTAATTGAGTTATATATATTAATTGAAAGAAGTTTTAATGGATTATTACCATTAATTAAATTGGGTTATTGTTCATTAATAGGATTGATTTAATTTGATTGGAAGGTGTTTTAATTGAATTAATATCAATTTAAATTAGTGGGACTGTTATTAATATTAATTAAGATATTTAATTAAAAGGTTTTTAATTAAATAGAGTCCGATAAAAATTATATTGAAATAAATTTAATTAATGAGATTAATGAAAATATAATCTTTCATGCACTTGGAAAATTTTAAGGTATTTAATTTCCTTGATTTGTTTTATGATGCCTTATTGATATATTAAGATGTTTATTCTTGTTCTATATAAATGATCTTTATTCTATGCATATTGGGTGTATATGATATTCCATAATTAAATAGATGTTAGAAATAATCATTGTAAAAACTCTACATGGATCATAAAACTCGTTAAAAACCCCTCGATTAGAATTTTAAGTTAATGTCACCCATTTTAAACACTTATCAAGGCCTCGATTCCATCAATATGGGTCAACGTTCCTATGGTGTATTGTGTTATCTTGGTGAGGCAAGTTAGGTAACAGTTACCTAGATGTTTTAAATTGGTTTGACTTAATAAAGCTATCAAAACGGTTTTGGGCTTTAGGCATATATAAGCTGTAACATGTTGTGACATATGATATCTAAGTCTTATAAAGAACGTAAGAGTTGTGTATGATGCAATTGGTAATAGTTACCTACCTAAATAACTTGATTTTGAGTGTCATGCCTTAGCTGTCTCAAAATTAAGTGAAATATGGATCTTGGACCACTAAATTAATATGTACGAGGGTTATTGATTTAGTGGGAATTTAATTAGTCACTAATAAATTATTCAGCATAATCTTCTAGTGTAGATGTTAAACTTCTAGTAACAATAATCCAGAGTAACTGCGATCAATCCTTGATAAGAATAAAATAATTTGTATGACTAATTTCCCTTTTTTGATTTAAAAATTGATAAATGTTATCAATCATAAAACAATTATGTATGTCTTAGATTAATGATTCCTTTAAACTAACATCTATTAGTACAAGGATTGTATGTTATGTTAGCAAATATAAAACCGGACATTAGGAAAGATTCGGGCCGTGAAAACCAATGACATGACAATGAAACAGTAGGAAATGTTCCAACAGTAAGTCATACGAGAAGAGCATAAGATCGTAAAATTCTTAGATTCTTGTAAAATGGTTGAGAACCTATTAATATGTCTTTATGTTTGGAACATGAAAAAACTATATCAATTATCTCAAAAGGCTTGAATCTTCATGTGCCAAAATTTGGCAGTAGATTTGATCTATAATTCATCAAAATAGTTTTAAACTTCATAATTTGAAAGACATGGAGAACTCTAT
Source organism: Stephania yunnanensis (assembly GCA_039657365.1). Taxonomy (NCBI): domain Eukaryota; kingdom Viridiplantae; phylum Streptophyta; class Magnoliopsida; order Ranunculales; family Menispermaceae; genus Stephania; species Stephania yunnanensis. The sequence continues at coordinate 35,080,378 of CM077583.1, read as the reverse complement.
TTACAGTTGCATATAATGTTTAAAATTGTAAGACAGAATAATAAAATGGGGCCTTAGATATATATTTGATGGTTCGTAACATAAAGGAATTTAATATAGAAAGATAAAGGGAAGGTAAAAGCTATAAAAGGTGCTTGTGTCGGACACAGAAACCTTAGTTGTGAGCTAGACTTTGCCAAGTTCTAAAAAAAGACTTAAAGAACAAATTTTGTTTTCATAGAATGAAATTGTTTATTTTATAATGAATTACAAATCCTATAAGGAAGACATAATTTTGAATAGTTACGAACATTTCAAAATAAGTATAAAAAATAATCACTTGGCAAACTATTAGCATACTTTGATGAGATTAAGGTGGATAATATTTGAGCCAAGATTTTAAGTGACCATCTTTGAAATTGTGAGATTGTCTTGCAATTAACTCCACTAGGAACGTCATTTGAGAAATGATGTTTTCATAGGAGAAATCGAACTATCTAGGATATAATTTGAGTTATGATGTGTCACAAAGACTTTTCTATGATGTCTTATTGTGGCTATACATTAGAAACCAAGGCACTCGCACTAAACCTTATTTTTGTTAAAGTGGTTGATAAAACTCCATATATGATATGGAATAAAAAGACCTAGTTTGTCTTTTTTTTTAGATCTAAGGCGGCGAGACTTGCATAAGAAGTTAAGTCACATAAAGTTTGATGCCTAAATCTTTTGTGTCTAATTAAGGTCATACACTATGATACTATTTTATACAATTGAGAACAAATTGTTTGTTGCTAAAAAATAATGTCTTTCTAAGTAAAGTGTATTTTTTGAAGACACTATTAAGAATAAAATAAATATTCAAATGTTCAAGGGCCACAAATGAGAACCGAACCACTTTAGGAAAATCAATAAAGTTTTGAACTAGTTGATTATACACAAGTAACATATATATCTTGAAAATCTAGAATAATAAGAAATTGGCTAGAGAGATTTTGAGTTTTTTATTAGTGATAGTTGTGATGTATTTTTGATACTAGATCGGAATGAATCACTTCTTATCAAGAGACATGTCTTGTCTATATTAAACAAATAAACTAAGTGTTATTAACTCTGTAGTTTAATTCATGTATGTTAACCAAGTTTGGAACTTTAATTATTTACTTGAAGATGGTATGACCATTAGATGTAAATGAGATAAAGTCACATGAAAAAGAAAAGATGCATACTTAAAAGTACGGCTTCTCAAAAATTCAAATCTAAATCAAGGTGTTGATTATGATAAGATTTTCACTGGTAGCCAAGCTCATGTTCTAGAATTATATTATCATTACTTCATACTATGACTATAAGATACGACAAATATAGCATTGCTCTATGCTCCATAAAGATGTGTATGATGCAACTTTAGGGTTTTTTTTTTATTTTGAGAATTTGAGAAAGGTATGCAAGCTTAAAGGATCCGTTTATGGATTATAGTAAACTTGTTGGAGTTGGGATCTTTGTTTTGATTAAATAATTAATGAATTACATTCATTGAATCAAAGATAAACCTTGTGTATACATAAAGGTTAGAAGGAGCGCAATTATCGTTTTGAATTTGTATGTTAATAATGTATTATTCATTGGAAATGAAGTCATAACCATGCGGAATGTTAAGTCTTGGTTAAGGAAAGTTTCTCAATGATATTCTTAACTAATTAGGCATATCTCCTTGTGATAAAGATCTATAGAGATAGATCTGAGAGGCTAATTGCTTTAAATAAGAGTGCTTATTTAAGACAAATAACTGAAAAGTTTCAGCGTACGAGATTCTTAAAAGAGTTCGTACTTATATCTTATAACATAAGTCTTTATAAGACTCAACATCTTAAGACAAATGATGAGCAATGATGAACGAGGCAATATGAATAAGATTTCATACGTATAAGCTATTAAAATCATCACATATTTTATACTTTGCACTCAACTTGATATGTCATATGCTTTGGGCAAAATATACATACATCTCATAGATACCAGTGAAGGTCACTCGAGATTTATTAATAACATTCTTAAGTACCTCAGAAGCACTTGAGAAATTTTATTAGATTTGCAGAGGTTTGAAAGATATGAGTCTTGTAAATGGTTACACAATTCAAACTTTCGAATTAGTATGAAAGATTAATGATCGCAATATGGATATGTGTTAAATTCGTAGGAATGAGTTGGAAATGTTCTAAACTCACTCTAACAAGTTCTATAACATAAACTGAGTTTTTAGCGGCATTTGATGCAGACAAAGAAAATGCGTAAAATGAGTTTTTAGTGGCATTAGATGCAGTCAAAGAAAATATTTAGATCTTAAGGTTCATGATTGAATAAGGAGTGGTTCCAAGTGTTGGAAAAAATGTTGGCTTTTATTGCAAAACCAATGGACAAATTTAGGTTATGGAACCTAAATCATATTATAGATCTAAAAAATCACTTGAGTGTTTTTTCAAAAGATAGAACATAAAGATTTGCAGAACATCAACAACAAACAATGTAGCGGATACATAAACAAGCTCTTCTACTAAGAATGCATTAAGGTTACTCAGTATTGGATACGTGTAGGATTGGACCTAGTGCAAATGGGAGATGTTGGGGTATGTCCCCTAGGCCAATTCTGTAAAAACATTGTTTTACTATTATAAGTAAATGCATGTTTCTTTTATAATAATATCCGTGGATAATTATTATGTTATTCTAAGTGTCCCTAGTCAACTATTATTGTGGGAATAATAATATATTAAGACTAGTATGAGTTTTGATTGATAATCATATGATTATTATTCATATACATATATGGATCAAGATAATGAGCATCTGTTGGGAATAGATGTTGGATGACCCGCTATGAGAACACATCATGGTCAATGTCATAAGTGATTCTCATGAGAGTTATATCATTTAGTCATTCGGCTTGAGATAACCAGACACTCTCACATTAGGAGTACAATGATTTGATACAATCAAACATTGTATTTAACAGGATGATTATATAGATTGTGATTGTTCATTGTTCAACTAATATGTGGATGTTGCGTGATCAAGATGAAATTTGCCCCTCTCTTTTAGAGAGAGATATCTATTGGGCCCCTCGATATGTTAGACTGATAAATGGTCATGTCGAGTGAATTGATTGGATTGATGTCACTTGACAATTTCAATCTACTCAGAGATCGAGACTAGTAGGTTGAACTATAAGGGTGACATTTTATGTCTTATATTCAATCAAAAGATATCGCGTAACAAAGGAATATGATATATATTGTCTATTAGGTTGCATCGATTTATTGATCTTCATGCTATTCGGGTAGTCATAATGCCTTGCTAAAGACCACTTATGACTTGTGTATCAAAATGGCTTTGGTTCACTACCAACATTGTATGAACCTATTAGGTCACACATAAATAACGGATTTGTGCGATTTAATATTGTCTGGGTTAATGAATTTTATTTGATAAAATTCATTTTGAAGATTCTCATTAAATGTTCTAGTTTGACTTTGATTCAATATTCTCATACATTTCTAGTGTGACTAGAAATCTTGTCTCTTAGTAAATCCTATTTTGAATATGAATCTAATTGGAATTATAGTATGACTTTAATTCTTATTTGACTTTTAGATAAATTACAACTTTTATAGTATCAGTAATTATGGATTCTGTATGACTCTATCCTTTTAGGGTTGGAGTTTATCTAGGACTCTATTTGGAGTTTGACTAGGAGATGAAGTTCTTTTACAACTCGACCTATTGTACTATAAATAAGACATTAGGGTCACAGTTGTTGAAGTGAATTCCTGATAGAGGTGATTTTTGTGAGAATGTTTGTCCTTGGATTTTTAGGGCTAGCACTCCAAATCATGATCGTGTGTTCGCGTGTGGATTTCTGATAGAGGACGTTCATATCTGACGACATCTTGAAGGAGCTAATCAATGCCGAACAAGGCAGACATAGAGTTGTTCTTGTTAAGGTATGTTTTTTATTAGCACATCAATTTAATGGAATCGATAGAATCTTTGTTCGGGAATGTTCGAAAAAGGTTTCAAAAACTTCTGTTGCGCAAGTATGTGTTGCAGGTGACTGGCACCAGCGAAAGGTTATAAAGGCAAGAGCACTTCTAAGAACTTCACATTGATGTAGAGCTCAGTTCTATCCTCATAAAGTGAAAAGGCTAATGTGATGAAGATCGTATCACATCGACCCTGTATCATTACTACTTAGCCATGTGTCAGCTTCATGTTGTTTAGCTAAAATATCTCTTTGCATATTCTCTTTACTGCATAGTTGCTTGTATCATGCTTTTTGATACTTGTTGCTTAATTAGGAATGTGAACAAATGTCTGTTATTATTACTTTCTATTTTCCTATACTAACCGTCTAGTTTGTGATGGTGGGTGCAGATCAATCGCGTAGCAGACCGTGCAAAGAGAAGATTGGCAACTACCTTTGAGCTAGTGGCGTACCGATACAACATATTTTATAGGTTTGGTTTTTGATATATTATTTTTTTTTTTATGTATATGGTATACTTTTGGGGTTATATATTTTGGGTTGAGTGAGTAGTATCTTGACCAGACACATGATGTTATATATCGATGTTTCATTATATATATATATATGCATGTGACATTTATTCCCTGATTTTTCCACAATTGTTTGGCATTATATTATAAGCTTTTGCTGGTTAGTTCAAACTTCCGCTGAGTAAAATTTTAAATCAGTAAAATTTTTAATTGACTCTTATTTATGAATGTACATGGGATAGGTATAGGTTTATAATTATTTAAAAATATATATAATGATAATTGGTAAGTAATAGGGTTTTAGAAAGGTTGAAAAATTCCTTGTTAGGTCCTATATGGTTAGATTAGGGCTTAAAAATGGGATTAGGTCAGGCGATGCCATAATTTGAGAAGGGGTCGTCACAGTTGGTATCAGAGCCTAAGTTCTGAAATATTATTGACAATTTATGGAATTGTCCAAAGTTAAGATATCATAGTCACATATGGTATCATATTCTAAATTTATAAAGCTTAGGAGAGTCTAAGTTTATAAAGCTTTGGATTGTCGAAAATACTGATTCCTCAATATGATACCAAAGCTAAAATTTGTAGCAAAAGGCCTAACCTTTCCAATAAATAACAAATAATTTTTTTCAAAAAAAATAATAAAATATAAATCTTAGCTATGGAGACCATATGATCATTACTTAGAAACTATTAGTTGGGAAGTGAGTGAAAGTGAGATGACGACTTATATGTATATATGTTAGTTTTGCATATGTATTTATGCGTTATCTATATAGTAGTAGATTCGCGTTTTTATCAACTTGCAGATACTGATGAAGGATTCATGCGATAGTAGAGATGCCGGTGTGAGTGGTAGCCAACCTTCTATACCATCAGCAGAAGATTTTTAGAGGCTATCTGATCGAGTAGCTGCTTAGGGACAGCAATTGACAGAGTTCATTTCCATGATGTCTTCACGTTTCGCTCAAGTAGCAAAGACACCAGCCCCTACTACTATGAGTATTCCCACGATACTAATAGTAGTGCTGGTAGTAGAAATTATATCGGTAATGACACCTCCAGTCGCATAGAGTTTTTACACCATCTTTCACACCTCCATCTTCTAGCTCGACAGTAGAGGTTTAGCTGGTGAAAGATTTTATCAAACTAAAGACAATCTACATTAATGGTCAGCGAGACTTTGAGAACATCGAGAAGTAAGTACTATCTTAGGAGAAGTTACACAGAGTCTTGAGAATTGAGGATAGACTTCGAGCTGAGATTTCATCATGCACTCTACAAAGTGATAGTGATGTATGGTGGTGTGTGATGATAACTTCTGAGGGAGAGTTGGAGTCATATGATGCCTTCAAGATGAAGTTTTATCGGCGGTATTTCTCGCATGTAGTAATGAGAATTTTAAGAAAGGAATTCATGAACCTGAAACAGGGTGCTTACTAGTCAACGATGAGTTATAGAGACATATATGGCTCTCTATGGCAGTTTGCTGAGGATCTAGTGAGAGATGACTCAGACGATGTGTACAATTTTAGACATGAACTAAGACCGGATATTAGATTTTATGTGGTCAGTTCAGGTGCCAAAACTTTGGGTGAGATTTACGAGTGAGCACCCTCTCACGAGACCTATTATTTAGTAGAGCTGCAAATTGGACACCGCTAGTACCAATGTTGACGACAGACCAGGTTGTAGAGTATGAGAGGATAAGACAAAAGTGTAAAGGACCGAGGAGATGGGATAGAGGTTCACAGGGAGCAGGGATATCTACAACAGCTGTGCCATATGTATCACCTCCTATGCCTTTGCAAACCATTGTTGGTAAACCTCTTTTACCACTACCAGTTAGACCTACATTGCCAGCTCCTACTACTGCTACTAGTTTGCCAGCTCTACTAGCACCACCAGTGCCATGTCAGTAGCAGCAGGATGGTTGAAACTGATGCAAAGGTAGATGTAGAGGTCGAGATAGGTCACGTTAGAGGTAGAGACATGCACATGCCCAGAATCAGGTTCAAGGTCAGCGTAGACCTATCACTTGTTATAGGTGTGGTTAGGTTGGACACGAGATTAGAGATTGTCTATAGCCATTAGTGTGTTTCCACTGCAGAGTCAAGAGGGTGTACACATGGGAGCGTAGCCCAATGCAGATGCCACACAGAGACTCATTGAGGGTATGGTTTCCATTTATGGTAGACAGTTATAAGTTTTGCTTAATTCGAGTTTTATTGTATCTTTCATTTCTGATCGCATGATAGGCATCTTAAGACACTAGTTAGAGTTAGCGTACATTTGATTTTAACTACTGCAGCCGGGGATAGAGTCTGCCCTAATTGTCTTGGTGAGAGATAACTAGTAAAGATAAGTGAAGTAAAGTTACCTACAGACTTCATGGTTATCGAGTTTTTAGATTTTGACACATTGTTAAGGATGGATTAGTTAGCAGCGTATCACACTCATATAAGTTGTTCTAGTACGACAATGATATTTAATATCTCAAGGTGTCCAATGCTCATGTATAGTGACAGTACTTCGAGAGCCGAGGGCATTAGAGGTCGACTTGCGACTAGTGGAGAAATGGAGACTCTGGTGTCATTATACACCAAAGTAGCGAGTAAGGGACCCAAACTTGAGGAGGTTTCAATTGTCTATGAATTTCTGGAGTCTAGAAGACTTACTTGGTTTACCACCACAGAGAGAAATAGATTTTATCATTGAGTTGGTACGATGCACTAGACTTAATCTATACTACCATACAACATGGCTCTGAGAGAGTTGGAGGAGTTGAGGAATCAGTTGTAGGATTTGGGAGAGAAGGGATTCATAACATATTCTATGTCACCATAAGGAGCACCAGTCCTATTTGTGAAAACAAAATGATAGTACTTAGAGATTGTATATAGATTATAGACAGTTGAACAAGGTCAAAGTAAAAAATAAGTATCCCTTACCACGGATTGATGACTTATTTAATCAGTTGAGATGAGCACAATATTTCTCCAAGATAGACTTGCGATCAGGGTATCATCAACTTAGGTTCAGGGATGAGGATAGGTCCAAGATGGCATTTATAACGAGATATGGACACTATCAATTTATAGTTATGATGTTTGGTTTGACTAATGCTCCTGCCACGTTTATGGATTTGATGCATCAAGTGATGAGGATTTTTAGTCGTTTCATGATAGTTTTCATCGACAATATATTGATATATTCGAGGACTCGAGAAGACCACGAACAACACCTCAGAGAGACATTTCAGACTTTGAGGGAGCATCAACTCTACTCCAAGTTCAGCAAGTGTGAATTTTAGTTATTAGAAGTCAAGTCATTAGAGCGGCAGGTATTGCTGTCGATCCAGCTAAGATTCAGGCTATTATAGTTGGCCTGCGCCGACGTCAATTACGGAGGTCAGGAGTTTTCTGGGGTTAGTAGTATATTACAGCATGTTCATGAAGGATTTCTCGAAGATCACTTCACCGATTACTCGATTGACCTAAAAAGACGTCAAGTTTGATTGGTCTGAGGAATGCGATGAGACATTTGCTTATCTAAAGAGATTATTGACTACCATACCAGTGTTGATATTGCCAAAGACTAGACAGGGATTCATGGTATATATGGATGTTTCCCACACTAGTCTAGATTATGTGTTGATGCAGGATAGAGGCACGGTAGCTTATGCATCTAGACAACTAAAGATATATGAGAAAAACTATTCCACTCGTGAGTTAAAGTTGGTGCCGATAGTATTTGATTTGGAGATTTTAAGACATCATCTGTATGGAGAGAGAGGTTCACACTCTATACTGATCATAAGAGTTTGAAATACATTTTCACACAGAAAGAGCTTGACATGAGACAACGCAGTGGTTGAAATTTCTTAAGGACTACGACGTTTCTCTAGAGTATCACCCAGGAAAAGCTAACATAGTTGATGATGCACTAAGTAGGATGCCGGTTGGAGATGTTGAAGTTGTTAGATGCCATATGACACATCGAGTATGGATTACTCAAGAAAGCGACAATGATGACGCGGTCATATATTCCTACCGATACTCAAGTTATGATTTGCCCTCAAATATGACTTTGGATAGTGTCAAGTTAGAGAGTATTAGAGGGACAGAGAACCGACATCTTATACCCGAGATTCAGTGAATTGGCCCAGAGTACTGAGCATATTGACTAGACAAAGACGACGAACCACTATTTGAGATTCAGAGCCAGATTGTGGATATCAGCAGTGGTATAGCTGAGAGATGAGATTCTTTAGGATTCACATTATTCCTGGTTCACTGTTCATCTAGGTAGGATAAAAATGTACCATGACATGAAGAGACATTTTTGGTGGCCAAAGATGAAAGTGGACGTATCGAAGTTTATCAAGAACTTTGGAATTTGCAAATAGGTGAAGACAGTGCATCTTGAGGACATGCTTAGGCTTGTGTACTTGATTTTCGCGTATTATGGGAGGAGTACCTACCATTGTGTAAGTTTGCATACAACAATTATCAAGCTAGCATTGAGACGGCACCATTGTTGGATTTTCGGGGTTCATACGCAGCGAAAAACTAAAAACAAATTTTTAGAAACCCCAACAGAATCGAAAATAAGTTCCATTAAACTAAATCTATGAAAGTAAATCATACCTTATTCGGTGATTTCTTTTTTATTGTTTAATTTTCAAGACGTTCAAGTGCGCGTCCTCTATCAGAAATCCACATACAAACGGTGACCACAATTCGGATTGCTAGCCCCAAGAGAGATTGAAAACAATTTTTCTCTCTCCCTAAATCCAGAGAACTCGAAAATTGTAAAACAAAATCTAATTACATTTTTAGGGTTCCACCCTTTATTTATATGTGTAGATAAGCCCTCACTTAAAATCATATTCGTAATACAATTATTATATTTAGGTGGTTTAAGCAAATTATACATACACCCCTATTAATTAGTTATCATATAACAAATCGCAAGGGCTTTTATGTCATGAATTTTATCATATAAAATTCATTACTCTGAACCAATTGAAATTGTTCAAAGCCATTCTTTGTGTACGACCCAATAGGTTCATGCAACGTTGGCAGTGAACCAAAAACCATTTTCGCACACAAGTCATAAGCGGTCTCTAGCAAGGCATTATGACTACCCAAGTAGATATCAACATCGATTCAACCTAATTAATAACGTATATCATATCCTTTTGTCATGCGGTATCCTTTAATTAAACTTAAGGCATGGAAAGTCAACCTTAATATTCAATTGTACTAGTCTCGATCTTTAAGTATACTGACAAACATCCAAGTGACATTGATCTTATCAATTCACATCGACTTTGCCATTGTTAGTCTATCTTATCGAGGGATCCACTGATATCTCTCTATACGAGAGTGACAAATTTTATCTTGATTACACATATTCACATATTATTCACATAGTAACCAACCACAACCTTTATAATTGTCTGGTTAAAGACAACATTTGATTGTGTCAAATTATCATGCTCCTAATATTTAAGTCTAAGGTAATCTCAAGTCAAATGACTAAATGATATACCTATCATGAGTAACACCTATGACTTGATCCATATGGTGTTCTTATAGCGGGTCGGTCTAGTATCTTATTCCCTAACAAGTACTCACGATCTTAATTTGTATCCCTATACGCATGATCATCACATGACCATCAATCAATATTCACACTAGTCTTAATTCATTATAGTTCACAGTATAATGACCGATTAAGGACATTTAGGATATTTCAACAAACACCCTTAGGTCTTACTATAAGGTAAGCATGCAATCACTTATAATAAAATAGCAAATAAAACCTCTATTTTATTAACTAAAATCATAAGATAAACAATGTTTGTAGATTGACCTAGGGCATATGCCCTAACAACCATTTGAAGCATCATATGGCAAACCGTGTCGCTCACCATCTTGTTGGGCTAAGCTAGAGGACCGGAACATTATAGGGCCTAAAATTGTTGTTGATCACACCGAGAAGGTACGACAGATTCGTTGTAAGCTTAAAGGAGCCTATGAGAGGCAAAAGAAGTATGTTGACACATATCACAATTATCTCACGTACGACGAGGGAGACTCGGTGTATTTAAAGATTTCTCCTTGGAAGGGTTTTAACTGATTTGGTCTGAAAAGCAAGTTAGCACCGAGATTCATCGAGCCTTCCAAGATCAAAAAACGTGTCAGAAAAGTTGCTTATGAGTTTGATTTACCTCCATAGATGTTAGGAATTCATCCAGTGTTTCATATTTCTATGCTTCGACTAGCCAAGTCTAAAGTAGGTGAGAGACCGATAGTCAACTTGAGTTAGATTGATCGGAGTGAGGACATGTATTATCTGGAGTAACCCGTACAGATGCTAGACCGGATGGCACAACGGTTGAGTTGCAATTCTATAACAAAAGTGTTAATCAAGTGGCAGTTCCATGGAGACTAGGAACTCACTTGGAAGCAGGAAGACTATATCTGAGATAGGTTTTCGTACCTCTTCGAGTCAGGTATAACTTTTGGTTAAGTTTAATTTTGAGGATGAAGTTTCCATTAGTTATGAAGAATTGTCACGTTTCTAATCCTAGTTTAATCCTTTAATCAGAATCAAACGACCCGTGACGTGGGACCCGTAGTGAGATACTTGTCGTAACCAAAGCTAGGTGGCCGAGGTAAATGTCATCTTTTTTTATGGTGTATGCCTAGTGTATTGTATGTGTGTAGAGTGCTAAGTCATTTCTACTTACATATAGGTGTCGGGGCATAAGTGGATACGCGCCTTGATATGGATACCTGCATGGGACTGAATTAGAGAGCAATATGGTGAGTTAGTATAAGCTTTATAGTGCTTTTATAAGTGATATAAATGGGCTATGGTTGGTTATGTATAAATACACTTTAGTTAGTAAGTTAAAACAATTGCCACTTGACATTTCTCGAGACGCGTGTTGGCACATCTTAACACAAATTGAGTAACTCATTGGTGTCACTTGGCATGATTTAATGGGACATGTGTTAGTAGGTGAACCATTAGATAAGTCTCGAGATATGTGTGCACATTAAGATCAAGGGCTATCAATCAACCATATCTAATTCATGACTATAAAGCTTTTGGTCAACACAAGCAATTCAACTCTTTCTTTTTGAATTCTTAAGTGAGAAGCAAAGCTTGCTGGATTGAAGAGAGTAGCCGGAGGAGGAAGAACAACAAATTTAGTGATTTGGTGAAGAAAAACTCAAGTTAAGCTAGTGTACATCAAGTTAGGAAACTTTTCTACACCATAAACATAGCTTAATTCAATGAATTCATGTATTTGATGATATGCGTTGCTATTTTATGTTGGTAGTGATGTCTTGGAACTTGGGAAGTGTGTATGGATGTGTTTAAGGCATTAGCATAGCCTTTATGGGGAGAAAACGCGGAATTATATTTGTAGAATTTTGGGTTCCGCAACACATAGCGCGCTATGTAGGATACATAGTGCTCTACGTCGGTCATTTGCACGCTACATAGGGTCATTAGCACGCTTCATATTCTGACAACATAAAAAAATCAGCAAGTCTCAAGAGGTCCTTAAACACTATAAATAAGTCTAACATACTAAGTAAAGGTCTAAACATACTCAAAAACATATGATATGATGTCAAGAGCCTAGGGAAGTATTCTGGGGATTCAAATACAAGTTTTGAGGTATTGGGAGGCCGGAGTAGCATAGGAAATTACGTGAATTTTAAGTAAACTGATTGAGATATTTATTTACATTTCATTCCTATTTACACGTTCATTTCCAGTCGTTCAAAATAATTTACCTTTGTAATCCATATGCCATGACTTGTTGTTCATTCTCATTACATGAGGTTTCTTTCATGGTATACTTTGTCGATCAAATGATTTCGTGCTATGTCATTATTGATTATTAATACATGTGGTTAGTGAAATAGCATGCTATTTGGTAGGTGTTATATGGTATTGTAATCCATTTCTTCTGTGCATTAGATATGCAATTACTTTATTAGATTATCAAACCATGTTGTTTCTTGAAATATGAAAGTGGTTCTTGTATCAAGGGTCATTACATTTAAGAGGTCCATCGGACATATGGGGTCTCTAGAATTCCAGGGTGATCGAGATTTCTCCATTATCTTGTGCAGCATATGGGAAATGAGTCCCGAGGTTGTTTGCAAGCATAACTTGCGCAACACATGGGGTATGGGACCTACGGTTGTTGATAAGTTTTTATCGCATGTGACTGGCACCAGTGAAAGGTTATAAAGGCAAGAGCACTACTAAGACCTTCACATTGATGTAAAGCTCAGCTTCTTCCTCATATAATGAAAAGGCTGATGTGATAAAGATCGTGGCCGACCGACCCTAGATCATTACTACTTATCCATGTGTCAGTTTCATGTTGATTAGCTGAAGTATCTCTTTGCATGTTCTCTTTATTGTATAGTTGCTATTATCATGCATTTAAATACTTGTCGCATAATTGAGAATGTAAACAAATGTCTCACAGTCTTACTCTGAGGTAGTGGATGCAAATCCAGAAAAGAGAAGATCATCGACTTCCTCTGAGACAGTGGAGCACATCTACACCAGATTTTGTAGGTTTGATTTTTTATGTATTGTTTTTATTTGTATATGGTATACTTTTAGGGTTATATATTATGGGTTGAGTGAGGAGTACCTTGTCCAGACACATGATGTTATATATCGTCGTTTCATAAATATATGCATGCTACATTTATTCCTTGGTTTTTCCACAATTGTTAGGCATTATGTTATAAGCTTCTGCTAGTTAGTTTAGACTTCCACTGAATAAAGTTTCAAATAAGTAAAATTTTTAACTAACTCTGATTTATGAATGGACATAGGACATGTATAGGTTTATAATCATTTAAAAAAATATATAATAATAATTGGTAAGTAACAGGGTTTTAGAAAGGCTGACTAGTTCCTTGTTAGGTCTTATATGGTGAGATTAGGGCTTAATAACGGATTTAGTCTATAAGGGCTATAATCATAGTCACACATACGATTATCTCTATATCTCAAGGAGTAGCTTCCTTTCAATGAGTTGCAAGTCATGAAGGATTATAGCCCTTATAGACTATGATTTCAAAAAGTTTAAGGGTCTTAAAAATTACCTTCTTATGAAAACAATCAATACTAGCATGATATATTGCTAGCAACTCAATCCCTAGTAGTGCATCATATTCCAGGAACTCCATTACCCTCAGATCAATTAGATGCTCATTATCCCCAATTTTGACTATACATCCCTCGCATATTAGATAAGGATAAACTTTCTCACTCACTGTTATGCTCTAAATCCATAATAAGTGATTACTTGGCTTTAATTGGTTTCAACTCATCAACCATTGCACCAGCAGTAAAGTAAAATGTAGAACCAACTTAATTAATACATGCATATCTCGACCACAAATGTTTAAAACACGTTCCACAAGCCTTCTAGTAACCTTTGGATCTGCCTCAACACTGCATGAGTAAACTTTCATGTTGGTTGTATTGTACTACCTATCGGTGCAGTTGGTCGCATAGTTCCATCTTTCTAAATATGCCATGTCCAACCACACTGATAACATATTGTGGAAGCCCTCAGAGAAAACCTACTAGCTTATAGAATCTGTTTAGACCCACTTTCTTTCAGTGATGATTGAGTCCTACTTTTGCCATTACCTCCAGATTGAGGTCGTGGCAATGGTGGTTTGGCTGATGAAGCTTGAGAAACAGGTGGAACCGGCGCAATGACAAATGTCATCCCTACGCACCTTATTTTTGTAATTGCTCTAGTTTTACTCTTCTGCCTATTTGTTGAACAAAAATAAATAAATTCCTGGGTTTTTTTACTCCCAAGGAACTATGCTAGTGGTGGTGGCATATATACTGCTTCGGTTCCACAAACTTAATATGGCTGCTTTGACCTCTATCTGACTCTTAAATATAAATGCATTACTAGTGTGAGGATGAGAGGAAACGACAACACAAATCTCATAATTGAGCCCAGCAAGAAACATATTTATTTTATTCTTATATAACTACACCATTTTATGAGCGAACCTTCTCAACTTAGTGAATCTGCTCGTATTCCTGTTTATATATGGCTCCCTATTTCAATTGTATAAAATATGTCTTCTTCCTGTTCCTGACTAGTTTCAGGAAGTAATGCCTATAAAATATGGTCCTGAACTACGGCCAAGTGGTGACAGTTCTCCCTTCTCTTTTTAGGGAATCCTACCACTTCCGAGCAGATTCTACAAACACGAAGGTGACCAATTTAACTTTAAATCAATCCTCAACATCCACAACAACAAATCATTGCTCAATCTCTAATATCAAGGTCTTAGCTACCCCTTCCTCCATATTTTCGTTGAATATCATAATGTCATTTTATAAACTCCTTCTTAATTCTAAGAAATGCGACCATCTCAGAATCAACTAGCACCACGGCAGCTATCTCTGACACCTGAACATGTGCTAAAACTAGTTGGGCAAATAGTAATATTGTCTCAGATCCTCCCTTAGCTTTGCTAATCCCGTGATTGGTTGCAGGCTATGCCTCAGGTCACTATATTGTTGGTCCCATCTGGGCCGTCAACATTGCAATGAGCTTTGCTTGAGATTGCATAAGCTCTCTCATTTGTCGCGATTTTTTTGTTTTCATTTATCCTCAATTTCTCGGTTAGCTTCGAGTCCAGGCCTTTGTGAACCCTCTCCTTAATCTGCCAGTATATTTTGAAATCAAAGCAGAGATTAGACTATTAGGGTAACATTAAGAGAAGAAAAGGAAATCATATCTATACAATTGATAACAATAAGTTCAACCAATAACGTATAATAATGTTTTCATTTTCATTTTCATTTTCCTCCAAAACAACAATAAAAACTATTTATCATATCTTAAATTTATTCAGAACTCAACAACTCTCAGAGTCAATAAACATATGTTTGGGTACTTAAGTGGATCAGAGTCAATAACTTAAGTTTACCAACTCACTTAGATTTTGATATCAAACTATATCTTTTTAAGTGATAAACTTAGCTCTAACATGAAATTGTAACAGAGCCAATAATCTTAGCCAATAACCTTGTCTCTGATACTAGACTATAGCAGAGCTAATAAAAATTAGGCTTTGGCTTGGCACTGATACAAAGCCTTAGTAACCTGACTAGATTTAACTAGAGCCAACAACCTCTCCTTTCGCACCTAATAAACACAACATGTATATCGATATCGAATTAAGAATTCAATATATATGTAGCAAAATATTAATACTTTTTCGATAATCAAAATGATATACATATCTACGAAGTTTATCAAAACCCAAAACTCATATATAAAACCACCTAACCTTGTTCATTTACAACCAAGTAATTGAAATAGTTTATATATATAGGAAGGCTTATTACATCGTAGAGAAGATAGTAAAACTCTTAAATCTTCTCTTTTACCTACGCTGAAATGCTAGGTTGAGAACTTAAATTGTTGAATTTGGGGTTAGCACTCCAACATACTCAGTAAGTCAGGATTAACAAAGCCATCAACATTCCTTCTAATAATCAAGAGTAATATGAAATAATAATATTCTCCAAAGATAACTATAAGAATTATGAAAAGCATATAATCCAATAAATAACGAATGCAAGTCAAATAATCAATGAATATTACACCGTGATTCCCTTTTTATTTGTAAATCTAGGGTCGATTACCTACTAAAACCATTAATGCGATTGCTAGACCGACATATTGGCCTATGTACTGTCTAGCCAATCCATTAATATTCATTGGTTCAATCACAAACCCTCTAGTGAATATGTAACCCACTCAACCTATTTAGCTAAGCAGGGTTTAACTTATAGGCCGGAAATCAAACCCATATCATATACAACCTGTTCTCAATTCTAGGATTTAATTTTGTTGATCACCTCAGACACTATTTTCGATTTAATAAACACATCACCATGTACATAGCCCTCATTCACTCCATAAACTATATGAACTACGTAAAGGATAAATATTAAGGCAACATTGATAAATAAGTGAATGCATACTTACCTCGATTTGGTTTTTGTCTCCAAATTTCTTACTTTTCCAGGTCACTCGAACTTTCCATAGTGTTCCAAAACCTATAACAAACCATTTGTGCTTAATATATGTCTAATACCTTATATTTACAACCTTTAAGTCAGTCCTTAAAACCTTTGGAGATTTTAACCAAATTTCAGGACAATTGTTGTTTTTTGAGGAGGGAGCATGCTCCCTCATTTGGTGAAGCGCGCTCCACCAACTGGTCTCCTGACAACTTATGAAGGGAATGCACTTCCCTACTATAGGGAGCGCACTCCACATTTCACTATCCTGAAAATGAAGTGGGCAGTAACCCCTCTTCCATTACCAAATCATAATAACACCATCATACACTCCCCAACACATCAGGGAAGACCTCTAATGAGGTTTACGTTCATTTCCAATGATCAACAACACCAATTCACACAAAAATCATCACCAACTCTCCAATTCAGTTCGAATACCAAAACTAAACTTACCAACAATGATGATTTCTAATCTGTAGTGGTTTAATCACTTTAAATCACACTAGAAACCTCTCATAATCAACTTCCTCAATATCAATCCCTCGGCTGTTTGGTCTCTCTCTCACTCGAATTGATCGAATGAAGATAAGTTTGCACATTTTAATTTATATGTATGGATTTCCTCGAGATACGCATCGCTCTATCTCGAGGTTGATCAAGTGAGCATTGTGTTTAAAGTGACACAACCTATTGTGACACACATCTTAACATAATCTACACTTATGCTCATCTCGAGGTGATCCAACGATCCATATAATTTAAATCAAACTTATATTTTCGATTATACACACATATATATATTGTGTAATTTCTCACCAATAAACTCACCAAACACATGTACGAGTATTCTCAAGTGTGCATATTCATTCCACGACCCCTTCGTCTCACTTTGTGTACCAACAATTTATTATATAGCTGTTCATTTTCCAATTATACATTTGTATATATATTTCCCTTTTATAATGCAACCTATAATTTCACCAAACGTTCCATACAAACCCACACACATGCTAATTGAGGTATGCCATAATTAATGACACCCACTTCAAGTATAACAACTCGCTTGTAGTAATAGCGCAATCAACTTACGTTGATAACGGATATCGTCCACAGGGAAAGGTTTTTGCACTAGTTGTATATCTCCTACTTAACTTGAACTAATGCTAAGGGACTCACTTTTAAATGACTTTAAATCCAAACAAAACTATTATAGTAAATCACTTTAAACATTAGTTGAACTCTTATATTAAAGATATCTTAGTTCATAACTTCATTAAGGTAATTTAATAATATGTTTTTTTATTTATGTGTACATCTAAATATGTTGTGTTCAATTCCTAATTAAAATAGATTTCATTCAAATCCATTTCAGCACACTATCATGATGGAAATATTCTAATGTGCAAACTAGAATGGTACCTATCGTTGTGAATAACGTAGTTTTCGCATTGCTTTAAATCTCAAATCATTAGATTCATAACAAACTAAGTTTACTATCCGCGCCTCCCTGATTAACAACTATTGCTCGATGTTGTGTATTTTATTTCTGTACCACTCATATGCGGATTAGAAGTTTTAATGGCCATTGTAACTCTTAAAGCATAAGTTCATTAAACAAGTGATCAAGATGTCTAAAGCATTACACTTAGAATCAATACAAATTCTAACCATTGCACTTTTTATTATCATTTTTTTTATTCCTATTACAAAGTATAGCATTCACACCATAAGATCCATTGGTCCCTAAGATAAATAGACTACTCGCATATCATTGAAACACACACATCACAATTCAATATATAATTCATTGCAAAACCAAAGTTAGTATAAATTTACCTTTAATTAATAAGTGAATCTAAATACTGATTTCAAATGTGGAATGTTTAACGTTTCTCCAACAAAACTCCTTAATATTCAAACTCAATGCTAAATTACTCTACTAGATGTTAATCTCCTTCTATGTGGTTGGCTCTCTCCTATTTACTACATTTTAATACCTATTTATACTCATTAATAACAATTAAAAATCCTAAATTATAATTTAACCCGAATTTAAGCTTCACTTTCTAATTTCTGCGAAGTTGGCACTATCACTAATACCCTGGCACCGTGTGTGTTACGTCACGACACCGCCACTATGCCATAACTTCATTTGTGGGATTTTGAGCATGTGGAGCCTCGGTGCCATCCCCTATGCGTCCTGACAATGTCCCTTGTGAGCCATTGCACCACCACTGCTCTAGACCATCAAAGTTGGTTTTCTTCATTTCTTCTTCTCTCCCATGTCGTATCTTGTCTTCCCACAGAGTCAATACATGCTCCCACGGTGCAACTTTAATTTTTTGGGTTTTTGTTCTATTTCTTCTCATTTTTCCTTGATTTTTTGCAATACACCTTAATTATTTAAAAATGCAATAATACCTTGAATTAGCACTCATTTGAGGATATTTATACTAAATATACTACTAAATTAACCCTATATATACGTATAAATAATAACTTAGCAAGTACCCCCCAAACTTAACATTTTCCTTGCCTCGAGCAAAGGTGTATTCTACTAAGTCTCGTAATAACTAATTCCTATTAGATTCACATTGTTCATGGAGTATCCTTTAATTTACAAAGTCTCAAGTTAACAAACCACTCAAGAGTTCTTCTTTGCAAAAGCTTATATTTTGAAGACATGTAACGTTAACAACTCATATAACTTCGCTTTCAAAACACTTAAGTAGATCTAAAAAAAAACCATCGCTACTTACAAGTTTGTTTGAATTCAACACTCAAACGACAAGTATCCAATCTCGTGATTTCTTATTAAGCTCAAGAATTCACAAATAAATGTAGATCAAGCTCATCCTGATAAACTTTAGCACTTTAAGAGTCTATATAACTTTTACTTAGTTGGAATGAAACCTTAACTTAACTAGCTACTGGCACTCGAGTTAAATCTTTTATTTGAAGATTTTTAGATTACTTCCATCTTCTTTTCTCTATTTCGTTCTCATTTCTTTTCTTCCTTTTCTCATTTTTATTTAACAGTGTTTGCTCCCTTTCCTATGGACTTATTCTTCCTTACTTTTTGCAACCATCAAGTTCTTTGCTCCTTTTCCTGTAGAACTTGTGGGATGCTCTAATTTTTTTTGTTTATTTCTAAAACTCTTGTTAACACTTTTCACTTTCACTAATTTAACTACATTAACTCCAACTTTTACTATACAATGCTTATTTCATCCCCTCTTTGAACCAAACTTTTCTTTGCTTTTATTTTCAAGCAGGATTTACATTTATTATAGAACCCTTAGAGATATAACTTTTTCCACAAGAAGCGTTCATATTTCTTGCTTTTGTTTGAAGTTCAAGATCTCCCCTAATTCTAGGTTTCTAATCACAAAATCATATTGTTGTTTGCTTCATTTCATTGTTTCATTTTCTTCAAAAATCTAAATATCCTCTTGAGTGTCATATCAACAAGATACTTGTAATCTATTCATATTTAAATAAAAGCATGAACATATATATATTACTATATATAACCTAATTTATATTACTTAAAAAATCATATATTAAGTAAAATGAGAAATTTGTACACTACCATACTTTCCTCCTTAACTGCTTCAAATTAAAAATTAAAACGATTATACCTACAGTGTTTATCCCTATTTCTTAGCCTATCTTACCACTTTCTATAGTGTGGTGTAGTGGTGATGCCCCCAAACTTAAACCTAACCTTGTCCTCAAGGTTTAAAAGTAAGCATGAGATTTGAAAACACTAAAACGCAAACATATATAATAACGCAAATTATAATAAACGAAGTAAAAATCAAAATTGAAATAACAAAATAGTTAACAAAATATCCCAAATGTTTAAAATGTATGAATGGTATCAAAATCACTCTCAACTCCCCAAGTCTAAATAATTCCTAGAACACAAACTTCAGGAATGCGTATCATCGTCATCATCATCAGCTCTAGCATGCGATGGTGTCAATGGACGCTCCACCATCCTACTCTACACCAAATTCAGATCAAACATGTATGCTTGTGGTGCTGGAAAACCTAATGACCAGCTAGTAGGTCTCGACCATCTCTTCCTCTCATATCTAGCCGTGGCTCTGTGATGATCAACAAACAACATGAAATTTCGCTTCCTATTTTGTCTATGTTGCTCTCTCCTCTCCATAACATGCTCATATCTCAGCATGGTTGCTTGGTATTGTCTAATAATCTCTGCTATCCACATACTTTCCTATCCAAGAATTAAGTCTTCAGCTGGTGGTATAGATGCATGTGGTGTAGGAGGATGCATGTGGTGTAGGAGGTGGTAAAAACACTTCAAGACAATCTAAGTCTTGTTCTCCAATCTCTGGGTCTACAAACTCGTAGCCCTCAACAAATCTCTGTTATTATTCTTCTTTCGCTTTTTCATTCTCCTTATCTTCCAACTCTTGGGCTAGTTCTTCTACTGCAACTTATGTTGTTGATTGATCTTCTTACCTTTTGGCCAATAACCCGGTCTCACGTCTAGATCTTTCAGCCCTCCCTTTCTCTCTCCTCCTCTAAGTCTTGGTAACCAGGTGGTGATTCGAATGTAAGAATGAAGGCTTCAACCATGGTTTGTTGGGCATCTATATTAAATCTTTTATCATCTCTCATTCTAACTGCAACCCTTAAGCACATTTGAGTAGTCAAAATAAGATGCAATAATAAGTTGTCCTTTTCTGACATGATTGACTCCCTCAGATTGTTATAGCTAATCTTATGATGACCTCTTCTCAAATTAGGGCACCACTCGGTCTAATCCCGTTATGAAGCTCTAATCTCACCATATAGGACCTAACAAAGGACTAGTCAGCCTATCACAAAATCATTTACCTACTTATTATTTATTATTTGTTTTGAGTATAAACCTATACTTATCCTATGTCAATTCATAAATTAGAGTTAATTAAATTTTTTTTACTTAAAAGTTTATTTAGCGGAAGTCTTAACAATCTAGCTTAAGCTTATAACATGAGTCCTAACAATTATGGAAAAATCCAAGGAATAAAGATCACATGTATATATAAAAAATGGTGATATATAACAACATGTATCTGGTCAAGGTACTAATCACTCAACCCATAATATATAACCCAAAAGTATATTATATACATATAAAAATAATATATCAAAAATCAAAACCTACAATATTGGGTGTAGCAGTGTTCCTCTAACTCAAAGGTAGTCGTCGATCTTCTCTTTGCCTGGTCTGCTACTCGATGGATCTGCACCTACCATAACAAACTAGAGGTGAATATAGGATAATAGAAAGTAATATTGAGAGACATTTGTTCACATTCCCAATTATGCAACAAGTATCAAAAAGCATGATAATAGCAACTATGTTGAAAAGAGAACATGCAAAGAGATACTTCAGCTAAACAACATGAAACTGACACATGGATAAGTAGTAATGATCTAGGGTCGGTCGGTCATGATCTTCATCACATCATCCTTTCCATTATATAAGGATGGAGCTGAGCTCTACATCAATATGAAGGTCTTAGCAATTCTCTTGCCTTTATAACCTTTCGTTGGTGCCAGTTACCTGCGATATATACTTGCCAACACCCCGAGTCCCACCCCATGTGATGCGCAAGTTATGCTTGCCAACAATCACTGCACTCATTTCCCGTGTGCTTTACAGAATAGTCGAGATATCTCGATCACCCTGGAAGTCTAGTGACCCCCGTATGCCTGACGAACCTCTATAATGTAATGACCCTAGACACAAGAACCACTTTCATATTTTTTAGAAATAACATGGCTTGAGAATTCAATAAAGCAATTGTATATCTACTACACAAAGGAAATAGATTACAATACTATGTAACACTTACCTAATAGTATGATATTTCACTGACATGTATTAATAATCAACAATGACATTGCAAATGATTTGGAGTAAATGAAATCATTTCATCAACAAATTATACCTTGAAAGCAACCTCATGTAATTAGAAAGAACAAGAAGTCATGGAATATTGAATACAAAGGTAAATTAGTCCAAATGATTAGAAATGAACATGTAAACATAAATGAAATGTAAATAAATATCTCAATCAGTTTACTTACAATCCACACAATTTCCTAAGCTACTCTGGTCTCCAAACATTTGGAAACTCATATTTGAGTCCCCTGAACACTTCCTTAGTTTCTTGATATCAAACTAATCCAAATAAGTTGGGTTTAAGTCGGCCCAATTGGTTTAGGAACTTTAACCCAAAACAACCCTTTAAGACTAAACAACACTAAAATTTTAGTCTTATATTGCAACATGATTTTAGGCATGAAATTGTACAAATATAAAATCTTCCACTAATACAAAGATTGGTTATCTCTATCTTAGCTTTCCAAAAAGGTCTAGTTTTCAAAATTTTGATTTAAAATGAAAGAAATATCATATCTCTATTTCAGCTGAGGTCGATTACAGGTCTTTTAGATTGATACAAATGAATTGAATTTATCTATGATATGTATATTTAGAAAAATATAAATAGGACCTCAAAGCTTCAAAATTGACTCTCTTAGCCTTCTAGCCTTATAAGTTCAGTTTTATTAAGTTTATGTTTGAAGCTATATTGGAGCTTGGGTTTGTTTAAGAGGTATTTATTTATTTCATTATGTCTTTCAATTAAATTAGTGTGCTATTTATTTCTAGCATGAGTGAGTAGTTTATTAATCTAATCAAACCTTAGATATAAGTATATATTTTGGATTGCTATATAGTTATAATTAAGGAATCAGGAACTTAATGCTTAAATCTATTCATTTACAACAATCATAGTTTTAATAAGTTATTTATTCATATTTCAACTCATGAAGATTGAAATTGCATGCATAGTTGCAAATATGTATTGTGGTATTGTGATTCAAAATCTATGTCTATGATTATCAACAACAATTATAGAAATAGTAAGTAAGAATAATCTATAGGGCTATATTACCCAAGTGGATGTTCTAGGTGATTTTGTTCTAAATTGTTTATTAATTAGCATATTTTGATTAATATTTGGTTTAAATTAGGCATGATTTTCATTGAGTGTTAATGTTATCATATTTCTATTTTATTGCATTTTATCCATTAGATAGATTTAAAATGATAAGAATATGGCTTAGTTTCCGTTGAGTTTAGGAAAGTCGATGGTTTGCTAAAGGCTATCAACCTATTACGAATTAGGATTTAAGGATTTCGAGATTATATGTGATATGATTATAACTAGGTTATGAAGTGATGTTATGTTCTAGTGTTTGAATGCGAACAAAGTATATTACATTGTTTAGTTGTAGTTTGTTTAGATGTTTGTTTAGATATTTACATTATCTTGAATTTAAATTTCATTTAATTTAGTTTGCATTGAATTGTTTGAATTAACTTAGTTAGTTTGGTTTTTTAAGTTAATAGTTATAGTTTTCAGCTATTTGGTATTTTAATTCTCGTCTAATTAGATTAACTAAATTAAGAAAAACAAGAAAAAATTACTTTCCTTGGAAGTTTGCAAAAATCATTATGCAGATGATATCTCATTTACCAGTACTACAAATAATATTAGTTTTTGTGTTTTAAGTTTCTATACTAGTCATCATAACATTGATGCTTGTCGGTGGAGATTGAAAAACCCTACATTGTGTACTGGCCTTAGTATTATGTTGGGTTTTTGGGGTTCCTACGCATCGAGAAATTCATACCAATTTTGATAAACTCCAACATGATCGAAAATAGGTTTCATTAAACTAGAACTGAAAAGTAAACCATACCTAAATCCATAATTTTCTTCTGTGATTGTTCGATCTCCAAGACGTTCAAGCATGCGTCCTCTATCAGAAGTCCACACACGAATGGTGACCACAATTTTGAGTGCTAGCCCTAAGAAATATTGAAAACGTTTTTCTTTCTCTCCCTAATTCCAAAGAACTTGAAATTTGCAAAAACGAAAATATAATTTCATTTTAGGGTTTCACCCTTTATTTATAAGTGTCGATAAGCCCTCACTTAAAATCTTATTCATAACATAACTATTGTGTTTAGGTAGTTTAAGCAAATTACACATATGCCCCTATTAATAATATAACATATTGTAATGGCTTTTATCTCATGAGTTTTAACATATAAAATTCATAACTCTGGACCAATCAAAATTAAGCAAAACAATTCTTTATATGTGACCCAATAGGTTCGTGCGACATTGACAACGAACCGAAAAACTATTTTGGTACACCGGTCATAAGCAGTCTTTAGCAAGGCATTATGACTACTCAAGTAGCATAAATATCAAAATCGATACAACCTAATGAATAAAATATATTATATCCTTTTGTCGTGCGATAGCCTTTGATTAAACAGAAGGCATGAAAAGTCACCCTTAATGTTCAATCGTGCTAGTCTCGATCTTTAGGTAAACTGAAAACATCCAAATGACATTGATCATATCAATTCACAAGGACTTGGCCATTATCAGTCCATCATATCGAGGGATCCATTGATATCTCTCTCTATACAAGAGTGACAAATTATATCTTGATTAGACACCTTCATATATTATTCACATGGTAACCAATCACAATCTTTATAATTGTTCCGTTAATAATTAATGTTTGATTGTGTCAAATTACCATGCTCCTAATATTAAAGTCTATGGTAATCTCAAGTCGAATGACTAAATGATATACAAATCATGAGAAACACATGTGAATTAATCCATGTGGTGTTCTCATAATGGGTCAGTCCATACCTTGTTTCCTAACAAGTACTCATGACCTAGATTCGTATCCATATACGCATAATCATCACAAAATCATCAATCATGACTCACACTAGTCTTAATTCATTATAGTTCCCAGTATAATGACCGACTAAGGACATTTATGATATTTCAAAAATACCTATGGATCTTATTATAAGGTAAACATTCAATCACTTGTAATAAAACAACAAATGAAAATAACAATTTATTAACTATAATCATAAAATAAACAATGTATGTAGATTGTCCTAGGGCACATGGCCCAACATCTCCCACTTGCACTAGGGCCAATGATTCATGTATTTAGTACCTAAAGGCCTAACATGACAATCATGTTTTGCTTGTGGAAGAGCTTTCGTCAAAAGATCTGTAACGTCGTCTTCTATATCAACTCTGCAAATCTTTAGGCACCTCTCTCATTGATTTCTCAAATGATATGAAAATGTCTAAGTATATGTTTGGATCGGTTGTGTGATTTTGGTTCCTTAGCCTGTGTTATGGACCCGTTGTTGTCACAATACAAGCTAACGGGGTTAGCA
Source organism: Stephania yunnanensis (assembly GCA_039657365.1). NCBI lineage: Eukaryota > Viridiplantae > Streptophyta > Magnoliopsida > Ranunculales > Menispermaceae > Stephania > Stephania yunnanensis. Next base: position 35,054,391 of record CM077583.1, on the reverse strand, counting down.
ATACTACAAACCACGCCGAGTTCAGATACGAAATTTTTTATCCAAACTGCTTCCTTAACTGCATCAGGCGCTGCAATATACTCAAATTTTGTTGTATAATCTGTCATAGTTTCTTGCTTCAAACTCTTTTAACTTACTGCGCCTACATTCAAAGTAAACACGTATCCAAACTGTGATCTAAAGTTATCTATATCAGTTTGAGAACTTGCATATGTGCAATCATTTACAACAAACTTGTCTTTCAAACTTTCATAGATCAAAAACACTTCTTTATTCCTTCTCAAGTACTTAAGAATGTTCTTTACTGCTATCGAGTGACTAGAACTAGGATCAGACTAATATCTGCTTGTTGCACTTTAAGCATATAATACATCAGGTCGGGTGCATAACATGGAATACATAATAGATACAATAGCTGATGCATATGGAATCGTATTCATGCATTCATGCATTCATGCTCATCATTAGTTTTTGGATATTGAGTCATGTTGAGACTTATACCACGAGACATCGGCAACGACCCCCTTTTAGAATCTTGCATACTGAACCTTTTTAGTACCTTGTCAATGTAACACTCTGACTTAGACTGATAAGTTTTTTAGATCTATCCCTATAATCTTAATTCAAATGATGTAAGCTGTATCTCCAGAGTCCTTCATTGAGTACACTTACCTAACTAAGAATGACACTCTGTAATGTTGGGATCTCATTTCCAATGAGTAATATCTCATCAACATATAGTACCAGGAAAACAACCACGCTCCCACTAACCTTCTTATATACACAAAGCTCATCTAGATTGTTAATGAAACCAAATTCCTTAATAGCTTCATCAAAACAAAGATTCCAACTCCGAAAAGCTTGCTTTAATCTATAAATGGATCTTTGAACCTTGCACACCTTCCTAAAATTCTTAAGATTAACAAACCCTTCAGGCTGTATCGTATACACGTCCTCAAATAACTTTCCATTTGAGAAAGCTATTTTGACACTGTCATATCTTATAGTCATAATATGCGGCTATGGCAATTAGAATTCTAATGGATTTAAGCATAGCTACAGCAAAGAAAAAATCTCATCATAATCAACATTTTGATTCTGTCTGAAACCTTTTGTTACTAGTCGTGCTTTATAAGTATGCACATTGTTATCCATGTCGATTTTCTTCTTGAAAACTCATTTACGTCCAATGGTCTTACCACCTTCAGGTAAATCAACCAGGCTCCAAACTTGGTTATCATACATGGATTGCATCTCAGAATTCATGGCACTAAGCCATTTATCTACCTAATGGCTAGACACAGCCTCCTGATAAGTAGTAGATTCATTTTGATCAATAAGAAACACCTCACTACTATCAGTAATAAGGAATTAAAATCAGTCAGGCCAATGTCTTACCCTATTAGACCTACGTGGGCCTTGTGATACCTGTGGAGGTTCAACTAGTTCAAGACTTTGTTGATCTCCCACTAGCGGTAGAGTGTTTATTTGTGGCTCTTGGACTTCTTCAAGACTTATTTTGTTCTAATTGTTATCTTTTAAAATAAACTATTTTTCCATAAAGACACCATTTCGAGCTACAATCATTTTGTTCTCAGCAGGATTATGAAATTAGTATCCTCTAGTTTCTTTAGGATAACCAACAAATAAACACTTGTTAAGATTTGACTAATAATTTTTTGAGATTTTTCGTCGTACGAAAACTTCACATCCGTGAATTTTATGGAAATACAAACTTGGTCTTATCGCAAACCACATCTCATGTGGTGTTTTATTAACCGCTTTAGAAAGAACACGATTTAGTGTAAATGCAAAAGTTTCTAAGGCATAACCTCAAAAGGAAATAGGAAGATCTGCATGACTCATCATAGATCGAACCATATCCAATCGAGTTTGATTTCTCCTCTCAGAAAAACCATTCCATTATGGGGTTGATGGGGAGTTAAATATGAGACAATCCCATAGTTTCTAAGATGATCATCAAACTCTTGACTCAAATATTCACAACCTTAATCTAATCAAAATGTTTTAATAGTTTTACTAAGTTGATTTTGCACTTCATTCCGAAATGTTCGAAGCATCTCAAAATATTCACCTTTATGTTGTATGAGATACACGTAACCATATCTATTGAAATCATCAGTGAAAGTAATAAAGTATTGATAACCACCTTTAACCATTATATTCATAGGACGGCATAAATCAGTATGTATTAGACCCAATAAATCACTTGCCCTTTCATTGTTTCCAGTAAGGGGGCTTTTTGTCATCTTATCGAGCAAACAAGATACATATGTTTCATATGATTCAAAATTAAATGAATCTAAAAGTCCATCTTTATTGAGTTTAGAAATGCGTTTCTCATTTACGTGACCAAAGCGACAATGCCAAAGGTAGGTTTGATTCAAATCATATGACTTGAATCTCTTTGTATTTATTAAGAATAGGAGTATGTGTGAACCCTTTCCTATTTAGAGTATAAAGACCATCACACAAATTAGTATTCTCATAGAAAATGTCTTTAGAAGAAATGGAACATTTATTATTTGAAATAATGAAATTAAAATCATTCAAATCTAAACATGAAATTGAAATGATGTTTCTGGTCAAGACATGGACATAATAATAATTATTTAAAACTAAAACAACTCCACTAGGTAAAATTAACTCATAGCATCCTACAGCCAACACAGAAAGCTTTGCTCCATTTCCAACTCATATGATGACTTCTCCTTTCTTTAGCTTTATACTCAACTTGTCTCACAAAGATAACACAATATACTCTGAGGAGGCAGACTCATATTGATATGATACCTTGACAAGTGTTTCAAAAGAGATGACACTTGACTTAAAATTTGGAAGACGAATTTTTATTTGTTTTAGTGATCATAATTAAATAAGATAAATATCAAATATCATAATGCATGAACAATAACTAAACAATTTTAGGAGATTTTGCTAATATTGACTTATTATACAAATTTTCTTGCGCTACGAATAGTTAATAGTGCTCCCTTTGGCGGTCACAGTGGGCAGTGGTTTCCGTAATTTTAATTCTAAAAATTGAAAATCGCCTAAATTTTTTCAATATTTTAGTCAATCTAATTAACCAAAACTACTTCTTATTTTAATTTCAAAAATACTAATTAAAACGTTTTTAATTAACTCGGGTCCACCTTTAACTTAATATCTTATCCTAATCCAATTAGAATTTAAGATACTTTTAATCCTTATCTAATTAGAATTTGTTATATATCTCACCTATCTTATCGGTTGTGTAATTCTTATTCGAGTATAACTTTATCTCTTATCTAATAGGAATATACTAAGGATAACCACAATGAGATATGAGATATATAATCAAAATCAATTTCGAAATATTAGTCATGCATTCAATACCAGAATCATATTAACATAATCATGATTTTTCTCATGGAGACATACATAATTATTGAACAAAAAAACGAAATATGTATTCAACACTAGAATCACATTAACCTAAAAATGACTTCTACCATGAACATACAAAATTTGCATTATTCAATATTAAAAAAAAACGAATGTGAATTGAAATATACAAAACATGAATACTATCATTTAATTAAATCATGTGTATATATCAATAAACATAACTTAACAACATGCTTTAAAATTAATTCTTGATAACAATTATTACAAAACCTATATGTACATCATACATATACATAAATTAAGATCATGTTTTCACACACACACACACACACACACACACACACACACACACACACACACACACACACACACACACACACACACACACATATATATCATATACTCACTACGGTCATATATATATAAGTCGTTCTAGCAAAAACTTCTTGTTCAAAATTGTAACTCATTTTCAGAATTCAATAATGTATTTATTGCATTTTTACCTATTTTACCCTTATATAATTCAAATATTTATGATTGTTCAATTCTTCAACTCATTTAATGTCAACGAACATATATGTAAATTACATTCGTAATTAAGGCTTCCTTAATTATTGTGTCCTTACCTTAAACGACTTATATAAATAACCGAATGGAGTATACATAAGAGAAAATATGCAAACGTTTAATAGAACCGAACCTATATCTCTAATACCACTGTTGGGTTTTGGGTTTCATATGCAGTGAAAAATTCAAAATAATTTTTGAAAAACCCCTAATAGAATCTAAAATAGGTTCCAATAAATTAGATCTACAAAAAGTAAACCATAACTTAATCCGTGATTTTGTTCTGTGGTAGTTGGATCTCCAAGACGTTCAAGTGCGTGTCTTCTATCGAAAATCTACACATAAATGGTGACCACAATTTGCAGTGCTAACTCTAAGAGAGATTGAAAATGTTTTTCTTTCTCTCCCCAAAGTCAGAGAACTCGGAATTTGCGGAAACGAAAATCTTATTTCATTTTGGGGTTTCACCTTTTGTTTATATGTGTAGATAAGCCCTCACTTAAAATCTTATTCACTATACGACTATTGTATTTAGACAGTTTAAGCAAATTACGCATACGCCCATATTACTAAGTTATCATATAATAAACTGTTGGGGCTTTTATGTCATAAATTTTATCATATAAAATTAATTATTCTAGATCAATTAAAATTGCACAAAGTCATTCAATGTGTGCAACCCAATAAGTTCATTCGACATTGGAAATGAACCAAAACCATTTTGGTACACAAGTCATAAGCGGTCTCTAGCGAGACATTATGACTACCCAAGTAGAATTAATATCAAAATGAATACAACTTAATGAATAACATATATCATATTCTTTCGTCGTGTGATATCCTTTGACTAAATATAAGACATGAAAAGTCACCCTTAATGTTCAATCGTACTAGTCTGGATCTTTAGGTAAATCGAAAACATTCAAGTGACATTGATCATATAAATTCACATGGACTTGGCCATTATCAATCTATCATATCGAGAGATCCACTCATATCTCTCTCTATACGAAAGTGACAAATTCTATCTTAATTACACACCTTTACATATTATTCACATGGTAACCAATCACAATCTTTATAATCGTCTGATCAAAGACAACATTTGATGGTGTCAAATTACCATGCTCCTAATAGTGAAGTATATGGTAATTTCTAGTCGAAAGACTAAATGATAAAACTATCATGAGTAACACGTATGACTTAATTCATGTGATGTTCTCATAGCTGGTCGATCCAGAACCTTGTTCCTTGAGAAATGCTTTGATCTTAATTCATATCCCTATACGCATGATCATCAGAGGATCATCAATCAAGATTTACACTAGTCTTAATTCATTACAGTTCCTTGTATAATGATCGAATAGGGACATTTAAGATATTTCAACAATACCCATGGATTTTACTATAAGGTAAATATGCAATCGCTTATAATAAAACAACAAATGAAAAAGTAAATTTTATTAACTAAAATTATAAGATAAACAATATTTGTAAATTAATCTAGGGCACATGGCCCAACAATATTGACAAGATATTGAATAGTTATGTATGCAAGACTCCAAAAGATGGTATTTGCCAATGTCTCATAGTATAAGTCTCAGCAAGACTCAATGTCCTAAAACTAATGATGAGCGAGAAAGTATGAATACGATTCCATATGCATCAACTATTAGATTTATTATGTATGTCATGTTATGCACTTGACCTGATGTGTCATATGCTTCGAGCACAACCAGCAAATATCGGTCCAATCCCGGTGAGAGACACTGGATAACAGTGAAGAACATTCTTAAGTACTTGAGAAGGACTAAAGAAGTGATCTTGGTCTATGGAAGTTTGGAAGACGAGCTTGTTGTAAATAGTTACACAGATGCAAGTTTTCAAATTGATATAGATGACTTCAAATCACAGTCTGGACATGTGTTAACTTTGAATGAAAATGCAGTGAGCTGAAAAAGTTCAAAGCAAGGCACTGTGGTAGATTTTACAACAGAAGCTGAGTATATTACAATGTCTGATGCAACTAAGAAGGCAGCTTGGATCAAAAAGCTCATGTTGTAGTTTTGAGTATGGCTATCCCCGTTTGTTTGTATTGTGACAACAATTGGGTGATATGATATGCCAAGGAACTAAGATCACACCATCGATCCAAACATAAACTTAGACGTTTTCATCTCATTCGAGAAATCATTGAAAGGGGAGACGTGAAGATTCACAGAACTCCTACAAAAGACAATATTGCAGTTCCTTTGACGAATGCTCTTCCACAAGCAAAACATGAGGTCATGTTAGGTCATTAGTTATTAGTGTCAGGGCCCATCTCACTAACTCCTGACTTAGCCTAATTCCCATAATTAGACCCCTAATCTATCCAATTAACTTTGCACTTCAAAATAATTTTTATTTCATTTCTCAATAAGGCTCCAAAACTAAATTTATATCCTTAATGAAACTCAATTCACAATTTGTTTGATTAGAGCAAATTAGAAAATAATACGAATTGCTCTCTATATTTTTATAAAAAAAATTCAGCACCACCTCCCTTAGAGGTGGTATGCCAAAAAATCCACCGAATAGATAGCAGAATCGGGAGAAGCCTGGTAGGACTCATAACTCCCCGCAATTCACAATATATATCCAATTAAAGCTTTTAAACTAACTTATGGTCTCTGATGCATTAGTTACAAATTTACAATCTTTAAAATAAATCAAAACTGGAATTTAAACCTTGTAACTTATTTTAAACTACTTGAGTAAACTCTCATAACCTATTCGAGAGTATTTCATGACCTACATTCACCCCGGGACCCAAAACCATAATATATGGCATGATTACAACATTAAAATTAAAATTTTAAAAAAAAACATGAAAACATTCACCCAAGTCTTTGAGTCTTGTCCATTCTTCCTTGTCTTTACATAAAATCTGACATCATCAAAAAACAACTCGAAGATTTCAAGTATGTAAACTCCTACACTACTCTGTACTCCTACAAATGTTAGTCTGAATACATGGACAAGTAATTGCATTTACAAATAACAAGAGATTTATATAACATGGATCCCTCATTTCTTAAATGAACCTAGAACAGTCACATAAGTTCAATGCATGCTACCCTAAAGTCAACATTACCCACCTTAAACACCTGCAGTACTTCCAGTCTAGAGTGGAGCACCTCACACTCTTATGACTGAAACAGGGCAACTCTATCCAAATGACATGTATGTATGACCAAGAATGATACAAAATGCAATGCAGACTAAACACAAATGCAAGTACAATAATAATTTCCTAAATATTAAAAACCACTTTAGGGTTTACTTACAGTCCAACCAACTTAAAGTTTGTGGCGAAGCCTCACATAACATTTCTCGATTTTCACATACTTCCGTAGTTCCTATTAAATCACAAAAATCACATTTTAGAATTACAATTTCGTTTTAACACTTCAAAGTCCATTTTCAATTCATAATGGAATTAAAACTCATTTCCAAACTCACAATGGAGTTCAAACCATCATAAACTCCAATAACTTCTTTTTAAGATCTTCAAATAAGATCATAGCCTCTCATTTATCTAGAAAACAATTTATAACTCAACTATGGTGTGACGACCAAATTAGGGCACCACTTGGCCTAATTCCGTTATTAAGTCATAATCTCACCATATATGACCTAACAAGAGACTAGTCAGCCTATTACAAAACCATTTACCTACTTATTATTTATTATTTATTTTGAATATAAACTTATACTTATCCTATGTCAATTCATAAATCATAGTTAATTAGTTTTTTTTTACTAAAAAGTTTATTTAGCGGAAGTCGTAACAATCTAGCGGAAGCTTATAACATGAATCTTAACAATTGTGGAAAAATCAGAGAATAACGATCACAAGCATATATATGATGAAACGGTGATATATATCATGTGTCTGGTCAAGTTACTAATCACTCAACCCATAATATACAACCCCAAAAGTATATTATATAATATAAAAGTAATACATCAAAAATCAGAACCTACAAAATTAGGTGTAGCAGTACTCCACTAGTCACCAATCTTCTCTTTGCCCAATCTGCTACTTGATGGATCTACACCCATCGTCACAACTAGACGATGAGTATAGGAAAATAGAAAGTAATACTAATACATTTTGTTCACATTGCTAATTATTCAACAAGTATCAAAAAACATGATAATAGCAACTATGTTGAAAAGAAAACATGCAAAGAGATATTTCAGCTAAACAACATAAAACTAACACATGGCTAAATAGTAATGATCTAGGGTCGGTCAGCCGTAATCTTCTCCACATCAGCCTTTTCCACTATATGAGGATGCAGTTGAGCTCTATATTAATGTGAAGGTCTGAGCAGTGCTCTTGTCTTTATAACCTTTTGCTGGTGTCAATCACCTGCAATATATAGTTGCCAACAACCCTGAGACTCATTTTTAGTATGCTGCACAAGATAGTAGAGAGATCCTGATCACCCTGTAAGTATAGTGACCCATGTATGTCCGATGGACCTTTATAATGTAATGACCTTAGATACAAGAACCACTTTCATATTTCAAGAAATAACATAGTTTGAGAATTTAATAAAGCAACTACATATCTAATGCACAAAGAAAATAGATTACAATATTACAATATTATGTAACACCCATCTAATAGCACGTTATTTCACTGACCACATGCATTAACAATCAACAATGACATTGCACAAGATTTGGAGTCAATGAAATCTTTTGATCGACAAATTATACCATGAAATCAACCTCATTTAATGAAAAAGAACAACAAGTCATGACATTGAATACAAAGGTAAATCAATCCAAATGACTGGAAATGAACATGTAAATGAGAATGAAATGTACATAAATATCTCAATCAGTTTAGTTACAATCCACGCAATTCACTAAGCTACACCGATCTCCCAACACCTCAAAATTCGTATTTGAATCCCCTGAACACTTCCCTAGTTTTCTGATATCAAAGTAATCCAAATAAGTCAGGTTTAATCCAAGTCCAATGGGTTTAGGAACTTTAACCCAACACAACCCTTTAAGACTAAATAACACTGAAATTTTAGTCTTAAATCGCATTGCAATTTTAGGCATTAAATTGTCCAAATATCAAAATCTTCCACCAGTACAAAGATTGATGGTCTTTATTTTAGCTTTCCAAAAAGGTTTAGTTTTTAAAATTCTTATTTAAAATGAAAGAAATATCATATTTCTACTAAACATAGCTCTAATTGAAATCTAACCCAAGCAACAGACTTAGAAAATCTATTTCACCCAATATATCCTTCTAAAAAATGTGATTTATGGTCACAAGGCAGCAACCATACCTAATAACAACATACTAAAATATCAGCTATTTGGATAAGTAGGTAGGGAGTTATGCCTTTAACAATTTTAATTTTAAAAATCTTCTACTGCATTTCAACACCTATTTGTAGAGCACTTTTGGACATGAAAACATTTGAATTACAACATCTCTAGTTAAGCAAAGTTGTTCCCCTTTGAGTAAGCTTTGAAATGAAACCGGTTTGAGTCGATTTAGATCTAAAATGAGTAAGTTATGACCAAATTACATAGACTAATCCCTAATACAACATGCAAAAATTCAATTTTGGTCTTACAACATCAAAAATTCATATCTTTATGATTTCAAAACCAAATTAAGAATTTTAATATAGCTAAATTATCAGCTTGAAATGAGGAATACAAATATATAAAACAATTGCAAAATCTTAATCATCTAGCCTCTGAATTAGACCAAAAAAACCAGAACAGGTTTCAAGTAAATAGGGAGATATGTACCTAGTTTGATGAACATCTAGCTTAACTTGATCTCTCCTTCACAAAACCCATTTTGATTGTTGGTCTTCTTCTTCCTCCAACCCTTTCCTTCTCTCCGGCAAGTTTCCTTCTCAATTAAGCAAATGAAATGAAGTTGACTTGGTTGTATGAGTTGATTACTAGCTTTATATAGTAAGTGGATGCGGTTGATTAATAACCATTGGTCTCATTGTACACACGTGTCTCGATGCTCATCCAGTGATACACCTATCAACACATGTCCCACTAACTCATGCTATGTGACGCCAATATATAACTCCATTGATATTGAGATGAGTCAATACGTGTCTCGATGAAAATCAAGTGGCTATTGTTTTAACTTACTAACTTGGCTTCATTAAGTGTATAATCAACCATAGCCATGTATAAATCACTATAAAAGCTATATATAATCCTACACCAACTTATCATATCACTCACTACCTCGATCCCATGCCAGCACTCAACTCGAGATGCATTCTCACATACGTATCGACACCTATATACGTAAGTAGAAATGACTTAGTAGTCTACACATATACAATACACTAAGCATACACCACAACAAATACAACATATACCTCGGTCATCTCGCCTTGGTTATGACACATATCTCATTGCGGGTCCCACGTCTCGGGTCATTTGATCATAATTAATGAGTTAAACTCAAATTAGAAACTTGGGCCGCGACATATGGACTTCCAAGTAAAATTTTAAACTCATTTGACAATTCATAGACCTTGCCTGTCTCAAACATCGATTAAAAACCTTCAACGAAATTTATCAATTTATATGATCGCCAAACCATATAATTACTGAACTAAAAACCCAATCAATTGAAAATTGATACAAACTTATCAAATAATGAATTATAAACTAACTTTGAATCCCAATTTAGAACTTTAACTTATTAAGCAATTAGACAACTTAATTTGATATCCAAACCATCACATCATGTTTTGAGCTTCAATTAAGATTTCAATTTGATCAATCAAACTAACTTAATTATTTTCAAAGTAATACATAAGAATTTTCCAACCAAAGTACAACGAATATTCTTTGTCACTTATAATTCACAAAAGAAACACCTTTAGTTTATTTCCCCCTTTCCTTCATCCAACAATAATCTAACAATGACAACAACAAAAAATTAAATTGCATAGCAATTTAAAATTTTCAAGTTTCTTCGAATTTTCTTTCCCCGAAGTGCTATGGCGTCTGTCGAGCCAAGGCTCAACTGAGCTTAGCACTCGGTGTATTACCCTATCATTGCAACCCCCATAACAACAGCCCTTTATCATTAGTTATTTTCATTTAAACCTTTCCCAACCAAGCCAACATCAACAATAACCATGAAAACCACAACAGCGATAACAACAGTACAACTACCCCCTCATCGTCATCTTCAACTTTCACAAATCCCCAATCATCCACTCTCGTCAATCAATTTGTCAATTACCAAATCTCAAACTTCAATTGAATCAATAGAGGAACCAATACCTAATTAAAACACTCACCGTAATCAACGCATTCACTGCTTCTTTATTTCCAGCCGAGAGAGACGAGACGAGACAGTGAGAGAGACGAGAGCGGTGAGTCGAGAGAATTGATGGAGAGTCGAAAGAGAAGAGGGAGGCACGGCTTGGGAAGGCCCCTCAACATATCTGCTGTGCAGCTCTTCATCATCATCACATCAAATCCTCTAACTCCTCTCAATTCAGTGGTTCGTCTCATCCTTGTACTTCACTGTCTCACTATCCGAAATAGAAAGAACTTGTTGGTCGAGAGAGGAAAGATGAACGACTTGAAGGAGCAGAGGTCGAGAGCTCACGAGAGTGAGAGTGGGAGGTAAAGTAACGATAGAGAACACAGGCGAAGACGAGAGCGACATGGGCAGCAAGTTGAGAATGATCGATGAGAGGGTCGGAAGAAAGCGAGTTGCGTTGAGGAAGAAGGAAGAACGAAGTGCGGAGTGTTTTGATCGAAACCCATGTTCGGTTTCACATTATGTGTGGGGTATAGTTTTGTCAAATAACCAAACTACCCTACACTTTTTGCATTTTCAATACCCTTATATGTCATTTTGCATTTTTATTATTATTATTATTTTTTCATGTTTATCCTCAATTTTGTACTCAAACTAAACCTCGAGAAATATTCCAATTTCGTCAAAAATTGAAAAAACTCTCAATGCACTCTGAAACATACGAACATCGCATCTAAGTCTTTATTTAACTTTGTTTCGCTTCGAATAAAGTATAATACATCCACTAATCAAACGACACAAAAAAAATAGTATTTAACTCATGATCTCTGATCTGTAACACGTGAGTCTCACCTCAGATGCTTAAATCCTAAATTAAATTCAAAAATATTTAATTAGTCATCTAATAAAGTTAAAAAAACTCTCAGATTTCACAATTAGATACATGAATGATTGGCCGTAGTGCAAGTGGGGAGATTTTGGAGCATGTACCCTAGGTCAATCGACAAACATTATTTATCTTATGATTTTAAATAATAAAATTGAGGTTTTCATTTGTAATTTTATAATAAGTGATTGCATGCTTACCTTATAGTAAGATCCAACAGTATTTGTTGAGATATCTTACATGTTTATGGTCGGTCATTATACTGGGAACTATAATGAATTAATACTAGTGTGAACCTTGATTGATGGTCATATGATAATCATAAATATATGGATACGAATCGAGATCATGAGTACTTGTTAACGAATATGGTACTGAACGGACCTGTTATGAGAACACTACATGGATTAAGTCATATATATTACTCATGATAGGTACATCATTTAATCCTCCAGCTTGAGATTACCGTAGACTTCAATATTATGATCATGATAATTTGGCTCAATCAAACGTTGTCTTTAACCGGACGATTATAAAGATTATGATTGGTTACCATGTGAGTAATATGTGAAGATGTGCAATCAAGATATAATTTTTCATTCTCGTGTAGAGAGATATATCAGTGGATCGATCGATATGATGGATTGATAATGGTCAAGTCCATGTGAATTGATATGACCAATGTCACTTGAATGTTTTCAGTTTACTTAAAGTTCAAGATTAATAAAATTTAACATTAAGGGTGACTTTCCATGCTTTATGTTTAATCAAAGGATATCGCACGACAAAATGATATGATATATGCTATTTATTAGGTTGTATCGATTTTGATATTCAGGTTACTTAGGTAGTCATAATGTCTTGCAAGAGATCGCATGTTACATGTGTATCAAAATAGTTTTAGTTACTTCACTACCAATTTTGCATGAACCTATTAGGCCGCATACAAAGAATGACTTTGCATAATTTCAATTGGTCCAGATTAATGAGTTTTATATGATAAAATTTATGACAATAAACCTTTACGATTTTTTATACGATAACTTATTTATAAGAGCGCATGTATAATTTACTTAAACTACTTAAGTACAATAGTTGTATTAAAAATAAAAATTTTAGTGTTTATCTACACATAAATAGAGGTTGAAACCTTAAAATGAAAAAAGATTTTCGTTTTTTTTTTATTTTTGAGCTCTTTGGATTTTAAGAAAGAAAGAAAAATGTTTTTTCTCTCTTGAGGCTATCATTCCAAATTTTGGTCACCATTCGTGTGTAGATTTTCGTTAGAGGACGGACGCTTGAATGCCTTGAAGATCGAACAATCAGAAAAGGAAAACATGGATTAAGGAATAATTTTACTTTTATAGATTTAGTTTAATGGAACTTATTTTCGATCTTGTTGGGATTTTTTAAAATTGTTTTGAATTTTTCGCTATGCATGAACCCAAAAACCCATTACATTATATTGAATTCGGATTTCGTTTAATTTAGTTTGCATTAAATTGTTTGAATTAGTTTAGTAAGTTTGGTTAATTAAGTTAATAGTTATAGTTTTTGATTATTTGGAATTTCAAATTTCATTTAATTAGATTAACTAAATTAAGAAAAAATAAAAAAGAATTTTTGTTATGAAATGGATGGTCACTTGTGCATGTATGTGACCACATTGTGAAGCATGGTTCTCACATTGAATTGTAACATCAAGCATGGATCTCACACTTCATGTAACTTGTAATCCTCTCCAATGTACATCAACTATTCCATGTATTGTCTATGTTACTTGTGATGTGTTGTATGACTTGTGGTGTATGTATAACTTGTACACATTGTATAAGTACAATTATCATCATCACAAATGGCATATAAAAAGGGTGTCAACCCCATTGTAATTGACACACCAATGTTGGAATGGAAATCTCTACATTTCTCAACTTTAGCTCTTTTCTCTCTTGTCTCATCTTTTCTACTTGTTCTAGTAGTTCTTAGTTTATGCCTTCTATGCTTAAGTATCTAGCAAGTCCAACTTAAGTTCTAGTTGGCTTACAACTTAGTTTACAACACGTTATCAGCACGAAGTTGCTCAACAAGAGGATGTCTTGAAGATCAAGAAGCTTTTCAAAGATATAAAGCTAAGAAGGTATAATTTTTATTAATTTAAATAAGTTCAATTTATTTCCATGTTGTCATGGTTAATTTCTTCTATGTTACGTGCATATTTAATTATGTAAATGTATTTTATTCATACATTATGCATTGTAACGTCACCGACTACGAAAGTATGCTATATAGCTGGGTCTTGTACGATCTTCTACATCAAAAATTAGAAGTCAATGTGTGACATATAGTTTTTCTATTAAAACTACAAACGATTAGTTATTGTTCTATTGTTGATTTTATAATACAAATAATGCTATAGGTTTGAGTTGATAGTGGGTAAGCCTTGTCCCCGGTAAAGTTAAACATTGAAAGGGAGACGGGTTATCCTGTTCGAGGAGGCATGGTATTAAGTAGACTATGTCTCGTCACCCAACCTGGAGGTTGTCCCACCAACTCATACAAATTGTGGCAGGCCCCAAATCCCGAAGTCACCACGTAAAGCGACGCGGCCCCGTAGTCCCATTAGATCATTAACCCATTGGGTCCCACGCGCCACTAACATCTTTTGCTACATCGCGACTATTCGATATGCGTGTTAACTCATTTTGTTAATCAGTTTAGTTAGACAGTTGAATCATTTTTAGCATTAAAACAGCGGAAGTCCTAGATTTAAAGCAAGTAAAACAATTAAATTCATCATTATATAAAGCATCATTCGTAAGAGCAACTCCTATTTTGGAAAACTCGAGAAAATACTCTGTATATAGGTGACAATACTAAGCGGTAATATATACAAGTACAGTGTCTATCCAGTCTCCCAATACCCAAAAGTAAAGCAAAATATCAAAATAACACATACTAGAGGGTTCTCGACTGCGGGCAATCAGAAGTTCCCAAGAATCCCCTGGCCCCTACTAGTACTGCGATCTGCACTCGACCATCACAAAAAGCCATATTGAGAGTACAGTTAGTAAGACTTCAAACGAAGTACACCGAGCATTTATAAGAAAATAAATAGATACCAATAATCAAGTTAAATAATCATGCGGAAACTAAACAGGCAACTGTGCTACGATCTTCACATCAATAAATAACACGAGAGAAACAAAGTGTACTCGTCCCAGTCAGGCTAAACTGTACTTTAGACCCCAAGGATCTTTTCGGTGGGTGCCCCCACTTCCTTTCACCTGGTTCCTCGCGGTGCGTGTCCAACACATACACCCTTAAAGCAACTCAGGTTGTAATTCATCGAGTGTCTGATCACACGTGCTACAGCCTAGTGTGTCATAAGTACACTACGAATATCAGGTGGGAGTAACTCGACCACCAACCCAAATGTATCACGGAATAGAGTACAACAACAAGGAATATGAAATCAACGATGGAAAAGTAAATCCTAATTGATTTCCAGATGGATTATTACGTACATAAAAAACGCACTCTGAAGTCCCACTTATGTCTCGAGATACGCATCCGACTCCTGACTATGGTCTCCTAAGTTACTTGTGTCCAATTAAGTTATTTAACTAGTTTAGAGTCAAATTAAGTGAATTTATAATGTTCGGCCAAAAATATGGAAATTTAATTCCAAAAAAGTTTTGTTTGATATACTTTTCGAGTTATATCAGGGTTTCAAACGCCCAAAAAAAATTGGGAATACTATTTTTCTATCTTTTTCTCATTTTTTTATATTTTTTTTGATTTTCTGGATTTTTTCCATAATTTTGTACCCATATTTCTTATTTTTCTGTAATTTATTTAATTTAAAACTGCTTTTAAAAATTATTTTTTAATATTATATTATTTAAATAAATGGGTGGGTCCTTGGAAAGGGTTTGACCTGGTCCAACCGGGTCGGCCTGACTCGGTTACTGTCCAGCGGGTCCCGTCTGATGCAGCCTACCGGACGGTCCGCTCTCGGCCTAACCGAGATGGGCCCGGATGTGCGTGCGTGCAACCCTCCCCCACCCCATCTCCTTCTTTACAGAGACATTGATCTTTGTTTTTTTTTTCAACCAACAACAATAACAACTTCAACAACAACCAACACCATTAATATCAAGTTTTCTCCAACATTTATCCAACAATCAACTTCTACCATTAAAACACATTCAAGCTTCATTTTAATGGCGAATTTAAAATAAAGTGGAGATGCTCACCTTAATCACTTGCTTCCTTGATCAAATCACTTCCCAGACTCCAAGGATCTCATACAAATCTCACACTCTCAATGGGTGTTATCAATTTTTCAAGGAATTACACACTTTTTTTCTTGCATTGTGTCGAAGAGAGGGAAATAGAGAAAACGTGTAGGAGAGTGAAGAAATGAGTGGTAACCCTCATTTTGGGGTGTTAGGTGTGTAGCTATCATGTTTCCATTTGCTCCTCATTAGACACCAATTTTTTTAAGCCTTGTTCAATTACCTTCGGTTACACGGTGTCCTGCACCTCGGCACGCATAACGAGACTAGTCATAGTCGCCAATTTCGATCAATTGGCCTGGACTGTGTTTATCATTAATATTTGTCACATTTAATTAAGTCGATTATCCAATTTATTTTTCCGACCTAATGTACCGACAGTTCGCGGTCAGTACTTGTATTGACATATTTCTCGAGGCGAATACCCGTTACACTATCTCACTCGATTCAATGATATAAATACACACATGCGATGCTAGGTAAATAATTTGATATATGACATTGCAAATAGGCAAACAATCACGTAAAATCACTATTTACCTAGCCAGGCGTGCCTTGACCTATCTGCGACATCCACGCGGATCTGAGCTGGCGTCCAAGTCTGAAAATAATCAATAATAACGACGTAATTAAAATTTGGGCCGTTAAAACTCTTCCCAACTAGAAAAGAAATTTTATCCCGAAATTTTAAATAACTTGAAATTTCATACCATGAAATAGCTTAGGGTAACGTTCCCATATAGTAGACTCGAGCTCTCAAGTGAGTCCCTCTGTACCATGATGCAGCCATCGAACTAACACCTTAGGGATTTCCCTGATCCTAAAAATCTAAATCGCGCGATCCAAAATTGGTATCGGTCATTCCTCATATGTTACATCACGCCGAACCTCGATCTGTCTCAAGTCAACCATCAGTCTCAGTCTTGACCTGGCCAGTCTCAACATCGAGATATGAAACGTAGGATGAACCCCAGCTAACTCTTCCGGCAAGTCCAATCCGTAAGCCACACTACCAACTCGTGTTGCGACTCTGAATGGTCTTATGTATCTAGACACCAATTTCCCTTTAATCTCAAATCTATGTTGGCCCTTCCAAGGGGAAACCTTCAGATAAACCATGTCGCTCTCTTCATAGCTCAGACCCTCCTGATACTTATTCGCGTATTATTCTGTTTGTCCCGTGCCGCTCGAAGTTTCAGTCAAATCTGCCTAATTTTCTCTATGTGATCAATAACTATCTTTGGCTGAATCGCTGATGTATCCTCAGGCGCTGCCCAACCTCAAGTGATCTACAGGGCTTGCCATATAGGGCCTCAAACGGAGGTATCTCAATACTCGCTTAATAGCTGTTATTGTAAGCCAACTCACACAGCGGTAAATAATCCTTCCACGAACCTCAAAACTGCAAAATACAAGCCCTGAACATATCATCCAGAATCTGTATCAGTCTCTCAAATTGTTCCTTTGTCTGAGGATGGTAAGTTGTACTAAATTGCAACCTGGTGCCAAACTATTCTTGTATTGCCTCCCAGAATTTCAAAGTCAACCTAGGATCTCGGTCAGATACAATAGAGACTAGCACCCCATGCAATATAACGATCTCCCTCTCGAAGAAAATGCTCAGTTGTGGGAACGAATATCTCATTGAAATATGAATAAAATGCTCATATTTCATTAGTCAGTCAATCACAACCCAAACTGAATCGTGTTTCCTCGTAGTCTACAATAACCTACTGACAAAATCCATATTGACATGCTCCCATTTCCACTATGGAATTGGTAATGGTTGTAGTAAACCATCTGGTCTCATGTGCTCAACCTTAACTTGCTGGCAGATATTGCAACTCCTAATGTACTCGCCAACATCAGCCTTCATCCCTGGCCACCAGAACAATCACCTCAAATCATAACACATCTTGGTCCAGCTAAGATGAACTGTGTAGCGAGACCTGTGTGCATCCTCCAAAATTCTGTCAGTATCTTCTGAACTGCAGTATCCATAACCTCCCTCGATGTCTCAAACACTGATACGTTGATTCCACCCAATCCTTACACTCCAAATCCCGAGCCACACTAGTGAACCGCTCATAGAGCCCATCAATCATCTAACACTCGGTAACTCGCTACATAGATATAGTCGAAACTCTTATCTAACAACAAATGTGTGGCTCGGTAGTAGTAAAAATATCGGTCATGCACATAACTGATGATGCCTGTAATAAGCCATGCTCGTGTGTCATATGTCGCACTACAGTTTGATTTTCAATACCGCTCCTGCTCAATGCGTCAGCTACAACGTTCGCTTTCCCTGGGTGATACTTAATAGTGAAGCCGTAGTCCTTCAGTAACTCAAGCCATCTCCTCTAACGCATGTTCAGATCTCTCTAAGTGAAAATGTATCTCAGACTCTGATGATCAGTGTAGAGTACGAACTGCTCTCCATATAAATGCCTCCAAGCCTTTAGTGCAAAAACGATTGCTGCAAGCTCCAAGTCATGCACTGGATAGTTTACCTCGTGGGGTCTCAATCATCGGGACAAGTAAGCTACTGGTTTACCCTCCTGCATCAAAACACATTCAAGTTCAATACCCGATGCATCTGTATACACTGACAAGCTCTTGCTCGGCTTTGACAATGTCAACACTAGTAAAGAATTCAATCTCTTATTCAACTCCCAGTAAGCTTGTTCACACTCCTCTAACCAACCAAATCTAACATCATTTTTGGTCAGTCTAGTTATCGATGCTGCAATCGAGGAAAAACCCTGTACAAATCGGCGGTAGTACCCTGCTAGTACCAAGAAACTCCGAATGTTAGAAAAAGACTCAAGCGTCCTTCAGTCAATAATCGCCCAAATCTTCTCTGAATCCATAGAGATACCCTGATCGCTAATGACATGTCCAATAAATAACACTGCACTCAGCCAGAAATCACACTTTGCTAAATTTTGCGTACAGTTTATGCTCTCTCGGTGTCGTCAAAACCGCGTTGAGATGACTCGCGTGCTCCTCATGAGCCCTACGGTAAATCAAGATGTCGTTAATAGAGACAAAGACATATCTGTCCAAGAATGTTCTCAAGACCCTGTGCATCAAGTCCATGAAGATCGTCGGGGCATTAATCAACCCAAAAGGTATGACCGTGAACTCGAACAACCCATATCTTGTATTGAAAGTGGTCTTCTTGATGTCCTCTTCTCAAATCCTCAACTAATGATACCCTGAAGGCAAATCGATCTTCGAGACTTGGCGCCAGTCAAATAATCAAAAAGATCGTTGATTCTGGGGAGTGGGTAACGGTTCTTAACTATCACCTGATTCAACTTTCTATAGTCTATGCACATCCTTTTTGAGCCATCATTCTTCTTCATAAATAACACTAGAGCTCCCCAAGGTGACATGCTAGGGTGAATAAAACCCTTCTCCAGTAAGTCATCCAACTCCCTCCTGACCTTATCATGCTCTAACGGTGACATCCGGTAAGGTTTGCCAGCGACCGGGTAAGTCCCTGGTATTAGCTCAATGATGAACTCAATCGCTCGTGGCACTGGCAATCCTGGTAAATCATCTAGAAATACATCGACGAAGTCTCGGACTACAGGAACATCCTCAATCCTGACTTTAGTCCTAACCTCTGGCTCAACAATTACTGCAAATGCCTCTATCTCCTGAGTCGTAGCTAGTCAGACTCTAGTAATGGGTAATGCGGTCCTGACTCTGGTAAACGTGAACTCTAGAATCCTCGGAACTCGAAACGTGACGGTCTTCTAGAAGCAATCAAACTTTGCATGATATGCCGCCAACCAATCCATCCCTAAAAGTGCGTCAAACTCGAGGTACTCTAGGACTCGTAAGTCTATCATCAACTGATGCCCCTCTACCTCTATCATGCAGTCTCGACATATCCGGTTTGGGTATATCTAATCCTCAGCGGTTGTACTGAGGACAATGTGTGTGTCTAGCATATGTGATTCTAACCCTAACTCTCCTACCATGCATCCAACAATAAAAGATAATGTACTACCAGAATCTATCATAACATGCATCGGTCTACCCATAATAGATAACGTACCCTCGATGAGCTGTCTAGTCGCATCTCGATCTAGCTACGGGACTACATGTGCTCTCTCTCTAGCCTAACCCTACTGTGCTCCTCGTAATGTCGGTGGTGCCCTGCGATCAGATTTCAGGTGCCCTTTTTTACCACAATGATAGCATCGACGTTTCTCTTGCCTTTCTCCGAATCTCTGACCCTACCTTAGTCTCTCTGACTTGATCTCTCTAACCCCTGTCACGGCCTCCCTGATCCATATCCTGACGATACTGCTATGGCTGATGTCGCAGTTGCTCTACGGGTGCAGGTGTTAAGGCGTGCGTCTCCTGCCTATCCTCGTATTGGAATCGGCTGTCCATGTGATCAACCTTACAGTCTCTATCTAGCTGATCATCTCGACAACCCCAATCAGGCTGATCTCTCTGTCTTTTCAATCTCGGATTCGACCAAGAACCTTGACCCGCCTATTCTGCAGTACCTGTCGTACGCCTGCCCTCTCTCTTTAAGAGCAGTGTCTCATAAGATAATGCTCGATCGTACACCTGCTGAAGAGTAGTAGCACCTATCGAGACTATCGCGTCAACAATCCGCTCATCAACCCCACGTACAAAATATAAATCTGAAGCATCTTTGTGCCCACAACATCCATTAAGAACAGTAATAGGTATTGGTGCCGCTCCATGTACTTCATCAATGAGCGGTTACCCTGTCGTAGGGCCAGAAAATCCTCCCTCAGCCTCAGCCTCACCTGCATGGGAATGAACTCATCATAGAACAACTCTTGAAACTCTGCCCATGTCGCTAGCTGCGGGTGGATATCCAGATAAGTCATCCACCAAACCGTTGCATGACCTCTTAGACACACTCTGGATAAACGTGCCTATATGTTGTCGTCGTTTCGCATCGGCTTTTGAAAACGATGATACGAAACTATCCATTTCCTAGCTGCCCAGGGTCTCCACCTCTGTAACGGCCCGAATAAATTGACTTGTGCCACGTGTCAGATCAGGGTCGTATGTGGGATCCACTCGTCGAAAGACGCATATCCGAATCTTGGGTAGAGACATCGAGAATATTCAATTTGAGATCGGATTGCTAATTGTTGAGCTATTTTACGAGTGAGTATATGCGGAGAACTCGGTGAGCCGAAACACGAACGGATATATAAATGTGATAAAAAAAAGGATAAGATCAGGAGAGGAGAGAGAAAGAAAAGTGAAAGAGAGAAAAGCATAGAGGGAGAGATCGACAGCTGGGGAAGAAGAATAAAAGGGGGCGGCGGACGACGACGACGACGAAGGCGAGATCGGAGCCGGAGGCGGCCGGACGACGTCCCGGCATCGAAGGCCGCGGACAAGCAGCGCGACCCTTGCGAGGTCGCGGACGAACCAGCAGCGTGGCGGATCAAGAGGCGGCGCGGCTGCGACCGTGGCTGGACGGCTATGCAGTGGCACCAGCGACTCCAGCAACGATGGCGTGGCGTAGGCGCCGGCGGTAACGCCGATAGTGGCACGGCAGCGAGCCAGCAGCGGCATGGCAGCAAGGCGACGGCTCATGGCAGCGGGACGGCGTAGCTCCGCGATGACACCGGCAATGGCTCGGCGACGCTGGCAGCGGCGGTGGCGCAACGGTAGTGCGGCGCGGCAGCGACAGCGACGCCGGCAGCAACGATGGTGTGGCTGCGACACGATGAACGGCGCGGTGGCGCGTTGTCGATTGATCGGAGGCGTGACTTCGACGAGTTCGACGATGCGACAGATTCAAATGGTTTTGAAGGCCATGGTGAGCTTTATTTCACCAAATTTAGTTGTGATTTGAATAATTTTAGTAAATTAGCCCTAAATAATATAATGGTTACCAAGGACTTAGGAGTCGGGTGTCGGGTGCGTAAATCGAGACGCGAGCGAGACGTTAGGAGGTCCACGATTTCTCGAGGTAAGTAAACCTGTGAGGAACTGTACAGTAATTTCATTGCTTTGATATTGTTGATCATTGCTTTGATATTGTTATTCATTACTTGGATAGTATCTTTGAAAGTTCTATTGCGTGGAGTGGTCCATTGGCTATTGTTCACTGCTTTGTGATAGCTTCCTTTCACTATTGTTGATTACTGCTTTGTGATAGCTATCTTTGAAATTGTTGTTGGTTGAGTGGTCCATTGACAAGTGAGTCATTGTTACTTTTTATCTGCGATATGAGAAGGTTAGGGCTGGGAGGCGGTCTCGTCCTAAACTCGAGGTTTTCTTGGTCATCCGTCGATATCTCCCAATTGAGTGTACGTTGGGGGCTCTTATCCGGGTCCATGGATGTTTCATAGTCGCACGGGCTAGGGCTTGGAGGCAAGTGTCTCGTTCTAGATCCGGGTCTGTGGATATCTCATAGTCGCAAGGGTTAGGGCCGGGAGGCTGGGGTTTCATCCTAAACCCGAGTCTGCTGGGCTTTTGTCGCGACTCAACGACCTTTTGGTTGGGACTTCTTGTTATTTGGCCTCACTCATCGATTGATTTGTTACAGTCTTTTATATTCATGCGTGATATGTTTCCTTTCCTTCTAATTGCATGAATACGACTGGTTTAGTTATGTTTTGAAATGTTGTATATGTCCTACTGGATTTACTTACCTGGGCTTGTCATTCTTATGTTTGACTGAGTGCAGAGTCGCAGACGAGTAGCAAAGGGAAAACTCCAAAGCTAGGTGAAATTTGTGTATATCTTGTATTACTCTCCTCTGATGATACATTTATGCTGGGTTCCACAATTAGGTTGCCTAACTCCTGGATATTATTGTTGCGTTATTTCATGTAGTATTGCTTCCACTTAATTTGTAAAACTTGAAAAATATTAATAACTCAACTCAAAAAATTGTGAATTTACGTAATATGATGTATTGGAAGGCTGACTATGCTTGCGTTGACCTTGCGAGACTGACTCGGGGGTCCACGTGGGCTTAAGCCGGGCGGGGCCCAATTTGTGGAAAATTGGGGCTGTCACAGTTGGTATCAGAGCCGAAGTTTTAAATACTCGACTCTTAAAATTAAAACACAAAATTAGCGAAAGTTAGGAATGGTTGAACTTAGAGTGGAACCCTATGATCCTGACTTAGGTCTTCGTTGGGAAGTGAGGAGAGTTTGGGAAAATAAAAATGTATCATATATGGTATATTTGTTGTGTTGTTATATACTATATACGATATCGATAATTATGCACTGATTCGAGGAATCGTGGCTATGAAAAATGCGATGACACTTCAGACCGGGTCTAGGAATGATCGTGGTGCTGCGGGATTCAGGCAGGGCCTACAGTGGCCGAGAAGGCATGGGATCAGGTTAAGCTCATATTTCTTGCACTTGTACGATTGTTAGCAATTGGCTGATTGCGGCCAAATATAAGTGCCTCATAGTCTAGATTTAGAATATGCTGTCTCAATTACTTGCATAGATATTTGAGTTGTATCTAGTTGTGCAAATTGCTTCCATACTATCTAGCGACAAAAGAAAGGCATCATAAAAAAATTGAATGAATTCTATAATAAGAGATAATGGATGAAGGGCTTTAAATATGATGATGACTTGAGGACCATAGTAGAGGGTACCTAAAACTGAGGCTTTCAAAATGATGATCATAACTTTTAAAATGCACTTGAAACATATTAACCAATAGATGCTAAATCATGGCAGCTCTTGATGTGGGCATAACAATACATATATATAGATTGCCAAGCAAAGTAAAACTCAATCAAAAGAGTTCAACAATGCCTATTTATTCTCAAAGCAAGAATTTTAAAACTGACAAAGTTTGAGATGAGGTAGAACGTGAAATGTTAGGAAAAAGAAATCAATAGGTGCTCTACAAATAAATCGTGAGACAAGTGGGATTACGCAGACTCTAAGGGAGCAGAGTGTTGAAATGACTTGAGAGCTAACGATTACATCATATACGGACTCCTTTAGCTTTGACGAAAGCTTTGGAGTAGTATTGTTGGATCAGAAGCCCAAGTACCTCTACTTTAGTGATACTATACATTTATGGCCTATTTGGTTCACATTTTAGTGAATCCAAACACATGAGATTAATTAGTGATGGGACTAACACATGGGTTTAGATAGTTTAGTCCTATTTGTGTATCTTGTTTGGTTGGGAGTTTTAAGGTTGGGATTAAATGAGGTTGTACATGTACATTTACCAAAGTACCCTTTAGATAAAAAACACCAAAACCCCCCATTTCACACATTTCTCATCTCTTTGCTCATGAAAATCGCGCTGCTGCTCCTCCTGAAGATCGGTGCTGCTTCTGCTCCTCCTGAAGATCGGCACTGCTGCTCGCGGAATCAAATTTCGACCTTCAAAATGTTTTTCTTGCGTGCTTGTCTTATGGTTTGTACTGCAAAATCATACTGTAAGCTTCTAAGTAATCTCTTACTGGTTGTTCGGTATACTTCACTAAATTAGCTGCAAGCTTGCTCACTGGCTTGAACTGCTCCATGACCAACCATACTTTTTTTTTTTTGACGAACCAACCATACTTTAATACATACCTTTATTAGAATCTGGTCTTAAGAAGTAATCCGCATAGGTTGACTCATATCAGTGAGTTTTTCATTCATGGAATGCCTTCAACAAATTGGCTACTGCATAGGTTGTTTGGGCCCAAAATGATTGTCTTCATAAAAAAATAAGCATATTTTGATAGTCATACCATGAGTGAAAAAAAATTGAAAGGAAACAGAACCAAATGCGGATAATCCATAGCTACAAGCAGTTCGGATACCAAATTGTGGATTAAGAATTTCAGCTTCATGAGACTGATTGTTCCATAACAACAAGTCTGTTTGATTGTCCTCAAAATGATCGATTTCGGCTGGTTCGATTTCGGCCGAAAGCTGTCGAGCCTGTTCGATTTCGGCTTAGGGTTTCTCCTCTCCTTCTCGCACAAACCGGCGCCTTGCGGTTCACGGCCTTCCTCCTCCTCGCTTCATCTTCGGCCGTCGATGCGAAACAGGGAGGGAGAACGAAGAATAAGTCGCGGTCGCGGTGGTCCAAGTCTCGCGAAGAAGATGACCAAAACAGGGAAACGGAGGTCGATTGATTCAAATCAGTGAGAATTGTTGTTTGGTGTTTGTGTTAATGGGAGGGGTAAAGTGGTAATCTCCTCCACCACCCACTATGGATTAGCTAATCCCATCAAAAATGGTGGTATTATTTAATCCACTACCATGCCTCTTAACTAGTCCGCTGGCCTAGTTAATCCTCCAAGATAACGGCGGATTAACTAGTCCAGCGTAGCTAATCCGGGCTAATCCCATGAACCAAACAGGCCAGTCTTAGGGTTGGTGAAGTCGACCACCACCTTTAGGGACTTATAAATGAATTAAGTGTTACGAGTTGAGGTAGAGTCCGCGAATCGTTCTAACAGTTAGTGGCCACCTAAGTATAAATCTTACGAGATTGTACATCTCAAGACTGTTCACATTTTAAAATTTGTTCAGATGCGTTAGTAAATGTAGGGAAAGGAATTTTCGTGCAAGTAAACACGCGCGTTTGAATTTCCTAAGAAAAGAATAACACACTTATAGAAAAAAAAACAAACAAACAAACAACAAGAGCGTTCAAGTGAATGGGTTGAACTCGTACTTACATGAGGAGATGCTGAGCGCGCCAACTGATATGGGAATTAGAAGGACGGCTAAGACAAGGCAGTCTCACGAGTTTCAACGACATCACTTGAAAAAGTTCACAGTGGTATGAATCTCGGAGCAGCAAAGGTTCATGACGTCTTGGCCACACCATATCATATGAGGTCGAGCATCGAATCAGCTTCGTTGTTCGGCGAGGCTGATGTCTAGTTATGCACTACGGTGGCGTCGATGGGGACACTCAAGGATTGGGCTGAGTTCAAGAATGGTGATGCATTATATGGATCGGTATCTACGCTTGATAGAGTAGGCTGGAGTGCAGTCGATACTGACGCCGACCATGCTTACTACTTTATACACGGTCTACTGGACTCGATTGGGTTTGGGGTAGTGACAACGGCTCGAACACATGATCAGAGTAAAATGAGGGTTAGACGGTCGTGGCAATGAGATCAACCTCAGAGCGTATCGCATTTCCATCATGTGCGGCGTGTATGGCGCCAGTGTTAGATGGACCAACACAAAGTTTCGCTAGTGTAGGACAACATCTAGCACCGTCAGATCCTTAGCATAAGGAGACAGTGGCGAGAGATAGGGGCAAAGATCCAGTCGAGTGCACTGACAGGGACATCTATTTAGTCATGCACAGGGATAAGGACATGGATACGGTACATTTGGATCGTGATTTCAACGTATCTGCATGGGCGTATGGACAGCCAGGTACAGCGGAGCCAGAAACTTATGCATGCTATTGCCACGTCAGGTCTATCTAGTCTCCCTATATCCAAAAGTAAAGAAAAATATCAAAATAACATGTACTAGTGTGTCCTCGACCGTGGGCAATCAGATGAAGTCGCCAAAAATCCTTTTGCCCCCTCTAGTATTGGGATCTGCACTCGACCATCACGAAAAGCAGAATGGAAAGTACAGTTAGTAAGAATCCAAATGAAGTACACCGAACATTTATAAGAAAATAAATAGATACCAATAATCATGTTAAATAATCACGCGGAAACTAAACAGGCATATGTGCTACGATCATCACATGAATAAATAACACGAGAGAAACAAAGTGTGTACTCGTCCCAGTCAGACTAAACTGTACTTCGGACCCCTAGGATCCTTTCGGTGGGTGCCCCCACTTCCTTTCACCTGGTTCCTTGTGGTGCGTATCTGACACATGAGCCCTTAACGCAACTCGGGTTGCAATTCACCAAGTGCCTGATCACACGTGCTACATCCTAATGTGCAATAAGTACACTACGAATATCAGGTGGGTGTAACTCGACAACCAACCCAAATGTATTACGGAATAATGTATAATAACAAGGAATAGGAAATCAACGATGAAAAGTAAATCCTTAGTGACTTCCAGATGAATTCTTACTTACCTCAAAAATGTACTCTGAAGCCCCACTCACGTCTCGAGATACGTATCCGACTCCCGACTATGGTTTCCTAAGTTCCTGGTGTCCAATTAAACCATTTTAATTAGTTTAGAGTCAAATTAAGTGAATTTCTAATGTGTGGGCAAAAATATAAAAATTTTATTCCAAAAATTTTGGTTTGACACACTTTTCGTGTTATACCAGGGTTTCAAACGCCCGAAAAAAATTCTCGAATACTATTTTTCTATCTTTTTCTCATTTTTATATTCTTCCTGATTTTTTGGATTTTTTCCATAATTTTCTAGATAATTTTCTTATTTTTTTGTAATTTATTTAATTTAAAACTATTTTTAAAATTTATTTTTAATATTATATTATTTAAATAAATGGGTGGGTTCCTGGACCGGGTTTGACCCGATCCAACCGGGTCCAGTCTGGTCGGCCCAACCGGGTCGGGCCCGGACCGGCCCGGCCTGATCTAGGGGTTGCACACACGCACACACATGTGTGCACCCCTCCCCCACCCGATCTCCTTCTTCACAGAGACGTTGGTCTCTATTTTTTTTTTCTTTCAACCAACAACAACAACAATAACAACTTCAACAACATCATCAACAACTACCAACACCATTAATATCAAGTTTTCTCCAACATTTATCCAACAATCAACTTCTACCATTAAAACACATTCAAGCTTTATTTTAATTGAAAATTTTAAAAAAAGTGGAGATGCTCACCTTGATCACTTGCTTCCTTGATCAAATCACTTCCTAGACTCCAAGGATCTCATACAAATCTCACATTCTCAATGGTTGTTATCAAATTTTCAAGGAATTACACACTTTGTTTTCTTGCTTTGTGCCGAGGAGAGGGAAATAGAGAAAACATGGAGGAGAGTGAAGAAATGAGTGGTAATCCTCATTTTGGGGTGTTAGGTGTATAGGTTTTCATTTTTCCATTTGCTCCTCATTAGACACCAATTTGTTTTTTTTTTCCTTGTTCATTTACCTTCGGTTACCCGGTGTCCCGCACCTCGGCACGCATAATGCGGCGCGCTATAGTCGCCAATTTTGATCAATCGGTCTGGACTGTGTTTATCATTAATATTTGTCACATTTTATTAAGTTGAATATCCAATTTGTTTTTCCAACCAAGTGTACCCACAGTTCGCTCGCTCAGTACGCGTATTGACATATTTCTCGAGGCGAACACCCGTTACACCATCTCGCTCAATTCAATGATATAAATACACTCATGCGATGCTAGGTAAATAATTTGATATATGACATCGCAAATAGGCAAACAATCACGCAAAATCACTATTTACCTAGTCAAGCGTGCCATTACCTATCTGCGACATCCATGCTGATCTGAGTTAGCGTCCAAGTCTGAAAATAATCAATAATAACGGCGTAATTAAAATTTACACTAATAGTACATTTTTTTATTAATGAATCAAGTCGTGAACATATATTTAATCACATGTTATGTTTTTACATAAAAAAAAGAAAACTATTTTGTATTAAATTTATTTTCAAAATATTATTCAACCATAGTTGAACTTGTTGCCTTATTATATTACCGACAAGAATTACTTGTCATGACAATTAGATACTATAATTTGTGAATAAAACATCTATTCAAGACTATATTTCGTTATACATAATTTAAATCATTTGCCAATATCTCTTTAGAGATTGTTGAGTCTCAAGCTACAAAATTTAATTAGTCAAATATTAATTATAATTCCGCAATTTTATTACCTTTATGTTGAGGCTATGTGGAAATGTGACTGATGAGACAGTAAAAATAAGGTCACGTAGCCCGCCTCGATTTATTGCTGCAACAAATATCGAGTGCGCGCGTCAATCCAATAAATATTAAGGATTGATTTCTTGTCTCATGGTAGCTGAGTAAAATAATGAGATATTATAAATATAATATCGCTCCCGTCCAATTAGTTCAACTTCAAATTAAGAAGCATATGTTCCATATAATGATCATGATCGCAATAATAAATTTATGGACGTGGAAAATGTGAAAATATCAAGTAAAGGTCGTATTGATAATTCCACAAAAAATTGGAACAAAAGTGGTGCACCACTACAAAGGGCAAATAATTATTGACAATGAGCGCTCATAATTGTGACATTTTTTGTCATATATGAAAGGCTATTTTGCCTAAATATTGTCATATATATACCCGAATTTTTTGTAACCTTTACCATGCCTTCAAAATCAAAGGCAAAATATTATGAATTTTATCATTGAAAATTGGTCGTTAAAGCAGGCACATCGAGATGTGTTTAAATTGTGACCTAAATATGAGCGATGAGTTTATGTCTTGTGTATCGTGCTACATGCATGCACATTATAATATAAAAGTGAATATTTCTCGAATTTGAACTTAGCAGAGGCTAGTGTTCAGGCAATATCTGGTACAACAATTTTATTGTTAATGTCTTGTTTAGAAGAAGTCTACTCAGAATAATAGAAAATTTATCTATATGAATATGATTTAATAGAGTATAATATTCTCAGCTTTAACTTCTGGAATATATACGGTATATTAAAACGAATGTCGTCATAAATCAAATGACATTCATAATGTGGAAAGATATATTTGATTATCCATAATCATCAATAATGCGAAAATATCGTAAATTTGCACAGACATCCTTTATTGAACTGGATTTTTTTTTATCAGCTGGAGATCATCTCAAGGAAGATCAATAGGAGACTTATATTGATTTAACTCTCCATTAATCATATTATAAGATGCATTGGATCCCTAAGAGGGAATTTATTTATAGCAAGTTTTGCTAATTGTCACTTCGATGAAATAATTTTCCCACTATTAAGGGGAGATATAAGCCAATTCAAAAGGAATGAGGTGAAATTGTTTGAAACACATCAAATTTCATTAAATTTGTTGTATTATGGTCCATTTATAAATTAATATGAACTCGAAGTTCAAAGGATCATTCAATAGCAATAAGTTATGAATTAATCACTTGATGCAAGTATTATATACAAGAGAGTGGCAATTATATGCTTCAACATTAAATGGTTCATATAGAAAATGATGTCCATGTGCAACAAAATGCACTAGGTGTCTCACCCATGTGAACATGAGGGGGAGAATCAAAATGAGTTATTGGTTAATGTATTGCACTATTTTTTCCTTTGCTATGGTTTTATCCCGCTAGGTTTTCTTTGCAAAGGTTTTTAATGAGGCAATTCTAACAATATTAAAACTTTATATCTAGAATGATTACTGTATTGCACTCTTTTCCTTTTGCTATGTGTGAAGGCCCCAAATTCTGAGGCAAACCGGGCACAACCACGTCGCTGGACACGTCACTAAGCCATGCTACGTCACTTGCACACCTATCTGTGACGGCCCGCGAGCTTACCATCTAATACTCCAACTTAGTAAATTTTGATATTTAAATGATTATTTTAGCAAAATATACTAAGTTATAAAGTTTTATAACTTAATTCATTTGTTTTGATTTATTTAAGTTATTTTAGTAGCGGAAGTCTTAATAACAAGCATATAATTAATGTAAACAAGTTACGCAATATTTAACAACCTATGGGGTGGAAACCCAACAAAAATGATAACATGTATATCAGTTAAGACGACAAAAATGTATAATAGGCGTCAATATACATGTATCAGGTGAAAGGTCTCCCAAAATGGTCCCAAAAATATGTATACGTAAATACAATCACCTACAAGTAAGCTAGTGGAGGCGCTCCAAATCAGAGGTAGTCGCCAATCACCGCCTTCCCCCGGCTCATTGTAGGATTTGCGACTTGCCACCAACAACAAAGACAAGTTCCAGGTAAGTAAATCCTATAGAGATTCAGTTAGTATTCACAAGAAATCCAAGGAAACGGCTACAATTCGTGCACATAAAGTAAATGAACAAGAACATAAAGCATGAATATAAGTCGTGAAATAATCAAGAATATGGAACGCGAGTGTGGTGTATAGCTGTCTAGCCCTGGGACTAAATACTAAACTGAGAAGGCCCTCGAGATGAGGAAATCCACACCCCCTCTTCACGGTCGAAATGAGAAACTCTGTTGGTCGGAAGGTAGACTTCCGCCCAACGCCTCAAAGGAGAGGAAATCTGTGACGGAGGTGGGCCTCACGTTAACTCGCTCTCGAGATCATCGGCTCGTTGAGAGAAACCTCACGCGTGGTCTAGGGTATGACCAACACCATAGCAACAATTTGATCATCATCAACGAGAGAGCCGGAAATGGGTCACACCGTCCTTTCGACCATACACAGACTCACGCGAGAATAGAATAAACATGAAAATAGAACTGGCGAAAAGTAATGTGAAATAAATAATTTACAAGGAAAATAAGTAAATTCTAATCTGACTTTCTCGTGGGTTTACTTACCTCAAACAATCGCAAATATTTCTCCAAAAATGTCCCACTCGCACCTCGAGATACGCCCTCGACACCCGACTATGGTAGCCTAAGTCCCTGGAGTCCATTTATACCAATTAAATTACTTAAGTCATTTCAATCACAACTAAATTAAGTGAAGTAAACCTCACCTTCATCTTGTCGTCGAACTTCGTCGAATCGCGCCCCTCGTCAAGGATCGATCGGTCCGACAACGTGCCATCGCGCAGTTCACTGCGTCGCTGCCGCTGTCGCGCCGTCGCCGCTGACGCACGGACGCTGCCGAGAGAAATCTTGTGATGGAGGTAGGCCTCACGTCAACTCGCTCTCGAGATCATCGACTCGCTGAGAGAAACCTCACGCGTAGTCTAGGGTATGACCAACAATGTAGCAACAATCGGATCATCATCAACAAGAGAGCCGAAAAGGGGTCACACCATCCCTTCATACATAGACACACGCGGGAATAGAATAAACATGAAAACTGAACTCGGGAAAAATAATGTGAAATAAATAATTTACAAGGATAATAAGTAAATTTTAAGCTGAATTTCTCATGAGTTTACTTACCTCAAACAATCGCAAATATCTCTCTAGAAATGTCCCGCTCATGCCTCAAGATACGCGTCCGACACCCGACTATGGTAGCCTAAGTCCCTGGTGTCCATTTATACAAATTAAATTACTTAAGTCATTTCAATCACAACTATATTAGATGAAGTAAACCTCACCTTCATCTCGTCGTCGAACTTCGTCGAATCGCACCCCTCGTCAAGGATCGATCTGTCCGACGACGCGCCACCGCGCTGCTGCCGCCACCGCGCCGCTGCCACTGCCACTCCGACACCGCTGCTGAGCCGACGCCGCCGCCGCGTGGACGTTGCCGCGCAGACGTTGCGGTCGCCGTCCCACTGCCACCGTCGTCGCTGCGGCGCCGTCGCTGCCGACTGTCTCCGCTGCAGACCGTCACTGCTGATCTCGCCAGAACTACTGTTGTCATGCCGCGCCACCGCTGGAGTAGCCGATGGTTCGATCGCCGCCGCTGCCTCGCAGCTGCAGTGCAGCGTCTTTTGCCTATGTAGCTCCCATCGTCTCTCCACACCGCGCCACCTCCTAGCACGGAAACTGTCGTTCACTGCCCTCGCCGGCTCGCTGTCCCGCCGTCGCTGAAATTGCTTCGCCGCCATTAGCGGCGCAGTTGGTCCGCCGCTGCACAGTTGGTTCGATCTCGCCACCAGCCGCGCTCATGGCCTGCGTCGGCATCGTCACTGCCGCGGCTGCTCGCCACTGCACCGGGAGCCGTCATCGCCGCCGCGTCCGGCTCGTCCTCGCCGGATCTCCTTCTCTCTAGTTCCATCTCTCTCTCTTCTTTTCCCTCTCCTTCTCTTCTTTTCTTTCCTCTATTATCTGGTTTTTTTCCTTTTTTTTTGGAAAGGACAAAATGAAATGATGAGGGATGGGCTTGATGTGATGTGTGTCATGATGGGGTGAGTGATGTGTCCACTCAATCCCACACTACCTCGTACACCCGCCTTACGCGCACACCGCGGCGTCGTACACTCTTGTCACTACACACACATAACACGACCAAACGTAATTCTCGATTAACGTGGCGTGAACTATTAAATAATAGTAAAATAAATAAACAATCGCCACACAAAAATAACATATTTCACCTCATTAGGCATGCCCTAGACTTTTCCGCGACGTCCACGTTTATCTGGGCTTAGGTTCTTCTTCCGTAATTTGTCAGTTAATCGGGATTAATTAAAGCGGGCCGTTACACTATGGTTTTATCCCACTGGGTTATTCTAGCAAGGTTTTTTAAGGAAGCAATTCTAAAATTATTATACTTCATATAAAATAAATAAATAAATAAATTATGAGAGCAATTAATTATTCTAGCAAGGATTTTTCCCGCGGAGTTTTTCTAGTAGTGGTTTTAATGAGACATTTATATTATCTCTAAGTGTATCAATGTGTTGCATTCTTTTTCTTTAGCTATGATTTTGTCCTACTGGGTTTTCCTAGCAAGGTTTTTAATGAGGCAATCAACAAATATTATACTACAAAGCAATATTGTGACAAGCCCAGTTCCCCACGACACTGGGCCCCGCTCGGCCTAAACCCCGAGGACCACATGACAAGTGACACGTATACTTTACTGGTCTTTACAAATATTATACTTTTTTTCTTGTACTAGATTTTTTCCGACAGAGTTTTTTCTAGTAAAAGTTTAACGAGACACATTATTTCAACAAGTTTCGTCCAAGGGGGGTTGTTATGAAATGAATGGACACTTGTGCATGTATGTGACCACATTGTAAAGCATGGTTTTCACATTGAATTGTAACATGAAGCATGGATCTCACACTTCATGTAACTTTTAATCATCTCCAATGTACACCAACTCTTTCATTTATTGTCTATGTTGCTTGTGATGTGTTGTATGACTTGTGTTGTACGTATAACTTGTACAGATTGTACAACTACAATTATCCTCATTACCAAATGACCTATATAAAAGGTGCTAACCCCATTGTAATTCACACACGAATGTTGGAATGGAAATCTATACATTTCTCAACTCTAGCTCTCTTCTCTCTTGTCTCATCTTCTTTACTTGTTTTAGTAGTTCTTAATTTATATCTTATATGCTTATGTCTCTAGCAAGTCCAACTTAAGTTTTAATTGGCTTACAACTTAGATTAACAACAATTTCTTTGCAAGTTATGCAAAATTTATAGGGAGATAATATTTCATTTACTAATACTATAAATATTTGAAAAATATAAAAAATTATTGTGCATGATCTACACTGTCAAATGTCGTAGTCATGCGGTTGAGGTTCGGGATTTGGGTTTGTGACACTCGATCAAAGCTCTAGTGCTTCCTCTCCTCTCGATCTCTGATTTCTTAGTATGTATTTCGCTCGATATCTAATTTCTCAATCTCTATCTCATTGCAATTCTCGGTCATCTTTGTCTGATTGTCGATGCGTACCATCCCTTCCTCTTTATCTCTATAGAGAAAATGAAACCCTATTGATCAATCTCTTATGCACTTTGCAGATTCCTTAATGACGTCCGAAATCTCAACGCTCTCTTCTCATGCTTCAGATTTCTTCATTGTATTTCTTAGATTTGTAATCTAAATTAGATTAGTGTTTGAGTTTGATTAGGACTTCGAGTTAGAGTATGAGTCTATTTAGGATCTCCAAGTTTGATTAGGAGTTTGGTTATGTGAGTCTATAAATTAGAGTTAAGCCCTGGCATTGTATTTTAACGAGTTTATTAGATATTAAAAAAGTGTGTCATTGCGGTGTCTCAAAACCTAACATGATATTATAGCAAAAGTGAGATCCTGAGATCTGTGAGAGTGAGACCGAGATTTTAGATCTACGGTCTGAGACTTTGTTCAAGATCGAACAAAGAATTTAGGATTCGCATCTATTGAGAGATCGAAGCATGCATGTTTCTTGTTTTGGAGAAGAAACGGAGATTTGAACAATTTGTTCGAAGTATGTGCGGCAGTGAGGTAAAATCGAAATTGAGATTTTTGATTTGGTGTGAATTATGGCGACATCGGGGAACGGCCAAGTTCAACATACTCTTCCGATATTCGACGGGAAGAAGTTTGATAGATGGAGCACTCTGATGAGATTTTTGTCCAGTTTTCAAGATTTGCTCGCAGTAGTAGCACATGAGTTCGAAGACCCAGGGGCCAATGCTACCTCGACACAAAAGAAGCTTCGTAAGAAAGATCAGAAGACACTTTATTTTATTTTGCGAACGCTTGATGATGTGGCATTTGAGAAAGTGCAACTGGCGAAGACATCAAAGGAAGCATGGGACACTTTAGAGACGTCCTACAAGGGTGTACAAAAAGCCAAGAAAGTTCGGTTGCAAACTTTAAGGCGACAATTCGAGTTGATCGAGATGGATGACTCAGAAGATATAGAGAAGTACACCAATCGTGTTCAGACAATCGTCAATCAGTTAAAGATGAATGGCGGAGAAGTCGCGGATCTCGATGTGAACGAGAAGATTTTGCGCGCCTTGACCACGAAGTTCGACCATGTAGTAGCTGCTATTATGGAGTCCGAGACAAATTATGAGACCAAGTCAGTTGAAGAAATCATTAGTTCATTACGAGCACATGAACAACGAATCAATGAAAAAAGTGAAAAAATCAAGCTTAATGAGCAGGCATTGAAGACTACAGTTGTCCCGAAGCTAAAGAAGAATTATGAATTCAAAGGCCGTGATAAAGTCAACAACAATGATAGAGGTCAGAATAATAATCAGCAGTGGTGGGATATAAATAAAGGTCGTAGACGAGACGAATGTCACGAACAATAGAGAAATCAGATTCAGTGTTTCAACTGTCGCAAGTTTGGGCATATAGCCAGAGATTGCAACAATAAACAACTTGCCAAATCTGCCGAGCATGTGTCATTTTCC
The DNA here is from genome assembly GCA_039657365.1 of Stephania yunnanensis. Classification (NCBI taxonomy): domain Eukaryota; kingdom Viridiplantae; phylum Streptophyta; class Magnoliopsida; order Ranunculales; family Menispermaceae; genus Stephania; species Stephania yunnanensis. Next base: position 35,017,922 of record CM077583.1, on the reverse strand, counting down.
CAAGGCAATGATTGTACCCAAACACTTTTTATGGTTTCGTAGCCAAGAAAAATCGCAAAACTATGTGTGGTATCTTGATAGTAGATGCTCCAACCACAAGTGTGGTAATAGAGAGTCGTTTGAAGAATTAGATGAGTTGATGACGACAGAGGTCAAGTTTGTTGATGATAGTAAACTTCCAGTCAAAGGAAAAGGAAGAGTTCTAATCCAGTTGAAGAACGGTGATCATCGGTATATCTCTTATATTCTTTATGTGCCTACAATGAATAACAATCTATTGAGTTTGGGGCAGCTTGTAGAGAAAGGGTACACAATGAATTTGAAAGATAGCCATCTCACTGTATTTGACTCTAAAGGTATGATCATTTTTAAGTCTCCTTTGAAAAATAGGTTGTTTCAGATTGAGATTAAGACTGGATCTTATCTATGTTTTAAATCCATTGTTTCTGATGAGTCATGGCTATGGCACTTGAGATATGGTCATCTGAAATTCAAAAGTTTAAAGTTGCTCACTCAAAAGAGATTAGTGAAAGGATTGCCTGTTATTCAACATCCGGAGCAGTTTTGTAAAGGGTGTATTTTAGGGAAGCAACAAAGACAATCATTCGCTTCCAACTCTCCGTGGCGTGCCAGATCTCCATTACACTTGGTTCACTCAGATCTTTGTGGTCCTATGCAGACAGCTTCACTAGGAGGGAATAAATATTTTTTGACTTTTATTGATGACTACAGCAGGAAGATTTGGGTGTATTTTCTTAACAACAAGTCAGACGCGTTTACTTGTTTTTAGAAGTTCAAGGCGTATGTGGAGAAACAAAGTGGATGCTACATTAAGATTTTGAGGACAGATGGCGGTGGTGAATACAAGTCCTCCATATTTTTTTATTTTTGTGATCATCATGGGATCAAGTATGAGATCACTCCACCACATACACCGCAATATAACGGTGTTGCAAAAAGAAAGAATAGGACAATTATGGACATGACTCGTAGCATGTTGAAAGCGAAAGGCTTACCTAATTCTTTCAGGCTGAAGCAGTTGCATGTTCAGTTTATTTACTGAATATGTCTCCTATAACAGTCGTGTCTCATCTTACGCCAGAAGAGGCTTGGAGTGGTTACAAGCCAGATGTCAGACACTTGAAAGTGTTTGGATCCACTGCGTATGTTCATGTTCCTGATGCTAATAGGAAGAAACTGGTTGAAAAAAACGTGAAGGTCATTTTTCTTGGCTATGTTTCAGGGCAGATTGGAGCATACAAATTATTTACTCGATCACTAAATCTGTAATTATCAGAAAAGATATATTTTGATGAGGCAAATGCATGGGTTTGGGACACAAAAGGCAAGGAAATTGCTCAATCTGTTGCAATCAGGTTTAATGATGAGGCTTATACTTCAACAAGTATTTCTCCTACCACGGGCACTGTTTCGACTAGTACCAGTATTAGACTCCAGAGTACGAATGGTAGAATACATAGGAATCCTAAGCTGCCAGCTTGCCTTCAGGATTGTCAGGTTACCTCTGATGCTGCGGTTGATGATGATGGAAATTTATTTCATTATGCCATGTTTGCAGATTCATACCCTATTAGATTTAGTTAAGTCGTGCGAGATAGATGTTGGGTTGATGCTATGAATTCCGAAATCGAGGCTATTGAGAAAAATGACACTTGGGAACTTGTTGATGTTCCTCAAGGTCAAAAAGCCATTTATGTCAAATGGGTTTTCAAGACAAAAATGAAACCCAATGGAGATGTGGAGCGCTACAAAGCTAGATTGGTGGCCAAAAGATATGAGCAGAGGCCTGGCTTTGATTATCAGGAAGTGTTTGCTCCAGTTGCTCGCCTTGAGACGGTCCGATTATTGATTGCCATCGCTGACCAGAGAAGGTGGAAACTTCACCAGATGGATGTGAAATCAACTTTTCTAAACGGCTACTTAGATGAAGTAGTTTACGTTAAGCAGCCAACAGGATATGTTCAAGAAGGCAGAGAAGATAAAGTTTATAAGCTGAATAAAGCACTTTATGGCTTAAAACAGGCACCGCGAGCTTGGAATAAAAGAATTGATGAATTATTTTTGGGTTATAGACTGGAAAAATGTGTTTATGAACATGCCTTGTATGTGAAGATTGATGCTTCTACTGGTACTGCAATGATAGTTTTCTTTATGTTGATGATTTGATTTTCACTGGAAATGACAACAACATGATTGAAGACTTTAAGGCAACTATGATGCGAGAGTTTGAGATGTCGGACGTTGGTCTAATGTCATACATCCTAGGCATTGAGGTCCATCAGCGAGATGATGTCATTTTTATATGTTAGAAACGATATGCAGCTGAGATCTTGACGAAATTTGAGATGTCTAGATGTAATCTTGCCTCTACAGCTATGTAGGTTGGTACCAAGTTGTCCAAAACTGGACCGGATGCACCAGTTGACTCGACATATTTCGAGCATATAGTTGGGAGTTTGAGATACTTGACTTGCACTAGACCTGATATTCTTTATGGCGTTGGATTACTCAGTAGATACATGGAGCACCCTCGACAATCTCATTTGAATGCAGCAAAGAGAATTTTGCGTTATATTCGAGGTACTACTGATCATGGGTTACTTTATTCCTCTTCAAAGGATAGTTCTTTGTTTGGCTATTCTGACAGTGATTGGGGAGGACACCAGGATGATCGAAAAAGTACTTCTGGCTATGTTTTTTTATTATGGTTCTAAGATTTTTTCGTGGTCTTCGAAGAAGCAGTCTGTCGTCGCGTTGTCTACTTGTGAGGCTGAGTACATTGCGGTTGCCTCTAGTGCATGTCAGGCTATTTGGTTGAGAAAGTTATTATCTCAGATTCATTTTCAGTGTAATGGTCCTACACCAATCTATGTTGATAATGTTTCGGCTATTGATTTAGCAAAAAACCCAGTTACACATGGTCGGAGTACGCATTTTGATATGCGATATCACTTTCTACTTGATCAGGTGGAGAATAAAGAGATAGAGCTGGTATACTGCAGATCAGAGGATCAAGTTGCAGATTTGTTTACAAAGGCATTGAAGATTGAATCTTTCATGAAGTTAAAGGCTATGATTGGGGTTTGTCCAATCTGAATTATGGGGGGATGATGTTTTTGTTTTTTAATTCAGATAGGTAATTCAGATTATGAGGGGATGTTAGAGTTGTAATCTAAATTAGATTAGTGTTTGAGTTTGATTAGGACTTCGAGTTAGAGTATGAGTCTATTTTGGATCTCCTAGTTGGATTAGGAGTATGCTTATGTGAGTCTATAAATTAGAGTTAAGCCCCCGCATTGTATTTTAACGAGTTTATTAGATATTAATAAAGTGTGTCATTGCGTTGTCTCAAAACCTAACATTGTCAGTGCTAGTTTAGACTCCTAATTTGGCGAATCAGGTAAGTTTTCTTTTCTTTTTTTATGACTAATTTAACGATTTCGTGATCGATTTAGGTTTAATTAAATGATTCCTCTAAGTTTAGCTTTAGGTATAGATTTTTCGAAACCGATCGGTTTGATTTGCAAATCGTTGAACATAACACGGTTTTTGTTGACTTTGTGTGATTTTTGGGCCTACCAAGGTGATTCCATGTGCGAGGCTTCGCATTGAATTCGAACAACAGAAGGTTTGATTTTTATTTTATTTTATTTTTTTAACTTATAATGGTTGTCTAGGTTTGAGGATTAATGCTTGTGTTGTTGTGATAAATTGCAACAAATGTATTCCAAGTCGTTCACTGGTGTAGTAATTTGTATTGTTTAGGGCATAGTTGGTGTTTAACACTAATTTACAATTCATGAACTTTGTACAGAATTCTTAAAAGGCATACTTTAGTTATGTTGGGACATTGATCTAATTTATGTTGAAATTCACAGAAGTGACTGAATTTATTTTTTAAAGCCAATAAACTTTGTCTACAAATTTGTGTTCCTTAATTTGTTGGGTGAGAGCATTGATGTCGTGTTGCAAAGAAGGAAGTGGGAACGTTGTTGTTAATATGCGTTATCCTTTTGTTGCAATCTTTTGTTACTGGCCATTCATGTGGTAATCTTCTCTGCTTCCATTTTGATCAAGTTTGGATCTTTAAGTTGTCTATGATCATGTACTTATGTCATATAGGAGGGAATACAAGGCTTCATAATTTTTGCGTTGGATTGTAAGGTCACTTTCTCCTAGCTTCGTTTTTTTTCGTTAATTCAGGATATGATTATCAAGTGAATTCTTTTAGCAGTAACATTGTGTTTCCTTTTTGTATGTACCAGCTTTTATGTTTTGTACTATGAAATTATTGTATGACATGAACGTTGAGTTTGCTTGCTTCATTCATTTCATTGCATCTTCTATTCTTAGTCAAAGTTGCGTTTTGTTATGAGCTCTTTTTGTCTATGTATATATATATATATATATATATGTGGAAATAGAACGCATGATTATTTTAAATTGTTCTTTTCACCTTCATTGATACTTTAGTTGCCTACTATAGGACTACTGTTTTCTGTGTAGATATTGTAGATGAGTTGGTGCTTGTTTTAAAGTGTGCTTCTCACATTCTTTTGTGTATCTTTTTTTCTTTTCACCGACCAAGTGCATGCTTGATTAACCATGGGATCTCCAATAAAGGGTATGACTTTGGTTGTGTCGTCCTTCCTCACCCTGTTTTCAATTTCTTGTCCTACCAATTGCTTATATGGCTTAAATCTAGTTGGGCTACCAATATGACATTAGATTCTTATATTTTTTTGTTGTTTTTGTTATAATACTGTTATTAAATTCTCTGTGTTTTTGGTGGTATATATATTGCAACATGCTAAATGGAATTGACTGAATTAACTATATCTTTTGGTTTGATTTGGGTTATTTTACAATGAACCTATTGACAATGCTGTATTAGTGGTGATTTTCATGGTTTAAGTGATGTAACTTGTTAAATCCCATTTCTATAGGTGGTGGTTCTCATGGTCAAAATGATGTAACTTCTAAAGTTGATATCCGATGCCTTGAATCAATGGGTACTCTGCAAGTATTGATTTAGAAGGCCTTGTTTTTGTTGTTGAACTTTCATGCCTTGTGATCTTTTCTTCCACTTTTTCTTTATGTCATGTTAAAGATACTTTTGAATGAACTCTTATTTTTATTTGCCTTTAGTTCTAACTCTTTGGAAAGCACAATTTTTTTATGACTACTAAAAAATTGGAAAGGCACAATTCTTTTGTTCGCCTTCAGTTCTGTCACTTTTTGCAAGAGTTTTTTTATAGTTAAATTGGAAACTCAGTCTTCCAGTTTACCAACTGAACAAATACAGAACAATAACAGCAGATCAATGATCAACAAAGATCATTGATCAATGTAACAGTGCTCATTGAACACGATGAAACAATGTAATCTGATCTTATTTCATCAAAAATCAATCTGTGTATTACATTGTACTGTTTATATATAAAATTTATATGGTGTACATTGTACCCCCTTGGTACAACTCGCCTAGTACAAACTAACATGAACCCGTAGTACATTACACTCGAATACATGATTCAATACATAGTTATCAACTAACATAAACAACACCACCCTTATGTAACACAAAGAATAAATTGTCTATACCAAAGACTAACAAAGACCAATTCTGTGTAACACATCAACAGCTCTGTACATCTCTATATAATTCTACATCCCCCCTCAAGATGGAAGTCTATGCCAATCACATAGACCCATCTTGGACAATAAATCAGAAAACAAAGGAGCTGATAAAGATTTTGTAAATAAATCAGCCAATTGTAACCGAGTAGAAATGTACTGAGGAAGAACAAATCCACACTTAAACTGATGTCTAACCAAGTGGCAATCAATTTCTAAATGCTTAGTACGTTCATGAAAAACTGGATTAGCAGATAGATGTATTGCAGCTTGGTTATCACACCAAAGAGGAATTGGAAGTGAAGTAGGAACATGTAAATCCTTAAGGATATATGAAATCCACAACAGCTCACAAACTGTGGAAGACAAACTGCGATATTCAGCTTCAGCAGAGGACTTGGACACCGTAGCTTGTTTCTTAGCTTTCCAAGAAACCAAAGAAGATCCCATGAACACACAATAGCCAGTGATAGATTTCCTTGAAACAGGACAAGCAGCCCAGTCTGAATCACAATAAGCAACCATAGAAAGATCTTGCTGGACAGGGAAGAACAGACCCTTGGAAGGAGTACCCTTAAGATATCTTAAAACATGAAGGGCACCAGACCAATGTTGCTCTGTAGGGGCTTGAACATACTGACTTAATTGTTGTGTGGCAAAGGTAATATCAGGACGAGTGAATCCTAGGTAAAGAAGACGACCAATAAGTCTTCTATATCTGTCAACTTCAAGTAACAAAGGTGAATCGGGATCTCAAATTTGCAGTTACGAGGGAGTGGAGTAGCAGCTGGTTTAGCCATGAGAAGACCAGCATCAGTAAGTAGATCAAGAACATACTTGCGTTGATGAACATAGAGACCTGAAGAAGATCGAACCAATTCCAAACCCAGGAAATAACGAGCTTGACCAAGATCCTTAATGGTAAACAATGTATGTAAAAAGGTCTTGACTTGATCAATTAAGTCAAGTGAAGTACCAGTAAGAAGAACATCATCAACATAAACCAACAGCACCAAAAAATGACCAGCATTGTTGTAAGTAAACAAGCAGGGATCATGAGCAGATTGAGTAAAACCAAAAGATTGAAGTTTGGTTGTAAGCTCATGATTCCACTGTCGAGAAGCCTGCTTCAAACCATATAGAGATCTATGAAGTTTGCAGACTTGATTAGGTGAAACCACATTATAACCATCGTGGGCTTCATGTACACATCTTCATCTATGTATCCATGTAAGAAAGCATTGTTAACATCCAATTGATGTAAGGGCCAATCTCGAGCAGCTGCTAAAGATAATACAATTCTAACAGTGACATTCTTGGCAACTGGAGAAAAGGAATCAGTATAATCAACACCTTCAATTTGATTAAAACCTTTTGCAACCAAACGAGCCTTACACCTATCCAAGGAACCATCAGGATGAAGTTTAACCTTGTAGATCCACTTGGAACCAATGGCTTTCTTACCAGGTGGTAAAGTAGTAAGACTCCAAGTGCCATTAGTTTCCAAAGCCTGTAACTCTTTATCCATTGCTTCAATCCAAATAGGATCATGTTGAGCTTGAATGTAACTGGTAGGCTCCTTTACATTTGAAATAGCAGCTAGAAAGCATTTGTAGCTAGCGGTAATGTTTGGAGAATGTACAAAAGGAAATGTAGGAGGGTTACCAGTAGATAGAGAAATTGGTGTATAAGGCAGAACAGATGTCTCTACATTGTTAAGAACAAAATCATTTAGCCAAAGAGGCTTATGAACTGCACGAGTACTTTTCCTGGTAATAACAGCATTAGGAGGCAGGACATCTTGATGTAAATCATCATTGGTACGAGGTACTAATGCATCAGTATGAGGTACATAGGAGACAGCTTCAGGGATATCAAAAACTGCTTCATTAATAGGTAAATTTTGAGAAGAAGGTACAGTAGCTGATATAGGAATGTCTCTCAAATAATCAGAATTATCTTCAGAAGGAATAGGCAGAGGACACTTTGAACTTTCAGAATCTTTATGAAAAGGAAACTGATTTTCAAAGAAAATCACATCTCTTGAAACAAAACATGTATGTGTGGCCATGTTATACAGTCTATAGGCCTTTTGTCCTGGAGAATAGCCAATGAATATACATTTAACAGCTCTTGAATCCAACTTAGATTTGCTTGGTGAAACATTTGTAGCAAAGCACAAACAACCAAAAGTCTTTAAAGAAGAATAATTTGGTATTCTTCCAAATAAAAGACAATAAGGAGATTTCCACTTCAGTAACTGAGTAGGTAATCTGTTGATGATGTATGTGGCAGTGAGAACAACATCTCCCCAAAATTTTGTGGACAAATTAGACTGAAAAATCAAGGCTCTTGTAACTTGCAGTAAATGTCTATGCTTCCTTTCAACAACACCATTTTGCTGAGGTGTATATGGTGTTGATCTTTGATGAACAATTCCCAAATCAGAGAATAAAGCATGACAATCTTTATTACAAAACTCAGTTCCATTATCAGTCCGGATGGTTTGAACTGAGACCTTGAAATGAGTTTGAATGAAAGCTAAAAACTGTTTGATGATGTTGCCTGTCAAGGACTTATGTTTCATCAAAAATGTCCATGTGAACCGACTAAAATCATCCACAATAGTCAAAAAATAATGAGCTCCTTGAATGGAAGACTGCTTATATGGTCCCCATATATCCATATGTAACAATTAAAAAGTACTAGATGTTTGAATAGAACTCACTGGAAAAACCAATCTGCATTGTTTGGACATCTGACAAACATCACAAGGTTCAATATGTTTTACACTTGATCGACTGTTAATTAACATATCAAGTTGTCTTATTACATGAATAAAAGGATGCCCCAATCTACAATGCCATGAAAACTTATCAGTAGCATTATTACGGTAAGCTAATGACAATTCTGAAGGTGATACAAAAGAAGCAATGACATCCTTATGGAAGGAACTTGAATCCACAGTATGTATAGTCCTCCAACCATCCTTCCCACAGCTAGAACTTGAGAACTCTCAATGTTCTCAGACAAAGACAAAATGATGGATAAAATTCAATTGTCGCTTTAGTAGATGAGAGTAACTTACTAACCGACAAAAGATTATACTTGAATGATTTTATATGTAAACAAGAAGAAAGCACTAAGTCTCGAACTCACTTCACATCTCCAATGCAATTCACTTCTTTAGTATGTCCATCGTGTAAGCAAACCATAACAAAGCTTAGGTAAAACATTGACATTAGCAAGTAAATCATAGCTAGTACACATATGATTTGTTGCTCCACTATCCACAATCCAAGCATCTCGAATTAAAAGAAGAACAAGAACTGGAAGATCTTTTGTATGAGCTACCAGTAAAATCGATACAACTTGAATTCACATGATTAGAAGCTCCCGCCTCTCAAATGTACTTTCCTTTCATAAAATTCTCAATCCCCCGTCGTATCATTGCTTTGTTATATTCGATCGAAAATCTTCAAACCGAGATGATCCCGCATCTTGTATGTCCGAGGTGATTCCATTAAATTCACAAATGATTTTGAATTACTTGACATCTCGCTTCTTGTCAAGATCTTTTTTGTACCAATCTGAAATCCATGAAGTTTGAAACAAGTTTCTTTTGTGTGCCTCTTTGTCTTACAATGATCACGAAACATATCATCTTTATTAACAAACTTCCTTTGATTTCCTTTTCCAGCAAATCTATGAACATTTGCTAAACCAGATGATCCCGAATTTATCTTAGTAGTTTTCATCATCATGGTCAGATCTCACATGTCACAGGTGAATAGCTAATATGTACCTCCTTTTGTTTCTCAACTCTAAGAATCATAGAGTAGGCTTTGTTTATACTCGGTAATGGATCCATTACCAGTATTTGATTACGAATATGATCATACATGTCATTCAAACCCATCAAAAACTGCATCAGCCTATCATTAGACTCCAGAACAACCATTGCAGTTGATGCTCCACATTCACACACAGGTAAAGGAGCTAAACAACTCAGTTCATCCCAAAGCTTCTTAAGCTTAGTATAGTACTGTAAAAGTGACATATCTCCCTGACTTATAGAAGCAATATCTCGTTTCAATTGATACAAGAGAGGACCATTACATTCTCCAAATCTTTCTTTTAATTCATTCCATAGATCAAAAGAAGAGGTTGTATAAAGAAAAGCTTCAACAATATCCTTTGAAATAGAATTCAAGATCCAAGAAGTGACCATATAATCCACCTTGATCCATCGATCAAGATTAGGATCGATGAGATTCTGGTTTTACACATTTACCATCAATAAAACCAATCTTTGTTTTTGCTCCCAATGCAATCATCATAGCTCTACTCCAAGACAGTAATTTAAACCAAGAAGAGAATTAGAGACAAGTACCATACCAGGATGATCAGATCCTGAAGAAGTAAAGGATTCTCACTCCAAGATCACCTGTTTCAGAGCTCTTCCTGCTCCATTTCGAATCAAGAACTTACGAACCATGAACAGATGCCATGTTCAAATCCAGTCAATTCAATCAAAAACAACACAAATCGAGAATAGTAGAACCCGCTCGATACCATGAACAAATACAGAATAATAATAACATAGATCAATGATCAACAAAGATCATTGATCAATGTAACAAATGCTCATTGAACACGATGAAACAATGTAATCTGATCTTATTTCATCAAAAATCAATCTGCGTATTACATTGTACTTGTTTATATATAAAATTTACATGGTGTACATTGTACCCCCTTGTTACAACTCGCCTAGTACAAACTAACATGAACCTCGTAGTACATTACACTAATACATGATTCAATACATAGTTATCAACTAACATAAACAACACCACCCTTATGTAACACAAAGAATAAATTTTCTGTTTATACCAAAGACCAACAAGACCAATTCTGTGTAACACATCAACAGCTCTGTACATCTCTATATAATTCTACACCAACAATCTAATGTTTCCTAACCTTTAAATTGTTAATAACATTTTTTCTTGTGATATACTTTATTGTCTAAACTAATCCATTTACTTTGCCAGAGTAGATGAATATTGATGTCCACAAGTCCCTGAATTTATTGTGAAGTTTTATTTTCCGTAAATTTTGTTTAATCAGTCTTTTGATAATCACAATGATCTGATTTGTTTAAATATGGTGCATACTACATATATATGAATTTACTTCAATAGCAACTTGTTCAAAGAGTTCACATCTATATATTAAGTTCAACCATGTTTATGTATTGGTTTCGTTTCATTCAAATTTAGGTGCACTCCTTAATTCTAGGGGAATAAGGAGACTTCAAGTTACAACATTAAATTACAACCTCTCAAGCCTAAGGCGTGCTTTGTTTGTAATCTTTTTGGATTATGCGTGAAATGTTTTGGTTGTAGATGTATACCGTAAAGCTTAATATTGCAAATGCTTTAGTGATACAAAATGCTCTCACTAATTATGCTGGTCCGATACAAAGGTAGAGTAGCAAGTAGTATATTCGCTGTCACTCCTCTTTTTCCCAATTATTGTTTGTCATTAAATGAAATCAATATAGTTAGTGCTCTAATGTTGAGATTGAGCTTGATCTAGAGTTGGAAATGTGAATTGGGGCAATCGCATGCTGTGTTGTTGGTCCAATTTTCTCCAATTAGTAGCTTAATACTCTCAACAGGGGTTCTAAATTGTGTTTGTTAGTTTTATCAATTTATTTTTGTTAGCTTATTATTAGTACAGTGCCTAAAGGAAAAATGTTGAACTCTGAGTTCGAGCACTTGTCATTGCCTGCGAGATAAAGAAGGTACCTCTCTCACTTGAGGGGGTTGTTGGGGAGTTAACTTCACCTAAAACTTAATAGCCAGGTACCTCTCTCACTTTCTCCACTACATATATGTTCTTTCACCTAATTTTCTACTATGATTATGGATAACAAACAATTAGATGACTTGGGTGGTGTGGATTTATTTCAGAAACACTTCCAGAAGTTACTTCATTGTGAAAAATAGAAGCAAATGAAGAGGCAAAGCTATCAGAAATATGAGGAATTGGATTTTGCAAATTTTGTTGTAGAAGCGTACATTTTGATTTCAACGCGTATCCTTCGCATTTCCTTGAGAATTTTATGTGGAAAATTTATATTTGTAAACAGAGATCTTGATATTTGAGATACATAATTGTATTTTCAAAAGCTATTACTTTTGTTACATTTTATGCATTCCAGAAAGTGTTTTATAGGAATTTGGGAAATTTAAAAATTCATAAATTAGAATTCGGGAAGTAATTTTTTTAAAAAAAATGTCTTTAATAGGGGTTTAAAACCCCTATTAAATTCATAAATTCTTTTGTAAAAACCACTATTAAATAACTTTAATAGAGGTTTAAAACCATTATGAAAGACTAAAACTATATTAGTAAAAGGTTTCTGGTTGGGGTTTCAAAGCCCTACCATAGGTCCTTGAGATAAGATAACTGCTTAAAACATGACAAGGTCAAACACAACTATTAAAGACCTTTAGTAGGGGTTTAAAACCTATATTAAAGGTATGTTATGTTATAGTGATAATCACAAATTTTTCTTGCAAGTATGTATTGATCGAGAAAAGTTTCTAACATTTAATCCCACGTGGTTATTGAATCTTGGGGAAGATAAAACAACAAATCTTGTGCTTGATTTTTTAGTGCGAGAGGAAAAGCTTTAAGTTTGACTTGTTCTAACGTACTTTGTTTAGGTTTTATCCCATTGACTTTGTGTTAGTATTCCCTTATAAATTTCTAGGGGTCTTTATTATCTTTACCATAAAAGTTAGGTAGAGCACAATGAAGTCAGATCTTAGTCCAAATTCAGAAAATCCCTGAAGATACAGATTTAGCAAATTTATTTAAGAAAAAGGTTTTCAAGGTTTTGGTTAATTATTTTTACTTTAATTTTATTAATTTAAACCCTGTAGATAGCCTTTAGCAAACCATTAGTTCTCCTTATGTCAATGGAAAATTACATTCTTATTTTATTGAAATAATCCTTCGAAAGCTCAAAGAGATTAACTTTACGCAATAAAATAACATCACGTTCTATGAATACTTCGAACTACTAAGCATAATGACTTAGGAAAGCCACTTCAAGATTAAACTTAGATCTCGATCCACCTTGGACATCTAAACTGTAAAAATACCTCTTTAAACTATCCTATTTACTACTTTAAATTAGATAATTAAACCAAATATCACAATACGCATTCTAGATAACGCATGCAATACAAAGCTTCGTGATTATAAGCCACAAATAACAATCTACTAAATTAGTGATTCGAAGAATATGATTGGTTTAAACAATCAAGTACAAAACCATCTCATTATGACTAGATCACAAAACGGATCAAGCTCAAGATTGGACTTTGTTTAAATTAATAAACTACTCATTCATACTCATAATAAGCATTGCAATAAAATAAATAAAAGACATAAATAAACACCTCTGATTAAATGCTTTGAATCTTCAAATCGTCTCCAAAAGCAATAAACAATAAATCTAAACTAAATAAATATGAAAGCAATAAACTATGGCTCCAAGAGTAATGAAATATTGATTTAGGTACCCAAGGGCAATTGATTTCGAAGCCTTAGGTTCATATATATAGCATTCTAAGTAATACATATCCTAAACTAAATGAAACATCTTGTATATTCTCGAAATCAAATCTAGTGATTCTTAACTGATTCCACTAATAATACAAAATCACTAGCCAAATCGGTGAAAATTTGCATCGGAACTTCAATGATTTGTTTGACGATTTATTCACAAACTATGAATCATTGTCAAATCATAAGCGATGATTTATGGTTGATTCTCGATTCCTTGGTGACTCGTTGTGCGTTTCTTCCACTTGGTAAATCCTTCATTTTCTTCATTTTTCATCCATTTCTTCACATATCCTAATTATAACCTGAAATCACAAAAACAAAAGAAAACCTAGTCTAATACATTCTTTTAGATCCAAAATTACTCTAAAAAAATACTATATGACACTGTTCAATTATTAACTTATCAAATACCTTCAAACACAACACTTTGATATCCCGAGCAAAAGAATATTCTCAATCATATTCTTTTTTCATCCCTCATTTTGATTTTATAATTACTTACTCTTATTCTTAAACGGAAGTGATCACCAAATATAAAATATTACCCTCATAAAAAAGAGAATTATGTTATAATAGAAAGACTTAAAGAATAACCCCTTATTTGAAAAATCAACCTTCCAGTTATGCAATAAATCTCAGACTTCAAAGTTTAATCAATTACCTAGGCTAAGTGATAAGTGATTATTTATACTCAATATATAGGGTTAGTTTAGTCATATATTTAGTATAAATATCCCTAAATAAGTTATAATTCATGATATTATTGTATTTTAGTGAATTAAGATGTAAAGGAAGGAATTAAGGAAAAACAAGAAGAAATGAAGCAAAAAACCACAAAAATGGTTGGCACAATGGCGAGACATGTAACCGTTTTGGGAACACAAGGTACAGTTTTGGAAGGAAAGGCACGACATGGGAGAGATGAAAAAGAGAGGAGAACCAAGTCTTGAGGTCCAGCACGGTGGTGGCGATGTGGTGTATAGGAAACGACGCCGAGATGGTAGTGACAACACTGAGGCTCTAGTGAGTCACAATACATGAATGTAGTTGCAGTGCAATGGTGGCACAATGGCCTATAAATGAGTATTAAGACGTGGTAAACTTACAACATACCAACTATTAGCCACAATTAGAGTAATTTAGTATAGGGTTTACATTGAGTTTAAGTATTAAGGAGTTTATGTGAAGAAAATATTAAAGACTTCACATTTGCAATTCAAGTTTGGTTTCGTTAATTAATTCAAGGTAATACTTTATATTCATCTATGATTTGTAATAATTTCCAATATGAATTGTGATATGTGTGTTTCAATGAAGTGTGAGTAGTCCAATTATCTTAGGGATCAATGGATCTTATGGTATGAATGTTATGCTTTGAATATGAGTAAAAAAGGTACTATAAAAAGTGCAATAGTTACAATTTGTATTGATTTTGAGCGTAATGCTTTAAATATCTTGATCACGTGTTTAATGAACTTAGGTTTTAGGAGTTATCATGGCCATTAAAGCTTTTAATCCAGACATGAATGGTACAATCATAAAATACACAAATCGAGCGATAGTTGTTGATTAGGGACGCAAGGATAGTAAACTTAGTTAGTTATGAATCTATTGATTTGTGACTTAAAGCAATGTGGAACTTACGTTATTCACACCAATAGTTGAAGTTCTAGTTTGCACATTAGAATCCTTTCCATCATGACGGTAGGTTGAAGTGAATTTAAAGGAAATCAGCCTATTCTAATTAGGCATTGCACACAACATAATGAGATTTAAAAATGGTTACAAAGTAAAGTTTAAACTTATTTGTTAGATAACTTAGTTAGATGTAAAACAACTTAAAAAGGATTTCCATAGCAATCGTTCAAAGTTTAATAGGTAAACCACTAGTGCCATGTAACGACCCGTCTTAACCAATCCCGATTAACTGATAAATTACGGGTTAATATCATAAGCTCAAATCCACGGGAACGTCGTGAAAAAGTCTATGACACGCCTAATCGGGGAAATATGTTATTTTTGTATGACGAGTGTTTAACTATTTTATTATTATTTAATAGTTCGCGTCGCGTTAATTAAGAATCTCACTTAGTCACCTTGTACGCATATAGTGACGAGAGTGTGCAACGTAGCGGAGTGTGCGTAACTCGGGTATACAGGGTAGTATGGGATTGAGTTATCACATCACATCACGCATCATATCACGCATCACATCACACGTCACATCAAGCCCATCCCTCATCATTTCTTCCTTTGTCTTTTCTCTCTAAATAAAAAAACTCCTTTTAAAAAAAATGTGAGAGAGAGACATCAGGAGAGTGAAAAGAGAGAGAAAGAAGAGAGAGAGAGATGAGAGAAGAGAGAGGAAAGAGAGTGAGAAAGAGAGAACCAGAGAGATGGAGAAGGACGGTGGCGATGAGAGCGGCTCCGAAAGGGCTAAGCGAGCAGAAGCGGATCAGCACAGCCGGCGGCGTGTTGCGGCACAACAACAAGGTGAGAGGGATCCAAAGAAGGCGGCGAGAGAGAGCGCCAGCGATGCAAGACACCATAGCCGCGAGCGGCGGCGACCGCAAGTGGCGAGAGAGAGGCGGCGATGGCGCGACGTCGCGCAGCGCATAAGCGGCGCGCCGGCTGCGGCCAGGCCGCATCGGCAAGCGGCGGGCAGCAGCGTGCGACGCGGCAGCGATGGTGGCGAGGCGGTGGCGGCGTTTGCAGCGGCGCGATAGCAGCAGCGGCGTGGTAGCGCGTTGCCGGAACAATCGATCACCGGTATGGTTCGAAAAATATGCAAAATATTAAACTTTTTGGAATAAAAGTTATTATCTTAAATTTTGGTATCACATTATAACTCATTTGATGTGACTCTAAAATAATAAAAATGGTATAAATTGACACTAGGGACTTAGGAGGCTATAGTCAGGTGTCGAGTGCGTATCTAAAGGCGTGTGCGAGATATTTAGGAGAGATATTTGCGATTATTTGAGGTAAGTAAACCCACGAGAAAGTCGGCTTAGAATTTACTTATTTTCATTGTAAATTATTTATTTCACATTACTTTTCGTCAGTTCAGCATTCTTGTTACTCTATTCCCGCGTGTGTCTGTATATGGTCGAAGGGATGGTGTGACCCCCTTTCCGGCTCTCTCGTTGATGACGATCCGATTGTTGTTACGGTGTTGGTCATACCTTAGACTACGTGAGGGCCACCTCCGTCACAGATTTCCTCTCCTTTGAGGCGTTGGGCGGAAGTCTACCTTCCGACCAACAGAGTTTCTCATTTCGACCGTGAAGAGGGGGTGTAGATTTCCTCACCCCCAGGGCCTTCTCAGTTTAGTGTTTTTGTCCCAGGGCTCGACAGCTATACATCACACTCGCGTTCCACATTCTTAATTATCTCACGACTTATATTCATGCTTTACATTCATCTTCATTTACTTTATATGCATGAATTGTATACGTTTTCTTGGATTTCTTGTGAATACTAACTGAATTTCTCTGGGATTTACTCACCCGAAACTTGTCATTGTTTGTTGATGGCAAGTTTCAGATCCTACGACGAGTCGGGGGAAGGCGGTAATTGGCGACTACCTCTGATTTGGAGTGCCTCCACTAGCTTACTCGTAGGTGATTGTATTTACGTATACATATTTTTGGGATCATTTTGGGAGACCTTTCACCTGATTCATGTATATTGACGTCAATTATACATTTGTCGCCTTAACTGATATACATGGTATCCTTTTTGTTGGGTTTCCACACCATAGGTTGTTAAATATTGCATAACTTGTTTACATTAATTATATGCATGTTATTAAGACTTCCGCTACTACAACAACAACAACAACAACATAGCCTCAGTCCCAAATTAACTGGGGTCGGCTACATGGATCAAACTTTTCCATTGTGCTCGATTAAGTGCAATTGATGGTGAGCTTTGCAAACCATTCAAATCCCATTTAATTAATGCATCTCATGTTAACTTTGGTCTGCCCCTACCTCGTCGACTTCCGCTACTAAAATAACTTAAATAAATTAAAACAAATGAATTAAGTTATAAAACTTTATAACTTAGTATATTTTGTAAAATAATCATTTAATTATCAAAATTTACTAAGTTGGAGTATTAGATGGTAAGTTCGCAGGCCGTCACAGTCAGGTGTGCAGGTGACGTGGCATAGCTTGGGGACTTGTCCGGCGACGTAGCGGTGCCCGGTTCGCCTCGGAATTTGGGGTCGTCACATGCCAAAACCTTTCCCTAGTGACGATATCATTGATCTAAGTAAGTTGATTGCACTATTACTATAAGCTAGCCATTAAACATGCAACACAAATCACTAAGCCACTATATAGGTTTTCTCAATCTCCACTAGCAAACATCATGCTTATGATAACTAATATTAAATTTCAAGATAAATAGATCAGTAAATCAATCTCATTTTCAAATAATATTTATAATATCACATCAATCAAAGTCAATAGGAATTTCTAATCACCAATAATTATTATTATTATTTTTATTTATTAGAATGTTGGAAAAAGAAGATACTTCACTTAACTTAGCTACAAACACTCTAGCTAAATCTTCTATTTGAAGAGCTTTTCATAAACATCTTTCCATTTTTTTCTATCTATCTCTTTCTTCTTTTCTTCTTCTTCTTCATATATATATATATATATATTATTTTTTATTATTATATTCCTACGGTTCCCTGATCTATTTCCTTTGAAATCTGTTACTCTTTTTCTAGGAATTCTTTCCCACATTTTTCCCACCATTAGATTTACTAAATTTCCTATGGAATCTGTGGGTCTCTCTATTTTTTTCATTTAAAAAATTTTGTTAGCTCTTCTCACTTTCACTATAGTTGTGGAAGTGTTCTTCGCATCTAAGTAAAGTTTATTGACTAAATTTCTATTTCTCCCTTTATGTGTGACATACATTCTAGGTTTATCGTAGATTTTTGTTTCGATTTTCTACCCATTATAATGTCAAACACAAAGCAGTCAACCCCCTTTAAACTCCTATAGTGTATTCCAATATAGGTTAAGTCAAATAAGGTATAATAATTCCTTTTTATCATAAAATATCTATTTTCATGGGTAGTAAAAAAAATACGATTTCTATTTAGATCCAAATTATATCCATTTCATATATTTCTAACTAAATGAAGAAATATTCCCTTCATCTTCAAAAATTTGAAAATTTCAGTCAACTTTAAACAATGAATAAATGGATGCTACCTCTCAAATCTTCCATACTTTGATTCTTTATACATCACTTTACATCTATACCCTTACACTAATTCCAAACTTGTCCTTAAGGTTTAAAAATCAAGCCGGGTTTTCAACAAAATAAATATACCTCGTGAAGCATAAACGAATTATATAAAATAAATAATGAAATAAATTATCAAAAGAATGAATTTCATAATCAAAGAAAACATGAAAAATAAAAACTTTCCAAGCATCATAAACAATGTAGCATAATTACATCAAATATAGTCAACTCCAAACCACAACAATAGTAGAATAGTATCACATTGCATAGATTATTTTATCGTATTACAAAAAGCAAGACCACAAGTAGATCATCACTCAAAGATAGAAAAAATAGAGAAGAAAGTAAATCAGAACAAAACTTATATCCAATTCATAGATTCCTAACTAAATGAAGTAAACTGAAGACAATTACCTTTATCTTTAAAAATCTGAGAATTTCGGTGAACTTTAAACATTAGATAAATGGCTTCTACCTCTCGAGTATTCAATACTTTGCTTCTTTATACTTCATTTTACATTTATACTATCAAACCAATTCCAAACTTGTCCTCTTGATTTAAAAACTCAGTCGGGTTTCCAACAAAACTAATATTCCTCGTCAAGCATTAACGAGTTATATAAATAAATAATAAAATAAATTATCACAAGAATGAATTTCATAATCAAAGAAAACATGACAAATAAAAACCTTCCAAGAATAAGTAATAATGTAGCATAATCACATCAAACATAGTCAACTCCAAACCGCAACAATAGTAGCATAGTATCACATCTTATAGATCATCATATTACATTACAAACCAAGACCTCACATTGAATCACTCAAAGATAAACAAAACAGAGAATAAAATAGATCAAAACAGCTGTCCATAAGTCACATTATCACGACCATCCCCTTGCTTTTGCCGTTGAGATTAGTAGCATTCTACAAGACCGCAGAGACTATAGTCCACTCCCACCACCGGAGTACTTTCTTAAATGACTCTCTCATAGAGCAATCTCAGTTAGGTATATGTTATTAGAATTCCAGCTCCTACGCGCTGCATTCTCCTGGCTATACGTCTCTTGAACCCAGTCATGTTCTTCACAATTTACCACTGGTTCATAAATATGAACTCTTGATTTCTCAGAGTTCGCATTTAGTTCCATAGGATTGACCCCATCATGGCCATCTCCGTCCCTTAGCGTCATGCCAGTAAAATCTTCAGTAGGTGTTATGACACGTGTTGAGCTTGTACAATAAATATCTATCTTTTATTATACTTTTGAATTTTGTTGTAGAGATCAGCGGGATCATCTCCATAAAGATTTATCAAACTTCTCAAAGAAAAAGGTCCTTTAATATTTTTTATTATTTCTCACTTTATTTTAATTAATTGAACTAAAACATAAATTGAAAATCACTAATTCAATCTATAATATTATAATAATTAATTAAACTAATATACTAACTTACTTAACTTACTTAAATAATTAACTTAATTATGACAATTCAAATTCACTAACATTCAAATAAATTAAATTCAATAATATAAATAGAAATCTAAACAAACTTCTAGAACAATGAATCCATCCATTTTGCATACAAACATGTTACTTCAATCATATAGTTACCAACATACTTTATAAAGTACCATATATCATTAAACTCTAATTATAAGTAAGTAAACAATCTTTAGCTAGCCATTTTTTTTCCTTATACCAGTAGAAAAGCCATGTTCTGATTTTATTGAGCTAACCCCTTCGAATACATAAAAAATTAACCGCACGTAATAAAACCGCATTACCCTTTATGAAAATTTTGAACTACTAAATCTAACACCTTTGGAAAGCCACTTCATAATTAGATTTATATCTCAAATTCACCTAGGACATATAAACGATAACACCTTTCAAACAATCCTAGTTACTACTTTAAATTAGATGAATTTAAATATCACGATACACATTCTAAACAATGCATGCAATAAGTTCATGATTAAAATCCACAAATAATAATATATTAAATAAGTGAATAAAACAATACAATTTTTTTAAAGTATTAAGCAGATAATCATCTCATCATAACTATATTGCAAAACGAATCTAGTTCATGCTCGAACTTTGTTTAGATTAACAAACTACTCAATATTCATAAATAACATCACAATAATGTAAATAAATGACATAGATAAATACCTCTAGAATAAATACTTTGAATCCTCAAGTTTTCTCCAAAAGCGATGAACAATAAGGCAATAAATAAAACAATAAACAATAGCTCCAATATCAACAAAATTTCGATCTAAGTACTAAAGAGAAATTGATTTCATAACCCTAAGTTGTATTTATAATATTCTAGGTAGTACACACTAAAAATTAACTCAAATATCTCGTCGTTATCTAAAATCTTCAAAATCGAACCCAATGATTCCTTGGCTATTCGGGTTTAAGTGGAATCGCTGGGAAAATCCTTGGAAAAATAATCTCAGTGTTCCATCGATATGATTAGATTCCTGTCTATATGTGAATCAGTCAGAAATTGCTGGACTTAAATTTCAGTTTCTTCCTTCATTTGTCGATTATTCTTTGCATACTCTTTCCATTCGATCGAGTTTTTCATAATCTTCATTTTTACTTCAATTTTTTATATAATACAATTACCACTTGAAATAACAAAAACAAGAGAAAACCCTGTGTAATATAGCCTTTTACATTTAAAATTACCGCAAAATATACTATAAAATATGTCTAATTATTGGCTTATCAGATACCCCCAAACTTAGCACTTTGTTGTCCCGAACAAAGGAATACTCTTAATCGTATTATTTTTCTTTCCCTATTCTAGTTTCATAATTATATAATGCTATTTTTAATTATGTAACACATCTCAAAATTCAAAGGTAAACCAATCACCAAGGTCAAGGCACTACACATATTTTCTCAATCTCCACTGACAAGTATCAAGCTTAAGATAATTAATATAGAATCTCAAGATACAAAAATCACTAAATCAATCTCATTTCCAAAGAATATTTAAAATAGCACCACACTCAAAGTCGATAAGAACTTTTTTTTATTCGCTAATAGTAATAATTTCATATTCATTTGTTGGAATAAAAAGATATACTTAACTGAACAAGTCCCTCAATTGTTGTTAATATAAGAAGGCGATTTTGTAACTTCACCTATTTAATCCTAACCTCTATACCCTTAACTGAACAAGTCCCTCATTTGGGACTAATACCCAAACCCATGTTATAATCCCAGTGTAAAGTAATCCTATGTTCATGGGTTTATTTTACTTGCAAACCGAACGGGCCATTAAGGTAGAACGAAACTAGGTTAAGCTGAAAATAACTTAAATACTATAAGATTAAACTTAGAATTGTTGAACATAGGCAAGAAATCGAGATTTCTGTGAAGGGAAGCAACGGTTTGGTGTGTGAATGAGTTGGTGTTGCGTGGCGATTTTGGGTTTTGTTTTAAAAACCAAAAATCATGTATAGCGATTCTAGTGTTAAGTGGAGTCGCTGGTGAATCAGTAGGTTGTGAGGTGTTGTGACCCACCGATTTGAGCATCAATTCCTTTGTAAAGGTGAATCGTTGGAGATTCACCAAACTCCAAATTTCACTTAATTAACTGGTTTTTATCACCGATTTGGCTAGTGATTCCCAGTGTTTCCTCGATTTGCTAAGGAATTGCTGGACATAAGTTTTATTTATTTCAATTTATTCCAAAACTAACTTATATATTACAACAACATAGCCTCAGTACTAAATTAACCGAGGTTGGCTACATGGATCAAACTTTTCCATTATGCTCGATTAAGTGCAATTGATGGTGAGCTTTTCAAACCATTCAAATCCTTCCTAATTAATACATCCCATGTTAACTTTGGTCTGTCCCAACCTCGTCGAATTTTTACAGTTTCTATTGAGTCAAGTTTTCTAGTTGGGGCATTTGTAGGTCGTCTTTGCAGATGACCAAACCACCGCAACTGTCATTCCTTAATATTTGTATCAATTGGTGCTACTCCTACTTGTCTTCGAATTTCTATATTTCTTATTCTATCTTTATGGGTTTTAGAACACATCTACCTAAGCATCCTCATTTCTACTACGTTCGTTTTATGTAATTGTTGTTGCTTTACCGCCCAAGATTCACTTCCATAGAGCATAGCTGACCTAATTGTGGTCCTATAAAATTTTTCTGTTAACTTAGTAGGAACATTTCGATCACAAATCACCCCAGTTGCACTCCTCCATTTCTTCCATCTAGCTAGAATTTTATGTGAAACATCATTTTTGATGTTACCATCATTTTGTATGATTTATCCTAGGTATCTAAAGTGGTTTACCTTAGAAACTTCTACTTCCCCTAATTTTACTACTCCGTCATCTCGATGTCTAGTGTTTCTAAAGTTATAGTGCATGTATTCGATTTTTGTCCTACTCAACTTAAAGCCTTTAAATTCTAATGTATTCATCCAGAGTTCTAATTTCTTGTTAACTCCATCTTTTGTTTCATCCACCAAAACAATATCATATGCAAATAACATACACCATGGTATATCCTCTTGAATATATCTAGTTAGTCCATCCATAACTAAAGTAAATAGATATGGGTTTAAAGCTGATCCTTGATGTAGTCCTATCATAATGACAAACTCTTTTGTAGCTTATTCAAATGTCTTTATACTCTATGATGCACTCTTTTTCTTTCTAGAACCCACCAAAGAACATCTTTAGGGACCCTATCATATGCATTTTCTAAATCTACGAATACCAGATGAAGATCTTTTTTTCTTTTCTTTATATTTTTCTAACAATCATTTTACAAGGAAAAACGCCTCCATAGTTGACCTCCCAGGAATGAAACCAAATTGGTTCTCTGATATTGTTGTTTAGCTTCTTAGCCTATTGTCAATTATCCTCTCCCAAAGTTTCATAGTGTAACTCATAAGTTTAATTCCCCGGTAGTTTGAGCAACTTCGAACGTCTCCTTTGTTTTTGAAGATTGGTGCATGCGTGCTTCTTCTCCAATCCATTGACATCCACTTTGATTTTAAAATTTTATTGAAAAGTCTTGTTAACCAAGTCAATCCAATTTCTCCTAAGCATTTCCAAACCTCTATGGGTATTTCATCTGGGCCACATGCTTTCCCTATTTTCATTCTTTTCAATGCCTCTTTAACTTCTATAATTCTAATATTGCCTGTATAGTTTACATTTCTTTCTTGGTGTGGGTTTTAATCTATTATAGTATCAACTTGGCCATCATTAAATAAACTATCGAAGTAGCTTCTCCATCTCTCCTCAATATCATCCTCACCCGTTAAAACATTTTGATTTTCGTCCTTAATACATCTTACATGACTTGGGTCTTGTTTCTTTTTCTCTCTTAATTTGGCTAGCCTATATATATATATATATTTCGCTATCTCTATTACCTAACCTTGTATATAGATCTTCAATGAAATTTGTTTTAGCTTGACTAACTACTTTTTTAGCATATTTTCTAGCTTCTCTATATTGATTGTACACATCTTCATCTTGACAATTAGGTATTTTCCTATACATCTCTCTTTTAGTCTTAATTGCTCGTTGGACATCCTCGTTCCACCACCGTGTTTCCTTCTTTGTTGGTCCCGAGCCTTTAGATATACCTAATACATTTGATCCCACTCTCCTTATGCAACTACTCATTTCTAGCCACATTGTATTAGCATCTAAGTCAAGATTCCAAACAATTTCCTTTAGTAGTTTTTCTCTAAACTCTACTTGTTTACTATTTTTTAGGTTCCACCACTTTATTCTAGGGTCGCTAACTTCTTTATTCAAATTATGTCGTCGTGAAATATACTTTTTAAAGTATCCTAGATTATTAAACTCTAATCATAAGTAACTAAACAGCCTTTAGCCAGCCATTTGTTCTCCTTATACTGGTGAAAAAGCCACGTTCTAATTTTATGGAGGTAACCCCTTTATTTACATAAATACATTAACTTTATGCTATAAAACTCCTTTACATTTTATAAAAACTTGGAACTACTGAATCTAACACCTTCGGAAAGCCACTTCAACATTAGATTTAGATCTCAAATTTACCTATGATATTTAAATGGTGTTTGCCTTTCAAACAATCTTAGTTACCACATTAATTAGTTAATGAATCAAAACATCACGTCCATATTGGCCGCTATGCACATAATATTTATATCCATGATTGCAACCCATAAATAACAATATCTATAAAAGTAGTGAATCAAATAATACAATAATGTTTAAAGCATTAAGCACATATTCATCTTATCATGACTATATTGTAAAACAGATCTATTTCATGCTTAGAGTTTTGTTTTGATTAACAAACTATAGACTTATGATAATAAATCACACCATAAATTCAGAATCAAAATACATAATTAAAAATACCTTCATAGAAACTTAAATATTCAATCTTGAAAAGCAAAAAAATAAAAAATGGCCTCTACAACTAAAAAAAAATTATAAAACTAACAAAAGGTCATAATTTTGTGGTCTAAGATTTTTATTTATAGTATATTCGGTATTACATATCACAAACCAACTCAAGATCCTTGTCATCCAAAATCCCCAAATAAGTACTCAGCGATTCCTAGCAATTATTGTATGAGTGGATCCGCTGAGAAAATCTAACAAATTGAGCTCTCTAGTCGCTTCTGGTGTCCACTGATTTAGGTAGCGATTTCAGAGTATACAGGAATCGATGGAAATCGCTAGCATAAAAATCTATTTTTTGTTCTTGACTCCTTTGTGATTCTTCATACAATCTTTTCACTCGGTCAATTCCTTTATTTTATTTTATTTTCCTTCATTTCTTCATATTCTCCATTTATTACCTAAAATAACAAAAACAAGAGAAAACCTCATATAATATAGTTTTTTACATATAAAATCATCTTAAAATGAACTATATAACATGTATAATTATTGACTAGTCAGAGAAATGTAATTGCTAATACAACAAGCTTATATAACATTGTTAATCCCTCATTTCCAGTTTGAAGCTTGGCCACCTCAAAAGTGAACCTAAAACTATACTGCTACGAGTTTAATGTATGCTACCCCAAAGTCCACAATATCTTCCTTTGACATCTATAGTATGTCAAGTCTATAGTGGAGCATTTCACACCTTTACGATCAATGCAGGGGCAACTCTATCTGAATGTCATGTATGCATGACAATAAAGAATACAAAATGTAATGTAGATTAAACATAAAAAGCATGTACAAAGATAAATTCCATAAAAAATAAAGACCACTATAGGGTTTCCTTATTGTCAAACCAACTCAATGTTGTTTGTGAAGCCTCACATAACCTTCCCTAGCTTTCATATACTTCCACAAGCTTTATTAAACCGTAAAGTCCACATTTTAGAGTTAAAACTTTATTGTAATACTTCAAAACTATTTTGAAGTTGCTACGGGATTAAAAACCCATTTTTCAAGTCATAACGAAGTTCAAGCCCTATAATAATTCTAACTCCTCCTTTTAGAGCTCATTTCCATGTTTTTGAACTCTCGATAAATACTAAATAACCTATTAGGCTCGAAATAGAGTTTTAACCTCACATTTAGATTTGAAAACACTTATGACTAAACTATGAACTTCAAATTCAAAAGTTTTTAACTCAACTTGCAAGTGTAGACTATGCCAAATCAAAAACTTGATTAGGAATCATAATGAGTTCCAATTCGATTCAATTAGATTACCAATACTACCATTCACCTCCGTTGGATCATCAAACCATACACTTCACAAACTAACATATAGTTCAATAGCTAAACTACTAACTAACCAAAATCACTTGTTAGTTCAACAAGTAAACTATACTCATAGGTTGTTGTTCAATTCCCCATTTTTATCTTATTACATATGACCAATCACTCAATTTTATCAAGAACTTGAAGAAAAAATATAACAAATATAACAATTGTACAAGTGAAATGGATAGCAACTTGAAAGTGTTAAGAAATCTATTTAGTCTCTAATGGGTCCAACCTTTATGAAATATTTCCCTAAAATCCAAAACACTAATAAATATTTCTAATATGAGGTATAAAAATCAATTTCCACCAAAAATGGAATGGAAGTCCATTTAATCTTCCTTTTCTTCCTTTCCAAATTCACATTTTTAGAATTTCTTTATTTCCCCAATTCAATTCAAATTTTCTTCCACAAGTGATAGAGCGTCGACCAAGTCAAGGCTTAGCCTCACCTAATACTTGGTGTACTGCCTAGGGGAGACCCAGGGCAGTCCTTAGATCACCTCAAGGATTGGCCTGCGCAGTGCCTAGGACTTCCCCGGGCTTGGCAGGGCCATTAAAATTCTTACCTCAATTGGTGGGATGAGTCCCTATTCTTCATTGACACTCGTTCATTGTTCACTATTATCACAGTCGTGAGATGGAGGCAAAGGAATTGACCAAGAAAGACAGCAGAAGAGTAGAGCACCGAGAAGGGAGAAAGAGAACACCAAGAAAGGTTTTAGGATTTTAAGCTAAAGAGAGAGATCAAGGGGGGAGAGAGAGAGAGAGAGAGAGAGATGAATCAAGGATGGAGACAATTCTACAGCAAAATTGATGTAGATGAAGATTGAAATGGGGTTGAGACCCTTGTTTCATTTTCACATTTTGAACAAAAGAGGTTTAGATAGTCATTTACTTATTTACCCTTGGAAAAATTAACCTCTCTTTTACTTCTTCAACACCTCGTTGGTCATTTTGCCATTCTTTTTCATTTTCATGTTTACCTTTAATTCTTAAGTCCAATTTAAAGCTTAGAGAATACTCCAATTTTGACAAAAATTGGTGAAAATATCAACCCACTCTAAAACATATGGACACCTCGTTTAAGTCTCAACTTGACCCTATTTCGCGACGAATGAAGTATAATACACCCACTAAGCACATGACATGCAAAAATATTATTTTAACTTATGATCTCCGTTCCATAACACGTGGATTCCACCTCAAATAGTTAATATCCAATTAAAACCCAAATCACTTAATTAATCGCCTAATTAAGTTTATGAAATTCTTAGATTTCAAAATTAATTCATTGATATTAGTTGATAATCGATATGTTTATAAGTATTAGTTACTGTGAAAATAGGAGCACTCATTCCTAAAAAAATTAACATTTCAGGTTAACCATGTGCATTTCGACTATGGAAGAGAGAAAATTAAGAGTTTATATTCTTCTCTACAATGTATTAATTCCATGTTGTTTAAATATCGTATATAATATTGTTTGTAATGAATAGGGTTGGGACACAATTTTACAACCGAATTTTATTATGATTTTATTATATCTAGTAATTATCGAACAAATTTTAAATTCTCGCTGCATTTTTTTTTTAAATTAGTCAATTATCAAGATTTATAGGTTGTGCTTATCAAGTATTTGTAAAAGGCTTTTTGGCTCTAGTTAAGTCCTACTTATTTATCTGGGCATATCAAGTATTTGTAAAAAGCTTTTGGCTCTAGTTAAGTCCAACTTATTTATCGAGACACGATGTCAAACTAGGTAACCCTAATTGGGATAGAGGACGTTTCAGGTGAGCTATACAGCGAGGCATCGCCGAGTGGCGGGCGACGTCAATGGCATCGAAAGGCCTTCAATAGCAGCAACCATAACAAGAGCAAGAAAAACAACCAAAACCAACCTTAATTAAATCTATCAAAACCAAAATTGATAAACCAGAAATCTTTAAGAAAACACACCTAGTGTTAGCAGCGGTGGAATGTTAATTGGTCATGGAGTGGTGGTGAAGGTGGAGTGGATTCGACCAGATCCAAAGATAGAAGGAGGGCGAGAGATGCGGCGAGGGGTTGGTGCAAGGACGAGTGAGGGAGGGATATGGTTTGTGGGTTTATAGGAGAGCAGAGAGAGGCGGTGGGTGGGCGAGAGAAGCAGCCTGAGGTTGGGGCAGAGACGAGGGAGGGAGGGCGACAAATGGTTTGGGGGAGAGCACAAAAAGGCGTATGGAGGGCAGAAAGTGTTTGGTGATAGGGACGAAAGAGGGAGGGCGCCGAGTGAGAAGTTGATAACCTAGAGATGAGGCAGAGGGTAAGCGGTGAGGGGAGAGAACGGAGGTGGGTTGTGGAGGGAGACGATTCTCAGAAGGGGCTTTTGGGGAGAGTAGGGAGGGGAAAGAAAAAAAGAGGGAGGGGGAAGAGGAGAGGGGGGGGGGGGGGAGGCTAGAGGAGGGAGACTGTTGGGGAGGGGGGGTTTTTATTAGGAATGGAGTATGTTTACAAGGGATCAAGGACACGCGTGGGGAAACGAGGGAACGTGCCTCGTTTCCGAGTTAGAGTAGTGACGACGATAAGCCACATCGCTAATCCATGACAATTTAATAGGTGCCCCTTGCTAACTTCGTCACCAAATAGTCGGCAACCAGGCAATAGGCATGAATTTCTTCTGCTTACCACGAAACTGTTCCCGTCCACAATCTTGCGTTAGGGCATTTCTCGCGCCAAACCCCATCACAGTTCCACGGTTGCCTTGTTCTATCTAGTCAAAATGGTCAAAACTTGTCCCTAGTGCCTAGTTGTGGCAAATTAGCGACAATAATGAGCACATTGCTAATATTTGACGCTAATCTTGCAATTTTCCGTCGGGTGTATTAATATGCTTATTGAATGTTTTATACGTTATGACTTACGGAAGAGATAATTAAGCTTAAGTGAGTGAAAATAAACATAAACGACATGCATAAATAGTTTAAGTAACAAATAGTGGCATTTTGGTAGTTAATCGAAAAGACAAAAAAAGGACTTTACAAGGGCCATTGAGATATTCCTCGCTCTAAAGATGGTATATTGAGATGAAAGGCCTTAATTTCATCACTTAAACACTTATCTACTAACCCTACCTATATAGTCCTTAAAAGCCTAAGCCACTCCTTTATTCAAACTAAACAAGCAAGTGAGGATAGTAAGAATCCTATGTAGGGGTGTAGTGGAGATTGGTGTTGAAGTTTTGGGACTCAAGAACCCAAAAGGGGAGATCAACACAAAGCTCATTACCTTCTAGCTTAGGTAAAGCTCTTACTTTCTCCTCTACTTCAGATATTCAATGAATAAAACATAATTTCAAATGCATGCATAAATCTGATGGTTTCGGGATCATGTGAGGTTCCTTTGAATTTTAAATTTATTTAGGAATCACACAACTCGTCCTTGTCACTGATCTTGGTAAGAACACATGGTTGATGTTGCTTTTCAAAAGTTTAATGTCAACTTCGCATTTAACATTGGTTTAAAACAAAGCTAGAGTTCATGACTCCATTTTTGTCCAAATCTTATTTAGATTTGTTGGGGATGATTTTGGTTGATGAATTGCCTTACTGGGTATATTTTGAATAAGTTTGGGAACCCCAATGGGGTTGAAATTGATCAAATAGAAGGGAGGAAGGAAACCAAAAATTTATGGGCTTCCCCGAAGGTTGACGCCATCCGACATCATATGTACTGACGCGTGCAGCAAATATAACGACTAGTTTGTACTAATAGTGCAATCAACTTACGTTGATCATAGATATTGTCCTTAGGGAAAGGTTTTTGAACTAGTTGTTAACCTATTTAGCTTTGAGCAGTTGCTAAGGTAATTTATTTTAAGTTGTCTTATATCTAACTAAGCTATCTAACAAATCAATTTAAACTCTTGAACTCTTATATTAAGGACATCTTAGTTCACGACTTCACCTAGATAATTTAATAATATGCTTTGTAACCATTTTTACATCTCATTATGTTGTGTGCAATGTCTAATTAGAATAGTCATATTTTCTTCAAGTCCACTTCAACCCAATGTCTTGACGAAAAATATTTTGATTCTGATGTGCAAACTAGAACTCCACCTATCGATGTGAATAACGTAAGCTCCAAATCGCTTTATGTCCCAAATCATTGGATTCATAACCAACTAAGTTTACTATTCGTGCCTCCCTAATAAACAACTATCGCTCGATGTTACGTATTTAACAGTTGTACCATTCATCTTCAGATTAAAAGCTTTAATGGTCATGATAACTCTTAAAACATAAGGCCATTAAATACATAATCAAGATGGGTAAAGGAATTAATACAAATTTAGACCATTGCACATTTTATATTAGCTTTTTACTCCTATTCAAAGCATAACATTCATACCATAGGATCAATTCATCCATAAGATAATTAGACTACCCATATTTCATTAAAACATATGTATCAAAATTTATGATGGAAATCATTGCAAATAAGAGATGAATATAAATATTACCTTAAATTAATCAATGAAACCAAATTTGAGTTGCAAACGTGAAGTCTCAATGTTTTCTTCACATAAACTCCTTAATATTTAATCTCAAGTTAAACCCTGTGCTAAATTACTCTAAACGGTGGCTAATGGTTGGTATGTGGTAAGTTTACCACGTCCTAATACCTATTTATATTCCCGAATAACAATTATAAACCCTACCTGATAATTTAATTTCAATTAAAACTCTAACTTTCTATTTTCTGCGTGCCTGGCACTGTCATGAATGTCCCAGAGTCATGCCTTATAGGGCACTACGCTGCCGCTCCATGCATGTATTGTGACTCCCTAGAGACTCGGCGTTGTCAACTTTGTTTTCTTCACTTTTTCATATCTCCCACATTGTGCCTTTCCTTCCCCTCGTTGTGCCTTGTATTCCCACAGTGCCAACATGTGTGGCCACCACAACAACCATGTTTTTGTGGGTTTTTAGTCTATTTCTTCTCATTTTTCCTTAATTCCTTCCTTTAAAACCTTAATTCCTCAAAAACGCGATAACAACATGAATTAGAACTCATTTAGGGATATTTATACTAAATATGCAACTAAAATAACTCTATATATAAGTATAAATAATCACTTATCACTTACAAACACACAACTTCATCTTAGCATCAAACATACCTACAACGTATCATGCGATGCAAGCATGTAAAACATATGGCGTCACGACAGTGTTAGTAATGCTTGCATGATGTTGCGGGTTCAACCCACACAACATCACGATGATGTCACAGACTCCATAAAGTCTTAAAAATAGGACTCGCCAATGACTGATTCCATTCACGCACCTCATGGCTTACTTGGGATTTATAACTTTGAGAAAAGGTTCGAGGCAGTGAAAACTAACCTGGAACACCCTTGTTGCCCGGTTTTGTCATGGTGAAAAACTTGACGTTAATTTAAAAGGAAATCATAATGTTTCAATTCTTACGACAATTGAATAACTACCTCAAATGAACTTGCAAATGATAACGGGTTCACTTATACCAATGTAGACATTCAAGGACACATCGGATATCTCAAAGTTAAAGAAGTTTGGATAGGATAACAACGCTTGAAGTAAAATGGTGGTCATTTTATTATCAATCATGTCATATTATAAATTAATAAGTTCGTGATATCAATCTTTTATACTTGCTAAAAATCTATCTTGACGATCTTTATTTACTATTTCTTAACTATTCCTTTTTGAGCTCTTTATTTTTATGAATGCATGTGGAACTGATATGAGATTGTATGTTAGAAATGGTACGTTGAATTGGTGGGTTGACGTCCATTTGTGTCTTGACCTATCTTACAAAGTCATGACTTAACCTAATTACTCTAAGTAGGCACCTATATCGTATAGTTAACTTAAAACCTTGAAATGACTCTCAATTAAATTCTTAAAATGCTTCAACTCTAAATAAGAATATTTAATTAACCTTAGTTTTCGATTTATTCAAGTGGAGAAAATTAATAAATCATACTGAATGTTTTCCATATTTTCATAATAATTTCAATAGCACATCCCCTAAAATTGGACTATCAAAACTAAAACTAATAGACATCAAAATTTGGAGAGGACTAAAAGGACTCAAAACTCCAAGCAGTTCACAATATGATATTAAATTGAATTTCTAAATTATAAGTTCAAACTTATAAACCTTAAATATAGCTTTCAACTTCAAATTGAAACTAAAATTGTTTCATAACTTAAAATAATACAAAATGCAAGCCATTAAGGTTTCAAACCTATTTTCAACCAATTCAATGACTTCTCAAAACCATTCTTAAGTGATTCACACCCTACACTCACCCTAAAACTAAAAACAAGTACTATAAACAATATTTACATGCACTAGCAAAAAATGCTCCTCAACAGTAGTCATATAGCCTCCTCTTTCCCTTTCGATCGTCATTAGCCTAAGAACATAACAAAGCCATTTCGAGAACACCAAACAACATTTACACAAAATAAACGATGTCTGATAAGTAAACATCCACCTCGCTCCATACAACAAGTAATAATAAGAGATAATACGGAATATTGCAGAATAAATGAAATATTAAAACAAATATAAAATATGGATCCCTTATTTCTTTTTCTATGCTCAAAACGAGCAGACCCTCTTACGATGAACCTAGAACTATATTATGAGTTTAATGCATGTTACCTCGGAGTCGACATTACCAGCCTTATATGCCTAAAGTACATCTAGTCTAGAGTGGATTACACTACATTCTTATAAGCAAAGCAATGGTAGTTCTATTTGGATGCCATGAATTCATGATCAAGAGTTTCAATCCTTCACCGTGCAAAATAAAAATCATATAACTATAAAAAGCAAGAAATAGCATTTTAATTACCATTAAACTAACGCAAGTTGGTTAAACAAGTCTTCGCTCGCACATTTCCTTTGATTCCCTTGTCTCAAAATTCCTATTAAATCACGAAAATCCATAGCCTATGAGTCTAGACTCAATTGTTCTATTTTTGAAAAATTTCTCATAACTGCCATACCATGTCGCTACTAGGGAATTAAACTTATAAGTCATGCTATTAAAATTTTGAAGAGGATAATTGACAATAGTCTAAGGAGAGAAACAACAATATCAGAGAACCAATTTGGCTTCATGCGTGGGAGGTCAACTATGTAGGCAATTTTTCTTGTAAGAAGATTGTTGGAAAAATAAAGAGAAAAGAAAAAAGATCTTTATATAGTATTCGTAGATTTAGAAAAATCATATGATAGGGTCCCCAGAGGTGTTCTTAGATGGGTTATAGAAAGAAAAGGAGTGCATGCTAGATACATAGACACTATTAAGGATATGTATAATATAATAATAATGAGTATAAAGATATGTGGAGGAGCTACAAAAGAATTTTCCATTACGATAAGACTACTTTAAGGATTGGCTTTAAGCTCATATCTATTTACTTTAGTTATGGATGAACTAACTAGGCATATTCAATGGGATATACCATGGTGTATGTTATTTGTAGATGATATTGTCTTAGTTGATGAAATAAAAGATGGAGTGAATAGGAAATTAGAACTCTAGATGAATACATTAGAATCTAAAGGCCTTATGTTGAGTAGGACGAATACCAAATACGTGCACTGTGAGTTTAGAAATACTCGACATCGAGACGTAAAAATTCAAAGACAAGTAAGAGTAGCACTAATTGATACAAAGATTAGGGAAGGGAGTTGCGGTGGTTTGGTCACCCGTAAAGACGACCCGCAAATGCTCCCACTAGAAAACTTGACATAATTAAAATTGTAGATATTCGACGAGGTAAGAGTAGACCAAAGTTAAGATGGAATAAATTAATTAGTAGGGATTCGAATAGTCAAGAAAGCTCACCATCAATTGCATTTAATTGAGCGCAATTGAAAAGTTTGATCTATGTAGTCGACTCCAATTAATTTGGGATTGAGGGTATGTTGTTGTTATTGTTATTGTTGTTATTGTTTGCCATGTCATGTCAGTTCTTAAACTCCTTAAGTCCTCAACAAGTTCTTCTAAATATTTCAAAAATCCAACGAAATCTCAATTCCATAGTTAGATTCCCGATTATAGTATTATATCACTAATTTATATCAAAAACCAAATTTTATAGTCGTCGAAATTCAATTTAGTGTTATAGACTCAATCGGCCCGAATCACGTTTTGCAAGCCAAAACCTATAACGTCCCTAAAATTTTAAGTTATGCTACATGTAATGTCAGGACCCTGAAGTGGACATGATGTGGACATGGAATGGCATGGCAAGCTCGATCCACCATCAAGAGTTGACCCTGAGGTATATTATATTTTCGTAATGTGTGTATTACTTATCAATACTCAAATGTACAATTTGATTCAATTTATCTTCATATATTGTCATCGAAATTGTGAGTGAGGATTTATCGAGATTCATACACGTTGTGAAACACGAGGACATAGTTAGGAGATACTTTAACAAACCATGAAAAACACTAATTTAATATTTATCAAGGTGTCTAAGTATGTGAAGACTAATTATTGTAATGCCAAAGTTAGATAATCAAGGAAAACACTAGTGTACCTAAGCTAATTTGGATTTTCATGTGCCCGTGATTGTCCCTGTAATGACTAGGTAGGAGAGATTAGTAGAGGTCTATTGATGCATCTGATAGAATAGAGTCAAGCCATATATTAACATAGAGATAACCACTCAACTTAAGATGTGAAGCAATGATCAAATAATGAGGTTAGTATAAAAGGGACACTTTTCAACCCAAATTACTTAAGATCCAAAAAGAAAAAAAAGGTGTTGAGGAGAAGAAACCTCACTAGAAATCTAAAACTTAGAAGGCTTTAGGGTGTAATTGGTTGCTAACTAGTCAAAGGAAGCAAGCTGAGGCAAGAACCAACCAAGGTAAACATCTACTATATCTTTTTATCCTAAAGAACCAACCAAGGTAAGCATCTACAAATTCAATCCTAAAACTTTTTGATGACATCCTCCTATCTTCGACTAGATTTCTACTATGAGTTCCATGTTTAATCAATTTTGACAAATCATTTTATGGTTGCGTTTTCAATTTGGGAAGTTGGAGTGCATGAATGAGTTGTTTTGAAGAACTTGTTTAAAATAATGAATTGTTAATGCATGAGTGAATGATTGATTATGGATGGTTTAAATTTATAGTAAGACCTTGCAGAGGGCATTCTTTGGCAGATATTGAATGCCAATATTGACATATTTAAGCTCGAAAATTGGCCTGCAAAACGAGGGTCGAAAAATCCCCCTTTTCAACTTTTTTTTGAATGACGCCGTCAAATGGCAAAGTGTGCATGATCCCATAGCCACACCCACGACGTGGATCACTGCCAAAACCATTTAGTAAGGGGCATCGTGGGACTCATACCCACGACGTCACCCACGATGTGAAATCAGAATTGCTTAAAAACCTCTACATTTGTGCCAAGACTTTTGGTCCTTTTTCGAAGGTCTCCACTAGTCTAAAATTTACCAAAATTCATGAAGAGCATCAACATACTACATTTTTGATTTAAAATTTTTTTCAAGTGATTCCGACATGTTTTGGATGGTTTCCAAAAATAGTTTTGAAATGGGAACATGTGAGTTTCTAAATGAGTTGAAATGGGTTTAAACACACTCTGAGCATCAAACGATGTCATAATTGGACCAAACTTTCTAAATCATATATTTATTCATAAGGAAATTTCCACCAAGTTTTGTAATTTTTGAAGATTTTTTGAATGGTTTTCCAAATAGTTTTCTAAATTGGCGAAATTTACTTACTTAATGAGTTGATTTTTGACTTAAGGTTTTATGGGTGTCAAATAATGTTGAAATTGAACCAACATGTTCAAAATGTATTTTAGGACTTTTAAATGAGACTTTATAACTTGAAAACCTTGTTTTCAAGTATTTTGACTTTATAGAATAAACCTCGAGAATATTGAAGATTTCTATTTTATTTCTAAGCCACTTTTCAAGTTGAAGAACAAATTACTTCCGAATACTTATTTTGATGTCCCTTCGGGATTGTTTCGCAAACTAGTGTTCTACACATATTTGAAATGATTTCTCATGATCCTTAGTAGTTTGCTAACACCTAAAAATTATAGATAATGTGTGTTGGAAAATTTTTAGCAAGTCCGTGTTGGGGCATGTGTCCTAGGTCAATCCATTAACTATAATTATGAATACTTTTAGTTAATAAAATAGAGGATTTCATTTGTTGTTTATTATAATTAATTTGCATGTTTACATTATAATAAGATCCATGGGTATTTACAGAAATATCATAAATGTCCCTAGTCGATCATTGTACTGGAACTATAATGAATTAAGACTAGTGTGAGTCTTGATTGATGATCATATGATGATTATACATATAGGGATACGAATCAAGATCACGAGTACTTGTTAGGGAACAAAGTACTGGATCGACTCGCTTTGAGAACATCGCATGGATTAAGTCATAGTTGTTTCTCATGATAGGTATATTTTTCAGTCCACTGACTTGAGATTACCAGACACTTCAACATTAGGAACACAATGATTTGACACAATCAAATGTTGTCTTTAACCAGATGATTATAAAGCTTATGATTGGTTACTGTGTGAGCAATGTGATGAAGTTGTGTAATCGAGATAAAAATTTTCCCTCTCATTTAAAGAGAGATATCAAGTGGATCCCTCGATGTGTTAGACTGTTAAAAGGCCTAGTCTAAGTGAATTGATATTGATCAATGTCACTTGTATGTTTTCAGTCTACCTAGTGATTGAGACTAGTACGATTGAACATGTTGGATGACAATTCCATACCTTATGTTTGATCAAAAGGATATCCTGTGACAAAAGGATGTTATATACACTATTAATTAGGTTGTATTGATTTGATATTCGTACAACTTAGGTAGTCATAATATCTTGCTAGAGGCTGCTTATGACTTGTATACCAAAATGAGTTTTGGTACACTGCCAACGTTGTATGAGCCTATTGGGTTGCGCACAACGAATAATTCTGTGAGATTTTAATATGGTTCAAAAAAATGAATTTTATATGATAAAATTCATGACAGAAACGTCCTTGTGGTGTATTACACTTATACTTCTTTAAGTAGGGGTATGTGTGTAATTTACTTAACCGTCTATATACGAGGGTTGTATAAATAGACGCTTTGTGTTAGAAGACACAGACAAAAAGATTAAGGGCCGAAACTCTATTTTCGTTTTAGAAACGACTTAGCGTTTTCTGGTACGCTCTGGATCGTTTTGGAGAGAAACAAAAAGGCTTGGTATTCTCTCGAAGCTAGCACTTCGAATCTCGATCGTCGTTCGTGTGTGGATTGCTGGTAGAGGGCGTTCGTCGTTGGCAGCGCCTTAGAGATCGATCAATCTTCAGAAATGTATATTGCAACTGAGGTATGATTAAGTTTTCATGGTTTAAACGTTTTTAATGGAATTAGATTCGGATCCTGTTGGGGTTTTTGTCAAAATTATTTTCAAATTTCCGCTGCGTATGAACCCCAAAACCCAATAGTGGTATCAGAGCCATCGAGTTCGATTCCATTAAATTCATTACATGTTTTCTTCGGATATATACATGATATATGATTGAAAGCATGTTAATAGTTGATGTATATCTGATATACATAAGTTTTCTGTGAGATTTATTATCATGTTTTGTGTATATGATACATATATTCGTGATTTAATTAAAATCAACTTCGTACATGCAAGTAACCATGTTAGGTTAATTCGAATAATTTTAATGAATTGAATTTCATGTTTTGTGATCCATGACACCATTAGGTATAATCTTTATTTTTCGTGTATTGATGCATGGACGAAATCTCTGTAATTCTGTATGCATATTTACGTTACATTGTTTTAAGTTTCTTAAATTGTATAAGTCTTAATATTAATTCAAAACTAATATGATTAGGTTCGATTGGGATAGTAGTTCATGATTCAATTACATGTTTGTGATTATTCGGATGAGGACCGAAATTGCAAATAATTATTTTTTGAAATTATTTTTTTATCTCGTTATATCTATTATGTTATGAAGTTTCTATTTGATAATAGATAGATAACAAATTAGATTAGGAGATATTAGCAAAATCAGTTTCGTTATCCCTACTGTATAAAAGACAAATATCGAGAATTTTGTTATTGGTGATATACTAGGATTCAAATATATTAAGTTCTAATTGGATTAGGATAAGATGATTAGTTAGATGTGGGCCATGGTTAATTAAAAATGTTTTAATTGACTTAATTTCTAATAAATTAAGGGGTAAATTTGGGATAATGAAATCAGCGAAAAATATGATTTTCTATAGCGAATTTTAATTTTCAGAATTGAAATTCGTTTCCTAAAAAAAAAAAAAAAAAAAAAGGCGCGCGCCTCAGTACCCCCGTCCGTGACTCCTTTAGCGGGACCGCCGTCTAACTAATCCTAGCGCACGAAAATTCTTTTATTAGTGAACAGTATAAAAGATTTCCAAATTGTTTAGTGATTGAACAAATCAATAAAATATATGATATTTCATTGTTTACATAAAAATCACTAAAACTGAATAAAATCCCTCTATTAAATTTGAAGTCTCGTGTCATCCATTTTAAACACTTGTCAAGGCCTCGATCACACTAATATAGTTTCAGCCATAGCTGGGTGTATTGTGTTATCTTGGTGAGACAAGTGTGGTAAGAGTTACCTAAATGTTTAAAATGGTCCGACTTAATAAAGCTATCAAAATAGTTTTGAGCTTTAGGCGCATGATGAGATTAAAAACATGCTAAGACATAAGATGTCCCGTATCTCATAAAAGTATCTAAAATTACATAAGATGTAATTGGTAACTGTTACCTTCCTAAATAATCTAGTTCTGCGTTTCATGCCATAGCTGTCATAGAATTAGGTGAAATATGGATTTTACTCTCCTAAATAAACAGTTTATTTTAGGAGGGTTATTAATTTAGTGGGAGTCTATTCCTCTATACTAAAATAAATTTTGCATAATCTTTATTGTAGCTCAATGGCCTATTCAAGTAACAATAATCCCCTGTCAGTGCGATCCATCTTTGAGAAGGATAAGTTATCTGGGACTAACTTTCTTGACTGGTTCAGAAACTCAAGAATTGTTCTTAAGCATGAACGCAAGTTGTATGTCCTGGATGCTCCAATCCCTGAGGACCCACCAGCCAATGCTACAAAAGCTGTGAAGGACGCGCATAATAAGCATGTCAACTATTCTACTGATGTTGCATGTATTATGCTGGCAACTATAGTTCCCGAACTTCAGAAGGACATGGAACTAATGGAAGCCTACAACATGGCTATAACGCTGAAGGAAATGTTCCAACAGCAAGCTAGGCAAGAAAGGTTCGAGACAGTTAAAAATCTACATTCTTGCAAGATGACTGAGGGTGCATCAGTCAATCCTCATGTTCTGAAGATGAAGGGCTATGTTGACCAGCTTGATAGACTAGAATTACCCATAAGCCAAGAGTTGGCTACGAACTTGATCCTGAATTCATTACTAGAGAGTTACTCACAATTTGTGATGAAATACAATATGAATAATATGGAGAAATCAATTTTAGAGTTGCATTTGATGCTCGAAACTGCTGAACAAAATATCAGGAAACCCTCTAGTAATGTGTTGATGGTCCAAATGGGAAAGGGAATGAAGAAAAAAGGCAAAGGCAAGGCTAAAGTTGTCAAGGCTACTGCTGCACCTGTCACAAAGCCTGTGGAACAAGTCAAGCCCCAGCTCGTTCCTGCTTCAAAACACCCAAAAGAAAAGGAAGGAAATTGCCATTTATGTCATGCACCTGGACATCGGTTCAGAAATTGCAAACTCTATGTGGAAGATCTAAAGATTAAAAAAGGTAGTGTGACTACTACTACATGTATCTATGTTATTGAAATTTATTTATCTACTAGTGATTCATGGGTATTAGATACTGGTTGTGGATCTCACATTTGTATAAATGTGCAGGGACTCACCAGAAGTAGAAAGTTAAAGAAAGGAGAAGTCATCTTCCGCGTAGGGAATGGAGCAAGAGTTGCTGCCCTGGCCGTTGGATCATATGACTTAGTCTTACCTAGTGGACTTATTTTAACTTTAAATAATTGTTATTTTGTGCCTGCCTTGCGCATAAACATCATTTATGTTTCATGCTTGGATATGGATGGTTTCGATTTTATTATTTCGAATAATAGATGTTCCATTTCTCGTAAAGGTATATTTTATGCAAATGCTGATTTGTGTGATGGTCTTTATATTCTAAGCATGAAAGGTCCACTGATACTCTAGTCTTGAACATAAATACAAAGAGATTCAAGTCAAATGATTTGAATCAAACCTATCTTTGCCATTGTCGTATCGGGCACACAAACGAGAAACGCATAACGAAGCTCCATAAAGATCGACTTCTAGATTCATTTGATTTAGAAACATATGAAATGTGCGTATCTTGTTTACTAGGCAAGATGACTAAAAGTCCCTTTACTGGACACAGTGAAAGGGCAAGTGATTTATTAGGTCTAATACATACTGATGTATGCGGTCCTATAAACACAATGGGTAGAGGAGGTTATCGATACTTCATTACATTTACTTGATTATTTCAAAGAAATATGGTTATGTATATCTTATGAAACATAAAGCTGAATCATTTGAGATGTTTTGAACGTTTCAAAATGAAGTGCATAATCAACTTGGTAAAACTATCAAAACACTTCGGTCAGATCGAGGTGGTGAATATTTGAGCCAAGAATTTGATGATCATCTTATAAA
Source organism: Stephania yunnanensis (assembly GCA_039657365.1). Classification (NCBI taxonomy): domain Eukaryota; kingdom Viridiplantae; phylum Streptophyta; class Magnoliopsida; order Ranunculales; family Menispermaceae; genus Stephania; species Stephania yunnanensis. The sequence continues at coordinate 34,976,705 of CM077583.1, read as the reverse complement.
TTGTGGGATTGTCTCCCAATTGACTCCACCAGCAACTCCACAATGGAATGGAGTTTCTGAAAGGAGAAATTGAACCTTATTAGATATGGTTCGATCTATGATGAGTCATGTAGATCTTCCATTATCCTTTTGGGGTTATGCATTACAAACTGCAGTTTTCACTCTAAATCGAGTTCCTTCTAAAGCGGTTGATAAAACACCATATGAGATATGGTACGGGAATATACCCAGTTTATCATTCCTTAAGATTTGGGGTTGTGAGGCTTACGTAAAGCGACAAGTCTCAGAAAAATTAGCACCTAAATCTGACAAGTGTTTATTTGTGGGGTATCCTAAGGAAACAAAAGGATATTACTTTTATAATCCCGCTGAGAACATAATGTTTGTTGGTCGGAATGGTGCCTTCATGGAAAAATAATTTATTTCAAAAGACATTAGTGGGAGAGAAATAAATCTTGAAGAAGTTCAAGAATCACAGATAAACACTGAACCACTACTGGAAGTTCAACAACGTTATGAACCAGTTGAACCTCCACAAGTGACACAAGGCCCATGTAAATTTGGTAAGGTAAGACATGAGCTAGAGAGATTCGGATTTCTCATTACTGATAGTCGTGATGTGTTGCTTATGGATCAAAATGAGCCCGCCACTTATCAGGAGGCTAAGTCTGGACTAGACTTCGATAAATGGCTAAGTGTCATGAACTCTGAGATGTAATCCATGTATGATAACCAAGTTTGGAACTTGGTTGATTGACGATGAAGGTGGTAAGACCATTGGATGTAAATAGGTTTTCAAGAAGAAAACTTACATGGATGACAAAGTGCATACTTTTAAAGCAAGACTTGTAGCAAAAGGTTTCAGGCAAACTCAAGGTATTGATTATGATGAAACTTTTTCGCCAGTAGCCATGATTAAATCCATAAGAATTTTAATTTTCATTGCTGCATATTATGACTATGAGATATGGCAAATGGATGTAAAAATAACATTTCTTAACGGAAAGCTGCTTGAGGACATGTATATGACACAACCTGAAGGTTTTGTACATCCTGAGAATTCTATGAAGGTTTGCAAGCTTCAAAGATTCATTTTTGGATTAAAGCAAGCTTCTCGGAGTTGGAATCTTCATTTTGATGAAGCAATCAAGGATATTGGTTTTATTAAGAACGAAGATGAGCCTTGTGTATACAAGAAGGTCAGTGGGAGTGTAGTTATTTTTCTGGTACTGTATGTTGATGATATATTACTCATTGGAAATGACATCCCAATAATGCAGAATGTCAAGTCTTGGTTAGGGAAGTGTTTCTCAATGAAAGACTTAGGAGATGCAGCCTATATCCTAGGGATAAGGATCTATAGGGATAGATCTAAGAGGTTAATCGGTCTAACTCAGAGTGCTTACATAGACAAGGTGCTTAATAGGTTCAGTTTGCAAGACTCTAAAAGAGGATTGTTGCCAATGTCTCATTGCATAAGTCTCGGTAAACTTCAATGTCCTAAAACAAATGATGAGCGAGACCGTATGAAAAAGATTCCATATGCATCAGCTATTAGATCTATCATGTATGCCATGCTATGCACTCGACCTGATGTATCTTATGCTTTGAGCACTTTAAGCAGATATCAGTCAGATCCTGGTGAGAGTCACTGGATAGCAGTAAAGAACATTCTTAAATACTTAAGAAGGAGTAAGGAAGTGATCTTGGTCTACGGAGTTTTTGAAAATGACCTAGTTGTAAATGGTTACGCATATGCAAGTTTTCAAACTGATATAGATGATTTTAGATCACAGTCTGGATATGTGTTTACTTTGAATGGGTGTGCGATGAAGTGGAAAAGTTCGAAGCGGGAGATGTGGTAGATTCTACAACGAAAGTTTGAGTATATTGTAGCGTCCGATGCGAAGAAAGGAGGCGATTTGGATCAAAAAGTTCATTTCGAACTAGGTGTGGTTCCAAGTATTGCTAACCCTGTTTGTTTGTATTATGACAATAACGGGGCAATAGCACAGGCCAAGGAATCTAGATCACACCATAAATCCAAACATATACTCAGGCATTTTCATCTCATCAGAGAAATTATTGAGAGGGGAGACGTGAAGATTTGCAGAGTACCTACTGAAGACAACATTGCGGATCCATTGACAAAAGCTTTTCCACAAGTAAAACATGATGGTCATGTTAGATCATTAGGCATTGGATGCATTTATGATTGGCGCTAGTGCAAGTAGGAGATGTTGGGGCATGTGCCATAGGTCAATCCATTAACTATCTTTATGAATACTTTTAGTTAATAAAATAGAGGATTTCATTTGCTGTTTATTATAATTAATTTGCATGTTTACGTTATAATAAGATCCATGGTATTTACAGAAATATCTTAAATGTCCATAGTCGATCATTATACTGGGAACTATAATGAATTAAGACTAGTGTGAGTCTTGATTGATGATCATATGATGATTATACATATAGGGATACGAATCAAGATCACGAGTACTTGTTAGGGAACAAAGTACTGGATCGACTCGCTTTGAGAACATCGCATGGATTAAGTCATAGTTGTTTCTCATGATAGGTATATTTTTCAGTCCACTGACTTGAGATTACCAGACACTTCAACATTAGGAACACAATGATTTGACACAATCAAACGTTGTCTTTAACCAGATGATTATAAAGCTTATGATTGGTTACTGTGTGAGCAATGTGATGAAGTTGTGTAATCGAGATAAAATTTTTCCCTCTCATTTAAAGAGAGATATCAAGTGGATCCCTCGATGTGTTAGACTGTTAAAAGGCCTAGTCTAAGTGAATTGATATTGATCAATGTCACTTGTATGTTTTCAGTCTACCTAGTGATTGAGACTAGTACGATTGAACATGTTGGATGACAATTCCATACCTTATGTTTGATCAAAAGGATATCCTGTGACAAAAGGATGTTATATACACTATTAATTAGGTTGTATTGATTTGATATTCGTACAACTTAGGTAGTCATAATATCTTGCTAGAGGCCGCTTATGACTTGTATACCAAAATGAGTTTTGGTACACTGCCAACGTTGTATGAGCCTATTGGGTTGCGCACAACGAAAAATTCTGTGAGATTTTAATATGGTTCAAAAAAATGAATTTTATATGATAAAATTCATGACAGAAACGTCCTTGTGGTGTATTACACTTATACTTCTTTAAGTAGGGGTATGTGTGTAATTTACTTAACCGTCTATATACGAGGGTTGTATAAATAGACGCTTTGTGTTAGAAGACACAGACAAAAAGATTAAGATCCGAAACTCTATTTTGTTTTAGAAACGACTTAGGGTTTTCTGGTACGCTATAGATCATTTTGGAGAGAAACAAAAAGGTTTGGTATTCTCCCAAAGCTACCACTTCGAATCTCGGTCGTCGTTCGTGTATGGACTGCTGGTAGAGGGCGTTCGTCATTGGCAGTGCCTTAGAGATCGATCAATCTTCAGAAAGGTATATTGCGACTAAGGTATGATTAAGTTTTCATGGTTTAAACTTTTTTAATGGAATTAGATTCAGATCCTGTTGGGGTTTTTGTCAAAAATCTTTTGTAATTTTCGCTGCGTATGAACCTCAAAACCCAATAGTCCGGGCATTTTTGGCAGAGCTAAGTGCCTAAAAAGAACTTGAAATAATTAAAGGAGCCATTCAACACCAAATTGAGCTATATAAGAAACAATTAAAGTAAATTAAACTAAATGACATTATCACGAGTTTAACTAACCAAAATGGACAACAGGTACCTAGCTAGCTAGAGTCCAGCATCGGGGGTTGATTAGTTAGCATTTAGGGAGCCGCGAGATTATCAAAAATGACCTAACCTCGAGTATCGGATCGTAGGTAGTGGACGTGAGTGAGGTATTCAGGTTACCTTTAATGCCCCCACGCTACATCAAACTCAACTTATCGACTTGGAGAGTCACGGTTCTAAGAAGTCTAGTAGTGGCACCCATTTTTGATGGATTTCGAACACTTTGATACCTTCCCTTGACTTCGAGGCACTATTTATTCATTGTTATCACTTTATAGTCCATTTATTATGCATTTATATTTACTTTTCTTTCTTTAAAATTCCCGCATTTTACTTAGACTTATATATTAAAATTCATGAATCGTGATTAAGACTCTACTGGCTTTACTCACTAGAATTCTCTCCATCGGTGACAATTGCAGATCCACATATGAGCAAGGGCAAGGAGGCAATGATTAGTGATTTTCTTTGAGGGCTCTTAGAGTGGCTTCTCCTCTTGCTTACTTGTGGGTATTTACGCTATTGTGTTGTACCATATATATGTTGTTTTGATAATACTTGGGAATTTCCTTGGGATTTGAACGGTACGAATGCATATATATTCATGATTTTCCTTTTACTATCACCATATATATGCATGTTACTTATATACTACAGGGTTCCCACACCATCGGGATGCCTACCTCTATATATTTGAATAGTTAATATTTATTTAAGCTTGGTTGTAATGGCCCAAAAATTTACTAGTAGTAAATTAGTCCCTAATCATTGTCATCGATTCGTGATGTGGCCAAAGAGTGGGTATGCAGTTCAATACTCGGTGCGAAAATTGAGTAATATATTATTTTTATGAAATGGAAGCCTAGTGAGATGTATTTATGTACCCTATAGCCGAATTTTTACTTTGTCTCTTTATTCATCATTCAGCACGTGAATATACGCCATGAGATGCATGCAAACGTGGGATTGGGTAAAGAGTGATATATTTAGCCACTATTTGATATTAAATATTAATGTGATCAAGTAATTTACTTACTTAGTAAGGTTTGGGTATGATTTGAATGAAACACCTATTTCTAGGAAATAAATAACACACCATAGATTTATTTCGTTATGTGTACTACAATTTGATCCTACTCTTTTTGAGTATACATTTGGCGTTAGAATGATGGAGATAGAAGTGAATGAGGCTCATTTGATTTTCATGTAAATGGTGACCTGATGATGGAAAGGTAGAACAAAGTGACTATAAATACAACACTCGAACATTTTTTTGTTCTTCATTTTGCATCCACAAGAAAGAAACAAAACTTAGAGCTAAATTCTTGAGAGTTGCTAGAAATTTGTAAGGGATAAAGAGTTCAAGAAAGGAATTGGAGCTATTGGAAGCTAGGACATCAAGCCTAGAGCCCTATATTAGATACTTGCACCATTAATGCTTCGATTCATGATGTCTTTAAGTATGAATCAATGGAATTTTGATTCCTGAGCATTTATTATCTCTTATGAGTTCTCTTTGAACAATCTAAAGAAACCAATTGAGTCTTTAAGCCCTAATTTTTGAATTTACAACTTTTGACTGAAATGGAGTTTTTCGTTCATGGTTCTGAAATCTCAAAATTCCGATTTGATGATGAGCCTCTTTTCAAAATTAAGCTTGAGATTTGAAATCTATGCAATTTTCTACTAAGTTTAAGATATAAGAGTTTAAAAATTAGTGGTGATTTGAAGGAGTTAAGGATTCTTGGAAGTTTTGGGCTTTTTTAACAAAAAATGAGTTTTTGTTTCAATGCATGTTGAAATGTTGTAATTTGATCTAAATCTATAGAAGTGTAAGCTATTGTTGTTATGTAGTGTGTTAAAGACCATTGGGGAAGGGGAGTGAGGTTCGGAGGCAATGGAGTCGAGATATGGTACGAAAATAGTCAAAACATAAGTGTAGCTTGAGCTTGACGCGGGGGCGGCACCATGGCTTTGCACGTATGGCACCAGGTACGACTTTAGGCTAACTGAAAGGGCAGAAGCCCGTCATCATCGTGGCGTCGTGCATTTGAGTACACGACGTCGTGGTGATGCCATGCATTTGCACGCATTGTGCCACCAAATTCCATGCACCTGCCCACGTAAATAATGTGACACAACGATGGCGCAATGACTTTGTACACATGGTGCCACCAAATCACTAGAACATGAACAATTATACATGTTTTTGGAGTTTTACTTTGGTTTTCTCACACCAACTTTTACTGACATTTAACAACTTAAACAAGTCTCAGTAGACCTAATTAACTTCAGTAACTTAAGAAAGATTCCCAGGGGGCTATACGCAAACTTCATTGTTTTAGGAGAGTGGATTAGCATAATATTTGCTTGTGATTGAGGTAAGTAAATGTCATGGCCCAAATTTCTAATCCTAGTTTAATCTCTTAATCAGGATCAGACGACCCGTTACGTAGGATCCACAACAATATATGTGTCGTAACTGAGGCTAGGTGGTCGAGCTAAATGTTATATTTATTATGGTGTATGCCTAATATATTATATATGTGTAGACTTCTAAGTCATTCCTATTTATGTACAGGTTTATAGGTATGAGCGGAGATGCACTTTAATATACATACCGGCGTGGGACCAAGTCAGAAAGCAATGTGGTGAGTTGGTTTAAGCTTTATAGTGCTTTCATAAGTGATATAAATGGGGCTATGGTTGGATATGTATTAATACATTTAAGTTAGTAAGTTAAAACAATAGCCACTTGACATTTCTCGAGACACGTGTTGGCACATCTCAACACAAATTGGGTCACTCATTGGTGTTACTTAGCATGAGTTAGTGGGACATGCGTTAGTAGGTGAATCAATAGATAAGTCTCAAGTTACGTGTGCACATTAGGATTAAGGACTATCAGCCAACCATATCCAATTCATGACTATAAAGCTTTTGGTCAACACAAGCAACGCAACTCTTTCATTTTGAAATTTTAAGTGAGTAGTAAAGCTTGCTGGAGTGAAGAGAGTACTTGGAGGAGGAAGAAGAACATCAAATGTAGTGATTTATTGAAGATGAACTCAAGCTAAGCTAGTGTTCATCAAGTTAGGTAACTTTCCTACATCATAAACATAGCTTAATTCAATGAATTCATGTATTTGATGATATGTGTTAATGTTTTATGTTGTAAATGGTGTCTTGGAACTCTAGAGGTGTATATAAGGGTTCTCAAGGCATCAACATAGCCTACGTGTTGAAAAACCTCGAAATTTTAATTGCAGAATTCTAGGTTCTGCAATACATAGCGTGTTATGATGGATAGGTAGTGCGCTATGTTGGTCATTTAAGCGCTACACAGGGTCGGCACAAAAATATGCAAGTTTCAAGGAGTCCTTAAACATTACATAAGAGTCTACTATGTTAAGTAAGGGCCCAAACACACTAAAAAATATATGATATGATGTCAGGTACTTAGGGAAGTATTTCGAAGATTCAAATACAGGTTTCGAGGCATTGGGAGGCCAGAGTAGCATCGAAAATCGCATGGTATGTAAGTAAACTGATTGAGAAATTTCTTTACATTTCATTCCTATTCATATGTTCATTTACAGTCATTTAGATTGAATTGTCTTTGTATTTCATATGCTATGACTTGTCGTTCATTCTCATTACATGTGGTTGTTTCATAGCATAGTTTGTTCATAAAATTATTTCATTGACTCCAATTCATGTGCTATTTCAATATTGACTGTTTTTACTGGTGGTCAATGAAAAAGCATGCTATTAGGTAGTTTCTATATAATGTTGTGAATCTATATTTTTGTGTATTAGTTATGCAATTGTATTTGTTTGATTCCAATACCGTGTTGTTCTTAGAATATGAAAATGGTTCTTGTATCTCGGGTCATTTTATGATAGAAATATGTCTGACATACGGGGGTCACTAGACTTTCTAGGGTGATCGAGATTTCTCCATTATCTTATGCAGCACACATGGTATGGGACTTGGGGTAGTTGGTAAGCATAACTTGGGTGACATCATGAGTTGTAAGACTCGAGGTTGTTGGCAAGTATACATCCTAGTGACTTACATTTGGGATAATTATAAAGACGTATTGTATCGTGTAAGTACAACCTTCACAGCGATGTTGAGCACAACTCTATCCTTATATAGTGGAAAGGCTGATGTGATGAAGATCACGACCAACCGACCCTAGATCATTACTACTTAACCAAGTGTCAGTTTCATTTTGTTTAACTAAAGTATATTTTTGCATGATATTCTTTCAGCATAGTTGCTATTATTGTTTATGCTTCTTGATACTTATTGCATAATTGGGAACATGAACAAATGTCTCTCAATATTACTTTTATTTTCAAGAACTCACCGTCTAGTTTGTAACGGTGGGTGAAGATCCATTGAGTAGCAAGCCAGGCAAAGAGAAGATTGACGACTACCTTTGAGCTAGAGGAGCACTGCTACACCAGATATTATAGGTTTTGCTTTTGAAGTATTACTTTTATATGTATACGATATTCTTTTGGGGGTTATCTTATGGGCTGAGTGATAGGTACCTTGACTAGACACATTTATATATCATCATTTCATTATAAATATGCAGGTGATCTTTATTTCCAGGTTTTTCGACAAAGGTTAGGCTATATATTATAAGCTTACGTTAGTTAATTAGTTAAGACTTCCATTGCATAACTTTTAAGTTAGTAAATTTTAATTAACTCTGATTTATGAATTTACATAGGGTAGGTATATGTTTATATGTATTTGAAAACTAAATAGTATGTAAGTAGTAAGGTTGTTAAAAAGGCTGACTAATTCATTGTTAGGTCCTATATGGTGAGACTAGAGCTTAATAATGGGATTAGGCCGGACGATGCCCTAATTTGAGAAGGGGTCGTCATAGTTGGTATCACAGTCTATGTTTATAAAAACCTAAGTTACAAAACCTACGTTTATTAACATTAAGATTGTGGAAAATAGTTATTCCACGAGGTGATATTAAAGCTATAGTATGTAGCCAAAGATAAAGCTTTTCCAATAATTAACAAATAAAAATTAAAAAAAAAACAATAAAACATAAATCTAAGTTGTGGAAACCAAATGATCATTGCCTAGCAACTATTAGTTGGGAAGTGAGTGAAAGTAAGTTGGGGATGTCTTATATGGACATGTTAACTTTGTTTTATATGTATATATGTTTTATCTACGTAATAGATTATTCACGATCGCTATCAGCTTATAGACATCGATGGCGGATTCGCGCTATAGCTGGGATGTAGGTGTGAGTGGCCGCTAGCCTTCTATTCCATCAACTGGTGATTTTAAGAGGCTATCGGATTGAGTAGCTGCTCAGGGGCAGCAATGATGACTACACGTTTTGCTTCACCGGCACAAACACTAGTCCCTACTACTATGACTACATCCACATTACTGATAATAGTGCCAGTAGTGCAGTCTGTACCAGATATAGTAGCTCCAGTCATAGAGATGGTTTTCACACCGTCTTTTATACCTCCATCTTCTAGCTCATCGGTACATGTTTAGTTGGTTAAGGATTTCATCAGACAGAAGCTAGAATACTTTGATGGTCAGCGAGACTTTAAGAAGATCGAGAAGTGGGTTTTGTCTCAGGAGAAGTTACATAGAGTCTTGAGGATTAAGGGGAGACTTCGAACTAAGAATTCATCGTACACTCTACAACAAGACACTGATGTTTAGTGGCGTTCGACGATACCTTCTGAGGGAGAGTTTGAGTATTGGGATGTCTTCAAGATGAAGTTTTATAAGCAGTACTTCCCACCTGCTGTGATGAAAAGGTTGAGAAAGGAATTCATGAACCTGAGACAAGGAGCTGATGAATTAGTGATGAGCTATAGAGATATATATGGCTTTCTGAGGTAGTTTACTGGGATCTAGTGAGAGAGGATTCAGATGATGTGTACCATTTTGGAGATGGACTGAGACTAGATATTAGATTTTATGTGATCAGTTCAGGTGCCAGGATATTGGGGAAGATTTATGAGTGTATATTCTCTTGCAAGATATATTTTTTGGGTAGAGTTGCCAATGGGACACCATTAGTACCAGCATTGACACCCAATCAAGTTGCAAAGTATGAAAGGAGGAGATAGAGTAGGAAAGGACCGAGGAGATGTGATAGAGGTTCCTAGGGAGCAGGGATATCTACAGCAGTTGTACTATATGTATCATCTCTTATGCCTTTGTAGAACATTGTTGGTAGACCTCCTTTACCACCATCAGTTAGACCTACATTGCCAACTCCTCCTCCTCCTCCTACTACTACTACTTTGCAGGCTCTAGCAGCACCACCGGTGCCACATTAGCAGTTGTAGGGTGGTAGAGGCTGAGGCAGAGATAGAGGTAGAGCTCGAGAAAGTTCCCGACAAGGGTAGAGAAAAGCATAAGCCCATAATCAGGTTCATGGTCAGTGTAGACCTATCACTTGTTATAGGTGTGGTCAAGTTGGGCACGGGATTAGAGATTTTCCAGAGCCAGCAGCCATGTTTCCACCGCAGATTCGAGAAGGTGTACATATGGCAACATGGCTTGATGAAGATGTCACACGGAGACTCATTGATGGTAAGGTTTCCATTTATTGTAGACAATTATATGTTTTGTTTGATTTGAGTTCTACATAATCTTTCATTTCTGGTCACATGATAAGCATCTTAGGGTTGACACCGGTTAGAGTTAGTATGTATTTAATTGAGTACTGCAGCTAGGGAGAGAGTCTACCCTAATTGTCTTGTTCAGAGATATCCAGTAGAGATAAGCAGGGTAGAGTTACCTTCAGACTTCAGGGTTCTTGAGTTTTTAGAGTTTGACATATTGTTAGTAATGGATTGGTTAGCAGCGTATCATGCTCATATCGATTATTTCAGGCATTTGATATTAATGTATAGTGTTAATACACTGAGAGCCGAGGAGGTCGACTTGCGATTAGTAGAGAGATGGAGACTCTAGTGTCATTATACACCATAGTAGAGAGTCAGGGACCCAGACTTGAAGAGATTTCAGTTGTGTGTGAGGTTCCGAAAGAGTTACCTGGTTTACCACCACCAAGAGAGAGATTTTATCATTGAGTTGGTACCATTCAATAGACCTATATCAATACCGCCATATTGCATGGCTTCAAGAGAGTTGGATGAGTTGAGGAGTCAGTTGCAGGATTTGGGAGAGAAGTGATTCATCATACCTTCTATGTCACCATGGGGAGCACTGGTCCTGTTAGTGAAGAAGAAAGATGGTACTCTGAGATTGTGTATTGATTATAGACATTTGAACAGGGTCACAATCAGAAACAAGTATCCCTTACCACGGATCGATGACTTATTTTATCAGTTCAAAGGAGCATAGTATTTCTCCAAGATAAACTTGTGATCAGAGTATCATTAGCTTAGAATCAGGGATGAAGATAGGTCCAAGACAGCATTCAGTATGAGATATAGACACTATTAATTTACAGTTATGCTGTTTGGTTTAACTAATGCTTTTTCCATGTTTATGGATTTGATGCATCGAGTGATGAGGCCATTTTTTGACCGTTTCATTATAGTTTTCATCGATGATATATTAATATATTTAAGGACTCGAGAAGATCACGAACAACAACTCAAAGAGATGTTGTAGACTTTGAGGGAGCATCAACTCTATGCCAAGTTCAGCAAGTGTAAATTTTGGCTGTTAGAAGTCAAGTTTTTGGGACATGTCATTGGAGTAGCAGGTATTGCTGTCGATCTAGCTAAGACTCAGGCTATTATAAATTGGCATGTGCTGATATTGCCAAAGGCTAGATAGTGAAGGATTTCTTAAAGATCGCTTCATCGATGACTAGATCAACCGAAAAAGACGTCAAGTTTGATTAGTCTGAGGAATGCGATGAGGCATCTGCTCAGTGTTGATATTGCCAGAGGCTAGACTAGGATTCCTAGTATATTTGTAATGCTTCTTATACAGGTCTAGGTTGTGTATTGATGTAGCTTAGAGGCACGATAGCTTATGCATCTAGACAACCAAATATACATGTGAAAAACTATCCCACTCATAACTTAGATTTGGATGCGGTAGTGTTTGCTTTGAACATATGGAGACGTCATCTTTATGGAGAGAGGTTCACACTTTATACTAATCATAAGAGTTGAAAATACCTCTTCACACAGAAAGAGCTTAATATGAGACAACGTCGGTTGTTGGAGTTTCTGAAGGACTACAACTTTTCTCTGGAGTATCACCTAAGAAAAGCTAACATAGTTGCTGATGCACTAAGTAGGATGTCGGTTGGAGATGCCGAAGTTGTTAAACACATTACACATCAGTATGGATTACTCAAGGCAGCGGTAATAATGATGCAGTCAGATATTCCTACCAATACTCGGGTGATGATTTATGCATAGATGAGGCTTCAGACAGTATCTACTAAGAGAGTATTAGATGGAAAAAGATTCGACATCTTATACTCGAGATTCAATGAGTTGGCCCAAAGTACTGAGTGTACTGAATAGATAGAGACGAAGAACCATTGTTTGAGACTCATAGGCAGATTTTAAATATCGGCAGTGGCAGAGATGAGAGATGAGATTCTTTAGGACTCATACCGTTGTCGGTTCATTATCCATCGAAGTATGACCAAAATGCATCATGACATGAAGAGACATTTTTAGTAGCCTAGGATAAACACAAACATATAAGAGTTTATCAAGAATTATGTGATTTGCCAATAGGTAAAGCCAGAACATCGTAGACTTAGAGGATTGTTACAGTTGCTTCCCAATCCACGATGGAAGTGGGAAGACATTGCCATGGATTTTGTTGGTGGATTACTGAGGACTGTCCATCGACAGGATTCCATCTGGGTAATTGTGGACAGATTGACAAAATCTGCCTATTTCATACCAGTTGCAGCTCATTACACATTCGACCAGTTGAGTGTACTATTCAAGAGAGAGATTATTAGGCCGCATGGGGTACCGTTGACTATTACATCAAATAGAGATGTTATAAATATGTCCAAGATGTGGTGGAGTATGAAAAAAGTATGGTACGTGCCCACAATTCAGCACAGCCTTTCACCCTCAGACTGATGGGCAGCCTGAGATGTCGGTTCAGATTCTCGAGGATATGCTCATGGCTTGTGTACTTGAGTTTTACGGATCTTGAGAGGAGTACCTACCATTGTGTAAGTTTCCATACAATAATAGTTATCAGGCTAGTATTGAAATGGCCCCATTTAAGGCATTATGTGGCAGACTATGTTGCTCACATCTTGTTGGACTGAGCTTGAGGACTGAGACATTATAGGGCCTAAAATTGTTGTCAATCACACAAAGAAGGTACGACGGATTCACCAACGGCTTAAAGGAGCCCAAGAGAGACAAAAGAAGTACGCAGACAATAACGATCTCACGAATGACGAGGGAGCTTTAGTGTATTTAAAGGTTTTTCCTCGTAAGGGTCTTCATAGATTTAGTTTGAAAGGAAAGTTAACACCGAGATTTGTCAGGCCTTTCAAGATTAAGAAATGGGTCGGAATGGTTGCTTATGAGTTGGATTTACCTCTACAGATGTTGTAGATTCATCCAGTGTTCCAGATTTTTATGTTTCGACTAGCTAAGAGACCGATATTTAACTTGAGTCAGATTGATCTGACCGAGAACTTATCTTATGAGGAGCAGCCTATACAGATCCTAGACAAGAGGGTACAATAGTTGAGAGGCAAGTCTATATTGAAAGTGTTAGTCAAGTGGCATTTTCACGAAGACTCGGAACTCACTTACGAACGGGAAGACTATATGTGAGATAGATTTCAGTACCTCATCGAGTCTGGTATAACTTTAGGTTAATTTTAATTTCAAGGATGAAATCTCCATTAGTTTGGAAGAATTGTCACTGTCCAAATTTCTAATCCTAGTTTAATCTCTTAATTAGGATCAAACAACTAGTAATGTGGGACCCATAGCAAGATACATGTCGTAATTAAGGCTAGGTGGCCGAGGTGAATGTTATTTTTATTATGGTGTATGCCTAGTATATTGTATATGTATAGACTACTAAGTTATTTCTACTTACGTATAGGTGTCGAGGCATGAGCAGATACGCGCCTTGATATGCATATCAGCGTGGGACCAAGTTAGAGAGCAATGTGGTGAATTGGTATAAGCTTTATAGTGCTTTCACAAGTGATAAAAATGGGGCTATGGTTGGTTATGTATTAATACACTTAAGTTAGTAAGTTAAAACAACGGCCACTTGACATTTCTTGAGACACGTGTTGGCACATCTTAACACAAATTGAGTCACTCATTGGTGTCACTTGGAATTAGTTAATGAGATGTGTTAGTAGGTGAATCATTAGATAAGTCTCATGATACGTATGCACATTAAGATCAAGATCTAAAATCAACCATATCCAATTAATGACTATAAAGCTTTTGGTCAACATAAGCAACTCAACTCTTTCATTTTGAATTCTTAAGTGAGAAGCAAAGTTTGCTAGAGTGAAGAGAGTAGCTGGAGGAGGAAGAAAAACAACAAATCAAGTGATTTCGTGAATAAGAACTCAAGCTAAGCTAGTGTACATCAATTCAGGTAACTTTCTTACATCATAAACATAACTCAATTCAAGGAATTCATGTATTTGATGATATGTGTTGATGTTTTATGTTGTAAATGTTGTCTTAGAACTCTATAGGTGTGAATGAGGGTTCTCGAGGCATCAACATAGCCTATGAGTTGAGAAAACTAGGAATTCAGATTGCAGAATTTTGGGTTCTACAACACATATCGTGCTACGCAGGATAGGTAGTGCATTATGTTGATCATTACCGTGCTACACAAGGTCATTAGCGCGCTACATGCTATGGCAGCATAAAAATCTATAACTTTCAAGAAGTCCTTAAACACTACACAAGAGTCTAATATGTTAAGTAAGGGTCTAAACACACTCAAAAACATATAATATGATGTTAGAAACTTAAGGAAGTATTTCAGATATTCAATTACAAGTTTCGAGGCGTTGGGAGGTCGGAGTAGCATAGTAAATTGCGTGGTATGTAAGTAAATTGATTGAGAGATTTCTTTACATTTCATTCCAATTCATATGGTCATTTACAGTCATTTAGACTGAATTGCCATTGTATTTCATGTGGCTTGACTTGTTGTTCATTCTCATTACATGAGGTTGTTTCATGGCATAGTTTGTTGATAAAATGATTTCATTGACTCCAATTCATGTGTTATGTCGTTATTGACTATTATTACTGGTGGTTAGTGAAATAGCATGGCATTAGGTAGCTTCTATATAGTGTTGCGAATCTATATTTTTATGTATCAGTTATGCAATTGTATTTGTAGGATTCCAATACCTTGTTTTTCTTTGAATATGACAGAGGTTCTTGTATCTATGGTCATTTTATGATAGAAATCCTTCTGACATACGGGGGTCACTAGACTTTCCAGGTGATCGGGGTTTCTCCACTATCTAGCGTAGCACACGGGGTATGGGACTCAGGGTTATTAGTAAGCATAACTTGGGTGACTTCATGAGTTGTAAGACTCGGGGTTTTTGGAAAGTATACATCCCAGTGACTGAAATTTTGGATAATTATAAAGGCGTATTGTACCACATAAGTACAACCTTCATAAAGATGTAGAGCACAGCTCCATCTTTATATAGTGGAAAGGCCGATGTGATGAAGATCACGACCGACCGGCTCTGGATCATTACTACTTAGCCTCGTGTCAGTTTCATTTTATTTAACTAAAATATCTCTTTGCATGATATTCTTTTCACATAGTTGCTATTATTATTATGTTTCTGATACTTTTTGCATAATTTGGAATGTCTTTCGGTATTACTTTCTACTCACCGTCTAGTTTGTGATGGTGGATGCAGATCCATCGAGTAGCAGGCCAGGCAAAGAGAAGATCGCAACTACCTCTGAGCCACAGGAGCACTGCTACACTTGATATTGTAGGTTTTACTTTTGATGTATTACTTTTATATGTATATGATCTTCTTTTGGGGGTTATGTATTATGCGTTGAGTGATAGGTACCTTGACTAGACACATGATGTTATATATCACCATTTCATTATATATATTTATATATATGCATGTGATCTTCATTTTTTTGGGTTTTCCTCAAGGGTTAGGCTACATATTATAAGCTTTCGTTAGTTAATTAGTTAAGACTTCCGCTGCATAATTTTTAAGTTAGTAAATTTTAATTAACTCTGATTTATGAATTTACATAGGATAGGTGTATGTTTATATCTATTTGAAAACTAAATAGTATGTAAGTAATAAGTTCGTTGAAAAGGCTGACTAATTCCTTGTTAGGTCCTATATGTTGAGAATAGGGCTTAATAATGGGATTAAGCAGGGCGGTGCTCTAATTTAAGAAGAGGTCGTCACAGTAAAAATGTAAGGCAATTATCTCTAATCCACTTCCATTATTCGAGTTGATATAGAGTCACTTGGACTACTTTGTTGCATTTCCTTATTCAAAATGCTATGATTTGTCTTTTTGTTTCCTAATTAAGTTTGTTGGATTCATTTAATTATTTTATAACTTGATATATTGCATTCCTTGACATCGTTCTACATTGGATTCCCTTATTGTTGTTGATTCTTAACTGCAGAATTTATTTACCAAAATCTATGCTATGATATGTTCTTTCCTTAATTGTGTTTGAACGCCTCTATGTTAATATGTTTGTTAATCTACAAAACCAACTCAATGCCAACTAGGTCTAGGATATTCCAGAAGTCTAGGCCCCCAATTATATGAGATGCGCGCCTCATAGGGTTAGATTCCCTGGGGATGTCAGCACTTAACACACCTAATGTATTTCTATTTTTTGTGTAGCGCGGCTCACAGGGTTAGATTCCGTACACTACAAAAAAATAGCAAATCAGAAACGGAATTTTCCGTTTCTGATTTGCAAAAATTCCGTCTCTGATTGCAATCAGAAACGGAACAGAGACGGAATGCGTTCCGTCTCTGAAAACGTCGTCGCTGATTGGATCAGAAACGGAAAATGGATTCCGTCTTTGATTTAGAGACGGATCAGAAACGGAATAAATTCCATTTCTGATCAGAAACGGAATTTATTCCGTCTCTAATTCCGTTTCTGATTAGAGACGGAATAAATTCCGTTTCTGATTATTTCCGTCTCTGATCCGTTGCTAATCAGAGACGGATCAGAGACGGAATTTGATCCGTTTCTGATTTATGTATCTTACAAAAACGAAAATTAGAGACGGAAATAGCAACGGAATCCAAAGATTCCGTTGCTATTTCCGTCTCTAATTTTCATTTTTGTTTAGTTTTTAAAGTCTTACATATATAGGTCTCAATCCAAGCACGTTTAACTTTGCCAATATATAATAAATTGACATTCATACATCGACAATATATATCAACAAATATTCAATTGAGAGAACAAAAATGTAAAAATCAAAAATTGAAAAATATATATATCCAAAAAAAATTGTATAGTATTACAAATGCTCCAAATTTCTAAGTATTCACAAAACCACCAATCCTATTGTTCAACAACCACAAAAAAAAAAAAAAAACTTACAATCCTATAAATATGCACAAAAAGAATTATCAATCGAAAAGTCTTGAGATGTTCTTCAACACCACTGCACAAACCAAAGGACATTTGAAACAACTTAATAATTGAATAGTTGAACTTAAATTTTTCAGGGACATAAGCATCATAGGAGATAGAGCTAAGGTAGAAGAGCAATGACTCACATCGAACTTATAGTGACGATCCTGCACTCGACCATCAAAGTCTACAAACAAGCAAAAAGATTAACATTAATTCATTTGAGATTTAAGAATCCACAAACGATGATAAACACTTGCATATCTTGATTTAAGTAAATTAAATTCTTACCAATCCAAAGAGGAGGAAGATAGCAATGTTTGTCATTTTCACTTTTATCTTCATTTTCTAAAAACATATAAGAAAACAAAAATATGCTACCTCATAGATAGACCAAAAAACTCATAAGACTATTTTCAATCAATCCACTTTCACAAGCTACAAAATTTATCATAAGCTCACTCATCTCATTTCAAACTGAGCTTTTTTAACTTTCAAGAACCAAACAATAAACCTGTTTAATCCATTTCATAAAGATCGATTTACATTGGCTTTCCTACAAAGTTCCAAAAAAGAATACATTGTAAGCAAGTAGCAAATTTCTAATAAAATTCTAATAAATTGTTTGGCACATTGAGCTGAAACTATAAAAGATAAAATCCGAATAAATAGTTTCTAATTACTACTCATTAGCTAATTATGTCATAAATCCATTATGCATCAAACAACTAAAGAGAACCATTTTCAAGTCCCTAAAAGGAAAAAGAATGATTCAAATTCACATCAATAGTTAGTCTAAAAAACAACTAAAGAGAAACATCTAACATACCATTGCCACTTTGAATTCTCTAATATGCTTGTTTTTATAGGCTTGAAGGTTAACATAGAAAACTTTACCTTTTTCTCACTACAAAGTTGCTTGTATGGGAGAAGCATTTTACTGGCTTTCCATTCCATTCCCTTCTTGTATGCAGCCGCTACAAAAACCTTAAAAAAAACCTTAAAAAAAAACTTCTTTGCTGCTTTCATTCGTGTTTGCATTGATGTAAAAAGACGTAAGAATTACGAGAATATCGAAAAAAAGAATAATTGGCTAGCTTTCAAAACCATTTATTCGGTTTATCTCACACATCATATGGGCGAGATAAAAACAAAAAGTATAGAGCGAAATGAGATAATGTAATATGAACATGCATATATGACCACCATTGGCGAAGCAAGAAAAACCATAAATGGATATCAATAGTACCTAGGCCAAAAGAAAGAAAGAATGAAAATTGCACAAACTAGATCACAGATTTACGTACATGATTCAGGTACTTCAAATTAGAAGTAACTTAACCATCACTGGCAACAAGTCAAAGCAGTTGACTTTGCTATTTTCGAGTTCTTTGGATTTTGTGATTTTACTTATTCTTTTCCTTCAGGGTAGAAATTATAAAAGAACAACAATAAGCATAAGCAAATTAAAATATATATTCAACATGAAGCAACCACAAACCTGATCGATCAATACAAACACGCACTTTGCAAAACACCAAAGAAGTGCTGTCCATCTTAAGGCCCAGATTTTACAAGTGCATCTTGCACTAGCAGAGCCACATGATCTTTGCTAGAGAAACAAAGGAAACAACATATGCAAAGAATAACCACAACTTCAATCTGCAATTTAAAATTAGAAATTAGGGAAGATAATTTTTCTCTAAAAGACAATTGCAAAAAATGAAAGATACAACAAATATCATCGAAGCAAATGCATCCATAATGGACTTTAACAAACAATGCAACAACAAGATCTAGATGAAATAAGACCAAGCTCCACACGTTTAGGAGGTGACATCGAGATCAACTCGTGCATGGGAGTACATGCGAGTTATAAATCTCTAGCTAGATGCTTATAAGATAAATCTACTACGCACATTAATCCATATAGTAAATAATTAGATATCAAGTAGCTACCAATCCTCAACAAAAGATTCTACACAATGTAGAGAGGAAGGGATAGTAAAATCTAACACCAATCCAATTTTTCCCTGCTTCCATTCAATTTTTCATTACATTCGAGTTTTCTCTCATTTAGAAAGATAAATAGTTTGTGCAATTTTCACTCTTCACTACTTGTTACTTGAAAACATAGGAGTTGGTTCAACTTGCTTTGACTTGTTGCCGATGATGGTTGAGTACGAAATCGTGATCTAGTACTTGAAGCTCTTCTAATAGAGATTAACTTGAAATTTTGATCTTTGATCATGCAAATCATTCATTTTGCAACATATATTAGGTATTAGTCTAGTAGATTATTTTATGAGCTAATATCCATGTAGAAACCTTGCTTTTTTTACATGAGACGCGTGCTGTTGAAATGATTCATGATCATAAAATAGGTTGGCGTGGAATTGTTGATCTAATTGGATGGAAGAGAGGTGGAAGAGCTTTTCGAGAGTTGGAGAAAAAACTCTTTTTGAACATTCATTTTGGGAAGATAATATATATGTGAAAGGGATATTGGCAAAATTGATCTAGACCAGTTTTTCCAAACTCGTATTTTACATGTCTGGACATAGGTTTTCTTGTAGTAGAGTGGGGTTGGATAGTATATATGTGGAAGGGATATTGGCAAAATTGATCTAGACCCATTTGTTTGATGAATTCATGATCTATAGTTTTATATCCACTTGCTGATAAACTTGTACTTCAAATCCATGTTCTTTTATAATTTCTACATAGCCTTCACCATTAATTGCACATGATTCAGGTACTTCAAATTAGAAGTAACTTAACCTCTAGCACCCTAAAACTCTAAAACATTAGTAAGAGACATGATTTCATTTTCAGAAGCAATAGTAATCAAGTTAATAATCATCTGTGATCTAGTACTGAAGCTCTTCTAATAGAGATTTACCTTCCAGTGACTCGACAGTTGTGATGATGGCAGACAAAAAGTTAGAATATATTTCACTCGTCTCCGAACTTCACTGAATTACCATACCCCCACACAAACTGAAAAAAGCAAAAACAAAACAGCTTACATTACTTAAGCAAAGAAAAATGAAGATTAAAATAGAGTAAACCAGCTGCACATTTGAAGTACCTGTTCACATTTTTTTACAGCAAATCCACCTTCTCTTAGTCTTAGGGAACCTTTCCAGCTAAAATCACCTTATGTTACTAGAAAGAGTTAAAGAAAAGTTGCAAACATGCATTTTTCGACATTGAAAAATAACTTCATAAAAGTAAGATTCAAATCTAACTCCTGATTCACAATGACGGCAAGATTACGATCGAAATACAGATAAAGTTGCCTAGTTCAAACAACAATTACTAAACCAAGTCCACCATATTTATATATGATGTTGATATATAATTAAAATATACATGTATAAGAGAGTAATATGCACATCTTCAAATGCGAAGAAATAAACGATTGCATCAATAGTCCAATAGCAGGAAAAATCACGAGTCAAGTCTGCGCTTATACTTACAAGTCACGCAAACAAATCATTTATTAAAATAATTTTGCATCTTTGTTCAGTGAGACGGCGTAAGACAACACACAGCAGTGAATCAATACATGAATACCTAACAATCAGTCGCGACACGCGATGCATGAATCCAATATCCATGAATTAAAACAATTAAACGAGAGTCTAAGAATCAACAAAAACGGATGTACAAGGAAATAATACATAAAAGACTTTCCTTTCAACCTTCCAAGAATCAAAGCTAAATGTAGAACCAGATCTATGAACAACAAAAAAACACTAAGCGAGATCCAGATCTACACAAAACAATAATCGATCAACACAACATGATAATCACTGACTTTGAAGCCACAAACGATTCAAATCTAAAATCCAGAACAAGATCAACCACGATGCTCAACATCGGAAAGCAAAGAACATCATCACAAACGAATTGAATCCAAGCTCGAAAGGAGAAGAGAAGATAGAATCTCACCTCAGCCGTCATAGAGAAGGAGATTCCTCTCGCAAATCGCCGCAACAAAACCCTAGCGAAGCGAGAGAAGAGAAGAAGACTTGTGGCACTAGGGTTTGCTAGTTAGCACCACATTTTATAGCAACAAACCCTAGCGAGAGCTGTGAGAGAGAGGGTGAGAGAATGAGAGCAGAGAGTGCGAGAGAGAGACAAAGAGAGAGCGCGACAGTGAGAGAGAGAGAGAGGTGACGGTGAAAGAGAGAGCAGAGAGCTATGACGGTGAGAGAGAGAGAGAAGCGGTGACGGTGAGAGAGAGCGCGGTGACGGTGAGAGAGAGCGGCGGTGACGGTGAGAGAGAGCGGTGAGAGAGAGAGGTTTCGTTGAGAGAGAGAGAGAGAGAGAGAGCGGTGGGAGAGAGATTTTAGGGAGAGATAGAGTTTTGGTCCCCATTTTTGAATTATCGAGATCGAGACACGCACGAATCTCGAGACGTAACGGACGGTTGTAATAAATGAAAATTTTGGTGGGAATGTTGGCGCCATTTTTTAGAGACGGAATTAATTCCGTCTCTAATTCCGTCTCTAATTCCGTCTCTGATCCGTCTCAATTCCGTCTCTGAACGTTTCCGTCTCAATTCCGTCGCTAACTTTTTAATTTAGAAACGGAACTTATTCCGTTTCTAATTCCGTTTCTGATTTAGAAACGGAAATAAGATCCGTTTCTAATTCCGTTTCTGATTTGCTGTTTTTTTGTAGTGGTAGGGATGTCGAATTCCACACATTTGATGTCTCTAGCACGGCACATGTGGTATGGGACCCAGGGATGTTGGTTAACTTAGATTTGCTTGACTTCTCAATTTGTTAATCTTCGTAGAAGCTTAGTAACAGCTTGCATACATTTCTTTCAGCTTTTCTTTCTTCATGACTATTGTATGCTTTTAGTTACCTTTCTTTGTATATATTGGAATTATGGAGGAATAGCCTTTAGGATTTACTTTTACTTACTATACTCACTATTTAGTTTGTGACGGTAGGTGTAGATACTTCATGTAGCAGACCAGGGAAGGAGAAAATCGATGACTACCTCTGAGTTCTCAGTGGTTGTTCTTGCTACTTTTATAGGTGATCAATTTTCTTTTTATTACTTACGCCTTTTTATATAATTTTGTGTTGTAGATTGGGTTGAGAGACTAAACTCCCAACTGACGTATGTATTACTTTATTTGCTTTCTTGTGATCGTCTATTTACCTGATTTCCACATTAGGTGTTTTATAATGCTTTTGCAAATTTTATTAAGTCTTCTACGGATAATAGTAAAATGTTAAAAAGTTTTAATTAACTCTAAAAGTTACAACTAACGAGTAATGAATGAGACTTTTCATGAACACATATAATGAGTTGAATGAGACAAAAGGCTAACTAAACCTTTGTGAAGTTCTACAGGGAATAAATTAGGGCTTAATGACGAAATTAGGCCAAGCAGTGCTCCATTTGAGGAAACATGTCGCCATAGTTGCTTCCACTATTAAACTATTAAAACTTGCAAATTATAACAATTCAATTATAAATCACCGAATAACGTATTATAATGGAAATAGAGGCTTAGTAGACAAGTGTTGACCTTGCGAAGCTGTCTCGGGGGTCCACGTAGGTCTAAGATGGGAGGGCCTAGTTTTTAGGGACTGGGGCCGTCACAAAACCCTAGGTATAAAGTCTCGAGAAAACCACCAACTCTTAAATAAAATCAAACCAAACCAACCTTCACCTCTTTTCTTCATATCATTCAACAATCAATAACAATATTCATCTCTTTCCTTATTCAAATTTAATACATATTACAATAGTCCACACATAATCTACAAATTAAAATTCAATTTGATTAGCTAACTTTTGATTGAGACAACACACAACCATGGTTTTCCATCTATTTTAAACTCCCAATTAACAGTTTTAATCTGACAATGAGGGGGAATCGAACTAGTGAGATGAAAGGGATAGAATACAGTAATTGAGAATAAGGAGACTGTGAAGCAGTCGAATGAAGGAGATGATTAGGAAAGAAAACAATGAAATAGTGACCCTTGTTTCATTTCATTTGTAAATTAAAGGGTAAGGTTAATTGTCCATTTTGCTTGTCTATATTAATCCTTATCAATATAAAGCCACTGCCTTTTTAGGTCACTTTTAATTTTCTTTTTTAATTTCATATTCAACTTTTTATTTTTAAGCCCAAACTAAACCTTGAAAAATACCTCGATTTCATAAAAAATTGGAGAAAATACCAACGCACTCTTAAACACCAGGACAACGAGTCTAACCACCATTTTGACCTTATTTCTCAATGAATAAAGTATAGTACATACACTAGGCACACAACAAATAAAAACATAATCTTACTTTTTGATCCCGATCTGTAATGTGTGGGTTCCACCTTGGATATCTAAATCTTAAATCAAATCCGAAAATACTTAATTAGTCGCCGAATCAAGTTTAATAAATTCTCAAATTTCATAATTTTTCTTAACTAAATAAAAAGATACAGAAAATGATATTTAATATATGACACTCGCTCCCAATTTAATTCATATTCTCTGTGAAATTTCCACTTAACAAGTACAAGTGGAATTTCCTTAATCCTCAACTATTAATTCATTCGATTCATGATTCTAAGGTTGCTCTTCGTAAGACATCTAGACTAAAATAAAATTGGTTCCATTCTTCAATATAATGTTAATATGGCTCTTTCTTACAAAGTATAGAGATATGGAATACATCATGACCTCTGATAAGATGAGATGAAAAAGCAATCTTGTAATCAACCTTTCTGACTTTCTTAACAATCTTAAATGAAGTAATAAACCTTTGAAAGAGTTTTCCTTTCAATCGAAACATGGATAAACCTTTCATGGTGACACCTTCATATAAATCTAATCTCTAATGTTGTATTTAACAACTCTATAGTAGAGATCATAACAACTATTGTGCCTATCATGAGTAACTTTAAATCTCTAACGAATATGCTCAACTGATTACACGGAAAATCGTACAATTTGTAGCCTAAACCTAGGTAAAACTTATGGTTCTGCGCAACATAATGGTTCTCTGCACCGTCGAACATATAATGCTCTCAAAGGCGTTATCTCAATAGTTTCTTAATAGCTATCATGGAACGAAAACTCACACAACAAAATATATTCTACCCGAGGCCTCCACATTCCAGAACATATAATCTCAATGTATCCAATAAAATCTAAATTAACCACTTCGACCGACCATCTATATGCGAATGAAATGCAGTATTAAATCACAATTAAGTGTCAAAATGTTCCTATATGCTTTGACATAACCTGGAAGTGAACTAAGTACATTTATAAAGACAATAGAAAGTGGTACTCCATGCAAATGAAGGATCTCATGCTCATAGATGACACTCAACTCTAAAAAACCATAATTAAGAGCTATTAAAAGAAAATGTGCAGATTTTGTAAGCCTGTCAATGATAACCCCAGTACTATCATGTTTTTCAGAGTTCTAGGTGTATGACTCGCAAAATCCATAACAAAATGCTTCTACTTCAACTTAGGAATGGGTAGTTGTTCTAATGTTCCTCATCGTCTTTGCTTTTCTGCCTTGACCTACTGGTAAGTCTCAAAGCATCTAACATAATCGACATCTAATTTCATCCTTGGCCATCAATACAAACAACACATGTCATGGTACATCTTGGTCACGCTTGGATGAATACGAAATCTAGACCTTTGAGGCTCCCTGAGTATCTCATCTCGGATCTCAACCACCAACGGAATCCACAACCTATCATTGAATCTCAAACTTTGAGACAAACTTAATAAATACGAAATTGGCCCCACCAGGCACTACACCTATGTGGATGCCCGGTCAACTTCTGTTGAGTCAACGCATGTCCAGTTAGCTTTTATTCCAACTTAATTTTCTTTTTTTCCTTATTAGAGTTATAAAGTTAACAATGATAACTTTAACCTCAATTACAAAAAATTGAAACAAATTTTAAAATAATTTAAACAACATTGTTGATAATTAGAATTAAAGTGGAATAACCTATGCATGGAAATCTCGCAAATAATGTGATATCATGCACACGCTTGGTGATAAAAGAATATAATATGCATATATATGTATCGTAAATTGTATCTCTCATCCCCAAGTATCAAAAACCATCAAAACATCATGAATATATAGTCACATAAATATAAATGACAAAAAAGCTATGAAGTAAGAGTAATGGAACTGGCTTTGAGGGTAGCTCAGAGGTAATCAATAAGTACATGCTATTTCCTTGTCCTGCTCGAGGGACCTGCAACTACCATTATTAATGGAGACAATTCTAGTGATTAAAGCCAGAAGAGATTCAACAATAATTCTGAATAGTAAATTACATAAGTCTTTAAATCATGCGGATAATTAAAGAAAGTTATAAATAAAATGAGAAAGTGCATGACAAATAGACTAATAAAGTAAGTAGTGAAAATCAAGTGGCAAAGAAGCACAATATAGGTTAATAGGTAATCTGGTCTAAACTTTGGGTCTTTAGAACATAACACAATTTGGAGTGGATACAATGGGCCCAAGGACATTTCCAACTACCCCGACATGACTTTCTAAGCACAACAAACTCATTGAGTCACTTCTAATAACCCCTAAATATATAGGTAGGCCACAGTGACCCAGATGTTTTATCCCTTGAATAGTCCTAAATGAGAAGCCACAATGACACTAAATGTTTAACCGCAAGTTGACACAACTTGGGGACTACCTAGACCCTATGCCACTCGAAACAAGAATGGAATACAATTATGGCATGCTTTTCAAAAGATAAACAATAAGAAGTTGAAAATAAATCATGTCGACTCTCTTACTAATTTATTTACCTAAAAATGCAATAATATCTAAGCTAAATGTAGCTCCCATACATTTGTCTTATACTCCCGATATCCATCACTAATGACCAAGCCCCTTTGTACCTATTAAAGTTTATTTGGTATGTGTTAGAGCTTATTTAATTTATCCTATCTCAGTTCATTGTAAATAGACCACTATTTTCCTTAATGTCTTTTTATTTAACATAGACCAAATCTCAACTTCAATGTGTCCAAAGCAGGTTTATGCTAAATCAGAGCGGACCCTATGTGACGGCCCTCTCCTAATCTAGGGCACCGCCCGATCTAATCCCGTAATTAAGCCCTAATCCTATCTACGCAGGACTCAACTACGTATTAGTCAGCCTTTACAACCTAAACGCCTATTTTCTCGTGTTATGATAAATAGTACACTAGTCCTACTAGTTTATAAAATTTAGAGTTAATTAACACTTTTTATTAAATTAATTATTTAGCAGAAGTCTTATTGGTTATGAGGAAGCAATTAGAAGATTATGCGGAAGCCATTTATAAAACCCTTAGTGTGAAAAACCATGAAATGACATCATATATATAAAGTCCTCAAAATGCAGTGAAACAGTAAAGTAGTCTAAGTCAGGTCGGGGAAACTAACGCTCAACCCAATACATAACCCAAATAGTATTTGAAAGACATATATAACATATACAATCAAAATACCAAAAGAAGACCAACAATCGATGCAGTGACGCGACGCGGGCTCAGGAATAATCACCGATCTTCTCCTTGCCTGGCCTGTTGGTAGATGACTCTGCACCCACTATCATAAAAAGGATGGCGAGTACAAGAATAAAACAGTAATCCTCGATAACAAGTTTAATTTGCATTTCCAAATATTCAAATGGTATTTAAAAGCATATAAATGGGAAAACTGGAAAATAAACCATATGCGAGTAAATACCAGAGTTAAACAAGTGATACTGAAACTAGGCTAAGTAGTGGAGATTTAGGTCCGGTCGGCAATGAAAGATGTTACTTCGACTCAATAATCATATAGTACAAGGGACTCTAACCCCGAGTGTCATACAATGTCATGTAACATGTGCCGACATCCCCAAGGACTAACCCCGTGAGTCGAACACACCTCGATCAAGTACGAGACCTAAATACGAAAACTACTTTTTAAATTTCAAGAAATACCAAGTATGGATTGTCAAGGCATAGGCACATCTACACACCTAAACAAATAAGGAATACAACTCCCCTTAGACATTTATAAGACATTAACTAGCCTAATAGCATGCTATTTATCATTCAATTCACATTTAAAACAACAAGAATAGACATAGCATGAGATAGAATCAATGAATCAAATCAAAATGAATCAAATCAAATGAATGGATATCATGCAAACAAGACTCATCAAGTGAGCATAGTCACAACGAACACATGATATAAGAATACAAAGGCAATATAGTCAAAAGGAGTATGCAAGGACATCAATTAATAGAAATGAAATACCAAGTAAAGTTGCCATTGGGTATACTCACAACAACAAAGTAAAGTGGGCTTTACCGGCCTTCCGATACTCCAAATCTTGTATTCGCTCTCCCGTACCCTTTTTCTGGGTTCCTGAGTTTGGTATCTCATTAGTTCAAATATAGTGGGTTTAAATTCAATTTAGTGGTTTTTATTGTGTATTTAAATTTGTTCAATAGACTTTAAATCAATCTTCCTAAATCAATCCCTAAAGACTAAATTAAGTCTCAATTTTAGTCCTACAATTTAAAGCGCAGTTGTTAGGCATGAAATGGTCAAAATATCAAAATCCACCACCGGTACAATTATTGTTGGTTTCTCTCTTAGCTTCCCAGAAAGGTTTAGTTTGCAAAATCTTGATTTAGAATGAAGGAGATATCATGATTTTACTAGACATAAGTCTAATTGGAATTTAACCCGACCAGAATATTTAGAAAGTCTATTTCTTCTAATAATGTGATTTTTAGTCACAAGGCAGAAAATATATCCAATTACAACATAATAAAAGATCAACTCATTTGGATAAGTAGTTAGGGAGTTATGCCCTTAACAGATTTAGTTTCAAAACTTTCCTTTTTAATTCCTGCACCTATTTATAGAGCATGTTTGGACATAGAAAAATTTGACTCAAAATACCTTCACTTAAGCAAAGTTATTCCTCTTTAAATAAGCTTTCACATGCCACTGGTTTGGATCAATTTGGATCTAAAATGTGTAGATTATGACCAAATTACCCAGGTTGATTCCTAATACAATATGCAGAATTCTAGTTTTGGTGTTGCAACTTCAAAAATTCAAATCTTTATGATTTCAAAACCAAATTAAGAACTTCAATATAGCTAAATTATCAGCTTGAAATGCAGAATCCAAATATATAAATTAATTGCAAATACTCAATCATCTACTATCTGAAATTAGCCTAAAACCGGAACTTGTTCTAATTACACTTAAAAAGATGTGTACCTAGTTGATGTAGCACCCTAGCTTGAGAACCTCTCACCAACTCTAATGGATTCCTTCAATACCTTGATGATTCACTCCTCTCTAGCACTTCCTTATTCTTCTCAAGCAAAAATGAATGAGTGATTTGGTTTGCAAGTTGTTTGATCACAAATAATATATATTAAGGTGATGTTCCTTTCTAGCCCTTAATCTTCATGGATTTATGTATCCCTAGGAATATCTAATGGTCCACATTTGTCATATATCCCACTAACTCAAACTCAAGTGACACCATTTCATTACTCACCTAGTTCCAAGATGTGCCAATGTGTATCTCTAGACCAATCTTATGCTTTCCCTTTAATTTACTCAACTATAGGCCTATAATTTGATTTACATTAACAAACACAACCATAGGCTTATAAGTAATTCCTTATTTCATATTAGTATTAAATAAGACTTACCAAATTGCTAACTACCCGGTTCCTCGGCTCACACGCTACTCGAAGCGTGTCCCCGTTCTCGTCTCGACTCCTACAACTGTACAAACTGACTTAGTAAGTCTAGAAAATATCGTGACACCCTAGTTGCTTATTCTTACCATTTAAGAAAGCATGATGTGAAGGAATAACCTTTTATTCATTTAAATACCCATTTGACACTTTACTCAACTAAAATGCTCAAAATTGGTGTTACAAGGTTGTAGACATTTTGCTAAATATTTGAAGTGTTATTTAATCGAAAAATCCATTGGAAATCATTTCAGAAAACTTGGTTTTAAGTGTTATTTAATCATCAAAATCCATTGAAAATCATTTCAAGTTGGTTTAATACATTGGTTTGCAAAACATTCCTTTAGGGACCTTAAAATAAATTCCGAAAAACTTGATTTTTATGCAACTTGAAATTCAGCTAAAACAGTCAAAGAAATTTCCTAAATTGTTGGTGTTTGTTAATTGAATTATGTTAAATTTAAACCAAGGTTGTTGAGTGAAAATCTCAATAATATGATCAAAAATCAAATTTGAGACTCTAAGTAAAACTTTAAGTCCGTATTTGTAAATATAAATGTCTTATTAGAAGTATAAGTTGAAAACTGAGTTAGACACTACAGAAAATCATGAAATTTAGTGAGCGCCATTATTATGATTCAACAAAATGTTTTGGAAACTTTGGTTCAATTCTAACATTGTTTCATGCTCGGAACACCTTAAAGTTTGAGCATTCAAAACACCTCAATTTTGCCTAAGTAAATTTTGAATCACTTGAAAATTGAGTTAGACACTACAGAAAATCTTTCATTCATTTCATGTTCAATTACTTTTTATTAGCTCGTTACATAAGTAAATTTTGCCTATTCAAAAACCATTCAAAACACCTCAGAATCACTTGAAACTCTTGGGAACCTAACCTATAATATTTCTATCTATTCTAGAGATTTAGATTATTTTTTGGCTAGTGGAGACCCTCAGAAAGGTCTCGACATGCGAACAATTGCAAAAGGACTGATTTTGAGCCCATTTTTGACAAAGAAGATGGGTAATGTTTTAAGTCATACTGATCTTTAGTTTTTGTTCTATGTATAAGCATTCTAAAATGGTAAAGTATGCTTAAATCTGATTATAATTGAGACATTTATGCTCAAAATGCCAAAACAACTCGACTTGAGAAAGTTCTAGACTTGCAGTGGGAGAAAATTCAGAACTCTCAACCACGCATCCAAAAAATGTGATACTTAGTGAAAAGCTTTTCCAAACATCCAAGAATAACACATAAGAGAATAAGCGAATTTTGAAAAGAAATGAAGGGCTTATGCTATCTAGTGTTTTAGCTAGTATGTTGGCATTTCATTAACATTTACTATTCGTAAACAACAAACACCAAAGCTTGCTCAAACTTAACCACAACTATCCGACTTTTGAAACCATTTAATAAATTCATTGTAAGGGTAAAGCTCCATGCTTTGAACAATCAACGATAGACAAATTCAGTCCATTATGGTTTAAGATTTTAAAAACTCTAATTGTTGAACAATGAAATCAAAATTGAGGCATATAAGCGTTATGTTTCTTGACCAATTTTTGAAACCATCGATTAGGCCCTTCAAGAGCTTTGTAATCATTAAAATCAAGATCAAAATTTTTCCAAAGTGTGAGAAACAAAAGCCCTAAAATCTCAGCATATATATGAACCAAAGAGACCTATATTTGAGCATGAAATGAATGAAAGGTTTTTTCCTAGGATTTGAATCACTTGACACTTCAATTTCTTCTCTTAATTTGCAAGTTATTCTAGGTAAAAAAAAAACTTCACAACAAACCCTGTTGGAATTTGTTTTCTTTTGTTGATGCAGTTAGAGAAGAAAAGCCTTTTTATAGTCTTAGTCATTAAAATATTGCCACTTGATAAACTTTCAATCTGTCAATCTCCAAAATCTCTAGGAAGATCTATGAATCCTTATTTGATGAGATATGCACTCCATAGATGCATAATAGTCTCTCAGAGTTTGTCAATAAAGAGATCCCTTGGTCTATCTAATGCACCAAAAGAACAGTCTCCATTTAAATCCTCATAAATGTTTCATGGCATTTAGTTGGGAAGTTAGGCTCATAATAAGCATATAGATATTTTTCTCAACCTTAGGCTAAATTTAACATTTTCTCTTACTTAAGATTAATTTAACCATGACTAAACTTTGGTTAATAAGCCCTTCTAACTGAGTCTCATTCGACCCAATACTTTAGATCCATAATACAACTTACATATTTCTTTTTCTTCAAACTTAGACTAGTTAGATATTATTTTATTAGGATAAATTAGTTACCCATTTGATTTCATTTAGGTCTTAAGTAACAACTACCAATATATTGGACTTTACAATAATCCTACCCAATGCCCTTTTGTGTATATAATTTCGAGTAAATTCCCATCCATTAAAGTCGGATGTCAAAACCATACAAATTGTGTACACTAAAATAGATAGGCATAATGCACGACATGGTATCAAATATAAATAAAATAATTTAAATTATTACCTCGATGTCGATGCCTGAGTTTTGACCAAGTGCACCATGTAGGAATCAAATAGGAATGGAAAACTCTCACACATGTAGGACTCTCATTCCCATGTAAACTCCTAATCACCTTAGTGATGCCACGTGACGATGACTAACAGAATATACTTATTACTAAAACTATGAACGTTTTGGTCTAAGATATGCATGGGTTGTTCGTCACATGTGATATCTCTGACAAAATGACCTAACTCAATTGTACTACCTATTAGTCACCTTCTCTAGACATGTCTAACCTTATCATTAAAATGTGAAACACTAGGTAGACTTCAACTTATTGCGGTGGTAGCTTGATATTATAAGCAACATTGCCAACTCTTTAAATAACCTTGAATGGACCTATGAATCTCAACGCAAGTTTTCTTTTGATTCTAAACCGTTAATGACCATTCATAGGTGAGACATTAAGAAAGACACGGTCTCACTTTTTATATTTCAATCCGTTTCGGTATTTGTCACCATACTTATTTTGTCTCTCCTCAGCGCCTTAAAGGCGCTTACTTGTCTGCTTGATTTTCTCCGTGTGATCTACTACTATCTCCGACAAAACTATCACAGTATTCTCAGGCCCAACCCATTATGCTAGAGACCTACAGGGCCTAACGTAGAGTGCCTCAAATAATGCCATTCCAATCTTAGCTTGGTAACTATTATTATAAGGAAACTCATTCGGAGCTAGATACTCTTTCCAAGACTCACCGTACTTCAAAATGCAAGAGCTAAGCATGTCTTAACACTTGAATTAGTCGCTTTGACAGGCCATTTGTCTACAAGTGATATGTCGTAATGAATTGAAGCTGCATGCCAAGTTGTTCCTGCATATTCTCCTACAATTTTGATTAAATTAAGACCCTCTATCTGACACAATAAAGATTGAGACTCCATGTAATATGACTATTTTTTTCTGATAAAGACTACTCAATTTCTCAAATTTATACTTGGTACGGAATGGTAAGAAATGTGCAGACTTGGTCAATCCATCCACGATAACCTAAATACTATCATGGTTGTATTGAGAATTACGTAGACCACTGGCAAGATCTATATCGATGTACTCCCACTTCCACTAGGGAATAACAACTATATGTACTAACATTCTAAGCCTTTTATGGTCAGCTTTAACTCAATCGCATATCCCACAACTACTTACGTGGTCTCCTACATTAACTTTCATCCATCTCCACCTAAAGAAACGTTTCATAGCTTGATACATCTTGGTCCTGCCCGGATGAACGGCATATCGCAAGTGATGTGCCTCTTGTAGTATCTACATGCGTAACTGAATCACTGATGGAATTTTGATTCATCCCCCATACCCCAAGCATAGGCTTATCAATAGACTCCACATTGGATGATCTGATCTCTAAGCTAACTAACTAAACTTCTCAAACTATTGATCTACCTGTTGACCCACTAAAACCTACTGAATAGAAATTTGTTGAGTCCTCAACTATTCACAAATTTGAGCCTCAGTAGTAGGGTTAACATCCATTGAAATAATAATGTATGTCACCTTGAGTAGTGCATACTTATGTGTTATTCAAAAAACCACCACCTCCCCTTCTGACCTCTTCCTACTCAGTGCATCCGCCATTACTTTGGCATTCCCTGGATAGTATTCTAATATGTAGTCATAGTCTGTGAGGAACTCCAACCATATCATTTTGATTGAACAAGTATTTCAAACTTTTGTAGTCGATGAACAAGGTAAACCTCTCTCTATAGTGACGGTGTAGCCAAATATTCAAATAAAAAAGAACTGCTGCCAACTCAGAGTCGTGTACCAGCTAGTTCTTCTTACGAGTTTTTAGCTGTCGGGAAGCATAAGCTATAACACTGTCTTCCTGCATGAGAACATATCCCAAACTAACCTACAATGCATTAATTTTCACCAATATGTTTTTCTCTGCCCATGGAACACTATGAATGGAGCTGAGGTGTAAGAACCTATTACTTTAAGGTGGTGATTAATATTATTCTAAGTTTTAATGGACCTGAGTTACGTTTGTGATTAAGTTAGCATACCTTGATTAGCATGAGCATGGGTTTGTATGATGGTTTGTGTTTGTTTGGAATGTTTAATGAATTTTGTAGATTGTAGTATAGAAGAGAAATTATATATAAGCCTATAATTGGAAAATAAATAATTAAACAATAAACAACTGGTGCACCAAGTAAGACGAGGGGGTTGTAAAATGAATGCACACACGCGAGAATACTCGTAGGCATGTCCATTGAGCTTGTTGGAGAGAAAATACACAAGATATATATATATATATATGATATGTAAATATATATATTAAAAACTATAGGACAGTTTGAATTATATGGATCGTCGGATCACTTCGAGATGAGAATAAGTGTTGAGGGTGTGAACATGAGTGTCACTCTAGGGGTGTCATATTAGCACATCAATCGTTCGATCACTCTTGAGATAGCATGATGCGTGTCTCGAGAAAAATCCATATAGTTAAACAAAAAACCTTCACGTTTATCTCCATA
The DNA here is from genome assembly GCA_039657365.1 of Stephania yunnanensis. Classification (NCBI taxonomy): domain Eukaryota; kingdom Viridiplantae; phylum Streptophyta; class Magnoliopsida; order Ranunculales; family Menispermaceae; genus Stephania; species Stephania yunnanensis. The sequence goes on along the minus strand of CM077583.1, from coordinate 34,942,404 downwards.
ATTCGATCGAATAATTGAAAAGCAGCTGAAGGTTTAGTATCTGATCATTAAAAATCTAGAGATCATCACTATGGTAAGTTTGGTTTTCATATCTTTGAAGTTCAAATCGATAGTGGATGTTATTGGCTCATTGAATTAGATGTTTGATTACCGGAAATGATTTGTTACCTCACTAGAGGTCCTAAATGATGAATATTATGAGTGTTCGTTGTTGTATGGATTTGTTGATGGAACAGTGGCAACTGCCCTGTGTACTGTTGAGACAGTATAGGGTGGAGCGCACTCCATCAGAGGAGTGTGATCCCATCATAAATTGGGACGAATCCATTTAGTGAAGCATGCCCTACAAATTGAGGGAGTGTGCTCCCATATCAGAAAATAGCAATCACTTATTAATTGTTTATAATTTGTTGAGGTCTTAAGCCTATATTGATTAAAGAAAATGGTTTGTGATAAGAGTTAGATTCATAAGAAAGCATGAGTTCCAGGAAAGTTAAGGAATTTCTTAATGAAAACCAAAACTGCGATATGTATGGATTCGCCTATTTATCAATGTTACCTGGCGATTTTATTATATATAGTTATGTAGTTTTTAAACTGAATAGGGGTACTATGTACATTGTGATGGTTTTAATAATGGAAAATGGTGTTTAATATGATTCAAGAGAGTAAGTTCTTGGGACTGAGACTAGGTTATAGGAGATGGGTTATATTCCCAGCCTATATGTGACTTCCTACTCAGTTATATAGGTCGCTTGAACTACATACTCACTAGAGCATTTCGGATAGAACCATTGGACGTAGATAGATTGACTAAATAGCACATCGGCCAATATGTTGGTCCAACAATCACATTAACAATATCAATATGTAATCGACCCTTATTTTATAAATAAAATGGAATCATAATCTAATAGTCATTAACAACTTGACTTGCATCTGTTACTTATTGAATTATATGCCTTTAATAATCATGTTACTTGACATTGTTGCATACAATATTTTCTTGATTACTATATGGAGTGTGTTGGGGAATGTGCCCTAGGTCAATCCATTAACTGTTTTTATAAATACTGAAGGAAATGTTCCAAGAGCAAGCTAGGCAAGAAAGGTTCGAGACAGTCAAAAACTTACATTCTTGCAAGATGACTGAGGGTGCGTCAGTTAGTCCTCATGTTCTGAAGATGAAGGGCTATGTTGACCAGATTGATAGACTCGGATTCCCCATAAGCCAAGAGTTGGCTACGGATTTGATCTTGAATTTATTACCAGAGAGTTACTCACAATTCGTGATGAACTACAATATGAATAATATGGAGAAATCAATTTCAGAGTTGCATTTGATGCTCAAAACTGCTGAACAAAATATCAAGAAACCCTCTAGTAATGTGTTGATGGTCCAAAAGGGAAAAGGAATAAAGAAGAAAGGCAAAGGCAAGGCTAGAGTTGCCAAGGCTCTTGCTGCACCCGTCGCAAAGCTTGCGGAACAAGTCAAGCCCCAGCCTGTTCATGCACCTGGACATTGGTTCAGAAATTGCAAACTCTATCAGGAAGATCTGAGGAAGAAAAAGGGTAGTGCGACTACCACTACAGGTATTTTTGTTATTGAAATTAATTTATCTACTAGTGATTCTGGGTATTAGATACCGGATGTGGATCTCACATTTGTATAAATGTGCGGGGACTCACCAAGTAAGAAAGTTGAAGAAAGGAGAAGTCATCCTCCGCGTAGGGAATGGAGCAAGAGTTGCTGCCCTAGCTGTTGGATCATATGACTTAGTTTTATCTAGTGTACTTATTTTAACTTTAAATAATTGTTATTTTGTGCCTTCCTTGAGCAGAAGCATCATTTATGTTTCACGTTTGGATATGGATGGTTTTGATTTTATTATTGCTAATAATAGATGTTCCATTTCTCGTAAAGGCATATTTTATGCAAATGTTGATTTGTATGATGGTCTTTATATTCTAAGCATGAAAAAGTCCACTGATACTCCAGTCTTTAACATAAATACAAAGAGATTCAAGTCAAATGATTTGAATCAAACCTATCTTTGGCATTGTCGTCTCGGGCATATAAATGAGAAACGCATAACGAAGCTCCATAAAGATGGACTTCTAGATTCATTTGATTTCGAAACATATGAACCGTGCGTATCTTGTTTACTGGGCAAGATGACTAAAAGTCCCTTTACTGGACAAAGTGAAAGGGCAAGTGATTTATTGGGTCTAATACATACTGATGTATGCGGTCCTATAAACACAATGGCTAGAGGAGGTTATCGGTACTTCATTACATTTACGATGATTTCAAAGAGATATGGTTATGTATATCTTATGAAACATAAAGTGAATCATTTGAGATGTTTCGAACGTTTCAAAATGAAGTGCGGAATCAACTTGGTAAAACTATCAAAACACTTCGATCGATCGAGGTGGTGAGTATTTAAGCCAAGAATTTGATGATCATCTTAGAAATTGTGGGATTGTCTCCCAATTGACTCCACCAAAGCAACTCCACAATGGAATGGAGTTTACGAAAGGAGAAATCGAACCCTATTAGATATGGTTCGATCTATGATGAGTCATGCAGATCTTCCAATTATCCTTTTGGGGTTATGCATTACAAACTGTAGCTTTCACTCTAAATCGAGTTCCTTCTAAAGCAGTTGATAAAACACCATATGAGATATGGTACGGGAAGAGACCTAGTTTGTCTTTCCTTAAGATTTGGGGTCGTGAGGCTAACGTAAAACTACAAGTCTCAGAAAAACTAGCACCAAAATCTGACAAATGTTTATTTGTGGGGTATCCTAAGGAAACAAAAAGAAATTACTTTTATAATCCCGTTGAGAACAAAGTGTTTGTTGCTCGGTATGGTGCCTTTATGGAAAAATAACTTATTTCAAAAGACACTAGTGGGAGAGAAATAAATCTTGAAGAAGTTCAAGAATCACAAATAAACCCAGAACCGCTTCTGGAAGTTCAACTACGTTCGAACCGATCGAACCTCATAAGTGACACAAGGCCCACGTAAATCTGGTAGGGTAAGACATGAGCCAGAGAGATTTGGATTTCTCATTACTGATAGTCGTGATGTGTTGCTTATGGATCAAAATGAGCCCCCCACTTATCAGGAGGCTATGTCTGGACCAGACTCGGATAAATGGCTAAGTGCCATGAACTCTAAAATGCAATCCATGTATGATAACCAAGTTTGGAACTTGGTTGATTTACCTGAAGGTGGTAAGACCATTGGATGTAAATGGGTTTTCAAGAAGAGAACTGACATGGATGGCAATGTGCATACTTTTAAAGCAAGACTTATAGCAAAAGGTTTCAGCGGACTCAAGGTGTTGATTATGATGAAACTTTTTCGCAAGTAGCCATGCTTAAATCCATAAGAATTTTAATTGTCATTGCTGCATATTATGACTATGAGATATGGCAAATGGATGTAAAAACAACATTTCTTAATGGAAAGCTGTTTGAGGACGTGTATATGACACAACCTGAAGGTTTTGTACATCTTGAGAATTCTAGGAAGGTATGCAAGCTTCGAAGACCTATTTATGGATTAAAGCAAGCTTCTCAGAGTTGGAATATTCGTTTTGATTAAACAATCAAGGATTTTGGTTTTATTAAGAACGAAGATGAGCCTTGTGTATACAAGAAGGTCAGTGGGAGTGTAGTTTTTCTGGTACTGTATGTTGTTGATATATTACTCATTGGAAATGACATCCCAACATTGCAGAGTGTCAAGTCTTGGTTAGGGAAGTGTTTCTCAATGAAAGACTTGGGAGATGCAGCCTATATCCTAGGGATAAAGATCTATAGGGATAGATCTAAGAGGCTAATCGGTCTAAGTCGAGTGCTTACATAGACAAGGTCTTGAATAGGTTCGGTTTGCTAGACTCTAAAAGAGGATTGTTGCCAATGTCTCATGGGATAAGTCTCAAAGAAGACTCAATGTCCTAAGACAAATGATGAGCGAGACCGTATGAATAAGATTCCATATGCATCGGCTATTGGATCTATCATGCATGTCATGTAATGCACTCGACACGATGTATCATATGCTTTGAGCACTACAAGCGAGATATCGGTCGATCCAGTGAGAGTCACTTTGGATAGCATAAATAACATCCTTAAGTACTTAAGAAGGACTAAGGAAGTGTTCTTGGTCTATGGAGTTTTGAAAATGATCTAGTTGTAAATGGTTACACAGATGCAAGTTTTCAAACGATATATATGATTTTAGATCGCATCTGGATATGTGTTTACTTTGAATGGGGGTACAGAAGGTGGAAAAGTTCGAAGCAAGAGATAGCAGATTCTACAAAAGAAGTGAGTATATTGCGGCGTCCGATGCGAAAAAGGAGGCGATTTGGATCAAAAAGTTCATTTCGAACTAGGTGTGGTTCCAAGTATTGCTAACCCTGTTTGTTTGTATTGTGACAATAACGGGGCGATAGCACAGGCCAAGGAACCTAGATCACACCACAGATCCAAACATATACTCAAGCGTTTTCGTCTCATCAGAGAAATTATTGAGAGGGGAGTCGTAAAGATTTGCAGAGTACCTACTAAAGACAACGTTGTGGATCCATTGACAAAACTCTTCCACAAGCAAAACATGATGGTCATGTTGTTAGATCATTAGGCATTAGATGCATGTATGATTGGCCCTAGTGCAAGTGGGAGATGTTGGGGCATGTGCCCTAGGTCAATCCATAAATGTCTTTTTGAATACTTTTAGTTAATAAAATAGAGGATTTCATTTGTTGTTTATTATAATTAATTTGCATGTTTACATTATAATAAGATCCATGGGTATTTACAGAAATATGCTAAATGTCCTTAGTCGATCATTATCTTGGGAACTATAATGAGTTAAGACTAGTGTGAGTCTTGATTGATGATCATATGATGATTATACGTATAGGGATACGAATCAAGATCAGGAGTACTTGTTAGGGAACAAAGTACTGGACCGACCCGCTATGAGAACATCACATGGATTAAGTCATAGTTGTTTCTCATTATAGGTATATTTTTCAGTCCTCTGACTTGAGATTGCCAGAGACTTCAACATTAGGAACACAACAATTTGACACAATCAAACGTTGTCTTTAACCGGACGATTATAAAGGTTGTGATTGGTTCTTGTGTGAGCAATATGATGAAGCTGTGTAATCGAGATAGAATTTGTCCCTCTCATATAAAGAGAGATATCTAATGGATCCCTCGATGTGTTAGACTGTTAAAAGGCCTAGTCTAAGTGAATTGATATTGATCAATGTCACTTAGATGTTTTCAGTCTACCTAGAGATCGAGACTAGTACAATTGAACATGTTGGATGACAATTCCATGCCTTATGTTTGATCAAAAGGATATCGTGTGACAAAAGGATGTAATATACACTATTGATTAGGTTGTATCGATTTGATATTCGTACAACTCGGGTAGTCATAATGTCTCGCTAGAGGCCGCTTATGACTTGTATACCAAAATGTGTTTTGGTACACTGCCAACGTTGTATGAGCCTATTGGGTAGCACACTAAGAATGGTTTTGCGAGATTTTAAGATGGTTCAGAAAAATGAATTTTATATGATAAAATTCGTGACGAAAACGTCCTTGTGGTGTATTACACTTATACTTCTTTAAGTAGGGGCATATGTGTAATTTACTTAACCGTCTATATACAAGGGTTGTATAAATAGACGCTTTAAGTTAGAACGCAGGGACGAAAGAAAAAGGCTGAAACTCTATTTTCGTTTTAGAAACGACTTAAGGTTTTTGGTATTCTCTGGATCGTTTTAGAGAGAAACAAAAAGGTTTGGTCTTCTCTCGAAGCTAGCACTTCAAATATCGGTCGCCGTTCGTGTGTGGACTGCTGATAGAGGGCGTTCGTCATTGGCAACGCCTTAGAGATCGATCAACCTTCAGAAAGGTATATTGAGATTGAGGTATGATTAAGTTTTTCATGGTTTAAACGTTTTTAATGGAATTAGATTCGGATCCTGTTGGGGTTTTTGACAAAATCGTTTTGTAATCTCCTCTGCGTATGAACCCCAAAACCCAACACGATCAACCTTCAGAAAGGTATATTGCGACTGAGGTATGATTAAGTTTTAATGGTTTAAACGTTTTTAATGGAATTAGATTCGGATCCTGTTGGGATTTTTGTCAAAATTGTTTTATAATATCTGCTGCGTATGAACCCCAAAACCCAACAGTATATATTTAAAAATGTTTCAGGTTCACAACCTAGTGCTTTCGCGAATGGGAAGAATAAGATTTAGGATTTCTGTATCTTCTCTAAGATGTAATGAACCTTCTAGTATATATTTACGATGTTTGAGTTATTTTGTTGTATATGAACATGGTTGGGAGGTTTGTAAATGAGGTTTAGGGTTTTGATAAACTCTATGTATCTTTATATTATTAATTATCAAAAATGTTTTTAGTTTTTGGTTGCGTATAGTATGTATTATTTATTCAATATCGATATACAGGTTGAGTTTATCAGTTACTGAAGAAGAGGCTGCTACCTCTAGTAAAGTCTTGCTGGGTTACTGAGGCTTAATTAGGATTTCAAGTCAAGCATCACTTTAATCGGGATAGGGGATGCTACAGCTCAGTATCAGAGACTAAGGTTTATCATTTTTGAATTAAGTGGTAACTCTAATATGGTTTGGTAACATAGACAAGGTATTGACTTCAATCTAACTTTTGAATTGTTTTCGAAATAAGTGATAGCATATTCCTTTATACCAGAACCTAAGTTTATTAACTCTGAGAGTTGTCTCAAGTTATGAGTAAGCTTAGGGTATGATAAACAATTTTCATTGTGTTTTGGATGGAAAATGAAAATAAAACATTATTATACGTTATTTGCTGCTTATATTGTTATTTATGGTATATATATGATTTCCTTGTATTATTTGAATGTTACCTAATGATCTTTTCTCTTCTTTGACTTCATAATCTAATGGCAGATCAACGAGAGCGTTTATAGAGGGCTAGACCTTAGCGTAGTAGGGAATTGTGGATCAATAGAAATCTAGAATGGATCAGCAAATGATGTAACTTATAGATTCTCAATCGAAACTTATGGCTATGTTGATGGCTCAGATGAGACCACAAGTGCAGTAACCTGAGGCACAGCCAGCAATAAGTCCCAAGGTTTGTAAAGTTGAGGGAGGATCTGAGACATTAGCACCTCCATCTCAACCAATATTAGCACATATTCAAGTATAGAGACAACTGCCGTGGTGCCATTAGATTATGAGAAGGTTGCATTTCTCATAACTCGTAAGGAATTCATGAAATACAATATTATGAGATTAGACAACACAATGGAAGAAGGTGTAGTTGAGACCTAGGTACTAGAGACGGAGCAACAATTTCTTGTTATGGATGTTGCGGATCGGTTTAAGGTCAAACTGGTCACATTTTTATTGATTGATTATACACGGAGTGGTGGAATTCCTTAGGGAGAGAAGGGAAGACTGCCACCACTTGGCAACAGTTTAGGATTGTATTTTATAGGAGATATTTCTCAAAATCAATCAGGAACATGAAGAAGACTGAGTTTATTTAGTAGAAACAAAGAGCCATGTCTGTCAAGGAATTTGAGCGGAGTTTCACTGAGTTGAGTGAATTCACTTTGAGGTGGTGGAGTTAAAGGAGAACAAAACATATTTGTTTCTTGGTAGGCTAAATTATGAGATTCAAGTTGTAGTATCCTCTTTAAAATGGAGGTGGAAGCACCTATTTTAGCCTGACCTTCAGGAACAATACTTACACCACCACTAGTACCACAATTCTTTAGGAGTTAGAGAATCTAGGAACTCACTTATTTTAGGCCAAATAAAAGGAAAACGAGTGTAACAAGAGTAGCTACATAGTAAGGGTCTACAGGGAAGACATTTCTTAGGGCACCGGTTCCACTAGTTTCTCAAGTTTCGATAGCCAAACCACCTTTGCAACCATCTCAGTTTGGAGGTAAGGGCAAGAGTAAAGCATAGTAATCACAGAAATCAAGTGGATCTTGGCAAGTTTCTTAGGCCAATAGTTTTCCTCAAATGGCTTCTATGATATGTTATCATTTTAGGCAGACGAGGCACATTCAGAGAGAGTGTTCTATGTCATCAACCACATTGGTACGCAGTATAACACCACCAGTATGAAGGCAAACTCATGCAGTGGGTGAGGCAAACCTAAAGGCTAATCTGAGGCTTATGGACGATATAATAAGCATTTAGGGTCGATATATACATATTTTGATTGATGTTGATTCTACAATTGCTTTTATTACTGGTGCAATTGTTTACAAGTTGAAATTGAAACCAGTTATAGCCAGAACATTATTGATTTTAAGCATAGCAGTGAACGAGAAAGTTTATCCTAACCTAATCTGAAAGGGATTTGTAATCAATATTTGGGAGAATGAGCTCCCAATTGATCTGAGAGTAGTGGAATTCTTGGGATATGATGCATTACTAGGAATAGATTTGTTATTAGCATACCATGCTAGTATCGATTGTTTTCATAAGAGGGTAGTCTTTTAGATCCCTAACCTTTTTGAAATTATAGTCTATAAGGACTATAATCCTTCATGACTTGCAACTCATGGAATGGAAGCTACTCCTCAAGATTTAGAAGTTTTGGTAGGAGTTGTCACATTTGGAGAGCCTTGTTAAGAACTTTAGGGTAATGAGATACACATGGTTTATGAATATTTAGAAGTCTTTCCATCTGACCTACCTAGACTTCCACCGCCATGTGTTATTGACTTCATCATTAATCTTATTCCTGGTACCAAACCTATATCTATTCCTCTACGCAGATGGCACGGAACGAATTTTGTGAGTTGCAGGCTCAGCTTGAGGATTTTATACATAAGGGTTTATCGATCGTAGTATGTCAAAGTGGGGAGCACCGGTTTTTTGTGAAGAAAAAGGACGAAACTTTACATATTAGGGGTGGGCAGACCGCGGTTTGGTGGTGGCAAAACCAAGGGTTTGCGGTTTGGTCATTTTGCGAACCACCACCAAACCGCAAACCACCAAAACTGCAACCAAACCGAACCGCGATTTGCGCGATTTGGTCGGTTTTTTTTCGCGGTTTTTCTTGGTACATGTTTTCCAAAAAAAACAGTGGTGGGAGGCAGCAGTGAGAGATCACTAGTAGGAGATAGGCGATGGCGACTGGTGGGAAGCGGTAGTGACGACGACTAATGGAAGGAAGCAACGGATGGTCTCAACTGGTGGAGGCGAAGATGTTTAGTATCTTGAGATGGAGATGGAAAAATGAAATGGTTGTTGTTTATATTGGTTAATGTTAAGTTGTTTATATTGGTTAAGTTTTTAAAATGTGAATTAAATAAATTTACTAAATTACCCTCGGTTTGGTTTGGTGAACCGTCGTTTTTCAGAATTGAAAACCACCACCAAACCACGATTTTGCGGTTTTCAAGTTTTTCAAACCGCCCCCAAACCGCGAGTTTTAAAAACTAAACCAAACCATACGATTTGGGCGGTTTGGGCGGTTTTAGGGAAACCAATGCCCACCCCTACTACATATGTGCATTGATTGTAGATAACTTAATCAAATGACTATCATGAACAAATACCTATTATCCACAATCGATGATTTGTTTGATCAATCGAAGGGTGCTAGATATTTTTTAAAGATTGATTTGAGGTTTGGTTATCATTAAATGAGGATTCGGAATGAGAATATCTCAAAGATGGCTTCGGTACTAGCTACGGGCACTTCGAGTTCATAGTGATGTCATTTGGGTTCACTAATGCTCCTTTTTTGTTCATGGACTTGATGCATAGGATACTTAAACCCTATCTTGACCAGTTTATCATCGTGTTTATCGATGATATTTTAATCTATTCGAAGATAAAGGATGGACATTCGCACCACCTCAGAGTTACATTGCAGAATCTGAAGGATAATTGGTTGTATGCCAAGTTAAGTAAGTGAGAATTGGACTTTATCGGTCAAATTTCTTAGACATGTGGTTAATGCTGAGGGTATAGTTGTTGATCTAGTGAAGGTTGAGGCAATCAAGGATTGGACTACCCCTTCCACTGTGAGTTTTCCAAGGTTAGCGGGTTACTATTAACGATTTGTTAAGGGTTTCTTTCGTATTACTCTGCAAATGACTTGCCTAGCACAAAAAATCATTGACTTTGTTTGGTCTAATGAGCGCAAGGCTACCTTCAAAGATTTGAAGTATAATTTGACTACGACACCTATTCTTACATTCCTTGAATTGGGGAAGGATTTTGTGATTTACATAGATGTTTCTCATTTAGGCTTAGGCTATGTGCTAATGTAGGATGGCAGGGTTGTAGCTTATGCTTCAAGGCAACTCAAGGTTCATGAAATAAATTATCTAGTTCATGATCTTGAGCTAGCTGTAGTTGTTTTTCCTTGAAGATTTGGAGGCATTACTTGTACAGTGAGAAGTTTACAGTTTTTTCATATCATAAGAGTCTGAAATACTTGTTTACTCATAGTGAATTGAATATGAGGCAACGTAGATAGCTTGAGTTTAACAAGGATTATGATTTCACTTTGGACTACCATCCAAGCAAAACAAATTTAGTCGCTGATGGCTTTAGTAGGAAGTGAACAGATACAGAGAACATAGCTACTGCCATATCTTCTCAATTTAGGTTTCTTGAGGAAGCTTTAGTGATGATGACTTGTGAAAGTTCAACTGGCATATCATCAATTGAGAAGACTAATTCTAGAGCTACTAATTTATTCTTATCTGCTCAGACTCAGGCTAAACCGAAAATGATTCGGTGAGTTATTGATTGTCAAAAAGCTGATCCAGATTATATAGCATGTTAGAGGTTAGCAACTAGTGTAGATCATCCTTATTGGTCAATTTCTGATAATGGCACATTACTGTTCAGGGATAGATTGTGGATTCCAACTTAGGATCTGTTGAGGCAAGATTTACTACGAAAATCTTATAGATCTCTTTACTCTATTCATCCGAGTAACATTAAGATGTATCGTGATACTAGGCATGTTTGTGGTGGTTTGGGATGAAAATTGACATTGCAAATTCATAAAGATATGTAAGATATGTCAGCAAGTTAAGGCTGAACATAGAAAACTTGGAAGGTTATTGCCTCCACTACCTATTTCTGAGTGGAAATGGGAACATATATCGATGGATTTTGTTTCCAGTCTACCTTTGAATAAGCGTAAGCATGATGCAATATGGGTTGTTGTTAACAGGTTGACAAAGTCTGCTCATTTCTTGCCAGTTTCCATCCAATGTCCTCTAGACTTATTTTGTAAGGTGTATATACGTGAGGTTTTGAAATTTCATGGAGTTCTAGCGTCGATTACTTCGAATAGATATCTAGATTCACATCCGAGCTTAGGATTGAATGGTAGAGATAATTGGGAATTATTCTTAACCTTAGTACGACATACAATTCACAGACTAACAGATAGGCTGAGCAGTTAACATCAGTGCTAGAGGATATGCTTCGATCTTGTGACCTACAGTTTGGTGGTAACCTGAAAAATACATTCCTCTGTGTGACTTCTCTTATAATTATAGCTATCAAGCTAGCATTGGAATGGCTCCTTTTGAAGCTCTATATAGACAACCTTGCCGTTCACTTGCGTGTCGGAAAAATGTTGGAGATATAATTTTGCCAGGGATGGAGTTGATTTAGGACTACATAAAGAGAATTCAGCAAATTCGCTAGCATTTGACTACATCATAGCTATGACAGAAGAGATAAGTCGATAAACATCATAGGTTTTTGGAGTTTTCAAAGGACGATTACGTTTTGTTGAAAGTCTTACCTATGAAAGGATTGTATAGATTTGGATTACTATGTAAGCTAGCTCAAAGGTATATTAGGTTGTTCTAAGAATAGGAAAGGATTGGTCCTGTTACTTACGAGTTAAAATTACCTCCTTAACTAGCCAGAGTTCATAATGTCTTGTATATGTCTATGCTTTGCAAAAGGGAGACTCAATTCACTCCAAGAATTGATTGGAATTAATTTGATCTTCTGTAAAACTTATCTTACGACGAACAACCAATTTAGATACTTAATCGTAGGATTCAGAGATTGAGATCCAAAAAGACTCCTTTGGTTAAAGTGAAATGGCAGCTTCACAGAGATAAGAAACTAACCTGGGAGTGAGAATCTTATATGAATGAGCAATTTCTATTTCTCATTGAAACTATAGGTAATTTAACGTTTACTTTAATTTCGAGGAAATTTCTTTAAATTTAGGAGACTATAACGACCTGTTATCTTAAGCTGGTGAAAAATATTAATCCAAATATTGATTGACTTGAGTAGGCTTGTGATTAAGTCTAGCATACCTCGATTAATGTGTACATAGATTTTAATGATGGTATGTATTTGTTTGGAATGCTTAATGAATTTTATAAGTTTTAGTACAGAACAGAAAGTATATACTAGCCTATAATCGAAAAATACATATTTAAACAATAAATAACCAGTATGCTAAGTGCAACGAGGGGGTTGTGAAATGAATGTGCACACTCAAGAATACTCATAGGCATATCCAATGAATTTATTAGCGAGAAAATACAGGAGATATATATTTATATATATTTGGTAAGTAAATATATATTAAAAATTATAAGTTGGTTTAAATTATATAGGTCATCTGATCCACTTGAGATGAGCATAAGTATCGATGATACCAACCTATGTGTCACTTTAAGGGTGTCATGTTAGCACGTCAATCGTTCGATTAATCTCGAGATAGCGTAAAGCATATCTCAAGTAAAATTCAGATATTTAAACTAAAAACCTTCATGTTTATCTCCATAATTCGATCGACAGTGAGAGAGTAGTTAAGGGTTTAGCATCTGATGTTTAGTTATGAGTAGAACACCTCCCTAATGAATTTTAGGAGTGTTTGTTATTGTTGTATGGATTTGTGGATAGAATAGTGGCTCATGCCCTGTGTACTGTCAATACAGTACAGGATGGAGCAGGCTCCACCTTGTAAAGGAGCGCGCTCCCTTCATCAATTGCAACGAACCCAGTTAGTGGAGTGCATCCCATAAAGCGAGAAAGCATGTTACCACCCTAGAAAATAACAACTCAGTTGTTAATTGTTTAAAATTTCTAGAGGTCTTAGGGATTGACTTAGGGATTCTAAATAAGGGTATTAGACCTATATTGATTACAAATGGTTTGTAATTGGTATTGGATTCCCAAGAAAGTGTGACTACCCATAAAGTTAGGGAATTTCTTAACGAAAATCTAAGCTGAGGTAAGTATGAATTCTCTTATTTATCAATTTTGTCTAGCTATTTTAGTATATATAGTTCTTGTAGTTTATGGATTGAATGGGGAGACCGTTTACACTATGATCGTTTTAATAATACAAAACGGTGTTTAATGTGATTCACGAGAGTAAGTTCCTGGAATTGAGACCAGCTTATGTAGGAAATGGGTTATCTTCCCGGCCTATATGTACTTCCTACTAAGTTATATAGGTTGTAGGAATTACATACTCATTAAATGGTTTCGAATAGAATCATCGGGCATTAATGGATTGACTAGATAACACATAAGCTAATATGTTGATCTAGCAATCACATTAATGATGTCAGCTGGTAATCGACCCTAGTTTTACAAATAAAATATGAATCACAGTGCAATAAACTTTGGCATTTTGACTTTCACATAAGCTAATATTATTTATTCGATATCGATATATAGGTTGAGTTTATCAGGTAGTAATGGTGAGGCTGCTACCTCTAGTTAAATCTTGTTGGGTTACCAGGGTTTAATTAGGGTTTGGGCCTAATATCGCCATAATCTAGACAAGGGATGCTACACGAGGTTAGCTTCTCCTTCAAAGTCTTAAAGTCCTGCTCACACTTGTCATCCTAATCAAAGTTGACATTATTTTGGGTCAATTTTGTCACCAGTACCTTGACTTTGGAGAAATTTTGAATGACTTTCTGGTAATAACCTGTTAAACCTAAAAAGTTGTGAATGTCTATCATTGTCTCTAGTATGGGCCAACCTGTCAATGCCTTAGTGTTTGTAGGGTCTACTTTAACTCCACTGGCTCTAAACACGTGTCCGAGAAATCTGACCTATGATAGCTAGAACTCGAATTTACTAAACTTAACAAATAGTTGGTTCTCTCAGCATCTGTAGAATCAACCTCGGATGTCCCTCGTGATCCTCAAGATTCTTGGAGTAGATTAAATTTTCATACTTATGACTACTATCAAAACTGATCCAGGTATTGTCATAATACTAGGTGCAATTGGTCAATGAACATCACTAGCGTATTCGTCAAACTAAACAGCATGACGGTGTACTTAAAGTAATCATATTATGTATTAAATTCAATCTTATCCCTATCTTGATCCCTGATCTTAAGTTGGGGGAATCCTGATCTCAAATCAATCTTTACAAACGACATTACGCCCCTCAACTGATCTAATATATAATCTATACGATGAAGCAAATACTTGTTCTTGACTGTAACATAGTTTAACTTCCAATAGTGGATGCAGAGTAATTGAGAAATAATAGGGGGAATGAATCATAGATGTAATAACTCCTCAAGCTGGTCTTTTACTCCTGTAGCTACATAGGAGCTATCTTGTATAGAGCTATCGATATTGGTCTAGTCTTTGGAATGAAATCTATAGTGAAATCAATCTCCTTCGATGGTGGTATTCTAGGTGATTCCTCGGGGAACACATCAGGGAACTCATGAACTATAGAAGTCTCAACAATATTTGCCACTGATATCTCTCTAGTGCTAAGAATGCTTGCAAAAACCACCATCTCCTTGCCCATAGCCACTCTACCTCTAGTACTAGGAAGTTGTGTCGCAACACCGTGAAAGCTAAACTCCAACTGTTTGGGAGCAGAAAACTGACCGTCTTACTAAAACAATTAATCTGTGTATGGTAAGCAGCCAAAAAGCGTACACGTAACAATGCATAGGACTCGACCATATAACGCGTACACAACATATAACGCGTACACAACATTTTAGGGTCGATCTTGTCCTTAGCGCCGCTGCTAATGATCAAGTGGGTGCTAAGTCTAACAAGTCTTAACCCTAACTCGTCAACCATGCAACTCAAAATATAGGAAAGACTCACCCATAGTCAATCATCACATGCATTAAATTACGGAAATTGATTTCATACCCTTACTAAGATGGTGCGTCACCTGAAAATCCAACTTTGCTATGGCGTAAGCTCTCTCCCTAGTATGTTTCTAATGTAGTGCCCCACTCTGATGTACCCTGACCACTTGCGAACACTTTTTTCTGTAAATACCCAACCCGTCCACACTAAAACGCATTATTGATGGCCTCGCCTCTAAATGATCATGTCGTCCATGTCGTAAACCTACTATCTGCCCCTGATGCTCAGTGTTTCTACCACCACCTTTACCCTTGCTTCCCCTTTGTTGGTGTCTAACATGGGGTGCCAATGGTGCATGTGGTGCATTTAGAGGTGTGCTTTTATATCTTAGTGCATGAGTCAGTGCATCAACAAGATTTGGTAGTTGTGATGTTAGCTACACAATCGAGGCCACACTTTGTGATTTCCCAGATTGTTGACCCTGATGGCGATTCCTCTTCCTCTTCTACCCTAATCAACCTTAATGGACCTGTGCCTCGCCCAATTGAATCTCCATGATTAAGTTTATTAATCCCTACTTGATGTGCATGAACTCTATATGTTAATGTTGGTATCTCCATATGTAAGCCATAACTGACTCTCCTAGTCCTTGACTGATGTGCATGAACTCCTCCCTCTTGGCTATCTTAACTGATAGTGTGTAATAATTATGGTAGAAATGTCTCTTGAAGTCCATCCATGAGATGGGATCTTCTTAAATGGTAGTAAGATTAGTCAACTACACTTAAAGATCTTCTATCAATAAGAATGCTGCAAAGGCGGGCTTTCTACTATCTTTAGCCCTCAGCCGCTTCTTGATCTTCTTATGACTAAGAATGTAGGCCTCTGCCTCATCCAAATGTGGACAACTACTAAACTTATTAAGCCTCTACATTTCATACTCTCTAGTCTCAGAAGCCCTGCAGTCAGGCGTAAATAACTATCATTATCAGTTATTACCACTACTACAGCATGAACTAGAACCATTACAATGATCTGAGGTGTGCGCATAGTACTCATGGAGGGAGTTAATGGTCTGACCTAAGGAGTGGTTATACTAACGTACTGAACTATAGGTATTGTCCATGCGGATGGTAATAGGAGGTATTTTACGGGCTCTCTAAGGATATCCAAGATCTCATCCATCCGTCGTCTCAAGACTTTACCCTCCGAGTCTACGCTTGAAAATCTCATGGCCAAGTCTTAAAGTCTCATGAGGTAACGTTGCACAAATCTCGGACTCCACCCTGGTCAACGTCATCTGGCTGATTAGTCATCAAGGTCTGCAATTGCAAATTTTAGCTTTTGATCAATCATAACTAGTGATATATTATAGTAAATATCAAAATTAACATGTATAAATCAATTATGTATTTTCCCTAACTCAACTCACTTCCCAATTAAGACTTTAAGTTCAGTTCGTATGATTTCTAAACTAAGTTCCATTTGTCATAACTCTACGTTCGCTTTTTCGTTGAGAAGTGGCTTATCAAAAGTTTAGGTAAGAACCATGCACTCTGATACCAACTTTAGCGGACCTACTAGCCACAAACTAGGACCCGCCCGACACTAGATACACGGACCCCAAGGCAAGTTCCATTGAGCTAACGTATGCCTAGTCAGCCTCTATTTCAGCTAAATTATTCTTATTGTCCTTATTAAAATTATAAAGTTCATGATGATAACTTTTATTCTAATTATCAATAATTTTTTTAAATTGTTTCAAATATCTTCCATTGTTGTAATCAACATTAAAGTTATCCTCATGAACTTTTTTAACTACAACATGTAAGATAAGAAAATTAAGTTGAAATTGAGGTTGACTAAGCATGCGTTGACTTGACGGAAGTTGATCAGAGATCCATATAGGTCTAGTGTAGAGTGGGGCCATGTTTATGGCGAATGGGGTTGTCACAGACTTTAATTATTAGATTTCTTCAATTATGAGTTTTCGATGCTCTTCACCTATTCCCTAAACATTCCACCATCGATATCATTGAATTGGCTCGCAATGATTCAATGAAAATATGCAGTCTGCACCCTGAGCTTAGCACTAACTGGCAAATCATAAGATTAAGGAAGCTTTGATAAAGACATAGCATTGACTTCCTTGAATAACTCATACTCATTTGTTATACTACAAGCCACCTTTAATGTACTCGTATCCTACATGCATTAGCTTTCCTTATATGGTAATCGAGACTGAAGCCAATGTCTTTCTAGTGTTCAAACCATCACCTCTTTCTCATATTTACTAATTTCTATGAGAAAAGATACTTAAGACTCTTGTGATCTAAAAACAAAGTAAATCTTTCCCCATACGGATAATGTCTTGAGAGCTTCAAAGCAAACACAATCGCTGCTAACTCAAGATCGTGAATATGATAATTGTTCTCATAAGTCATCAACTGATGAGAAGCATAAATTATAACTATGTTATCCTATATCAACACACGGCCTAATCCAATATGAGGTGCATCTGTGTAAACCCTCAACTCCTTATTAGAATCAAGCAACACCTAAACTAGGCCATAGTCAATAGCTTATTATGCTCAGCAAAAGCTTGTTCATAAGCTTTTAACTACACAAATTCTACATTCTTTAGGGTTAATCTAGTGATTGGTAAAGCTATTTTAGAGAAATCCAACAAAAATCTACAACAATAACTAGCTAGATCGAGAAAACTCCTAATTTCTATCACGGTGTTCAGTTTGGGCCAGTTCATAATAGCTTCAATCTTCGCAAGATCTACAGCAATTCCATTAACTCCAACTATATCACCTATGAACTTAACTTTTGAAAATCAAAACTTGCACTTGCTAAATTTGGCACACTATCGATGATTTCTTAAAGTTTGAAGAATAAGTCTGAGATGTTATCCATGTTCCTCATGATCTTAGAATATATCAGGATATTATTAATAAATACAATCACAAAGTGTTCCAAATATAGGTTCAGTATCAGCTGCATGAAATCCATAAATATAGTCAGTGCATTAGTCATACCAAACGATATCATAGTAAACTCAAAATGACTATACGACACATAGTTTAATCCTTTGCCTTAACTCTTAACTAATGGTAGGTAAACCATAGATTAATCTTCAAAAAAAAACTTAGCTCCATTCAGTTGATTAATAAATCATTAATATGTGACAAAGGATATTTTTTTCTTATCATCAATTGGTTCAAGTATCTATAATCAATACACATTTTATGGCTTCCTTCCGTCTTAAAAAAAAATCGGTGTGCCCCAAGCATTCATACTATTATGTCTTCTTTAATTATGAGTTCTTGAAATTTCTTATGTAACTCTGCAAGCTCAAGCTTAGCCATTCTATATAGTAGAATGGAAATGGATTTAGTTCTAAGAACGAAATCTATAATATAATCAATCTCTCATGGTGGTGGTAAATAAGGTAAATAATTTGAGAAAGCATCGGCCTAGAATGTAGAAAAACATCATCTTATGGAAATAATCAAGGTGTTCATGATATGCAAATAAGCCAATTAATTTATTAAGAGTGTTTCAAACTCTAGGAAGTCTAACATATGAATAGGTTATGATAAAGTCATTCCTTGACTCAACTTCGAACGATCATTCTTAAGATGCCCCATCAGTCCACATTTAAAACAAGGTCTAACTGATCGACTGCCCACTAACAAAGTCTATGTACTGGTAGGCATCTTTGGATTACCTTGACTAACTTGAACTTTGTCTCTACCACCCTGTCCTCATAACTGTGACTGAGACAGCATATGTATATGTTGAAAGGTAATGTAACATTTTAATATCGTGACTTATATTGTGACTCATACTGCGACTATACATGCAACTATACATGCAATGTAGTTGCTCGCATAGGACTTGGGGTAGAAGATTCCAAAAGAAAACCCCTACCCCTACCCTTGCTTTACTTTTCCACTCGTGACAACTGTCAGAACCCTAACTCGTTTCCACAATACCTCTCCGTCACCTTTCCGTGTCTTTATGAAAGAATTGGGCCATTTCATAACCCGTAGATGCCTCATAAACTTTGACGACTATCTTTGACCTCATTTTTGACACTGCAGTATAGATACGTTTTTTGACACTTGATGTGTGACACAAGTATAGTGGTTGGCTTGTAGTAATAGTGCAATCAACTTAAGTTGATCATAGATGTGATCCTCCGAGTAAAAGTTTTGCACTAGTGGTTTACATATTTAACTTTGAACTACTACTAAGGAAATCCTTTTTTAGTTGTTTTATATTTTACGAAACTATCTAACCAATCACTTTAAACATTACTTGAATTTTTACATTAAGGATGTCTTAGTTCACAACTTCACCTATGTAATTTAATATTATGCTTTGTGACCATTCTTTCATCTCATTATGTTGTATGCAATGTCTAATTAGAATGGATAGATTTCCTTCAAATCCACTTCAAAACATTGTCGTAATGAATAAGAATCTAATGTGCAAACTAGAACTCCACTTATCAACGTGAATAACTTAAGCTCCACAATGTTTTAAGACCCAAATCATTGCATTCATAACCAAATAAGTTTACTATCCATGCCTCCCTAATCATCAAATATCGCTCGATGTTGTGTATTTTACGGCTGTACCATTCATGTCTAGAATGTGACCAAGATGTCTAAAGTATTATGCTCAGAATCAATACAAATTCTAACCATTGCACTTTTGATATTCAATTTTTACTCATATTCAACGCATAGCATTCATACCATTGAATCCATTCATCCTTAAGATAATTAGACTAGTTACACTTAATTGAAACACATATATCACAATTCATAATGGAAATCATTGCGAAACAAAGATGAATATAAATATTACATTGATTTAATTAATGAATCTAAACTTAAATTACAAACTTGAAGTCTTCAATATTTTCTTCACATAACTCCTTAATAGTCCAACTCAATGTAAACTCTATGCTAAATTACTCTAATGGTGGCTAATATTTGGTATGTAGTAAGTTTATCCCGTTCTAATACCTATTTATACTCCCTAATAACAATTAAAAACCACTTTACAAATTAACTTGAATTAAAACTCTAACTTTCTATTTCCTGAGTGTTAGGTGCTGTCACTAATGTCCCAGCGCTGCACCTTATAGGCCACCGCATCGCCACCGCATGCATGTATTGTGACTCCCTGGAGCCTCACCATTGTCAGTACCATCTCGCCACAGCGTTGCCACTGCGCCGAACCTGCAGACTTGGTTTTCTTTATTTTTTATCTATCCCGTGGTTGTCCTTCCCATGTTGTGCCTTATGTTCCTACAATGCCAACTTGTGCGGCCACAGCACCAACCATGTTTTTGTGGATTTGTGCTTCGTCTCTTCTTATTTTTCTTCAATTTCTTCCTTTATACCTTAATTACTTGAAAATACAATAATATCGTGAATTAGAACTCATTTAGGGATATTATATGCAATATACGACCAAACTAGCCCCACATATAAATATAAATAATCACATATCAAATACCCTCAAACTTAGGATTTTGCACGTCATAAGCAAAGGTATATTTTGCTAAGTCTCCTAATACTAATTCTCATTCAATTTATATTGTTCAGGAAATATCCTTTAATTCACTAAGTTTCAAGTTAATAATCCACTCTATAGTTTTTCTTTGCCAAACTTATATTTTTAAGGCATGTAGCTTTAATAACACATATAACTTCATTTTAGAAACACTAAAGTAGATCACAACCAAAAATATCACTACTGACAAGTATATTTCATCTCAACACTCAAGTAACAAGTATTCAATCTCATGATTTCTTTTTAAGTTCAAGAATTCATAAATAAGCATAGATCAAACTCATCTTTGGTAGACTTTAGCACTTTAAGAGTCTTTAAGACTTAACATACTTTGAAAGGAAACTTAACATAATTAGCTACGCGTGCTCGAACTAAAACTTTTGTTTGAAGAGTTTTATTCTACATCCGCTTTCTTTTCTTTAGTTTCATTTTTCTCTCATTTCTTATCTTTTTCTTTTCATTTTTTTTCTATTTATAGTCCATGCTCCTTTTCCTATAAACTTCATTCTTCCTCACTTTTCTAACCATCAAGTTTTCTGCTCCATTTCCTGTATAACTTGTTGGATTCACTCTTTGTTATTATTCTAAAACTCTTGTTAGCACCTCTCACTTTCACTAAAACAAGCTTGTTAAATCCAAATTTTAATTTACAATGTCTATTTCTTCCCCTCTTTATAAAAAGTTATTATTTGATTTATATTATCAAGACTCACACTTATTGTAGAATCCTTAAAGATCTAAATTTTTCAAAAAGAAGTGTTATAATTTCTTGCTTTTGCTTCAAGTTCAAGGTCCTCCTTAAATCTATATTTTTAATCATGAAATCACACCGTTGTTTGCTATATTTCATTGTTTCATCTTTAAAATTTAAAACATTGTCTGGAGTTTCATATCAACAAGATACTTCTAATCTACTCATCCCAAATTGAATGCATGAACATGCAAATTTACTACTTATTCATTACATATTACTATATATAACCTAATCGATACTACTTAAACATTCATATAGTAAGTAAGATAATTAATTTAGACACTACCATGTTTTCCTACTTAACTACTTCAAATTGGAATTTAAATGATCATACATGTATCGTTTATCTTTAATCTCCGCCTATATTACCACTTCTTTAGTGTAGTGTAGTGTTGATGCCTCAAACTTAAACCAAACCTTATCCTCTAGGTTTAAAAGTAAACCCGAAACATGAAAACACTAAAACACACAAACATATATACTAATACAAATTATAATAAAGTAAACTAAACATAGAATTGAAATAACTGAATATTAAAGTCACTTTCAACTCTCAGGCCTAAAGGATTTTTATTACAGTGGCTTGAGGACCGCGTGTCATCATCATCATCCACATCACCAACTTAAGCTTTGGATGGCATTAATGGACGTTCCACTCTCCTACTCTACACCAAATCCTAATCAAACATCTATGCTGGTGTTGTTGAAAAAATAATTGACCTATCAGTAGGTCTCAACTGTTTGCTCCTGTCATATCTAGCTATGTCTTGATGATGATAAGCAAACAACATAAGATTTTGCCGCATTTAATGTCGGTATTGCTCACTCCTTTCCCTATCCTACTCATTTCTCAGCATGGCTGCTTGGTATGACTCTACAAATCGTAGTTCTCAACAAATCCCTATTATAATTGCTCCTTTACTTCTTCATTTTCCTTCTAGTTTTACTGCTGCTTGATCCTCTTACATTTTAGCCAATAACTCGGCCTCAAGTGTAGCTCTCTCTCTCTCTCTCTCTCTCTCTCTCTCTCTCTCTCTCTCTCTCTCTCTCTCTCTCTCTCTCTCTCTCTCTTTCCTTGGAGTCTTGGTTAAAAGGTGGTGATCTCAACGTAAGCATGAAAGCTCCATCCATGGTTTTTTGGGCCTCCATATCAAATTTTTTGTCATCTCTTAACCTTACTCCGACATTCAAGCACATCTAACCACTCAATACAGGAAACAACAACTCGCTATCCCTTTTCGACATGATGGACTCTCTCATACTGGTGTGTATGATCTCCTGGATGTTTATCTCCTCGTACTTCATAATCTTACAAAGACAAGCTGTTTTGGCTTGTTGATCTCACCCTGTTGAGAAGTGTGTATAGCGATGCAATAGGAAAATGTTGCCATACCCTGTAATTTTTTCTAACATTCCCTACTTAATGTGCTTCATCACATTCTCAGCTTCCATGACATATCCTAGTTGCCTGGCACAACCAATTCTATTTTATGGCTCTAAACGGGTATAGGTTATAGGGCTTCTAATATAACTTGGTCAAAAACGTTGGTGTGGATTCATACAAGCTTAATTCCTCCAACCCATTGAAAGTATTAATTTTATGCCTATTAAAGAGAACAATAACCCCTCTCACCTTCACTAGCTCATCATTAGCCGTAAGCTTCGCATCAGCATAGAACTCAAAAACAATCTCATTCGCTCCCTTAATTTTATTCTTCTTATAGTCTCGAGTGAGTTGTTCCCAATTTTGGTGCCTAATGAAGTTGTCCACTTTGCTATCATACTAGGCTGGCAAATTCATTCCCTTTTCATAAACGAATTCCCTACGAAGAATTTTCTCATATCGGTCCTTGACCTCTTTACTAAAGAAAAATTTGGATTTAAAAGGTCTAGGCTCTTCTTCATTGGGGTTTCTAAAGGTAGAAGCCTCAAATCTACAATGCATTTGCCTCTTTCATTCTCATTCATAAGGAACTCACTAATCTCAGTTGAAAATAATCAAGCGTTTTCTTTAGAGGGATGTATGTTTGGTGGTTGTTGTGGGGTTTTAGTGCATATGTGTAGAATGAATGTGAAATGGGGTTTAAAACTTTAAAATCGACCCCGACGCCATCACCATGTCAATGACGCAGTGGGGTAATTTCTTAGTTTCCTACTTAATGCCACCTCGATGATCTGGCCTACAGTCACGACGTCGTGGTATACCCACGACATCGACCTCACAACCAACATCCTCGCTTGTATGTTTTTGCTAATTCTCATCCGGCGTTCCTCCGACTTTGTGTATAACTCATACAAGGTGTCGTGGCCCCATAAAATCCATGAAAATATAAAAATTAATAAAATTTATCTTTTATTCACCCATGCACCTTACCTTTACTGCTTTGTACTATTTTGCTATTTTTCACTCTTTAAATGAGTACATAAGACATTTCCATTCCGATGAATTATCACCTGACGAATGGCCTTTCTAGCACATTTGACACGAATTTTTGAAAGTTAGAAGTAAAACTTGGTAATTGTAATTATTGAACTTAAACACTAACTACTAACTTAAATCTCTAAACTTAAAATTTAAAACCCTGGGCAACCTCCTAGTAGCGCTTAATTTAACGTCATTAGTCTGGCGCCTTTTCACTCGTTTAGTCCGAGTCTAAATCGAGAAGCTCCATCTGCAAATTGGAGATTATGATGTCATTTACGTTTGGATGTACTTCACCATTGACAAAGACAGCCTTCTCAACATCATAGCCCTCATCGATACTTATCGTGATCTTCCTCTCTTTTGTGTACAAATTTGCTTTACTAGTGTTTAAGATTGGCCACTAAAGTACAATAGACATATCATCATCCATATTATGGTTCATTTACTCGAGATCCGCGATGAATGTGAATCTTCCAACTTTTACTTTCACATTCAAAATTCTTTGTATAGTATATCAAATTACGATCTACTACTTGCAAATTCATCATATTGGGACAATTAATCTTTAAGTTAGTGTGCAACATGTCCATTAATGGCATGACATTGGCTGAGGCTCCCATATCACATAAAACATTTATAAACTGGTGCCCGTCATTGTTTATCAGTATAATAGTCTCTTCAAGATCTCTCCTTTTGATAAGTTGAAGTCGCGAGATGAACTTGAGCTTTGATTCTAGTTCTTCAAAACCAACTTGATGTCATTGCCTTGTGGGGTCTTCTTTAGAAGCTCCCTCAACTTTTTCTCGGTTTTCCTTTGTTGCTTCCCATTCTTTTTCTTTAATTTAATGATTTTTTGTTTCTTAAAACCATCAAGCTTATCTTGCCTCATTTTCGTGTTGTGCTCATGCATCTCTTCATGCTTCCACATAGACAAAGCATTGACTTTTCCAGCTTGTACATCACTTGGTCACGTCTTGGCTTATTTTTCATTAGAGTGCTTATCGTGCGAATAACACTCATGTTCACTTTAGGACTTGGTGATGGTGTTGCTAGGAAACTGCCATTCTTTCCTCGAGTTTAAGGCTATAACAAATTGACCTATTTTCCTCTCTAGGTTCTTGATGGATTGTGATTGCTCATTTTTCATCCTCTTCATAGCTTGTTTCACTCCTTACAACTCTTTTTCATGCTTCTTATGGGGCTCCCTATTGCTCGTGTCCATGTCATGCAAATACTTTTCAATTGACTTTAGGGAAGTCATCGATTTGCTCTGCCCTAGCTTCCCCCTATTGGACTAGTTGCTCGAAGCCTTGAGGTAATTTCAGTGCATAATCAGAATTTTCGTAAGAAAAGTTTGAATTATTGTTGTATTCTTGATAAATCCGTTGAGGAGCCATTCCTTTCAACCTAAAGTTGATCTCGCGACCTTGATTATTCATGAAGTTGATGTCTTCATGCTCAATTCCTTGCTATATTTTCATTTGGTTAACCGCCATGCCTGTTGCTCAATGGGTTGTTGTGCTACTTGTGGAATTTGGTCTCCCATCTGAAGTTTCGCCACTTAACTACTTAGATTTGAGGATGAGCCATAATTGCAGCTTACGAGTCAATCTCGTAGATGCTTGCTTGTTTCTTTGTTGTGGAACGAGTACTGGCAGTAGAGTTTTAAGACATAAGATCAAGGAGATCCAATGCTCCTTCTTTATCATTGGTAAGTAGAGAGCCACCTGGTGTGGCATCCACTAGTGTTCTCGTACTATGGTTCATCCCATAGTAGAAGATCTAGAGTTGTGCCCATTTCACGTATCCATGTCCCGAGCATCTCCTCAACACCTCTTTCAATTTTTTCTAAGCCTCACTAAGAGGCTCAGTTTCTTCTTGCTTGAATTGATTAATCTCAAGTTTCCTTTTGCTGACCTTCATTGGGAAAGAACTTGTCTACAAATCTTTCATTGATTTTCACCCATGAAGTCGTACTCCCTGCATTCAGCCCTTAGAACCCGGATTTTCCTTTTCCACCCAATGAGAATAGAACAAGTCGCATCCTTATTTGCTCCTTTATAACTTCAGTAATGTGCATGGTGTTGTACTTCTCCAAAAAATTCTCAATATGTGCAACTGGATCTTTATTTGATAGCTCATTGAATAGATTGTTTTTCACCATGTTTATCAAATACGGTCTTAGTTTGAACTCGATGTTTTTAGCTGGAAGCCTCATCACTCTATTGGAAGTCTACAAGATTTCTGGCTAGAGGTGGACACAAAGGCATCTCTATCCTTGCACTACGCCTTTGTCCTTGCACTTCCAAGTCACCTACAAGTTAGTTATTCTGGTGGCCCTATTGTTGGTTTCTAGTTTGCTCCTCAGCCATCTTGACTCCTTTCTTTTTCTTTCCTTGTTCGTTATATCATTCTTCGGGTCATAAGGCACTATGTCCTTCTCTCCCTTGCTACGCATGCACTAAGTATCCCTAAAAAGAAAATACAAAAAAATCAAGTGCAGAAAGTCAAACTTGAAACTTAATCTTGTGTTTTTTTATTTTTTTTATTTTTTTAACTTAAAAATTAAGTACTTAAAATAAAACTTAGCAACTTTTCAAACTAAGTAATACTAATGGCTACCTATCATTGGCAACGGGGCCAAAAACATGATGCATGCCTCAAGTATAACTGCTAGTTTGTTGTAATAATGCAATCAACTTACGTTGATCACAGATATCATCCTCAGGGAATGGTTTTCGCACTATTGGTTTTCCTATATAACTTTGAACTATTGCTAAGTAATCATTTTTAAGTTGTTTTACATCTAACTAAGCTATCTACCAAATCAATTTAAACTTTACTTGAACTATTAAATTAAGGATATTACAACTGCACCTAGGTAATTTAATATTATGCTTTGTAACCATTTTTACATCTCATTATGTTATGTTCAATGTCTAATTAGATAGATAGATTTCCTTCAAATCCACTTTAACCTACTATCGTGATTGAAAATATTCTAATGTGCAAACTAGAACTCCACCTATCGGTGTGAATAATGTAAGCTCCACATTGCTTTAAGTCCCAAATCATTGGATTCATGACCAACTAAGTTTATTATATGTGCCTACGTAATCAAGAACTATCGCTTGATGTTGTGTATTTTATGATTGTACTATTCATGTCCGAATTAAAAGATTTAATGATCATGATAACTCCTAAAACCTAAGTTCTTTAAACACGTGATCAAGATGTCTAAACCATTATGCTCCAAATCAATACAAATTGTAACCATTGCACTTTTTATATACACTTTTTACTCATATTCAAATCATAGAATTCATACTATATGATCCATTAATCTGTAAGATAATTAGACTACTCACATTTTATTGAAACACATATATAACAATTCATAATAGGAATCATTGCAAATCAGAGATGACTATAGATATTACTCTGAATTAATCAATGGAACCAAACTTGAATTGCAAATGTGAAGCCTTCAATATTTTCTTCACATGAATTTCATTTCATAATACTTAAACTCAATGAAAAACTAAATTACTCTAATGGTGGCTAATAGTTGCATGTGGTAAATTTACCATGTCCTAATACCTATTTATACTCCATAATAACAATTAAAACCCTACTTTACAAGTTGACTTCAATTAAAACTCCAAATTTCTATTTCCTTCGTGTTTGGCGTTTTCACTAATGTCTCGGCGTCATGCCTTATAAGCCACTGTGCCACCAATGCGCCACCACTGCATGCATGTATTGTGACTTCCTAGAGCCTCGGTGCTTTCACTACCATCTCCTTTACACTACAACTTTGCCATTGCACCAAACCTCTAGAACTAGTTTACTTTACTTTTTCATCTCTCCCATGTCGTGCCTTTCCTTTCCACGTTGTGCCGTATGTTACCATAACACCAACATGTGTGGTCATGGCTCCAACTATGTTTTTCTAGGTTTTTGCTCCATTTCTTCTCATTTTTCCTTAATTCCTTCCTTTATACATTAATTTCCAGAAAACACAATAATACCATGAATTAGAACTTATTTAGATATATTTATGCTAAATACATATAAGTATAAATAATCACTTATTAACACTTAGTTTAAATTTTTGAATTTTGTTGGCCTGTGGCATTTATGACTACCTAGTTATCGTCAACAAGTAATTAAACTTTGTTGCATATTCTATTACTAGCATATTTCCCTACTTAAAATAGTCAAACTTAAGTTTCTTTTCTAAAACCATGGTCTTAGTAAAATACTCTCGTCTAAATGCCTCAAGAAACTTGGGCCATGTCTCATAGCCTAGTTGCGTATTTTGTGTAGTTTTCCCTTACATCAAGGCATTTGACTCAAGATAGTGAGTTGATAAATTGACCTTTAGGTTATATGGATTATTTAACGACTTGTAGATCTTTTCGTGATTCAATATCCACTCATCAGCCTTTTCAAATCAAATCCACCATAAAACCTTTTATGGATTGTTCTTTCTAAATACTCTACGCAACTTGTCTTCCCCAATTGGTTCAACAATTACTGGCTTATCAACTCGAATAACGAGTGGTACACTCCTCGGCTTTACCCTGGCTGGGTCGTTGAGGTAGCCTGCTCTTCCTAAGCTAGAGGATCAATATGAACTATTGGAGCTACAAACATGGCACTTTAAGCCCATATCTATAAAAGAGTATCGACGATCTCCTAATGCTATGTAGTGATCATCTTTTTCCATTTACAAAATGACTCAAAATCCACATACCGAGTATCAATAAATTTTATGCCATGTCTACTAATGACTACAAAACAATTTGCAGTTAATCATGATTTAGTAATTACATATTAAATGATATAACAATATTCATACAAAAAACATAGCGTCAATAAAATGCATCCCCCACTTACATTCATTTCTTGACTAATCGTGCTTAATCACCCTTTTATTGTCTACCAAAGTTAATCCTCAAATTGAGCCAAACCTAGGCTCTGATACCAACTCTATCGAGATCCGTCTTACTAAGTCTTGGCTTAACCTAATTGCCCTAATTAGGAACCTCAACCATATAGTTAGCTTTAAAACTCTAAACGACTCTCAATTCAATCCTTATAATGATCCAAATCTATATCATAATCGTAAATTCATCGATTTCATCAATAGGAGCAAATTGGGAAATTATACGAATGTATTTTTATAATAATTTTGCCATCACCTCCCCTAAAATTGGACTGCTAGCACGAAAACCTAATATACAATAGAATGGGGAGAGGCTTAAAAGGTCTCACAACTCCCAGCAGTTCATAACATGATATCAAATTGAACTTCTAATTTTAACTTCAAACTTATAACGCTAAATACAGCTTTCAACATCAAACTCACACTAAAATTATTTCATAACTTTAAATAATACAAAAACTAAAACATTAAGGTCTCATACTTATTTTCAACAAATTCATAAACTTATCATAACCTTTCTCAAGTTATTCACACCCTCTACTTAACCTTAAACCTAAAAAATTAATATAAATAGTATTTACATGTAATAGTCGAAAAGAGCTCCTCAAAGAAGTCTTCTAGCTTCTTCTTTCCCTTTCGATTGTCTTTAGGTTTAAAACCTTACAAAGCTATTTCTAGAACACCAAACAAAAGTGTACATAAAATAAACAGTGTCAGATAAGTAAACATCTACCTTGCTCAGTACAACATGTAATAAGAGGTAATATGGAGTATTGCACAATAAAGGAACTGAAATAAATTTATAACATGGATCCCTCATTTCCTATTTTAAGCTCATAATGAGTGGGTCCTCTCACGATGAACCTAGAACAGTATTATATGTTCAATGCATGCTACCTCGGAGTCGACATTACCTGCCTTAAATAGCTACACTACCTTTACTATAGAGTGGCTCTCATCGCACTCTTATGACCAAAGCAGGGGTGACTCTATCATAATGGCATGAATGCATGATCAAGAGTTTCACTCCCTCGCCCTACAAAATACAAATGATATTATTGTTAAATGCAATAAATAGTGTTTACTTTCAATAAAACCAACGCAAGTTGGTTAAACAAGTCCTCCCATGCTTGTTTCCCCATATTCCCTTGTCTCAAGAATCCTATTAAATAACAAAATCTTTAACATATGAGTCTCGACTTAATTGTACTATTTTCAAACAATTCCTCATGATTTTCACGTCATGTCATTGTTTAAACTCCATAAGACCCCGACAAGTTCTTTGAAATACTCTAAAAATACTTTGAAACCTTAATTCCATAATTAGATTCACGATTACAATATAATATCACTAATTTATATCGAAAACCCAATTTTATAGTCGTTGGAATCTAATTTGGTGTTTTAGGCTCAGACATCCTTAATCACATTTTATGAGGTAAACCTCTAATGACCTTAAGATTTTAACTTATGCTATGTATCATGTCAGGACCCTGACATGGACATGGCGTGACGTGGTGAGCTCGCTCACAACTTCCCTTTCCCTTTTAAAATGATTGTGGGGAGCTCACAGCTTTTTTTCCCCTTCATTTTCTTTTTCCCCATCCCTCCATCGTCTTCTCAACCTTCACCTGTTTTCTTCATCTTACTCAACAATCAACACCAATACTTATCTCTTTTCTTATTCCAAACTAAAACATATTAAAACTGTCCACACACAATCCACAAAACAAAATTCATTTTGATTCACTCAGCTTTGATCAATATAACACACAGCCACGTATGATTTTCCTTCAATTCTAAACCCAAAATCAAGTGAGATCATAAAAAATGATGAAACAGTGATACTTGTTTCACTTCATTTGCAAATTAAAGGGTAAGGTCAATTGACCATTTTACCCTTCTGTTTTTATCCTCATCAATATATAGCAAATTCCCTTTTAGGTTAGTTGTATTTTTTTATCTCTTTATTTTTAAGCCCAAAATAAACCCCAAAAATACCCTAATTTCTTTAAAAATAGGAGAAAATAGCAATGCACTCTGTAACACTTGAACAATGCATCTAAACACTAATTTGACCTATTTCACAATGAGTAGAGTATTAAACGTACACTAAGCAAACAATAAACATAAATACATTCTTACCTTATGATTTTCGGTCCATAATGCGTGGGTCCTACTTCGGATAGCTAAATTTCAATTCAAATACAAAAATTCTTAATTAGTCGCCTAATCAAGTGTAAGAAATTCTCGCATTTCACAATCAGTAATATTTGTCCAATATGATTTGGGCAGTGAAGGGATTCTTTCGTGGTCCAAAGTTGATAATTCAATAATTTGACAGTGTTTTATAGTATATTTTAGGGCGATTTTGGGTGTAAATGGCTATATTACACTATGTTTTCTTTTTCTTTTGATTTCAGGTTATAATTAGAATATTTGAAGAAATGGATGCAAAAAGGAAGAAAATGAAGGATTTATTCAAGTGGAAGAAATGCACAACGAATCAAGAGCAAATCAAGAATGAACCAAAAATCACTATTGGTGATTTGGCACCGATTCACAGCTTGTACACAAATCTCTATACAATTGGTGAAGCCCAAAGACACATTTCCACCGATTTGCCTAGCGATTCATATTTTAAGTGGAATTAGTCACAAATCGCTAGAGTCCATATTGAGAATATTAGATAAATATGAAGAGGTTGAGTTCATCTAGGATATTTACTACAAAGAATACTATATATATGAACCCCATGGCTTAATAAATTTCCCTTGAGTACCCTCGATCAATATTTCATTGCTATTGTAACAATATTTAATAGTTTGTATTTAGTTTAGAATTATTGTTCATTGCTTTTGAAGACGATTTGAAGATTCAAAGTATTCCATAACAATGACAAGTCAATAATTAGACACATTTTGTAGTGTAACTTAGGTTTATCATATATATATATATATGATGATGATATTACACTAGGTATTCTTTTGTTTTATGATTTTAGTTTTTTAATAGGAAAATGAAGAAATGGAAGAAAAGAGAAAGAATAGAAAAACAGTCTACTGGAAAAGAAGTCCAGCGATTAGCCATCGATTTGCAATAACACCAAGAATCGCCACTTAAATTGGCAACAGGAAAAAACCATCGAATCCAAAACAAATTGGATAATGAACAATAAATCGCCAACTAAATTGGTGGAGCACTGAGAGCTAACACAAAGTGATTTACTCAGCTAAATGTATATAAGTTAGAAATTGCTAACAAATTGTTGAAGTCGGTTATAGGTTTTTTAGATTAATATGAAGAATTTGAGTTTATCTAAGATATTTATATATATATGAAGACAATAAAAAAGATTAAAGAGCTTTGAAATAACACTCTCATCCTTTTGCTCTACTATTTCTATTGCTTACTATATGTTTCTAACTGATTTTTGAAGATACATTGGAGCTTTCACTTGCATTAAAGTATTTATTTATTCATTATGTCTTTTCATAATATACATGCATTGTTTATTTTCATAAGTAGTGTGCAGTTTATCAATCTAAATAAACCTTGGATATGTATATATTTTGGATTGGCATATAGTTATAATTAAGGAATCATGAACTTAATGCTTTAAATATATTCATACACGCCAATCACGGATTTAACAAGTTGTTGTTGAATATTACAACTAAAGAAGATTATTATTGCATGCATAGTTGCAAATTTATTATGTGGTATTTAGATTCTAATTATATTTAACAAGTTGTTTTTGAATATTATAACTAAAGAAGATTATTATTGCATGCATAGCAACAAATGTATTATCTGGTATTTGGATTCTGATTCTATTTCTATAGTTACTAACAACATTTATAGATATAGTAACTAGGATTAATCTATAGGGTTGTTCCAGAGTGGTGGTTTAGGTGATTATGTTCTATGTTGTTCATTGTGCGGCTTCAGATAATATTGCCTTAGATTAAGCATAATTTTCATTGAGTATAATGCTATCGTATTTCTACGGTGTTGCATTTTATCCAATGGATAGATTTAAAATAATAATAATGTGGTATTTCCATTGAATTTAGGAAAATTGATGGTTAGCTAAAAGCTATCAACTTATTATGAAGTAGGATTTAATGATTCCAAGATTTTGCATGTTAAGATTATAATTATAGAGTGAAGTGATGTAATGCTCTAATGTTTGAAACCAATCCAAGTATATTGCATTGTTTAATGGGTGTTTTTTAGATGTTTGAATTATATTGAATTTGAGTATTGTTTAATTTTGTTTAAATATAATTATTTAGATTAAATTAGTTAGTTTGATTAATTAAGCTAGTATTTATAGTTTTTACTCATTTTATATTTTAATTATCTTTTAATTAGGTTAACTAAATTGATAAAAACATGAAAAATATACTTTCTTTTGAGATTTGAAAAATCCAAATAGAGAAGATATCTCATTTTCCACTACTACAAATAATAAGAAAATATAGAAAACTATTGTGCACACTCAACACATGTCAATATTTGGCGTCGCTGCCAGAGATTTTTAAATAATTTTTAAGGATTTTAGACGTTTTATGGTCTACTCACTTCGTCATATTGATTCAACGGGATCTTTACATTTGTTCGATCCTAATATAGATAGAACTTTTAATCTGGTTTTAAGTCAACAACAACTTAGGGAAAATCTAGCTAATAGGGAAGATAATAATAATGATATTGATGACAATGTCATTAATAATAATAATAATAATAATAATAATAATAATAATAATAATAATAATAATAATAATAATAATAATAATAATAATAATAATAATAGAGTTATCAATAATGACAGTAATAATAGAAAACTCACTTTTAGACAAGCAAATCAAAATGTTACAACATATGATCATATGTGAATAGCATATCTCGATGGATTACCTTAATTTGAATTTAGATCAGGACTTATTAATGCCTTGCATAACTTATATGGTAAAGACAATGCAAACTCATAGAAATTCATAAGGGAGTATCAACATAAAGACAATAGGATGAAACCAAAAAAATGTAATTTAGAACAAGTCGAACTTAAGGCTTTTTCCTTTCAATGAAAGATCAAGAACAAGATTAGTTTTTTTTTATCTCCCACAAGACTCGGTAACTACATGGACTCAAATGTTAAAAACTTTCCTAGATGAATAAATGTCTACTAGAAAAATTAGTTCCTATATAAAGCAAATCACAGTTGCGAAAATGAAAGACAATGAAAACTTTAATGAGTTTTGGGATAGATTCCAAACACTAATTTCTTCTTGTCCACAACATGGATATACTCATAAAGCTTTACTAGAATATTTTTATGAAGGACTCAACAAATTTGAAGAAAGATTATTAGACACATGATGTAGTGAATCTTTATTTGTGACAACACCTATTTTAGCGAGATAAGCAACTAATAAAATGGAAAAACAATATAAGGAATATGGTGAAAAGGCTGAATCCGCAAGAAAGATACTCTATGAAATGGATAATAAGAGAAATAATGCATCTGAAGATAAAATTGATGAATTATCCAAGGCGGTTAAGTTGTTAGTTAATGATAGATCTAATCAAGTTAAGGCTTATGAATTCAGCAATGAGGTTACACATCCTATGAATGCGTGTCTTACTCTACATGAAGAAAATATTGAAGCGGTTAATGCAATGATAAATCAATTTTCTAGTTCCCCAAGACATCAATATAATAACAATACTTATTAATCTAGAAGACAAAATCGAAATCTTAGTTATGGTCCTTAAAATCAATATTATAATACTTATGGACCAAGAACTCAGATACAATTTACACCTACTCAGCAGCCTTAACAAAATTCTCAACCTATGAATCCAAATTTAGAACAAATCATGAATAACTTTATGAGTCAAAATCATCAAAGCTTTACACTGACTTTTCAAAGTCAAATTAAGACTGATACTACTATTAACAAACAGAAAAATCAGTTAAGTCAAATAAATTTACAAATAAACAGGTTAAGTATTAACAGGGTAATTCAGCTAAAGCACTTAAGCGAATGTTACTCCTACTAATCAAGCATAAATTAATGTTATATTCAATGATAAGAAACACATAACTATAACGGGGAATACAGTTATACATAGTAATTAAAAAAGATCATAAGACTATTGAAGAAGAAGAGAAATAAGAAATGATGTCTAATGTCATTCCTACTAGATAGTGGATGGCTGAACAATTGAAATATACACCTTTTTTGGAAGGCTATACCATGGTATTTAGCCAGAGTAGAAGCATATGAAAAATCTTTACAAAATCTGAATTAATTGATAAGAATAAAAATGATAATTTTTTTTAAAATTTGAATGAAGATATGTGTTCATATTCTATCGTTCCACTAAGATTATTTTGGAAAATAAAAATCAATAAACCATTGATGGAATCAATTATGCGTTTTTTCAATTATGATGAAGTTTTGAAAGAATTCTTTAAACTAAAGAATAAATTTTTAGAAGAATCTAAAAAAGATTTAGGACAAAAAGTGTTTGCTTTTATTAAAAATAAAATATCTGAGAAATGTTTTAACCAAAGAATGTTTGGAATTTCTATCACAATAGAGACTTCTTTAATAGATCTTGCTATGTGTGATCTTAGAGCATTGACAAACGTTATGTCAATTAGACTACATAAGTCATTAAAAATAGTCTCATTGACCAATTTGCCTATTTATCTTACCATAGCTACAACACCATTACTAAACCTTATGGTTTACTAGAAGATATCATAGTTAAAGTAAAGGACTTAGTAATTTTTGCTAAAATCTATGTCATAGAAATGGAAGACTAAATATCATCTAAGTCTTCATCTATACTTTTAGGAAGACCCTTTCTTAAAATAACTAAAAAAAGTTAGATATCTTTGAAGGAACAATTAGATATCTTTAAAGGAACAATGTCTATGGAATTTGAAAATAAGATTGTCACTTTCCCATTTTAATGATGAAGATTTCAATGGAAATTCTAATGAATTTGATAATGTACAAACTAATGATAAGGAATCATTAGAATTAAATCGTCACGAATTTTAAATATATGTTATTAATGTAGTAAAAATGGAAGATGAAAATGATATGACCAAGAATAAGCAAGTTGAAGATACTTCAAATCAAAAGATAATAACATGAGAATGAAGGGTTAAGCAACTGAACAATGTTGAGTATAATAAAATAGATTTAAACATAAAGGTCAAATGAGCTTGGTACTTTAAAGCTATATGTGATACAACTTCTAGAGCAAACTACATGCCAATTAATTGTTTTCTTCAAACTCAATTGGAATTGGATGTACTTGCTACCAAAAAAATTACTTTACCAATCATTTATTCAGTAAAACCAATAGGTGTGGTTATTAATATACCAGTTCATGTAAGTACATTATTTCAACTAACTTTTTCGTTATGCCACACTTCATCAACGTAGATCCTCCATTAATTTTGGGGCGATTTTTCTTAGCCACTTCACAAGCTATCATGGATACTCTAAACAAGACAATCATATTACGAGTGCATGGTCGAGTAATCACTTTCTGGAATGGTACAATAGTGGACAATCCTACATTTAAGTTCGTAAAATCAGTTTAGAACTGCATGCTTCAGTTGAGCTAATAACAGTGAACGAAAGCTCTTTATGGGAGGCAGCCCAAGTGCTTTATGGGAGGCAGCCCCATACTATATCTTTATTTTTAGTTTTAGTATTAAGATTAGTTGGTTGTTTTTATTCTCTCAGCTTTTGATTCTTATAATGGAGATATTTTAAGAATTTAATTCCGAAATAATTTTATGTAAGGGGTTTGATGGAGCCAATTTATTTCAACATTTTTTTGTTTTATCCTTTAGTTTTATGTTAATTAGCTATTTATGGTAATGAAATACATCATTTTAACATATATCATTGTTAAACTCTAAAAATGTGAACAATTATACCTTTATTGAATATATATATATATATATGCGATAATTAAATGGGATAATCAATTTGACTGGAAAAACAACAAGATTTGGCTGGCGATTTCCCAGTGATTCCAGTATGTACTGGAAATTGCTGAGGAAATTGGTAACAATATTCAAAATTCTCAGTGTAATATTTGAGTCAACGATTTCTTGTCGATTCGAGCTTATAACTAAAATTCATTGAACAAATCCCCGAACCACTGAGCCTCATTTTCAGTGATTTTGTCTGCGATTCCTCAATGAATCCACTTAGACCCTGATTCGCTGAGAACTAATTCGAGTTTTTAAAAATAGAAACCCCAAATCACCACATTAAAACCATTTACACTCACAAACCATTGTAACCTTTCGATCAAGAGACCAAGTTTCGACTAGATTCAACCTTCCAAAACTCAATTTTAGTATATAAATACGTGATTCTCACCTCAGTCCTCACATATTCAACCCAAAACTTGGTGAGTTTTGAGAGTGTAGGAGCATGGAGGAGTGTCACAAAGAATATTTTTGAGTTTCGTACTTGAAAGAATCACTTTCAAGATGGTAATCAATGAAAATCCTAACCTCTTATGGATTGAAATTTTGGTTTTTCATCGATTTTGGATTGTTATTAGATTAGGAGCTCAATTGCGAAATTTGTACTCTAAAATTGTTTTGATATCGAATTGTTTCTATTATAATTCTAGTATGGGAGTGATGATTTGTTTATTACTATTGAATTTTTGAACAACTTTTTTCATATGGCGAGTGGATCGAATTTTATGCGCAAACTAATTTAAGACTAAGTTTTAAATGAGTTTGGGGCTTTTTCTTGAATATTATCAACTGATTTGAATTACATACAAAGTTTGTTTTTCTAAATGATATTGTATCGATAACTTTCATATAAATTTCAAACTCTCAATTTACAAATGATTTTTCTGATGAATTTTTCTTCTGGATAAATAAGTTGAATTTTATCGAACACTTTTTCGATAAATTTGGTTTTAAATGATTTTACTAGTTCATCCTTTTACTTATACTATTCTAAACGACTGAAAGTGGAAAGGGTACGGGTTCAAGAGAGGAGAAAAGGAAGGGAAAGTTAGTAGGGAAACCAAAAACCAAATCAATTCTTTCTTTAATCTAACCCACTTCAATCTCTTTCAATACACTTAGGCTTAGATCACAAAGAGAACCTACTCCAACTTCTTCATTTAGTTTCAATACCAATGATGATTATATGGAAGAGGAGGACATAGAGGAAATTGAAAAAAAGATATCGATGGCAGAGAGAAACTATGAACTAAGGAAAGAGAATTTTGTCAATAAGAAGATCTATGAGAATTTTAGGAATGATATAATTAAGGATAGGAAGTTGATCCCGAATATGGGATTTAATATGAAGAACGAATTGAAATATAGGCTTAGGATCGTAAATATCATTGAGGCCAGAAATTGGGGAATTATTAACTAGGGACTATAACCACCAAGACTTAGAGGATGTTCTTAGTGAAGGGGTTGTGATGTCTTGTTGAGAGAGTTTTACATTGATGCATGTAACGGCCCAAAAATTTGACTTGTGATACGTGCCAGGTCAGGGTCGTATGTGGGACCCACTCATCGAAACACGTATGTCCGAATCTCGGGTGGAAACACCGAGGTATGATATTTTTCCGTGATTTGTGTATTATTGAATAATATCCAATTTGAGAGTAGAATGCTAATCGTTGAGTTATTTTATGAGTAACATATACGCGGGGAATTCAGGGAGCCGAAACACGAACGGGGATGCGCCTCGAGTCGCGTGTTGACGTGGACCGAGGTAGCGACATAATGTTGCTATAGTGAATCTAATGTATTCACATCAAAATGAAAATTAAAATTAAAAAAATATATATCTCGGATAAGAGAGAAAAAAAGAGAAGAAAGAGAAAGAAAAGAGAGAGAGAGAGAGAGAGAGAGAGAGAGAACCAAAGAGATGACGGTGGGGAGGGAGAGAGATGGAGATCGGCGTCCCAGTGCGGCTCGCGGAGGCTGGTCGGACGATGACTCTGCTCGTCAGTGGGAGACGACCGCAATGGTGGCGGGATGGCGGGAAGAAGCCAGCGCGCGTGGCCACGCGGAGGTCATGGACCAGCAGCGACGGCGGGGCAAAGAGCTCGCGGTCAGCAGCTTCGCCGAGATCGGAGCCGGCTAGGCGAGCAGTCGTTGCAGCGACGATGCAGACCAATGAGCGCGAACTTGCGATGCGCGGACGGCATCTGCAGCGAGCGTGGCGCGAACGAGGGAGTCGGCGGCAAGCGTAAGCTATCAGCGAGGCAATGAGACACCAATGATGGCGGCTGCCGGCAGCGGTGGTCAACAACGGAGACAATCGGCAGCGGCGGCACGGCAGCGATGACGGTGGCAGAGGCGCGACGATGGCAGCGGTTTCGGCTCAGCGGCGACTTCGGCTAGGCAGCGGTGAACGACCCGAAGCGACTGCGCGGTGGCGCGTTGTCGGACCGATCGATCCTCGACGAGGGGTGCGATTCGACGAGATTCGACGACGTGCGACTACAAATGGATTTTAAAGGTCATGGTGAGGTTATGTTAAGTAATTTTAGTTGCGATTTGAATAATTTAAGTAATATGACCCCAATGGTATAAATGACAACAGGGACTTAGGAGTCGGGTGTTGGGTGTGCATATCGAGGCATGAGCCAGACGTCTTGCGAACGATGTGGATTGTTCGCGGAAAATGTAAATAAAACCAGTTAGAAAATGTACGGTAGTTCATTGAGCTTGCATTTTTATTTGATGTTGAACCATGTCCCCTTCTTGGAATTCCTACCCACTTTTGAGTGTCCGAGTGCCAAGTGAGTCCTACGAGTGTCTCTGATTGGAGTGGTCGCCGGCTTGCAACTGGGGCAATGACCTCGAGTCAATTGAGTATTTGGTCTGAATGAGATGTGTTTTATCCGGGGCACCGTTGATATCCCTCATTCGCGACGGTCTAGGTACAACAGGCGACACCGTGTCCTAGGACTCGAGTCTGCTTGGCGTTGCTGCGACTCTATGACCTTGACCCTGTGGCACCCGCACTCGGTGGTCTTGGACTATTTGGGCACCTCTTTATCGTTTCCCATGACACTCATTCTCGTTGTACTTTCATTTTCACAGTCTCATTATCATGCATTTCATATATATTTTTTTCTTTTTATCTGCACGACTTCTAGACTGTTTCATTTTTTATGAATTACAGTTTAGATTCTATTGGGTTTTACTTACTTGGGCTAGTCAATCTCATTTTTGACTGAGTGCAGAGTCGCAGACGAGTAGAAAAGGGAAAGCTCCATAGCTATGGAAATGAGTGTAAGTTTGAGTATCGAGTTCGAGGAAGGATTGTGGATTATTCCGCTACAAAAATAAATCGACATTTTTAAGTACCAAATTTCCTTCAAAAACAAAACGAGTACCCCAAACTCGAATATGGCATTAAATATTATTACTCCACTTAGACAATAAGGAGAGGTTTATGGGCAATCTATGGAGATGTGTTTATTTTTATACGGAGGTGTACCCCAGCTTAAAGCCGAGCTTGCAGTATTATGAGATAATGAACTACAAGGTCGTGCTACTTTACCACATTATCATGGGATTAAGATATTTGGATGTTGGCAAAACCATTTATGAATCGATTAGGAGTGTCATCACCACTAAGAAGAAAGATGGACTTCCTTTCCCTTTAATGATTAAGGCCTTTTGTAGTGAGGACTAGGTGAACATGGCAGCGCTTGACATGGATGTTTTACAAAAGAAAAAAATACAAATGAGGTTATAAAGAGATATGGAAGAGTGAATCGTTATGAAGACAGAGATGATGAGAGAGAAAGGGTTGAGATAGCCATAAACGAAACTAAGCAGAAAAGGAAAATCAGATGTGACATGAGAAGAATTTTGGAGGAGACATAGGAAGCTAGAAATGACCCGAACGTGGAGTAGCTAGCTAGGGATTATGACGAACTATATATGAAAAAGTCAGAGTTGGGTTTCATAGGTACGATTTTAGGCAATTAAATGACCACTCTCCGTAATCAAGAATTGGTGTTTGAGAGCCAGAGAGCCTTAGCAATGAGCATCTATAGAATGGAGCTTACAATATCTAAGAGAAATAGATGTCGAGGAGGCGTAGAGGTCATTGTACCATATACATAAGTAAGATTATTACTTAGTAGTAATCTTGATGTTCCCACATTGACAGGTCAGGAATACCACCTCTACGACCATGTTTTGAGCTACTAGTCCCATAGGATTAATCTAGTGGAGGATGATGACGATTCGACTTCTGGATATCGATTCCATTATTCTATTTAATTTCTCTATCTTCGAGTAATAATGTATTATATATTTGTTGTTTCTTTTTGATACTTTGTGTTTATGATGGTATACTATGTGATATATTTTCTTCACTGCTTGGGTATGATATACAATGGTGATGTTTATTCATTAAATTTTTATGCACTCTGCTTTATTATAATTTTAAATTAACTTTATTCATTTCTTGATTGTTAAATTTATGATTATATCAATTCTTTTATACTTCACATGGTATGTTTATTATGTTGACAACCGGACTTCATTTTTAAATTATGAGAACAAAGTTTAGAAACTGTTTGGGGGTATTTTAGGTGAAATATGACATTGATTGCAATGAAAGGAATGAAAGGTAAAAGAAAAGTTCAGAATTACTTTTAATCTAATATTCAATTAAGTTGATGAAAATTTTCAAATTTCTTCCCAATCCAAGTGAATTTTATGATAGAAGGATTAATTTTTTATACCATTTTTGATTAACTTTACTAGTTGACGTGTACACTAAATTGAATATCTTGTGTTAGTCATGATTATGGAAAGAAGATCGAAACCATAGTGCAAGATGAACAAGACAAATTTTTGAAGAATTTTATGATGCAAAGTTTATTGATTAAGATTTTTTATAGTGTATATATATAAAGCTAACGGGTTAGAAATCGATTAATTTCTATAAGTTAGAAAGAATACTTTCTTCAACTTTAATGGATAGTGGAAGTGTTAACAAGCGTTTATAAATATATAGAGAGTCTTACAGATTCAAAAAGAAATAGAACAAATAATATATAGTGGAAAAATGTAAGAATGTCCAAAAGAAATGGATTAAGGTCTCAAAAGCAAAAGTAAAATAAATATGTTAAAAAAATAATTAGAATGAAGTAGAAAAAAAAATGAGAGATGAATAAAATGGATGTTCAAAAACTCTTTGGAGAAAAGATTTAACTCAAGTACTTGAGGCTAGAGTTGAATGAAATATTTCTTAATTTAACATGTTTAAATGATATTCATTGGTATCTTGAAAAAAGTCCTATTGATTTTGATCGTTGTACTATTATAAAGAATTTTCTAAAATTATAATCTAATGATTTTTGTGTTTCGAGCCTATATTAGTTATCATAAGCTTGATGCTTGTCAGTGGAGATTGAGAAAACTTATGTTGTGTACTGACCTTGGTAATGAACTTTGAGTTTTAAAGACTGTTTGCATTGAATGGATGAGTTATTATCAAGGTATTTTTCATTTTGTCTAAATCATTTTATTCTTTCATAACCTTCATTTACTTGTGGGTAATATGTTTCCATTTGAAAATAACATCAATTTAGAATTTATATTATTTAAAGTTAAG
This sequence comes from Stephania yunnanensis, assembly GCA_039657365.1. NCBI lineage: Eukaryota > Viridiplantae > Streptophyta > Magnoliopsida > Ranunculales > Menispermaceae > Stephania > Stephania yunnanensis. Next base: position 34,899,825 of record CM077583.1, on the reverse strand, counting down.
ATGAATTAGATTGAGATAAATTTATAAAAAATGAGAAGAGAATATGATTCAGAGTATTTCTTTGCTCAGGACAACAAAGCGCTAAATTTGGGAGTACTTGACAAGTCAATATTTAGACATATTTTATACTATAATTTAGGTTGATTATATATTTATATGTATATATGATATTACATTAGGTATTATCTTGTTTTTGTGATTTCAGGTTTTAAATAAGAAATAAAGAAATGGAAGAAAAAAGAAAGAAAAGCAAGACAGTCAACTAGAAAAAAGAAGTCCGGTGATTAGGCAACGATTTGCAATATCACCACCTAAATCGGTAGTAGGAAAAAACTAGTAAATTCTTAGCAAATTGGAGAATGAACTAGAAGTCGCTAGCTGAATCGGTGGAGCACTGAAAGCTAAGCTCTATGATTTACTCAACGATTTATGTTTAAGTTAGGAACCGTTGACAAATCGCTGAGGTCGGTTAAGCGTTTGCTAGATTAATATGAAGAATTTGAGCTTATCTAGGATATGTATATGTAGGGAGACTATAAAAAAGATTAGAAAGCTTTGAAATAATTCTCTCTTCTTTGTGCTCTACATTATTTCTATTGTCTATTCTATATTTTTAGTTGATGTTTCAAGATACATTGGAGCTTTTATTTACATTAAGGTATTTATTTATACATTGTCTTTTCATAATATATATGTATTGTTTATTTCCAGCATGAGTGAGTATTCGATCAATCTAAACAGACCCTAGGCATGTATATACTTTGGATTGCTAGATAATTATAATTAAGGAATCATGAACTTAATGTTTTAAAAAAAGTCCGAACATGAACTTGTACACTACTACAAATAATAGAAAAATGCGGGAAACTATTGTGCATACTCGACATGTGTCAAAGACTTATCTATTTATGTATTTTACTTACTTTATTGTGATGTTTGTCATGAATAGGAGTGAGTAGCTTATTTCTTAAAAAATTTTCGTATATGAACTTGATCTGTTTTGTAATGTAGTCATAATAAAGATTGATTTTGTACTTAATGCTTTAAACCAATCCTATTCTTCGATTCTTCGATTCATTGATTTAATAGATTTTTATTCGCAGATTATAATAATAAAGCATTGTATTGCATGCTTAGTCTAGAATGTATATTGTGATATTTTGATTCTATATCTAGTATAATGTAGTAACTGACGCGCGCTGAACGCGTCAATAAAATAAAATTCTTAAACCAACTATTTTGTAGAATAGTGGGAAATGGTCGATCCCACAGAGATTGGTGGTCTTTCCAAAGTTAAAAACAACGAAAAGGAAAAATCGAGGGTTTTAAAATAAATAATTTAACTAACTGTTCTAACTAAACTAAATAACTAAAATAACTTTGAAAAAAATTAATGAACACCTAAGTAACACCTAAGTCTACGGTTTCACAAATCATGATCAAGATTCAATGGCACGTCATGGTCTTCAATCATTCCCAAAAAGTTATTAATTTAGATTCTCTATATTAACTATAGAAAATTGACATCCGCCAGAAATTCCTCATTCCCCTAATCTCGATAGCCAAGATGTCCGTCATTAACTACTTCCCTAATTAATGCATAACCATAAACATCCACCAATCGGGTTTACCACACTAACTGCAGTAATATGGGTACGTGGAAACATTAATCATAAATCATCGGATCGCATCTGCTTTCGGATCGCTTCTGCTTCCGATTTTCAATTGTTGCACACTCAAGAACTGAAAAGGTTTTACGGCAAACGGGTGAGTGTCCGTCACTTTATTGGACCAAAAGTAGAATTACACAAATACTATCAGTCCAAATAACTAGAGGTTGTCCACCTAAAAGCATGCAATGGTCATATACATACTCTAGATATAAATCATATTCCTTAAAATCAACAACAATGAAATAGAAGAATTTAAGCTAAATTAAATAATAAAATAAAAGATCTTACATAATATGTCATAAATCTAAAATCCCGACTTGTTTTTCCGCTGACCTAGGCAATCGTCGAGAGAAGTCGATGCTCAAAATATAATAGTGGGAGTTCCAAAATATAATACCTCAGTTTCTTAATATATAAAACTATTAAAAATTGGTCTGGAAAGGTGAAGAAACTCATTTTGTAGATTGGTCTCGTAACACGTGCATCGATGCACATTCAGGGGTTGTTGGGCGTTTTCTGCAAAGCATGGTACACGTGTCGAACTCGTATTCGTCCATTTGGTGCTAAGCGCTAATGTGGCAGCGAGGGATTGGCTGGAATATATGCAATGACGTGGTGGAGAGGTTACGTGCTGACATGTGTCATGAGCATGGAATGGGTTGGTTCGGTCGAGTGATCGAGCGAAGGTGGGACGACTGTCGAACGCATTCCGAGGATGATCCAAAGCATGCCGTGACGAGTTCGTTGAAATGGTTTGTGCTGCTGACCAATGGGAACTCGACACGTGGAGAACACGAACTGGTTTTGTTGAGAAAATACACCCATCGTGGGGCACTGTGGTAGCACGTAAGGCAAGTCTTCTGGCATCCGAGCGCATTCTGTTTCACTTAAAAATGATCAATAAATATAATTAAATATATAATTTAAAAACTTTTATATTTAAATATATTAATATAAAGTACTAAATATATATAAATACCGACTTATCGGTAACTAGGATTGTTGAAAGAGATTTTTTACCATATAAATGTTCTAGATGAATTAAGATCTAAGTTTATTATTGAAGTGGCTTTCCGAAAGTATTAGTCTTAGTAGTTCGAAGTATTCTTGGAAGTTAATGTTGTTTTGCTTAATTAATTTCTTTGAACTATCGAAGGATTAATCCGATAAAATAAAAACGTGGTTTTTCATTGATACAAGGAGAACTGATGGTTTGCTAAGGACTTTCCACTTATGGTTTGAATTTAATGATTTAGAAGACTTTATAAAGAGATTAAAGTATGATTATGACTATGATTAAGTAATGTGTTTGGATACAAGAAAAATTGATGTCTTATTTTTCTGGATGTTTGTTTTGATGCGTATATATATTCAATTGAATTGAATTGATTCGAGTTTAATGAATTTAGTGATTGATAATCGTGGTGAGAATAGAAGGTGATGGACTTGAAAGGCGTGATGGCAACAATGGTGGTGTTCTTGCTGCTGTCATGGCGGCTGACTTCAAAGGTAATGATTAAGAGAATGTCTTTTTTCTAGTACCTTTTATTTCAGTGTGGGAGCTAAATTACTAAAATAGACAAACTTGCAAAATTTCAAATTGGAGTTACAATGGAGATATTTCGACTAGATGCTTCGTATTCAAACAAGAATGGACTCCTGTAAGGACCTTCAACATACGTTGTGCATGGTGTTTGTCATAGATGTCAATCAGAGCCATTCTCAGACGTATCCGGTGACAAACTACTTTCCGTTGGATCCATTCATCTCGTATTCGAGTTTCGTAATGGTTTTAATTATATAGCACTCTACATTAGTTATCTTCTCGTCCTGCTTGTTTTCACTGATCTCTGTATCGCTTGTGGAGTCAGGTGATCCACTTGAAGACCATAACGAGTTGATTGAACTAGTTACTTCCTCAAAACATGTGTTACTTTATTTGTTCAGTCGACAACAACTGCAGGTAACATTGCATATTAATTAAAGAAGTTAATCGGTATGAACTGTGTCTATCAAATGCAGTTGGATGAATAGTTTGATAAAAAAATGCAGTTGGATGAATTTAATTAGCCTTATCTGCTTTTCATCGGCCTTTTAATTTTACTTTTCTTCCGTACTTAAACTGTCCTTAAATTTTGGTATTTATATGTATATATGCATTTGACTTTTGACTGTGTTCATAACATTTCTCTTCCCTCTTTGCCTTGGAGATCGATCTCCTACTGCAGTGAAGAAAATGTTGACTGAAGAGGACATTGCAACACGTCACCTATAAGTATACAAGTCCACAAAAATTAAATTCAATAGAAACATACATACATAATTAAATAGATTTTTTTAAATAGGCTCCGAATGGTGACTTTATAGTACAGGAGGTTATGATCAAAAATAGATTTTTTTAAGAGCCGCTAAGGGCACCCCACCAATTCATGAAGGCACCCTCTATTGAGGGCACAAATCAAATTACCAAGGGCATCCAAAAATTAGGCCCGAAATCCCAAAAATACCCCTTGTGCAAAATAGAGGCACCCCACCACCCCACCACCGTCCTCTTGAGGCACCCCATCACCCCACCACCGTCTTCTTGCTTGACTTGCCCTACTTCTCGTCAACGAACCAGCTAGCAATCTCGAATCTCAGTTGTCTTCGTTCTCTCTCCGTCTCTCTCCGCTGTTGTAGGACATTTTTCGATTTTGAAGGCTCCGAGTTTTGGTCGATTTCGTCTCCACATTAGGGCTCAGTTTAATTTTTCATTCACACACTCAAGTCGTGAAATCGATCGTTTGAAGGTACGTTGATAATCTAAGTAAGTTGTATTTGGTAGAGTAGTCGTTATGTTTGTGTGGCGGTGCATTCAATGGTGCATTTATTGGAAAGTCGTGGTTCTCGGTCACAAAGGCCAGAGATTTTGTTTACAGTCTCGGCCAAGCATGGCCGAGACTGAGGGAAAACTTTTGGAAACTCGTAGTTCTCGGCCAGACAGGCCAGCATAGTTTACACAGTCTCGGCAACGAATGGCCGAGAGTTATATTGTTATCTCGGTCACCACTTCACGAGAGCAACCATTAGTGTATACTTTATGTTCTGTCGGTGTTGTACAACCGAGAGTGTAAGATAGATCTCGGTTGTCCATGACCGAGACTTTTATTGTCGTCTCGGTCACCACATCACGAGAGTAAGTCGAAGTGTATAGTTTATGTCATATCAGTGATGTACAACCAAGAACGTAGCATTTCTCTCGGTTGTCCATTACCGAGACTTTTATTCCTTTCTCGGTGGATGTTGACCGAGACGTTTGCATAACTCTCGGTCCTGCGATGCCGAATCAATCGCGTCCGTAAGAAACCTTATGTTGACAAACAAAATCATCAATTTCACAGTTTTTTATCCAAAAAACAGTTCCTTCAAAGCTTCATATGGTTGTCAAACATTGTTACTTCACTGTCAGATGATGTCAAGACGCAAGAATCGATACACGCTCGGCAAACACAATTGTGGCTTTAGGTCTCACTTGTGATCCAAGGTGGTGGGGTGCCCCAGTTTTGCATTGAAATGATTTGTGAGGTTTGAGTGAGTATATATGAAGGGGCAAAATAGACATTTACATTTTAGATGGGAAAATGAGAAAAAATATGGGTGCCTTCATGAATTGGTGGGGTGCCCATAGCGGGCCTCATTTATTTTAAGGGCGAGTATAATTTGTTGTGTTGTCTTTGTTTCTCTTTATTATTAAATAGTTATCCTTAAGTGAAGGTTGTTGATATTAGCTTGAAGTCCTAATACAACATAGTTTTGGTCTCTTAGTACAATTTTGATAGGTTTCAATTTCCTAGTAGAACTCTTATAGGATTTGGTATCCTAATACGACTCCAATACCCTAGGGCATACATAAGTAGGGTAGAAAATTAAATTGGTATTCTCTTAGTTAATGTCTTGAGTGAGTTGTGAGAGAGTTGGAGGCTTGGCGTTGGAGTAATCTTCAGGATTGATAAAATCTTTGTGTTCTCTACTCTAAACGTAGTCATATTACTGAACTACATAATTTAAAGTCTCTATCGTATATGTGTGTTGTTTGTTCGCTGCACTTGCTATAACAAATTGGTATCAGATCTTGTAAAGATCGATAATCAGTGACGGTCGAGAGGTCCGAATTGAAGACAACGATCTGGGCAAGAGAAGCGTTGTGCAGCAATAATTTGAAATCACCATTTTTTGATTTGGTGTTGATAAGGAAAAGACACTAGAACATTTTAGGCCTTTAATAAAGGTTTAAAAACTCATATTAAATAGAGTGTTATTAAATATCATGTGAAAATGTGTTATATTTTAATTTTTAATACACATATTACATAGAGGTTTTTTGAAACTCCTATCAATTAGGTGTTATTTAATAACACCCCCTTTAATAGGGGTTTAAAAACCTCTATTAAATACCGAAATTTATCTAGTGAGAAAAAGACGAAAACTTTTGTCCTTTTGTAAACTTTTGTTTTTTTTTCTTGGTGCATTAATTACAAAGAGAGTTTCTTTACTCTTTGCACAAGAAAAGTCAACATAAAAACATAAAAGAAGAGCGACGCTAGAGGCACCTCACCAATTAATGAAGGCACACCACTGTTGAAGGCATCAAATTTTTTACCAAAGGCACCCAAACCATTTGAATGAAATCTCAAAATTGCCCCCAAGTGCACCCCGCCACCAAATTCAAGTAGGGGTTTGAGCATCTCTTTTATTTGAGCATCGATCTGTCACCAGTTTGAGCATCTTCTATGTTTTGTCAGTTATTCAAGTAGGGGTGTTCATCCATATTCAGAGATCTTGAGTTGTTTGCACTGGGTACATTGTCGGTCTTGGTCTTAAGGTTCCAATCTCACATGAGGCATTTATTCTGCAGCTTATAGGTATGTTTGAACTCGATTTTGATAGATTATAATTTGATTTTTGTTTGTTTTGTGTGGTTCGTCTGCTAGGTTAGGCAAATTTACAAGCCCATTTTTCTCGGCTACATAGGTCAGAGAAGATGCTAACAATCTCGGCTAACCATGGCCTAGATTTAAGTTTAAGGTTAGTTGAACTTAAAGTCTCGGTTACATAGTAACGAGGGGCACATTGTTGTCTCGGTTAACCGTAACCGAGATTATGCTTGGCGAATTTGCGAACCTGTTTTTCTTGGCCACACAGGTTAGAGAAAATGCTAGCAATCTCGGCTAACAATGGTCGAGATTTAAGTCTAAGGTTAGTTGCACTTAAAGTCTCGATTACATAGTAACAGAGACACATTGTTGCCTCGGTTGTCCATAACCGAGATTATGCTTATGTATTATTATTTTAGGTAGGGTAACGCTGTGATTGCTCTCGGTCACCACATACCGAGAGTAATTCGGAGTGTATAGTTGCTTTCCTTTCAGTGATATACAACCGAGAAAGAACCAATTTTTTTTTATTTTTCATTACCGAGACTTATCGTTTGATCTCGGTCACGCATCACCGAGATTTGAATTGTTTTCTCAAACTTGCTTGACCGAAACTATAGAAATGGAAGATTATGTTCTTATTTTTTTGAATTTTACTTTTGTTTCTGCTCCAGGCGCTTACATGTTGTAGTCATAGGTATGGCTCGTTCGAAAACCCCGGTGACTAGGGAAGAGGTCGATGTTGAGGTGTCGAGGGGTAACTGTGGGCGAGGCGGTTGAAGACCCTCGACTGCATCTTATCGGAAAGAGAAAGAGAAGGTAGATGTGAAAGTAAAGGGAAAGACTGATGGGAATCATGCAAAGAAGGTTCAATTGCACGATGAGGGTTCCAACATTGACACACATCGACAAAAAGATCTTGTAGTTACCCGAGGCGAAGACGAGGCTCATGCATCAGAGTCTAGTAATAGTGAATCATCAGCACCGGCATACACAACTAGTACCGATCGTAATGTGGGTGAGAGTACTAATTCTAGAGGTGGCCATAATGAAGGGGAGTCACAAGAGCAATTGGAAATGTCTTCCCCTTTCCCCGGTGGTCCTTCAGATGGATCTTTGCTGAAAATCTTTAAAGATCATGTCGCATTAGCGATTTGGTGCAATGAGGTATATAAAGTTTTATTGAATGGAGTACTTAAAAACTTATGGTTTTCATATAGCTGATGAAATATTTTTTTATTGTTGTAGGAGCGCCCGATACTCAAGTGTATCAATCACGGTGCTCAGATCCAAAGCAATGAGGGACTTATTGAATGCATGGCTTGGAATATAGTAGAAAGAATTTGAAGAAGCCAAAGCAATGATGGACTTATTGAATGTTCGATTATAGAACTTGTACTGTTTTAGTTTTTGTTAGATTAAGGAACTTGTTTAATGTTGTTTGAATGTTGGACTTGTTTAAATGTCGATTGTTTGATTATGGAACTTGTACTGTCTTACATTAAATATTTGACTATTGTCTATGTTTTGGTGCTATTGTTTGTATTGAGACTTGTATTGTAATAATTCTGGTTTACAAACATGTTCATTTTGTGATCAGAAAAGAGTTTCGGTTCTTCAGGGACGAGACCGGTATGAAATTATCGGTGCCTTAGAACTAAGACTGTTGTTGCACTTACACACATATGTTACCGAGTTGTATGTGCAATGCAACAGTTTGACAAGGATTCGATTGGACGTGTCCAAAACGTTCACATAACTTGGGAGCTTTACATGAGCCTCGTTGACGACTAACCGAGAGGAAGGGATATTCTCGGTATGTAGTAATTGAGACCATAGTGAAATTCTTGGCTATATCATGTCGTAATCTAGTAGTCTTAGTAAGGTACCGACCATGGTGAGATTCTTAGTTACACATGAACTAAACTAAACGTTTAGTTTCGCATAGGAGGAACCGAGAGTTCTCCAGTTGGGTCATCCATGGGTCAACGAGTCATCTCTGTAAACAATAACATATCATAGCGAAAAACTTCTCTCGGGAGTGTCATACTGAGAATTTTGGCCAATTGCCGGTTATTGCATGCCGAAACATATGCGTGAGTCACGGACCTGCTTGGCCGAGAGTTAATTTTTTCAAAGACTTATGTCGTTTTTTACTACATGAAGTTCACAATTACAAATCTTAGACATATCAAATATTCTAGGCACATTGACACACATCGAAACTTAAAACGCTAAACACGACTATTGAAAACTAAGGCGAAACTAAATCTACTACGGAAGGTGTGCCTTCTTGAGAAGTTACAACTGAAACGATTTCTCGAATTACGAATCCATCATGCCAACCTTTAGCGCACTCCTCAGCATACCTTTGTCATGGCCCAAATCTCTAACCCCCATTTCAATTCTTTAATCGGGATCACCGACCCTTGACGTGGGACCTACACAGTGACACGTGCATCGACCGAGGTACGTGGCTGAGTTATATTATATTTTTGTATTGATGTATGCCTAGTGTTATGTATTGTGTAGACTTACTAAGTCGGTTCGTGTAGTTGTAGGCATCGAGAAGAGAGCGGGGACGCACCTCGAGTAGCGTGTGAGCCGAGGAATTAGGTAGTTAGCATTTTGCTAAGTCTTATTTAATACTAATATGAAATAAGGAATTACTTGTAAGCCTATGGTTGTGTTGGTTAATGTAAATAAAAGTAAAGGCCTATAGTTGAGTAAATTAAATGGAAAACATAAGATTGGTCTAGAGATACACATTGGCATATCTAGGAACTAGTTGAGTAATGAAATGGTGTCACTTAAGGTTGAGTTAGTGGGATATATGACAAAGGTGAACCATTAGATATTCCTAGTGATACATAAATCCTCGAAGATTGAGGGCGAGGAAGGAACATCACCGTAATATATAATATTAGTGATCAAACAACATGCAAACCAAATCACTCGTTCCTTTTTGCTAGAGAAGGAGAAGGAATTGTTGGAGAAGAGTGAATCATCAAGGTGTTGAAGGAATCCATGAGAGTTGGTGAGAAATTCTCAAACTAGGGTGCTACATCAACTTGGTAAACATATTTTTACTTGAAATTAGAACAAGATCTAGTTTTAGGCTAATTTTAGATAGTAGATGATTGAGTATTTGCAATTAATTCATATATTTGGATTCCTCATTTCGAGCTGATAGTCCATTTATATTGAAGTTCTTAATTTGGTTTGGAAATCATAAATATATGAGTTTTTGAAGTTGCAACACAAAAACTAGAATTCTGCATGGTTTATTAGGAATCAACCTGGGTAATTTTGTCATAATCTACCCATTTTAAATCCGAATTGATCCAAACCAGTGGCATTTGAAAGCTTATTTAAAGAGGAATAAATTTGCATAGATGAAGGTATTTTGATTCAAGTGTTCTTATGTCCAAACATGCTCTACAAGTAGGTGCTGGAATTAAAAAGGAAAGTTTTGAAACTTAACTTGTTAAGGGTATAACTCCCTAACCACTTCTTCAGATTAGCTAATCTTTTAGTATGTTGTATTTGGATATAATTTCTGCCTTGTGACCAAAAATCACATTCTTAGAAACTATAGATTGAGAGAAATAGATTTTTTAAATCCACTGATCGGATTAAATTTCAATTAGACCTATGTTTAGTAAAATCATGATATCTTTTTCATTTTAAATCAAAATTCTGCAAACTAAACCTTTCTGGAAAGCTAAGAGAGAGACCAACAATAATCGTATGGATAAATGATTTTGATATTTTGACCATTTCTCGCCTAAAACTGTGTTAAAATGTAGGACTAAAATTGAAACTTAATTTAGTCTTTATGGGCTGATTTAGGAAGATTGATTTAAAGTCCATTGAACCAATTTGAATACATAATAAACACCACTAAATTGAGCTTAAACTTACTATAATTAAACTAATGAGATACCAAACTCAGGAACCTAGAAAAAGGGTACGGGAGAGCGAATTCAAGATTTGGAGTATCGAGAGGCCAGTAAAGCTAGGACTCTACTTTGTTGTTGTGAGTATACACAATGACAAGTTAACTTGACATTTCATTTCTATTAATTGTTGTCCTTGCATATTCCTTTTGACTATTTTTCCTTTGTATTCTTATATCATGTGTTCTTTGTGTCTATACTCACTCGATGAATCTAGTTTGCATGATATCCATTCATTTGATTTGATTCATTGATTCTATATCATGCTATGCCTATTCTTGTTGTTTTAAATGTGAATTGAATGATAAATAGCATGCTATTAGGCTAGTGAATATCTTATAAATGTTTAAGGGGACTTGTATTCCTTATTTGTTTATGTGTGTAGATGTGCTTATGCCTTGACAATCCATACTTGGTATTTCTTGAAATTTTAAAAGTAGTTTTCACATTTAGGTCACGTACTCGGTCGAGGTGTGCGCGACTCACGGGGTTAGAGTCCTTAGGGATGTTGGCACGTGTTACCTGACACTGTATGACACTCGGGGTTAGAGTCCCTGAGGTGGTCTACACACCAGGGTTCGAGTCCCTGGTAACACTTAGGTTAGAGTCCCTTTTGTGCTATATGATTATTGAGTCGGATTGACACGTTTCACTACAGACCGAACCTAAATCACCACTACTTAGCCTAGTGTCAGTATCACTTGTTTAACTCTAGTATTTACTCCCATATGGTTTATTTTCCAGTTTTCCATTTATATGCTATTAAATACCATTTGAATATTTGGAAATGCAAATTAAACTTGTCATCGCAGATAACTATTTTATTCTTCTACTCACCATCCTTTTTATGACTGTGGGTGTAGCGCCGTTTACTAGCAGGTTGGGCAAGGAGAAGATCGGCTATCATCCCTGAGCCCGCTGCGCATCACTGCATCGATTGTACGTCTTATTTTGGTATTTTGACTGTATATGTTATATATATCTTTCAAATACTATTTGGGTTGTATATAGGGTTAAACGTTAGTTTCCCTAACCTGACTTAGATTATTTTACTGTTTCACTGCATTTTGATGACTTTATATATATGATGTCATTTCCTGGTTTTCCACACTTAGGATTTTATAAATGGCTTCCGCATAATTATAAATGGCTTCCGCATAATCTACTAATTGCTTCTGCATAACAAATAAGACTTCTGCTAAATAATTAATTTAATAAAAAGTTTTAATTAACTCTAAATTTTATAAACAAGTAGGACTAGTGTATTACTTATCCTGAACACAAGAAAAGAGGCGTTTATGTTGTAAAGGTTGACTAATACGTAGTTGAGTTATGCGTGGATAGGATTATGGCTTAATTACAGGATTAGGCCGGGTTGTGCCCTAGATTAGGAGAGGCGTTGTTACAACCTTTACCACAATGGATATAATGATGGCAACGGTGCATTCACAATCAACTTCACCTTTTAAATACAAAGTAGAACAACAATCTATTATCATATGATCAAAAGATGAAAAAACACAATTCACAAATATTGTAGAAACTTACCCTAACCCAATGGATATTCCTATCATTAATTATGGCAATGATGATTCAACTATCTAACGATGACAGTGGGCATTACGTAGAGGAAGAAATGTCGAGCAAATACCATGTGAGAGGTTTACTAGAATGACATTAAAGGTCGTTGATATTAACAAGCCCATGTCTGGAAATGTCAACCATTCGTCAAAAGAGGCACCAACACGATTATCCCGACAATGAACAACATCCTTCACCTTCTCGTAACTCGTTCCAAGCAATTCCTGCCAAAGGTTTTCATACCTGATTATCTTATCAAACATCTTTCTACATACTAACTTCCAACCATCGACATCGGGAAGTCCAAGCCCGGAGGCAACACACCGATATCCATAATTACCATCGTCCATCACATCAATAGCGTTCTCAACATATGGCAACCAATCCGACTCTATGCAATGATAATAACCAATCTTAGATACACTTTGGGTCTACAGACATGTACGATGTATTTTAGGCCCCACTTTATTTTTCTTCTTTCTCGAACTAGAAGCCTCTTCAGTCGATAATACGTACTTAAACCCACTACGCAATCTTGTCGTCGAAGTATCTTCTTCATTGTGTTTCCTCTTCGATCCTATCTTCTTTCCTTTATTCAACAAACTTCCAACAAACTTCCAATTGAAGTCCCTGGTGTCCTTCCCTTTATCTTTGTTTTTGTAAGTGAGACAACTCCCAGTGTAGATGAAGGACGACTAATCTCTCTAAGCTGCTGAATAATTCTAATGCAATCGTCCTCGTTAGCGCAAGCATGAAACTTTTGCAACACGCTTTCAATCTCATCGTTCACATTGTACCCAGACCGATCCACATGATTCTCTGGTATCATACTCAACGCAGTATACATGAATGTCCTCGAGAGGGATGAGTGAACCAACAAATATATGAAAGTTTATCTCATGTGCACAAAGAAGACCATGCGTGGTATGTATCTCACAACCACAACGAGTATAGTCATGTCCAACATCCTCTCCACGTTCCAATTCATCTCTAATTAACTTATGCGCCCTTTGAGTGACATAACCACACAATCGACGATAAAACCCAACAAAATATTCGTGTCGTACCATATTCAAACTAAGCTCAAAAGATGCCTTGATGTTGTTAAGTTTGATCCTAAGAAGACCATCAACCACACTCCACGAAGTCTCAAGATCTTCCTGACTGTTGCCAAGATGTAGCTTCAAAGTGGAATACAAAGACTCAAACCTCTGTGTCATTGTTTCCCCAAAGTGCATAATTCGATATGTCCATGCCGGTACAAATTTCTCCTTGTACATCTTCACCCATGTGTTATCCAAGTAATCAGTAAGACCCTTCATATGACAAAACTCACAATGTAAGTCATTCATCCTAAGTTCAAATAAAGCCTCTGAGTCTTGGCCAATACTACTTTGTTGGTGTGCCAAGAGCAAAGAAGGAGAAACGATGATGGAAATACTTCTTCGATGGCACTAATAAGGCCTATCTCTCTATCCGTAACAAACATGTTAGGTTTAGGCCACCCTTCCAATATGGATCTCAAGTTCTCAAGTGCCCAAACATAATTTGCATGAGTCTCTGATGATATGAAAGCAAACCCAGCTAAGAATGTCAAATGCGTCGAAGTGATGCCAACAATCTCCAATAACGACATTTGATACTTATTTGTTTTGTAAGTGCAATCCATCAAAAGAACCGACGGGAAACACTGTACCAACTTAATTGAATCAGGATGTGACCAAAATAAATCAGTGACGATATTCATATCGGGATGCTTCCTATGCCACGACATCCACTTGTTATTCTCCAATATGTGCAATAATTGTTGCATTTGAGTCCTCCCATCCGCATCCTCAATTCAAGATTTTTTCCTGCATTATATATTGTCCGCATTGTCGATACGTTTTTAACATTTCTTTGCTTCAACATGTTGAAGATATCTCTTGGCTTTACATTACCCTTAGTCATCTACGCCACAACCACCTGCTCACCCTTATCCAATCTTCCTACAAATGAGTGGTCGTCCAAGCTTCTAGCGGGGTCGTGATTGTGCCTCCCACACATGACAGTGACATACCACAAAGAATCAACATTTTCTTTGATGTTAATAAGGAAAGGGCATCTACATTTCTTTGTACAAGTTTGAGTCCTCCCCGTTTCCTATTCCTTTTCAGTTCTTGGTGTCAAAGCAAGTTTTGTTGCTTTTGCTTTCCCTACTCTTTGTGACATTCCCTTAAATGTACCGGACCTCCCACACACAAGTTTGACCCTTCCCCAGTGCTTAATCCATTTGGTATCAGAGTGCTTAGTTACTAACACAAACTTGTTCTCATGACCAATCATTTGAAGCCATGAAATAGCCAATTCTCTAGATGGGAATGGCCTATAAGGAGTAAACACATCCTTGTAGTCTGGAAATAAAGTTGAAATCGGCATTACCTGCAATACATATATTGTAACATTATGACTCAACAACATTGCATAGCAAATTCAAAAAAAACCCTAAAACCCACATTATCGGTAGTACAGGTCCGCGACTCGAAACCAACTTTCATTCACTGAAAACTGAGAGTTATGGAATAGTCTCGGTATAAAAAGACCGAGACTCTTCTATGTGTTTTGGTCACATCATGACCGTGACTTACGGATAAGTATCGGTGTCTTGTTACCGACACTTATCTATAAGTCTCGGTACTGTGAGGCCGAAACAATTGCGCGCCCGTGCAACTTCGACTGAAAACATTAAAAACCGAAAAAAAAAACACAAGAAATATCAAGAAATACCTCTTCTTGTACCTCCTCTTCCACTATTGCAGTTCATTCATCCATTTTAAGCTGGAAAAAAGTTCGGAATGGTCGAATTTACCAAACCCTACAATGACAAACCAAATCATCAATTTCACTATTTTGAGAAAAAAAAATAGTTCATTCGAATCTTCATATTGTTGTAAAACAATGTTAACTCGCTATCGGATGATTTGAAAACATAAGAATTGATACACGCCCGAGAAACAAATACGTTGCTTTAGGTTAGAGATGAGAGACCAATGTAGTGGGGTGCCCTAAATTTTGTTTGAAAATGAGTTGTGAGATTGCTGAAAGTTTATATGAAGGGGCAATAGTGTCATTTACATCAAAATGTAATTCAAATGGGAGAATGACGAAAAAACTTCATTAATTGGTGGGGTGCCCATGGTGGTGCTCTAAAAGAAAGAGGTGGGCACGGTGCAGCGCACAGATCCGAGAGACGCACAAAGTTTCAATCGACTATGCATATTTGTTTTCTTGATTACATATTTATACGGAGTTAAAACTGAGTGTTGTTTTTTGCTTTGGGATCATGATATAAAGATTTACATAGTGACGGGTGCAAATAGTTGAGACGGCACTAAAATACAAAGTTGAAAAGTTTGACAGGAAGAATGACATCAACTTGTAGTGGATAAAGATGCAAGCCTTGTTAGTTCAAGAAGGGTTATAGAAGGATCTACTGGGAAAGAATGCATTGCCGACATAATTAATGGAGGATAAGAAAGACAAGGCCATACATAAAGCACATAGTACAATCTTGTTGTGTTTGGGCAACGAAGTCTTGAGAGAAGCTTCAAAGGAGACAACGCGTTGCTGAGGGATTGTGGTTGTAGTTAGGGAACTTGAACATGATCCAATCGAACTCCAATAGATTATATCTTATGAAACAACTGCATTACTTGAAGATAATAGAAAGGAAATTTGTAAGAGGACATGTTGATGAATTCAACAAAATAATCAATAAAGATTCCCTGTCTTTTAAAGATGTCAAGACTACACTGAGTTTAAAGGAGTTGCAGTGGATGATGACAAAAAATAGAAGGCAAGAATCTAGGGAAGGATTATCAATCAGTGGTAGATCTAAACAGATAGCTAGAGTCCAGAGAAATAAGTCCAAATCAAAGTCCAGGAGCATGAAACTAAAGTGCATTGGATGTCATAAAGAATGGCATTTTAAGAAAAATTATCCAAAGTAAAAAGGAAAGGGTAAGCAAAAGGTTGAAGATTCAGGAGATGCATTGCTTGCAGAGGAATATGGGGTTAATGTTCTAACAGTCAACATGGGAAACTCAAAAATTGAGTGGATAATAGATTCGGGATGTTCCTATCACATGTGTCCCAAGAAGAATTGGCTTACCACTTATCAATCAATTGATAGGGTAAAGTTTACATGAGGAATGATGCGGCCTGTAAGGTTGTAGGAATTGGAACAGTAAGAATTAGAATACATGAAGAAATTGTGATAACGTTGACAAATGTCAGATATGTTCCTAACCTGAGAAAAAATCTAATTTCCTTAGGTTCGCTAGACCCTATTGATTTTAGTATGAAGATACAAAATGGAGTGATTACGATATCGAGATGTGCTCTGGTCATGATGAAAGGGTTGAAAGCGAATGGCTTGTACACTTTAGAAGAAAGTACTATCATGGGTATTGTAGAAGTATCATCTTCAGAGATAGAGAAAGACACCACCAGGTTATGGCATATGAGATTAGGTCATGTAAGCAAGAGAGGATTTACGGATATTAAGCAAGCAAGGCTTGTTGGTTGGGGAGAATACGAGTAAGCTTGGTTTCTGCGAGCATTATATGTTCGAAAAATAATGTAGAGTCAGGTTTAGTATTGTAGTGCATAAGACAACAGATACTTTAGATTACATCCATATTCAGACCTTTGGGGCCCTTCTTCAGTTCCTTCTCTTTGTGGTTGTAGATACAAGTTGATTTTCATAGATGACTTCTCCAGAAAAGTTTTAATATTTATCTTGAAGAAGAAGTATAAAGTGTTTGGAAAATTCAAATAATGGAAAACTTTGATTGAGAAGCAGACTGGGAAGAAAGTCAAGCAGCTGCGAACTAATAATAGCCTTGAGTATTATGGTGGAGAGTTTAATAGGTTATACAGTGATGAAAGGATTGTAAGACACCACACAGTCTGATATACTCCTTTGCAGAATGGAGTTGCAGGACAAATGAATAGAACTTTGATGGATAGAACATTGTGCATGCTTTTGAATGAAGGATTACTGAATAAGTTTTGGGCAGAAGCTATCGACACGGCTTGTCATTTAGTGAATCAATCGCCATCCACAGCGATTGAGTGTAAAACTCCTGAAGAGGTATGGACTAAATCCCTAGTTGATTATCAGAATTTGAGAGTGTTTGGTTGTCCCGCGTATGCTCATATAAATGAAGGTAAACTTGATTCGAGATAAATGAAGTGTATCTCCATGGGTTACGGGCATGGAGCGAAAGGGTACAGGTTATGGTATCCCAACACGAAGAAAATTACGATAAGCAAGGATGTTGTCTTCCATGAGACAAGATTGTTAAGTCCTAAAAGCATGTAGGTGATCTAGAGAAAGGCCAAAAGTCGAATAACATGTGGATTTTGAAGGTGATGATGCAAGTTCGAACAACTAAGCGATAGTGGTGTGAAAAACTCCAATTAGACATTAGATCCACCTGTTGAGCAACTATATAGTATTACCAAAGGTAGATCGAGGAGACAAATGAAGCCAACTAATAGATATGGGCACACAAATCTTGTTGCATTTGTACTTGGTGTGGCAGATGACATTCAATGAGAAGAACTAGATACATATCGGGAAGCTATTAGTAGCGACGATTCTTCAAAGTGGGCTACAGTCATGGTTGGAGAAATTAAGCCACTTAATAAAAAAAAAGACATGGGAATTAGTCAAGAAGCCTGAAGGTCAAAAAAATTGTTGGGTGTAAGTGGGGTCTTTAAAAGGAAATAGGAACTCTTGGGGTGGATGATGCAAGATACAAAGCTTGCCTTGTTGCAAAGGGCTATACAAAAAAGGAGGGCATGGACTTCAATGAAATGTTTTCTCTTGTAGTGAAACATAGCTCTATCAGGGTTTTGCTTGTTATGGTTGCTTCTTCAGACTTAGAGCTTGAACAACTTGATGTGAAGACAACCTTTCTACATGTTGAGTTGGAAGAGCATATACATATGCGTCGGCTAAAGGGGTTTGAGGTTCCGGGGAAGAAAAATCATGTTTCTTTTTATATAAGTATTTATATGGTTTGAAACGATCTCTGAGGCAATGGTACAAAAAGGTTTGATACCTTTTATGATTGGAAATGGTTATCGTAAGTGCAAGTATGATAGTTGTGTTTATTACAAGAAACTATCAGATGACTCATATATTCACTTGCTCTTATATGTTGATGACATGTTGATAGCTTGCAAGAACATGTCATAAATCCTCAGGTTAAAAACATAGCTTAGCAATGAGTTTGAGATGAAAGATCTTAGTGCTGCGAATAAAATCTTGGGGATGGAGATTTACAAGATGGAACAACAGAGCGATGTATGTGTCACATAAAACATACATTGAGACGGTGCTTCAACATTTTACCATGCATAGTTCGTAGCTTGTGAGTATCCTACTGGTATCTCATTTTAGATTATCGGCTTAGTTAACACCACAGACTAATGATAAGAAGGAATTTATGTCCTAAGTTCCTTATGCTAGTGCAGTTGGTAGTTTGATGTATGTTATGGTATGCACTAGGCCATACATTTTAACAAGCAATGAGTATGGTTAGTAGGTATATGGAGAATCTTGGAAAGTCTCACTAAGCAGTAGCGATGTGGATATTACGATATCTGAGGGGCAGTACATATGTTGGCTTAGTTTATAGTGACACCGGAGGCACAACTAGTGTTGTGGGTTATCTTGATGTAGATTACGTTGGAGACCTTAATAAAAGAAGATCACTGATAGGTTATGCATTTACTCTTTATGGGAATACAGTTAGTTAGAAGGTGACATTGCAGTCTATAAGCTTCAAAGGAGACAACGCGTTGCTGAGGGATTGTGGTTGTAGTTAGGGAACTTGAACATGATCCAATCGAACTCCAATAGATTATATCTTATGAAACAACTGCATTACTTGAAGATAATAGAAAGGAAATTTGTAAGAGGACATGTTGATGAATTCAACAAAATAATCAATAAAGATTCCCTGTCTTTTAAAGATGTCAAGACTATACTGAGTTTAAAGGAGTTGCAGTGGATGATGACAAAAAATAGAAGGCAAGAATCTAGGGAAGGATTATCAATCAGTGGTAGATCTAAACAGATAGCTAGAGTCCAGAGAAATAAGTCCAAATCAAAGTCCAGGAGCATGAAACTAAAGTGCATTGGATGTCATAAAGAATGGCATTTTAAGAAAAATTATCCAAAGTAAAAAGGAAAGGGTAAGCAAAAGGTTGAAGATTCAGGAGATGCATTGCTTGCAGAGGAATATGGGGTTAATGTTCTAACAGTCAACATGGGAAACTCAAAAATTGAGTGGATAATAGATTCGGGATGTTCCTATCACATGTGTCCCAAGAAGAATTGGCTTACCACTTATCAATCAATTGATAGGGTAAAGTTTACATGAGGAATGATGCGGCCTGTAAGGTTGTAGGAATTGGAACAGTAAGAATTAGAATACATGAAGAAATTGTGATAACGTTGACAAATGTCAGATATGTTCCTAACCTGAGAAAAAATCTAATTTCCTTAGGTTCGCTAGACCCTATTGATTTTAGTATGAAGATACAAAATGGAGTGATTACGATATCGAGATGTGCTCTGGTCATGATGAAAGGGTTGAAAGCGAATGGCTTGTACACTTTAGAAGAAAGTACTATCATGGGTATTGTAGAAGTATCATCTTCAGAGATAGAGAAAGACACCACCAGGTTATGGCATATGAGATTAGGTCATGTAAGCAAGAGAGGATTTACAGTATTAAGCAAGCAAGGCTTGTTGGTTGGGGAGAATACGAGTAAGCTTGGTTTCTGCGAGCATTGTATGTTCGAAAAATAATGTAGAGTCAGGTTTAGTATTGTAGTGCATAAGACAACAGATACTTTAGATTACATCCATATTCAGACCTTTGGGGCCCTTCTTCAGTTCCTTCTCTTTGTGGTTGTAGATACAAGTTGATTTTCATAGATGACTTCTCCAGAAAAGTTTTAATATTTATCTTGAAGAAGAAGTATAAAGTGTTTGGAAAATTCAAATAATGGAAAACTTTGATTGAGAAGCAGACTGGGAAGAAAGTCAAGCAGCTGCGAACTAATAATAGCCTTGAGTATTATGGTGGAGAGTTTAATAGGTTATACAGTGATGAAAGGATTGTAAGACACCACACAGTCTGATATACTCCTTTGCAGAATGGAGTTGCAGGACAAATGAATAGAACTTTGATGGATAGAACATTGTGCATGCTTTTGAATGAAGGATTACTGAATAAGTTTTGGGCAGAAGCTATCGACACGGCTTGTCATTTAGTGAATCAATCGCCATCCACAGCGATTGAGTGTAAAACTCCTGAAGAGGTATGGACTAAATCCCTAGTTGATTATCAGAATTTGAGAGTGTTTGGTTGTCCCGCGTATGCTCATATAAATGAAGGTAAACTTGATTCGAGATAAATGAAGTGTATCTCCATGGGTTACGGGCATGGAGCGAAAGGGTACAGGTTATGGTATCCCAACACGAAGAAAATTCTGATAAGCAAGGATGTTGTCTTCCATGAGACAGCATTGTTAAGTCCTAAAAGCATGTAGGCTGATCTAGAGAAAGGCCAAAAGTCGAATAACATGTGGATTTTGAAGGTGATGATGCAAGTTCTGAACAACTAAGCGATAGTGGTGTGAAAAACTCCAATTAGACATTAGATCCACCTGTTGAGCAACTATATAGTATTACCAAAGGTAGATCGAGGAGACAAATGAAGCCAACTAATAGATATGGGCACACAAATCTTGTTGCATTTGTACTTGGTGTGGCAGATGACATTCAATGAGAAGAACTAGATACATATCGGGAAGCTATTAGTAGCGACGATTCTTCAAAGTGGGCTACAGTCATGGTTGGAGAAATTAAGCCACTTAATAAAAAAAAAAGACATGGGAATTAGTCAAGAAGCCTGAAGGTCAAAAAAATTGTTGGGTGTAAGTGGGGTCTTTAAAAGGAAATAGGAACTCTTGGGGTGGATGATGCAAGATACAAAGCTTGCCTTATTGCAAAGGGCTATACAAAAAAGGAGGGCATGGACTTCAATGAAGTGTTTTCTCTTGTAGTGAAACATAGCTCTATCAGGGTTTTGCTTGTTATGGTTGCTTCTTCAGACTTAGAGCTTGAACAACTTGATGTGAAGACAACCTTTCTACATGTTGAGTTGGAAGAGCATATACATATGCGTCGGCTAAAGGGGTTTGAGGTTCCGGGGAAGAAAAATCATGTTTCTTTTTATATAAGTATTTATATGGTTTGAAACGATCTCTGAGGCAATGGTACAAAAAGGTTTGATACCTTTTATGATTGGAAATGGTTATCGTAAGTGCAAGTATGATAGTTGTGTTTATTACAAGAAACTATCAGATGACTCATATATTCACTTGCTCTTATATGTTGATGACATGTTGATAGCTTGCAAGAACATGTCATAAATCCTCAGGTTAAAAACATAGCTTAGCAATGAGTTTGAGATGAAAGATCTTAGTGCTGCGAATAAAATCTTGGGGATGGAGATTTACAAGATAGAACAACAGGCAGATTGTATGTGTCACATAAAACATACATTGAGACGGTGCTTCAGCATTTTACCATGCATAGTTCGTAGCTTGTGAGTATCCTCCTGGTATCTCATTTTAGATTATCGGCTTAGTTAACACCACAGACTAATGATAAGAAGGAATTT
Organism: Stephania yunnanensis; assembly: GCA_039657365.1. Lineage (NCBI taxonomy): Eukaryota > Viridiplantae > Streptophyta > Magnoliopsida > Ranunculales > Menispermaceae > Stephania > Stephania yunnanensis. The sequence goes on along the minus strand of CM077583.1, from coordinate 34,877,950 downwards.
ATGTCCTAAGTTCCTTATGCTAGTGCAGTTGGTAGTTTGATGTATGTTATGGTATGCACTAGGCCATACATTTTAACAAGCAATGAGTATGGTTAGTAGGTATATGGAGAATCTTGGAAAGTCTCACTAAGCAGTAGCGATGTGGATATTACGATATCTGAGGGCCAGTACATATGTTGGCTTAGTTTATAGTGACACCGGAGGCACAACTAGTGTTGTGGGTTATCTTGATGTAGATTACGTTGGAGACCTTAATAAAAGAAGATCACTGATAGGTTATGCATTTACTCTTTATGGGAATACAGTTAGTTAGAAGGTGACATTGCAGTCTATAGTTGCCTTATATCTACCACTGAGGCAGAGTATATGGGAGTTACAGAAGCAGTGAAAGAAGCTATTTGGTTGAGAGGTTTGGTTTCTGATCTGGGGTTACAGCAGGAGAGGACTATTGTATTTTGTAATAGTTAGAGTGTTATGCAGCTGACTAGAAACTAGATGTATTATGATAGAACCAAACACATTGATGTCAGGATGCATTTCATTTGTGATGTAGTTGCATGGGGTGACATTACATTACCAAAAATAGCTACGGGAGATAATCCAGCAGACATGATGAGTAAGCCAGTTCCAGTTTCTAAGTTTAGACACTGTCTGGACTTAATTGGAATTCAAAGACACTGAAGGCTCTCGGAGGGGGCATTTGCAGAGTGAGGTTTTGATGGAGGTTAGAGAATTCAAGTCAAGGTGGAGATTTGTTGATATTGGCTTGAAGTTCTAATACAACATGGTTTTGGTCTCCCAGTACAACTCTGATAGGTTTCAGTTTCCTAGTAGAACTCTGATAGGATTTGGTATCCTAGTACAACTCTGATACCCTAGTGCATATATAAGTAGGGTAGACCATTAATTGGTAATCTCTAAGTTAATATCTTGAGTGAGTTGTGAGAGAGTTGAAGGCTTGGTGTTGGTGTAATCTTCTAGATTAATAAAATCTTTATGTTCTCTGCTATGGACGTAGGGATATTGCCGAACAGAGTAATTCTCTTTGTCGATCGTGTGCGTGTGTTGTTTGTTCACTGCGTTTGCTCTAACAACGATTGTGATTAATTCTGCTTTAAAGTTATGGTTTGATTACAAGCATGATTCTAATTTTTGTGCATCTTTTGTTAATTTGGTTTTAATTAATTTAATTTGTGTAATTTTTCTTGTGCTTTGTAAGTAAAATTAAGTCGAATTTTTGTTTGTGCTTTGATAGTGGTTGCTAAAAAGCTATTGGAGTTGCTTCGGGAGTTCTTGGTAATGGTGGCTTATCTCTCCAATACAAGAGTTGTTTGGATACTTCTTGCACTTGAGATATACCATTAGATGTAACTTCTTCCTTTGATAAAGCTTATCTATGTTATGTTACTTACAATGAGAAATATTGATATGTATTTTGTTATAATTGATTCAATGTAAGTAGATAATTTTTTTAGTTTATTATATATAAAATCTTATTATTATTATTATTATTATTATTATTATTATTATTATTATTATTATTATTATTATTATTATTATTATTATTATTATTATGTGTCTCTAAATTTGCGGCTGCCCTCGCCGCCCCGGAGTGACGTGTCTCCGTGTACTCCTCGCCAGCTGGCCCAACTGCACGTGTACGACACCTACCCATCCTATCCTTGTCTCGAATTTCATATCCACTTGAGTATGATAATATATATTCAGCGGAAGTCGTATTTCAAATGTAAAAATTTTCATGAAACAATTTTAACAAAACCTAGTATGGAAAAACCCTGAACATTTTGAAGTAAACAATTGTACCTTATCAAACTAAACATGTACACTGTCATGTCACTCCCCAGTTCCCAAAAGAATCAAAATATCAAAACAAACACACCTACAATAGTCTATGACAATAGGAAATCAGAGATACTTGCCCAAGATTCCCTTGCCTTTACTAGTACTCGGATTTGCACTCAATCATCACAGAAGAAAATGGATGACGAGTCCAGTAAGTAAAATCCCAAGGAACTCCTCCGAGCATTCATATAAACAAGTGGAAGTCAATAAATATTGTTAAATAAACATGCGGAATGTAAACAAGCAACTGTAAGTAGGACATCGCACGCATAGATAACAATAAAGCACAAATATTGGTGCCTGTTCCAGTCAGACTAAACCATACTTCGGGATTCCCTTCTAGCATCCCACTAGTGGGCGCACCCAACTAGCTATCACCCAATCCCTCTCGGTGGACGGCGTAGACCTACGACGCACCGACACATGTATCAATTCCACAGCTCGAGTCGTTATCCACCGAGAACTCCTGATACACATGCCACATAGACACACAACGAAACATCTGGTGAGAGTAACTCAACCAACCGTCCAAAAGATGACAGGATATGAATGTAATAAAAAAACACAAGGAATACTATAAATGAATGGAAATACGAAACAAAATAAATACTCGACAGTTTTCCCTTTGGGTTTTACAAACCTCACAACGCGCTCCACTACCCCGTAATCAACCCTCAGGTCCAAGTCCACTGATTCCTTGCTCGCTAATTGATCACGGTATCAACCTATGTTCATTTATTAAAAATTTAAGTTAGCATGATAATTTACAATAATTTTCTAAAAATTTTAGGTCAAATTGCACATTTCACGTTTTTCGAGGTAAAACCCCGCAAAAAATCACGCCCGACATTCCCACATATTTTCTTTTCTTACGACTTTAGCAATTTCTGTTTATTTTATCGAAATATATTTTTTTCCATAATTTTTTTGAAATTTTTCCCAATTTTCCTTCATTTTTTCTTCTCTTTTTCTCTATTTTTTTCTCTTTTGGGTCGGACTAGACCTGGCCCTGGACCAGAACAGTCCAGGCGCGCGTGTGTGCATCTTCCTCATCTGATAGAACCAGTCTCACTGGTTTGATCATCATTTTTTTTCTCTGTTCTTCCGGTGACGGGTTAGGTTGGCTCTCCACCCCAATCCCGGTGGAACTAATGGCAGGGGAGACACCCTTGCCATCACCATCGATGGACGCCGAACCCCACTCTCGGCCACCCCATCGTCAACCACCAACATGACGTCTCCTCTCCTTTCCGACGCGTCCCTTCTTCTCCTCCTTTTCTCATTTTCTTATTCTTCCTCTCTCGGCCCGATCGATTCTATGTGTGTGTGTGTACATGGCGTGTGTGTGTGATGTGTAGGTGTAGGTGGGGTGGTGGACACGTGGTGTTAAATTGGACAAGTGTTGCTTGGGGTTGTACAAGTGTGACACCTAATCGTGACACCACTAAGACACTCACTCGTGTTTTTGGGCATTTCGACGCCTGACACACATATCAAGGCGAATATCATTCACACACCCTCACACGTACTATTTTGCAACATACACACAGGCGATGAATTTAAATAAATTACAGAGCAAATAAGCAACCAATACACCATAAACATCCATACCTAAGTTCCCGTGTGTCCTAGCCTATGCGGCGTCCACGTAGATCCGAGCTGTCGTCCATGTCTCTAAATTTAATATGGGTCGTTACAAAATTAAAGACGTACATTAGATTTAGACATGTTGCCAACTTAAGGACATCAAGTGCACAAAATATTAAGGACACATCACAAATAAACATCCCAAATTTCGAGACCAAAAAGAAAATAAATGTTGTAAATTAGAGACATTAGGTGTACACTTGTTACAAATTTCAGGACGCGCGCTAACTGCACAAGTGTCCCAACATTAAGGACATATTACAAACATGCATCCCAAATTTGGAGATGTAAAAACAAAAACAAAAAATCGTAAAATTAAGGACACATAAACAACAAGCATCGCAACATTAAGGACATGTAAAATATAAGCATCCATAATTTAGGGAGACATAAACATCAAACGTACCTAAGTAAATATTACCAACACGAAATTATGCGTCATAAAAATAGGGGGGACGCCACATTTACCACACAAATGGGGACGTTTTCTGATGCGTTGGTAACATTTTTGGGACACTAATTAGCCTCGTTAAATAAGTAGATTAATGACGCTAAAGACTTATTGTTTTGTAGTGGGTATATTCTTAATTACACTTTTACTCTTTTTTACATGTATGAAGTATGGTACTTTGTAAGTATGCAATTTTTAACAAATGCATTAATTATAGTCATATGAGTAATATTGAATACATTGAGCTCTATAACATGTATTAAACAACAGGTCTACCATTCCAATAAGCTCTTGAAAATTAAGGTCAGTCCAGAAGCAGTATGACTAATATTGAATATATATTCATATGAACATTTAAAAACTAATTAAAGTCAGTCCAGAAGCAGTAATCCCGTTCTATATATATTTGAGTAAATCTTTCAAGAGCTTCTGAATGGAAAATGCATATGCACGTAACCAGAAAAAATATGCGTGGGGTTCCCGGCGCCACCGAATACTATTTTTTTACTAGGCTCTAGATAGAGTGCTGAACAGCGAGACATCTTTATGACATTCCTGTCAATCAAAGAGAATGACGCCAACGATCGACTTTATGAGGATAAACAACATAAAAATCACAAAAGTACATATGCATTTACTTTAAAAGAGGAAATGAGGTGAATTTTTTTTTTCCAAAATAGGCAATATCGCGTAATCAAAAGGCGTTATCACAATGGATGACATTTTTTGCTGACGTGGACACATGGATAGCGCCTTTTGAAAAGGAGATATCCATGTGTCATGGCCACGTGGGACTGAGTACACTGATAGCGCCTTTTGAAAAGGCGCTATCAGTGTACATGCCCACGTGGACATTGGCCCTCGGGGGTACACAGATAGCACCTTATCAAAAGGCGCTATCTATGTACCTTCCCTTCTTCTTTTCAAAACAAGGACACAGAGAATATATTCTCTGCGTCCCTGTTTCGGGAAGAAGAAGGGTACAGGCTACATTTTAGGGTAGTAGGGTAGGTCAGGGGTGTGTTGTAGGGGGTGGGTCGGGTATTTAAGGAAGGGAGATGCAGAGGGCCGGTTGAAGGAGAAAGTGTGGCGGCGCGGCGAGATTTGGCCAAAGAGACGTGGGGTTGTCGACCAGCAGTGGAGAAGGAGGAGAGGGAGTTGACGGAGCGGCGAGGAAGTAAGGAGCTGCAAATTCGGCAGTGAGCGAGGAGTAGCGAGTTGCGCGAGGGGAGCACTGAGAGCGATGGCACTGATCGAGGAGGAGCGAGTCGCTAGGGGAGCGGTAGAGAAAGCGCGGAGCTGCGGCAGCAGGGCACCCGACGTCCCAGCAGAGGAGAAGGATGAGGAGGTTAGTTTAGTTTCATTTAGTAGTTTAGTTAATCATTTTGTATATTGCTTGTTTAGTTAGTTAAGTTAGTTTAGTTTATGTATTTAGGTTAGATTAGGTTAGTTAGTTTAGTTTGATTAGTTTAGTTTAGTTAGTTTGTTTAGTTTAGTTATTTAGGTTAGTTAAGGTTAGTTAGTTTAGTTTACTTAGTTAGTTTAGTTAGTTAAGTCAATTAAGTTAGTTTATTTTTGGTCTTTAGGTTAGTTAGTTTAGTTTGGTTAGTTTAGTTTAGTTAGTTAGTTTAGTTTAGTTATTTAGGTTAGTTGAGGTTAGTTAGTTTTGTTTAGTTTGGTTAGTTTAGTTTAGTTAGTTAAGTCAATTAAGTTAGTTTATTTTTGGTATTTAGTTTAGTTGGTTTAGTAAAGGTAGTTTGTTTAGTTAATTAAGGCCACTACAAAAAAACGATACATCAGAAACGGAAATTTCCGTCTCTGATTTGCATAAATTCCGTCTCTAATTCAATTCTGCAACGGAACAGAGACGGAATCTATCCCGTCTCTGAAATTGTCGTCGCTGATTCAATCTGCAACGAAAATCTATTTTCGTTGCTGATTAGAGACGGATTAGAGACGGAATTTAGAAACGGAACAGAGACGAAACAGAAATTTAAATTCTTCTAAAGGGTACAATTGTAATTACATTTCGTCTCTGATCCGTTGCTAGTCAGAGACGGATCAGAGACGGAATGCAAAATTTTGTCTCTGATCCGTCTCTGATTAGCAACGGATCAGAGACGGAATTATTATATTCCGTCTCTGATCCGTCTTTGATTAGCAACGGATCAGAGACGGGATACAATAATTCCGTCTCTGATCCGTTGCTGATTCATGAATGTATTCCTCGAAAATTAGAGACGAAATAGCAACGGAATCTCTGAATTCAGTTGATAATCCGTCTCAATTCCTTTTTTTTATTTTTCAAACCTAAGCTTAATCCAATTGGTTCTCCATAACCTCTAAACCTGAAAATACAACCATATGACCTACTCCATCGCCTGCACCCCCTCCAACAACTCCTTGGGGGTGCTAACATCCCGACAAAAAGCAGAATTTGACATACATACACAAATCAACAATATATATCAACAACAAATATTCAAATGAGAAAAAACATAAAATTCGATATTAAAAAAGATTTACATATTCACGAAACATAGTCAAGTATAATAAATGTTTAAGATACCTAAGTATCCATAAAAAAAACTACAATTCTCATTGTTCAACAACAACCATAAAAATACCTAAGTATCATAAAGTTGCCCATCCCTCGTTGTGCTAGCATCTGAGATGTGCTAGCATCAGGATCTACGTATCTTCTCTTCTTTCTCCATAACGACCTGAGACTGTAGACACATCCTTTGGGACAGTCACCCGCCACCTTGTAGTACACCACCTCATCATCCACCGGCTGGTCCGGTGTAGTCTGGGTCAGCTCCTGACTTCTCCTTTGGAGCTTAGCCTGCATGGATCAACAATATTTTGTTAACAATATAATAGTAGCATTAAGTTGAGAAGGCAACGAAATGAAGAGATAAGTAAAAAAAATAAAGTTGATAAGGCAAAACTTACATTTATCAATTAAGTTGAATAATTCTGCAACCTCCATATGAATCTGTACTTAAGAAATAGTGCAGATCTTACATTTATCAATTAAGTTGAGAAGGCAACAAAATTTAAATAAAATAAACTTCTAAATGAAAAAAAAGAAAGGAGAAATTCCTTCACAACCAAACAACATATCATAAAAATACAAAATTGTAAAGCATGAAAATGGAGCACACCATCAATTGCACTAAATCAAGCACATGCACAACGGAAGAGTTTCATCAATGTAGTCGACCCCAATTAACTTGGGACTGAGGCTATGTTGTTGTTGTAAAGCATGAAAGTTAAGTAATTATTTCGAAAGGATAAAAGATATTATATAATCCAAAGATTTTAGATGAGGTGAAATTAATTCAATAAAAAAGAAAATGAAGAGATAAGTAAAAAAAAAAATAAAGTTGATGATTACCTTTAGATAGAATATGAAACAATTGAAAGAAAACGCTTAAGCATGGAGTCTAGGAGCAATCGCAGCGTAAGACACAATTGCTCTAGCTCGACATTACAAAGCTTAATGTCCTTACCTTTATACTAAAAAATAAATAAATAAATAAAAACCCTCAAATAAATCTCTAGAAACTTTAAATTTTAAAATAAGAAGCTAATCATAATTTTCAACAAAACCACCTCTAAAACTAAAAAGAAAACGCCACCTTTAACATTTCAAAGCAACATGAACTTCGCATGCACTTCTATTCACAAACGTTTCCAACAAAACAAAAACAACCAACGAGATCAATATTAATATTAAATGAAACATCGTGTCCACAAAGAAGAACCAGAGCTTTGCAATAATCAGTAAATGTATCCATCGTTTAAGAATGAATTGAAAAGCTACGAAAAGCAACAAAACCAAAATGCAATATTCTCTAAACGAAACGGAAGGTTTAATCAATACATAACTGCAAAGGCATGAAAAGTTAGCTTTTGTACTTATGCAAATAGAAAGAAAAAGAATAAAGATAAAGAAAACAAAGACGGAAACAGAGAACTTTTTGTTTTTGTTAATGCATTAGTAACCTAAAAATGTAACTGGAGTAGATTGTCTCATGAGTTTATCTATTTATTGAAATACAAACACATCACAACACAAGAAGGGTTCACCTCAGTTAAAGAATCAAAGCAAATGAAATTATTTAGAACATTATGCCTTGACACACTTGGAAAGGGGAAACAATATTTGTGTATGAAATAATACGTGAGGAAAGGAGGAAATGTGAAACGAAAGGTAGTGCAAGCATAAGGCCTGAAAATAATTAAAAAAAGGATGCAGAAAAATATTAGAGACCTTATTGTTTCTCTTATTACTTTGCCGCAGTAGCAACTTGGCTGCAGAGGAATTGCATTTAAAATCCTTCCACTACCAATATTTTTTTTTAAGAAGAGTTCCACTACCAATATTGGATATATGAATTGAGAGCACACGTCCATATGTATATTTTAACATCAGATGAGCACAAAGAATCAAAACCGGAATGATGAATGAGTTTAGGGAATTTGCAGAAGATAACAAATTCGTACAAGGCAATATAAATATTCGTGAAGAGATGAAAACCCAGCAGAAGATTAAGAATGTAAAAGGAGAAAATGTTCAGTACAGAGGGAATAAGTTTTAAAGACACAACACTTCATTTCATAATTCGGAACAAGGCCTTTTAATTTGACATCATTACTATTATATTTGTAGTTTGCAAATCTAGTATCGAGAAATTTTTACAAAAAATAAAAAACATTCAATTTTACAAGTTTAACAGCCCTAATTGGTGGATTCTTGGTGGGATAAAAAATAGTCTACTGAATAGAATAGTTTGAAGATGGAATAAACAACGACATGGAAAACTAAGATTGTCGCCATTTTTATTTGACTATTAGAAACATAGATAAATAAAAATCACCTGGCAAATTGTGATCACACTTCCACTTGGAAAATGAAACGAGGAAAGATCAGCTTTATTAAATATTAACAACAACACTGCAACAAATAAGTAAATCAGTACTCGCAGAACTATAAGCAGTGCTAATGTACATAAAGAACAGAACAATGTTAATCATCGCCAGTGCTAATGTACATAAAAAACTCACCATTGCACCAAAATCAAATAGAAAAATAGTCTATAACCACCACAATCTGAGATGAAGGAATAAATGAAAGTTGAAGATCATCACCATAATAAGCCACAGTTGTTACATAAATTGCCGAAGATAGGTTGCAAATAAAAATTGCACCGTAGCTATAATAATCAAATGACAGATCTTAAGCTCCAGTAACAATTGCACCAAAGACAATCAACGACACACTGTGATAGTTTCAGAATGAGGTAGACACTTCAATTTTTTTTATAAGAAAGAATAGATACTTCAAGTTGATGTTAATAACAACTCTTGCTATTGGAAACCAACACATAACCATGAAATGAGGCACATATATTGAAAAGAAAAGTTACCACTAGAAGTCTTTCCAACATGGATGATTTTATATGGCAAACTCCATCACAGTAGGTGGTGGAATTATCCGAACCATTCCCGCCCTCTACAAGGAACCTAGCCAGTGCCTTGTATGAAAGGTACTGCATTGACCTGTGTGGATCTGAAGCATACTGAAGCGTAATCGTGTACGACTTAACTTGATCAAGCTCAACAAAATTAATTAGCTCGATAAAGCTTCACCCACACATACATCAAACCCACAAGAAATATACTTGTCACAAAAAATCCTCATGAGTTTGAAATACCACCTTCGTTTAGCATACCTTCGACCAGGCACCATCAAGTTCGAAGAATCGAACTTCCACCGCATAGAATAATCAAATATGTTTGTCATTCTTCCCTTTTTTCCACCATTGAAACTAGGTAATCCTGTAACGAATATCAAATATTAAACAAAGATTCTACTGAAAAAAAATACTATTAATCAAATTCATGTACGCGTTACATGTGCTAATTGCAGATTAGCAAGTTTCTGATATCCGTCGATCGCACATGACTCTAGCACAAAGAACATTCTTGCGCTCTAAGTCGTGCCCACAATGATTTATGAACCCTGTGATCAAAGAATCCTCCATGTTGCTTATCTCCTCTGATGCAGCAACGAATGGAAATGCCATGGAAAAGTTGGATCTTGAGAAAGAATCCTGATTATGGGTAAAAGTAGTACAATTACAGATTACGAGGATGATAACTTTCTCGAAAATGAAACTCATCTCGAAATTCTTACGACGAAGAAAGCCTCAATTACCTTGATTAGGTGCAAAAGAGTTGGATCTTCATGTTCATTTCGAAATAGTGAAGATTGCAACTGCAGATTGAAAAATCATAGCCACATTTAACAAAGATAAAGGATAAAGTAATCAAAATACAAAGGTTGTGCCATTTTTCTCTTTAAAAGAAGTAAAGTTCTTTTGCTGAGATCCTAAATAAGTATTACTTAGAAAAGAATGACCAAATTATTTGGCAAGGTCTTAAAAATGCTAACATAAGAAAATTAGGTCTAATCGAGAAAAATAGTTCATCAATCCCACGAAGTACCAAAGAACAAAATGTTAAGCTACACTTGAAGAGTTACAAAATAGAAAATTCAGACACATAGCAGCCATAAATGAGCACAAGAAAGGTAGGTAAGCTTCGTTTTATATAATTCCCGGGGCAACTATTGAGTATTTTCAAAGTGAGGGCAATCACTAGAGAAATTAGGGTTAAGGAAAGTAATATACACCATGTGCAACATTATAAGGCAGTTCTTGAATGAGATAAACACAGAATGTGAATTAATACAATATGCAAGCAAAAATTTACGAAGTTCCTTACCTCTTTACCAACAAAGACTAGAGCAACATCCACAAGCCAACGAACTTTCTCCCCAGTGCACTAATAATTACAGGGAAAAAAAGAGGATTAAGGAAGCTTGAAGAACCAAGTAAAAAGTAAAAACAATTCAGAATGGTTTCTGTTCTAGATTTAAAAAGCCCAAGGAGGATGAGGAAAAATAATATACCAACAATTTCAACCATCCGCCCTCTGAAAGAACAAACTTAGCCAAGTCCTTTGGAGGAATCGTACGGTAGTCGACGTTCATTCCACTATCTAAAGGTCTGCAGGAGTAATTAAAATATTAAGGTCATAAACAAATAAACCACAGTACTTGAAAAAACATTTTTTATGAACTTGAGAACAACGAAGAAACTATTTTTTTAGAGGAAACAACAGATAAACTAGTTGGATGGAGAAGACTATCCCTCAGACAATTCTGAACATTGGAAATGCATTCATTAATAAAAAAATCTCGTACCTTCGCAGCTAAGAAAGGAGGATCAAACAGAAATGATATTGGTCGAGTATAACCTGTAAAAAATCCATTATTTAGATTGAAAATACAACCCAAAAAAATATGGGATTCAATCATACATAATCATACATAATCATACATAATATGGGATTCAATTGCAAACCTGAAATCGGGTTTAATGAACGCAGCAGAGAGATCGAGAGGGAATAGCGGAGACAGCTTAGGGTGCGGCGAACAGCGGCGACGGCTTTGGGTGCGGCGACGGCTTAGGGCTTATGAGGCTCCAATCTCCGGAAGACGGCGGCGGCAGACCCGACGGCCTCGTCGCAGCCTCAATCGCGACGGCAAAGATTTAGGGTTTGGGAGAGAGATTTCGGTGAGAGAGAGCGGTGAGATTTCGGTGATAGAGCAGAGAGAGAGAGAGAGAGAGAGCGGTGAGAAAGGGTGAGAGAGTGAGAGAGAGAGGCTGCGAGAGAGAGAGAGAGAGAGAGAGAGAGAGAGAGAGAGAGAGAGAGAGAGAGAGAGAGAGAGAGAGAGAGAGCGACGACAGTGAGAAAGAGAGTGGTGACGATGAGAGAGAGAGAGAGAGAGCAGAGAGCGGTGACGGTGAGAGAAAGAGAGAGAGAGCAGAGAGCGGTGACGGTGAAAGAGAGAGGAGAGAGCGGTGACGGCGAGAGAGAGCGGTGAGGGAGAGAGGTTTCATTGAGTGAGAGAGAGCGGCGAGGGTGAGGGAGAGAGGTTTCGTTGAGAGAGAGAGAGCGGTGAGGGAGAGAGATTTTAGGGAGAGAGAGAGAGTTTTGGTCCCCATTTTTGGGTATCTAGATCGAAGTACTCACGAATCTCGAGACGTAATGGACGGTTGTAAAAAAAGAAAGTTTTAGTGGGAATGTTGGCGCCATTATTTAGAGACAGAATTTAATTCCGTCTCTATTTCTGTCTCTATTTTGGTCTCTTATCTCTCTCAATTCCGTCTCTGAATTAGTCCGTCTCAATTCTGTCTCTAACCACTTTTTCTTAGCAACGGAACTTAATTTCGTTGCTAATTCCGTTTCAAAATATCATTTTTCTTGTAGTGGGCGTTAAGTTAGTTTAGTTTATGTATTTATGTTATTTTAGGCTAGTTAATTCAGTTTAGTTAGTTTAGTTAGTTTAGTTTATGTATTTAGGTTAGTTTAGGTTAGTTAGTTTAGTTTGGTTAGTTTAGTTTAGTTAGTTTAGTTATTTAGGTTAGTTAAGGTTAGTTAGTTTAGTTAGTTAAGTCAATTAAGTTAGTTTATTATTGGTCTTTATGTTAGTTGGTTTACTAAAGGTAGTTTGTTTAGTTAATTAAGGCGGTTAAGTTAGTTTAGTTTAGGTATTTATGTTATTTTAGGTTAGTTAATTTAGTTTAGTTAGTTTAGTTTTTAGTTTATGTATTTAGGTTAGTTTAGGTTAGTTAGTTTAGTTTGGTTAGTTTAGTTTAGTTAGTTTGGTTAGTTTAGTTATTTAGGTTAGTTAAGGTTAGTTAGTTTAGTTTAGTTAGTTAAGTCAATTAAGTTAGTTTATTTTTGGTCTTTAAGTTAGTTAGTTTAGTTAAGGTAGTTTGTTTAGTTAATTAAGACGGTTAAGTTAGTTTTGTTTATGTATTTATGTTATTTTGGGTTAGTTAATTCAGTTTAGGTAGTTTGGTTAGTTTAGTTTAGGCAATTGAGGTATTTAGGTTAGTTTAGGTTAGTTAGTTTAGTTAAGGTAGTTTGTTTAGTTATCACAATATTGCAAGAGATGTTTGCAAAATTTGTTTAGGTTAGTATAGTTTAGGTTGTTAATTTAGTTAGTTTAGTTTAGTTGGACCTTATGATTTTGTTAAACTATGATGGTAATCCGTGTCATTGTTCTCATGTGTCCTTCAATATACACAAAAGTAAGTCACATTTTATTGATGTTGAAATATTTTAGTCCATTTAAATAAAGTAACGAGATAATTTGTTTATTGCATGATTATTAAATTGAAGACAAAAAGAGGAGGAAAATAGTAAGTTTACAAATTTAATATTTTCATCATTATATATTTTGATTTGTTATAATTTGCATGATATGTAGTGACATAGGTATTGTGTTTTTGAAAAATGGTTGATATGTTTATTTAATGGTATGTCTGCTTAAAACATTCAGTAACTAAAACTCAAATGAATGAGTATGCTTTGCAGTTACGCTATTAATGCAATTTTCTACATCAGAAAGTTCCACTTGTGTTTAAAGTGATGACCGAAAGAGTGAAATTCCTGGCTTAAATATGTACACGAAAATCATGCTCCTTATGAACTAGTTCAGTAGGTTTGATCATTTGACATGTAAGTATGACTTAGTACGTGATTGGGAGTGCAAAGAAATGAGTATGCCCTGTAGTTGCGCTGTTATGACGATCTTCTACATCAGAAAGTTCGATTGCGCTTTTACTCCATTAGTAACCAACTATTTCACTTAATATATTTGTGCATTTGTTTGTAATCCTTTTACATCAATGTTCAATAACTTATGTAGGTCATGGAACATAAGAACATCCCTTTTCTATTATATGCGTACGGCGAAATTGTTAATGGGTTAAATGGCATTGCGTACAACGCACCCCCATCGGTAGTGTTGATGGTTAAGTTTGGGACGAGTGGCCGTCAATTAATGGATGATGTATGTAACGCGTTCAATATCTCATCGACGAAGACTCTAGTTGAGATGACATATCGCCACGTGATAATCCTCCCTGGAGGTTCGCATTATTTCGTCCCTATATTGCTGCACAATACGAAACACTTCGACTTAATATGGGAGATGGTGGCCAATTTACCAATAACTGCAACGGTAGATATCTATGTGACATTTGAGTCAATCGACTCACTTCGAAATCATACGGTTCATTCCCAAGTTTGTGATGAACATGTAGGCACGCCAGACGCTTCATTAATGCTGGAAAGGCTGCATATGCAATCCCCACAAGGTGAGGTCGTGGAAGATGAATTTGTTAGTCCATTACATGAAGATATTAATGTATGTAATGACGATGACGTTAACGAGGACGCCAATACTGAAACTGATGAGGACATACATCCTAACGAAGATGCTCCAACAGCTGTCGATTGGGATAACGTCAATGTTTGCACGGATGATCCAATATATGAACCTCCGGGTGCGGAAAATGTGGAAGATGCTGAGCAATTTGCTATTAATGAAGAGATTTTGTTGGAGGAAGCAAGTGATGATGAGGTTCACCAACCAATACCGGTATATAACGAAATCGATTGGGAGGTGGCTAATTCTACTACGACCCAACATTCCTGTCAGCAAACTGGGGGGACATGTTTAATTTCGATTTGGAGATAGGGACGTACTTTGACAATAAAAAAGACTTACAACATGCCGTTAAAGTGTAGCATGTTAATAGACATTGTCAATTCCATGTGATGGAATCGACTATAACTATGTGGGCGATTAAGTGCAGAACTTCGCAACACGGGTGTATGTGGCGTCTTCTTGCTTGTTTACGAAATAAAAAACAATTATGGGAGATAACACAGTTAGACGTACCGCGCACGTGTATTAATCTAGACGTACAACGCGATCATTCCCAACTTGATGCCAATATGATTGCGCGAGAGATCTAAAACGTCGTCAAAAGCGATCAAGCTATCACGATCAAATCATTAATACAAATAATTAAGGGAAAATACGGACACGAAGTTAACTACAAGCGAATGTGAGATGTCAAAAGGAAGGCAATTGCATGTGCATTTGGAGATTGGGATGAGTCGTACGCTTTATTACCAAGATGGTTGGCGGCTGTGAGGAGTAAGAGTCCAGGGGCAAGAATCGAGTGGTCACATAGACATTGGCATGCTGATGAGACAAGAACTGCGTCTCCTCAATTTTGTTGTGTGTTTTTTGCATTTGAAGCATCAATACTTGCTTTCAAGTTTTGCAGGCCTCTGTTTCAGATTGACGCGACATTCTTATATGGCAAATACAGTGGGAAGCTAATGATTGCGATCTTTGTTGATGGCAATGGACACATATTACCAGTTGCATTTTTCGTTGCAGAAACTGAGTCGACTAATTCGTGGGGGTGGTTTTTAAGGATGTTGCGCAAACACGTGACACATAGAAAAGGAGTTTGCGTTATTTATGATCGTCACCCTGACATTTTGGAGGCGGTCAACACCCCAGGCAACAGTTTTTGTCCCCTAAAAGGGTACCACCATTATTGCTTGCGACACTTGCTTAGTAATTTTGGCACCCAGTTCAAAAATGACCCCTTGAAAATACTCATTGCTCGAGCAGCTGTTCAACATCAAGAACGAACATTTAATGCGTGCATGGAGCATTTTGCATACTTATCATCACAAACACCTCAATGTATGCAATATGTCAATGCCATCCCCAAAGAACTATGGACTCAATCGCACGACAGAGGCATGCGGTACGGATGGATGAATTCTAATGGTGTTGGTACATACGAAATACAATTTATGTTTTGCACTCAAATACACACAGTTATCACCGAACCAATATTACTTACACGAATGCTATCGTCAATTGTAAAGTGTTTTAACGGTGTATTAAAAGGGGCTCGATTCTTGCCAATAATAGCGATGACTCAGATGAATTACTACAGATTGGTGACATACCACGATCAACGCAACTAGGAAATCAATGAAGCAATCTCAAACGGACAATCGTTCACGAAACATGTCATGGATAAACTCACGGAAAATGAAAAATCCGCAAGGAGGCATCAAGTAACTTTAATCAATCGCGACATTGGTGAGCTCGAAGTGCAAACTGGAAGACATGGAGATCGCATGCATAAAGGCAACAATACCCAAGTCGTCATCCTAAAGGACCGGGTGTGCAATTGTAATAAATGACAGTCGTTTGGTTTCCCTTGCTCACACATGTTAGCTGTATGTGCCTTTATTCGAGTGAGCTACGCGCAGTTCTTCGAGCCATACCATAGGATGGATGTATACGCACAAGGTTACTCGTACAATTTCAAGGCCATCACAGATGAGAAGTATTGGCTGACTTTTGGGACGAAGATCATACCCGACCCAAAGTGCAGACGTGGCCGAGGGAGACCAAAGGGATCGCGAAGACATAATGAGATGGATCTTCCTAATGTCCAAAGGCCTTTGCGATGTGGCATATGTCATCAAAAAGGACATGGAAGAACAACATGTCCAAATAAAGACCGTGAACAAGTCTCAACTCGGAAGAACCGATGTGGTGTTTTTCGTTCAGAGGGCATAACAAAAAAAATTGTCCAAACAGACCTCAACCTTCCAATGAAAACCTATAGTCGATTTTGTATATTGTTTGTCATAACTTAAGTTCGTACCTATGTTGCTTTTGAGCATTTACGCATTTATTTTTGTGTGAACATATATGAAAAAGTTATTGTTTGGTTTCGAATAACACTCTAATTCTTTTTATATCATTCATTTGTAGTTTTACAACAATGGACCCAGGTCCTTCAAATCCTTCACTTTTGCAACTCCAATCTACACACAGATCATCGCGAACCTGGAGGGGTGAGGTAAGCTTTTTTACATGTATACGTCAAATGTTACAGCATAAACATATCAAAAATATAGATTAATACATTTGCCATTTAAATGGTGTACAAAACAATGCGCGTACGTCGAAGACGTGGGGTCGTTGATCGAATGGTGCGGTATCATTCGAGGATGATCACATATCTTCGTTCCAGTAGGTTTTATGGGATTTCTCGCGTAACATTTTTCAGCCTTAATTGGCTTTGATTACTGCATTCATAGAGAGATGGTGCCCTGAGCCACATACATTTCACATGCATTGTGAGGAGTGCACAATTACACTCCACGACGTGCAAGTATAGCTTAGCTTACCTATCGAAGGTATGCCTATGACGGGAACGACAAATACAGACTATGCTGATGTGTGCGAGAGGCTACTCGGTCGAACTCCTGTTGGAGATGACGTTATTGGTTGTAAACTTAAAGTCGAATGACTTGAACGTAACGTACCAGCTATAGATGATGATAGCGATGATGAGTCGGTGCAATGTTATGTTCGATCGTACATCCTACAACTTATCGGTGGTTGTCTTTTCACCGACAAGTCCAATCGATTTGTACATTTGATGTTCCTACCATTGCCGGAGGATTTCTAAGTAGCTGGACAATATAGTTGGGGGAGTGCATGTTTGGCTTATTTGTACAGGGAGTTGTGTCATGGATCTCGAGCAGGGGCACATGAGGTTGCAGGCGCGTCAATTCTTGTACAACTGTAGGCATGAGAAAAATTTCCATTCATAGCACCGCGGCTCCTCGATGTTTCTAGAGTTCAACCGTGAACAATGGATCGAGAACATATGCTTATAGACGTTCTACTGGGACACATGTAATACAAATATTTTTCCTTAATTTGCTAAAAAATCTAGTCTAATTTCATTTTTCTTAACTTATTGTTTTCTACACAGATGGCTCGATGCATTTTCGGTTACACAAAGTGCGACGCACGTCGTATCGGCTTACCGTGATTAACTCGACTCGCAAAGGCATGAGGATGATGTGCTATGGAAACCATATGCTGAAGTCATGGGATCTCTTATCGATTACTGTACTAACAGTCACGGTAGTTGGCTTTTGACGTGTGCCCTTATTTGTTTCCACATAGTCAGTGGCATCGACCAGAAAAGGTTATGAGACAATTCAGAATGGTACAAGTGGTGCCACCAAATTGTGCTTACGACACCCAACTGCACCGCATCAAATTGCGTGGACGTCATCAAGAAAATTGGGTGACTTTTCACGCAAGCTATATACACATGTGGGAAAATCGTGGCAACAACATTGCCAAAGCGGCACATAATGAAAGGCACGATCATCAAGACTACATGATGTGGTATCGCTCGGTCACTAGGAGATTCATTGGACACGACGGGGCTTTACGTGACTACTCGGTAAACTTCTAACTATTACTTTTTCTCGGACAACTAATATCTTATATTGTGTGCTTTGAACTCATGTTTTTATATCAGTGTAACTTTATGCATCGACTGAGGCGAGTGTTTATTGAGGATGGGTACGAGCAAGGTCTTGCTGCGCTTGATGAAGGGATTAAGATTTTAGACGAAGATGAAAGGCAAAGGTCTACTCTTTGGCATGATGGAATTGACGTCGAACATGACATAAATGAGGATAATGAACAGGAAGATGAAGAAGACGATCAGGGCGAAGCAAACAGAGAGGTGAGATGAATACGAACACGACCAGAGACTGTGGGGGAACGCACCAGACATCCTCATCCACCACGACCATCTACTTAGACTGAGATTGCTGCAGAGAGTAGCATACGTTCTCCTCCAGCACGTTCATCTCATCCGAGAGCAGGTAGAACATAGACTGTTGGGGAGAGTAGCCAACAATCATCCCACCAAGTCATTCTTCTCATGGGTATATTCTTGCATCGTCCACAATGCAACAAGAACCTCAAATGTTTGTACCCAGGCCGCCGATCGTGAATCTTCCTCCTTAACATTTTGAACTTTATGTACCTGGGTCGTCGTCTTCATATGTGGACCATGGAATGTCTAGACATCAAATGTTTCCGTCATTGCCTCAATACATACCGAGTCCATATACTCCACCATGTTGTATTTACAATATGACATACAGTGGAGATGGCTCATTCATGAACTTGTTGACCATGCCGCTGCCTCATGTTTCTTTCGCCCAACCACATACAGGAAGCCATTATTTTGGGATGGTTCAACCTCCTATTTTTGGGAGCATCAGTAGCAGATGTGAGTCGAGTGAAGCACCAGAGGAAGAACATCAATCTACTCGACGCCATTCAATGCAAGACCAGCAACCTCAACAACCTCAACCGGATGTACCAACACATCGTCCAACTAGACATAGAGTACGTCCGGTTTGCATCACCGAGTAACAACGTCAACGTAACCGTCGTAAATAGACCTGCATGATGAGTTTTCTTGATGTCATGGTGATTTGTTTCATCTTATATTTTGGGTGAATGAAGTTGATGTATACAACCTTCTCATGGAATAAACTTATTTCTCATGTTTTCCATATTATTATATTGCGGTATCTGTGATTACTCTTGAATATTCCATAAAAGAAACTAATCACTGTGAAAGATATATATATATCTCAAAAAATAGAAGATTCGAACTTATAACCTTAAAGAACTTCAATTAATTAAACAACTAGTAGCTAGTTAGGTCCTAACCAATGCGTGAAATCCAGGGTTGGTTCATTGACCTCCAAATTGGTTGGTGCTTTACTTATTTATTTTCGGCAATTTTAAGTACTAATTTTAAGAGTGTAGGGTGCGGTATTCAAGTTCTTGAAGTGATTGACTTAAAGTTCGGTGCTTAATCAATAAATTTAATCAATCTTATTGATATTATAATCATTTAATTAAAGAAAACCTCAAGCCGAATCATATGAAAGAATATAAAGAAAGGGACTTTAAAGTGAGTATGGCTAGGGCAGAGCTTTACCAAGTTAGGTGTTTTTGTAATTTGTTTATACACATTCATTTACTGCAGTTTTTTTGGGTTAAAAGTAATTTCTATTGTACAGGATCCTATTGAGTCTTGGCCTATGCAATCTATAATTTTGAATTGATTGCCCCTAAGCCTATATAGAACTATAATATATGGTTATTTGTTTTATTATACATTTTAGCAGTAACTATTTGGGAGTACTGCAACTACTTGTGTGCAAATGTACTTTCCGTAGCTTGGAAGTGTCAACTTCAAATTTTTGATATTTTGTCACTAATTTATGAGAAAAAATTGCAAAAGTACATTACCTTCCTCCTTAAATGAGGAACAAAAGTGTGGTTTTCTTTTTTATTCAAAAACTATGCAATGTCGCCTTTCTAAAAGGCGCTATTAGTTGGGTAGATTTTTTTCACTGTCGTGGACGGTCTTACGTAGATTGTGTTACACGAATAGTGCCGTTTGAAAAGGCGCTATCCGTGTTACACTGTCCACGTATAATGACCGCGTGAACACGAGCCGACCGAATAGCACCTATGGGTTGCACGGTTTGTACGGGTTGTCCGCCCCGCAATACATGCACGACGTTTACATTGTCTTTATCACCTCGAGACACGTGCGTAACGTTTGCACGAGTTGCACGAGTTTGCATGGGTCGCCCACCTCGACAGACGTGTCTGCCATTTGCATGAAATCTCCACCTCTGCATACATGGGTCATGTTTGCATGAGTTGTCCACGTCGATATGCGTGCGCATTGTTTACATTGGTTGTCTACCTCGAGATACGCGAGTGGCGCGAGTCATCCATCACCATATGCACGTGGCGGTCATGGGGAAAATGATTTGTATTGATAGCTCATTTTCAAAAGGAGCTATCAATAGAAAGTATAGTTTTGTATGGATAGCTCCTTTTCAAAATGAGTTATCTATACATATTGCCTCGCCAACTCAACGCCACCTCATAACCATGAAGCCTACTCATATGCAATAACGCATTCTCATAAGGTGTTATCATCTATTTTTGAAAATAAAAAGTAAAGTATCATATTTTGTGAAATAAAATGCAAATGTCCCCCACATTTGGAAAAACACCTTTTAAAATAGCATGAAGCCTGCGGGCGAATTAATTGGTCGGCAGTCTTGTTGCTTTTCTTCTTTTTGATATAGAGATCTAGATTTTTTTTTCTTCCCTTCTTAATTCGGGTATTCTACTGGCTTTCAGTAGTTGTTGTCCTCTTTAGTGTGGTTGCAGTCCTCTGACTTGGGATTGTTATCTTCTTAGTGATGATGTTGTTTCAAGCTTACGATGTAACATATTGTTGTGCCCCTTAAGGATTTTAGGAACATTAAAGCAGCAAAATTTGACGAAAAAAAGACACTCATCTTATTGAAAAAACAAAAAAAAATTGCACTAGCTTGTTGGTGCACGTCTAATGATTTATTCATCAATGTTTATGTGCAAGGGACACTAACAAAAATTGTCTTCATTTATATCTTTTGTTTGTTACATTAGCGTAAGATCATTACCACTTTTGATCGAATACACCTCATCCCAGCAGCATTCACAAATATTGGCTTTTAAGTAGTTAATTTTGCCCAAAATACACATATTAAAAAAATAAAAAATCTGTTCGGACTCTTTGAGTCCGGACCCAAAGATTTTTTTATTAATAATTTAAGATATCTATCTAAGTAAAATACATAATTACCCTCTACTCCCAAACACCAATAATAAATTTGAATAAAGGGTCTTTATATCTTTTTGGTTGTTTGAGTCCGAACTTTTTGAGTCCATCTAGCACTACCCTTAAGAAAACATTAATTATATGTTCAAATTACATATATGCATGTGCTTTAATTACGTCATTTAGTACAACCATCATTTATCTACCCAATGAAAAGTGAACAAGATTTTAATTGCAATTAAATATTTTAGGGGTAAAATGGATAAAGCGGTTAAAAAAAAAAATTAGAATTCAGAAAACGACTTATATTTTGACAAAGAGTATTTGCACGATGACATATACAAATAACCGGATATGCAATTGGGAAGAAAAGAAAAGGACAAAACAGAGGTATAGTTGCCGCAAATTTTAAATTTCTAATTATGCATTCATTGAGAGAATATAATATAGAGTTACTATTAGCACCTTTATATGTTATTTCTAGCCCCTAATAAGTTTAGTTCATGCTCTAAGCACCCCCTTAATTATTAGTAAACTCTCTATTGTACCCTCAATTTATATTTGCCCCCCTCTCCCCAAAGAAAGCCCTTTTTTTATCATTTTAATCTTCAAACGCCAACCCCTTATTTGCACATCATCTTTTTCTCCCCCGTAACTCAATTTGCTCCATATGTATTCCAAAATTAATTCTATGATCCTTAAAAGCTAAGATTCAACACAACTAAAAGATTTTAACCATTCAAGAATATGAATCAAATCTCAACTAACTACTATAATTAAGATGTTGTATTTGATGGTGAATTGCTAAGTTTATGTATAAAGAGATGATAGAAGGGGTGTAGAGACTAGAAAGTAGAAGAGAAAATGAGATGAGTCTATGGTTTAATTTGGGTGAGATATAGAAAGTGAGAATTGAGTAGAAGATGAGAGGTGAGTGCAATGAGTGAGATAAGAGTTGAAGATGGATTTTAAGATTTTATTTAGGGAAGGTGTAGAGAGTAGAAAGTAGAAGGAGAAAAAGAAATGAAATAGATCCATGATTTAGAGTAGGGATATGTATGCAATTTTGCCTAAAGACATATTAGTTTTAAAATGTATTAAATTAACAAAAAATCTATTTGGACTCTTTGAGTCCGGACTCAAAATGTTTTTTACTTGTAGTTTAAAATACATTACTAAATCAAAAGACATAATTATGCTCATCTTTAACCCCAACACATATTAACATATCGACCTCCATTACCCACTTCCACTACCACAACTACTCACCGCCGCCGACCACATTCCACCACCACCAGCGACCTTTCACTCTTCTCTCTCTCTGCTCGCTCTCATCTCTCTTTTTTCTCTCCAACTCAACTCCATCATACCTAAAACCCTAAACCCCTCCAAACCCTCATCTAAACCAGTCTCGACAATGCTCCAATTGAACTGAAAGCCCCAACTCTCCGGCAACACCCCTTGCGTGGTGGTCATCACGTTCGGCAAAGGCAGGGTTGGCAAGACCAGCACCACCGCCAACGTAGGACTCTCCCTCGCCCACCTCGTCTTCTCAGTAGTTGCCATCGATACTGACATTAGCCTCCGCAACCTCGACCTCCTCCTCAACCTCGAAAACCGCTTCAACTACACCGCCATCGAGGTCCTCAACGGCGACTGCCGCCTCGACCAAGCCCTATTTCGCGACAAGCGCTGGTCGCGGAGGTGGTGGTTTCGGTGGCGACGGTTGTGGCCGTGGCAGTGGAGGTGGATTGAAGAAGAGGCTTTAGATTTGAATAGAGGGTATTGTAGTCTTTTTAGATGTTTTACTTCGAACTCAATAAATCCCTTACTCTTAAATTAAATAAGAGGTTAATATAAGGTAGCGGGGGCTAATATTTGCTCACTATATATATATATATATTGATGAAAACGATTACAGAATGTATAATAATGGTGTTTTGGTTCAAACTTTTATGGTTTAAGTTGAAGGCTCAATTATTACTAAATTAAATGATGAGAAAACTGAAACCATTACTTTTTAAATTCTAGTAATGACAAAATAACGTGAAATGATCACAATTTCTGGTATGTAACATATATGTATTCAGATTCCACAACGAATACCAACAACATTAATTATATTAATATATATAAAATATTCTTATATTCTTTTATTTTTGGCCACATATGGTTGAAGTCATGAAAGCCCCTTTAATAAGTTATTTCTAAGTTCTGTCAAATCCATCTACTTGATCAAATTTGCCACCCCACTTTATATCTGAAGTCACGTCGACATGATCAACAGTGTAAAGTTCTTACGAAAATAAGTTTGCCTGCTTGGCCAAAAGAGCACGTCGACATGATCAACAGCGTAAAGTTCTTACGAAAATAAGTTTGCCTGCTTGGCCAAAAGAGCAAAAAAGGGTAATAATGCTTTAGAAGAAATTTGATAAAAATTCGGTTTATGCGTATTAATGGGAGTGACTATTCTCATGATTATGAAAGGATTGAAGAGATGGAGCGAGTTCTCCAAGGAACGCATGCAATAACAATTAATGCTTAGTTAATTAGAGCGCAAATTAAGCACTTGTTCGTCTCGATCGATCTTTCGAATATTAATGTTATTGGATAGGTGGATGTGATGTTTATGGTGGTCTTAGCCCTAATTATGGTTGGTTTTGAAGCTTGATGTATCTAAGTCGGTGGCCCAAAGTTAATTTTAGAGTTAGCGCGTTTGAATTGCAACTTGGTCACATGCGTAGACGTGCGGGATTTGGAATAGAACTCAAATATATATATTACGTACTGTATATATATTTAGACAAGTGGATTATCTACGCTCTACGCAGGAGTTATTAAAACTTTAAGATGAAATTAAAAAGTAAATTTACATGAATGTATTGTAATATTTTTTACAATTAAAATTATAATTCACAATAATCAACTCATATTTTTTTTAAAAAAATATACAATAAAAGGTAAAAAACTTGTTTACTTATAAATCATTGAAGTAACCCTTTATTAACAAAAGAAATAATTCAAATGAACTTAATTGTTATTTCAGTGCCCTAAATAGTATATAAAAATAATGTTGCGATAACCAAATTGATGGCGTAAGATTCGAAATAGAGACTTAATGCATTGATGAATAATTTATTTATTAAACCAGTTATTTGATTATTCAAAGTTGAATTTTTTTGTTTTTCAAAAATACCGGGGATGAATATATCTTAAAACAATAAATAACACAAATATACAAATATCTTAAAATTAGAAAATATAAAAATTTAGAAAATCCTTAAAATGAAATGGTGGAAGGAGAGAGCATGTTGAACTTTATCTCTCATTCGAGTGACTTGCAAGCAAAATGATACCATGCATGCACAGCTGTAACCGATCAATATAAATGCGCGCACCCAATTAATTAATTAATTATGAGCTTATTTCTATTTAATTAGCATTTAGTTAAATAATTATGAGACCGAAATAGATGCTCTTAAATTTTAAGAGCTAGATTTTTATTTTAGTCAATTAATAAATGTGAGAATTAATATATTCCTTGAAACAATCAAACACCTTAAATATTTTTAATAAATAAAAACCTTAAAAATTAAAAAATTAAAAAATTAAAAAACTAAAATGATGAAAGGAAGATGCATGTCCACTTTCTCTACGCTCCAACTTTACTTATATACTATCTATATATATATATATATGCGCGCGTATGTGTCGAAGTTGGAGTCTAAGAATTACTGTACTTTGATTTGGTGTACGTCTATGTAGTGTGTAGGCACAGTATTATATATAGTATATAGACATTTGGTGCATGTGTTGAGAAAATATAGTGTTGGGGTGCATTGGAGAGCGGGGAGTGGTGCGGTCATATGTATGGGCTGGCTATTTAGCGGGTGCATACATTATCATCATGTTGGAGTTTATATATCGATTTACATAAAGAAAGATTTTTTTATGTACTAAACTATTGATAGTGAATTTCATTATTTTTTGCCCGTAAATTTTTTTTCCTAATTTTATGGTTTTTTATGTAAATTTTCGTGTTCATCATTTGTCTATGACTTGTTTATCTTTGGATGTATTTGTGTAATTATTATCTTGAGACTTTCGCGGTCATTCATCACTACAAATGTCTCTCTCTATATTGCTCGTAATAATTAACACAACAAAAAGTTACCTAGAGAGAGCTCGATAAAATTAGTTAAAATAGTTATTAATTAACATTAGTAGGGCCCGAAAGAAACATTACATTAGAAAACATTACAAACGACTCATTGATGATACATTTTATTATGTTTGACTAAATAGTAATTAAGAATTTCTTAATTTATTTTTCACAAAAAGAGACAATATAAACACAAACTTCATGTGGACTTTAGTGTTTAATATTGTCACTCAAACTCCCCGGAGTTCTGATTTCAACAAATAATATGTGATGATTCTAATAAGTTTTTTAAGTATTTCAACGTAACAAACTTTGTTAGGATTCTCAAGTCAAAAAAGAAATCAAGAATTGCAAGTAGAAGTGCAATGGTCGCTAGAACATAAAACAACTTTAATATTGATTTTTAAACATTATTAAACACTTTAATAACAGTAAAACCGATAGGAAGTCTATCATCTTATGCAATTTTAAAAAAATTTAAGCCAATTCCTACCGGTTTTATATGGTTCAATAAAGCCTTTAATACCTTTAATAATGGTTACCATTATTAAACGGCTTTCGATTTTTATTTTTATTTTTTAAATTTGACCGTTGTTTCTTGCGGCATATAAACTTTGTTACAAACAATTATTAATTTTCAGCTGATTATATAGACTTGTGCATCATTTTTGATACCATACTTTACACATTCTTCTTCATTGCTAAGCAAAGAGAAGTCTCCATGATGGCATCAGAACCTCTTTCTTTAACATGCACTAGGAATCAAGAAGAAATGCATCACGTACTTAACATCACCAGTTCCAAACTCAGGTCATCAATACGCATTGCATCACAAGCAATAGCTTGCAGTGCACATTTGCAACCCCTAGCTGCTTAAGACCTAGACCACCATAACTAGGGGTGGCAATTCGTATCGGCGAGTCGTAAACGTGTCGTGTCCCATATAATGCAAACCCATTACATGACATGTTTATTAATCGTGTTAATCGTTTTCGTGTCTAAGTGGGTCGTGTGTTAAACATGTCGTGTAATCGTGTCACCCGCTTATTAAATATTGTATTTAAAAATTTTATTTTATTTAAACTTTTATAATTAAGTTATTATTTTTTAAAAATATATCTAAATGATTAAATTCGAAAAAACATACTAAATAACCAATAAAATATAATGTGGTTGTATATAGTCGTTAGTTTTACTTTACTTTTTCATTCAAGTCTTTATTACTCTTAAAAATAAAGCAAAAATGACTCGTAATAATAACATAAACAAAATTATAAGAATCATCTAAAAAAATATCTAAATTTTACTTTGGCGAAAAGTTTTATTTTTTCTTAATAAATAATTATTAATAAAATCTAAAACATAAATAATATATTAAAAGTAAAATGAATATTTCCTCTCAAATATAAAATAAAATATGATAAAAGATGTCTATAAATAAAATAAATAAATCATGCTATTAACATGCATTCAAATAGGTGAATTTTGTATCAATCTATTTATTATACAATATTTATTATTTATACATTATTCTTTAGCCGTGTTAAGCGAGTCATAAACGAGTTGAGCATGTTGACATGTTAATGACTCGTTTATTAACCGTGTATAAACGTGTTAACATGTTTATGACCCAGACCCACTTAAGCCAAACTCACGACATGTTTATTACGTGTCGTGTTAATCGTTTCATGACCCAAATTGCCAGCCCTAACCATAACGAACATCAACTTTATCATCCCGCAAATCTATAGTTCCATTACATTCGCTGGTCGACCATTTCTTGATAGTTCAGCTCAAGACTTAAAAGTTGGAAAATGCTTACCATGTTAGACGGGATAGAACTATGATAGCTTTTTCTCAAATCTCTTTTACTCCATTGTCTCTCAAACCCAACCCCATTTAGTAAAGGGCATTTGACCGGCCTAACTTGACTTAATCCACTGATAATCTAGCAGCCTCAACCTCTCCATTAATAAATAATTAAAAATCTATCAGAATAATTATCAAGTATGATTCTTTATCAACCACAATTGATTTTAAAGTTCATTAAAGATTAATTATATAATCCTCAAAAATTTTGTAAAAAATTTTCACCATCAATTTCTCTATTTCGAAGCTTACACTGGAAATCTCGGTCTTCATAAAACTTCAACAAACCTGCTCAGCTTGGTGGAAATGTCGAAGAACTCATAATCCACTCCATAACAATATATATCACATTAATAACAATTATTTATTCATTCTAACCTATCTCAGGTTTTCAAAATCCTTAGATCATAATTGCCTTAGCTCCGCAGCATTCCAATTCATCCTAAAACCATTATAACAATTTCAATCCGTTTCGAAACCATTTCAACAATTTCGAAAGAGATCCTAACTTCACACAAACCCAAAAATCCATTAATACAATATTTTATATTCAAAGTAATATAGACATAAGGAGAGAAACTGAGCAAGTCACCAATAATCGAAAAGCTTTTCCTTCATTTGTCGCCATTAGAACCTGTCATTACCTAAGTATAAAAACTCGATAATGTTAGATAAGTAAATTCTACACTATTCAGTATATCTCACTACAAGAAAAATGTGGAATAGCATAAAAAAATTGCAACAGACTGAATCAGTTACTAAACAACAACAAATCAAGAATCGTTTCGCATCGATAGAAGCGTTTGACTCGGTTGACCAAAAAGCAACAAATCAGTGATAGATTTGTGACATTGTATTTTGTCACTGATCTGTCGCCAATTTCTCCCGCCATTAATTTTCCACCCATTTTGTGACATATCTGAGACAGATCAGCTACAGAACCTAGTTTGTCGCTGATCTGTAGCTTAATCTGTGACAAATCTGCTACAGGTCAGCGATAGACATAGTCTGTCGTTGATCTGTCTCTAATCAGCGACATATTCAATTCTGTCGCTGATTAGCGACAAATCAGCAACAGACTGTCAGCAACAGGCTAGTCTATTGATGATCTGTCGCTGAACTCACAAACTCTAATTTCACGTTATGACGCTGATCAGCGACATATTTTGATCTGTCGCTGATCAACTACAAATCAACAACAAATGCTGATCTGTCACTAATTTTTAAATAATTTTTACAAACCAGGAGCTCTCCTCCTCGTCCCTGCAAACAATGTAAGCAGTGAAACAATGTAAGCAGGCTCCGACCACATCTTTATTTATTTATTTTTTTTTGAGGAAAATCGATCTCATCTTTATTGTACATGAACTGTTGATAAACGGCATGCACTTTTGTTTTCTTTTGCTTTTCCGCCAGTTTATGCAAGCTAGTGCAGCTTACAATTGTACTCTATGATCTTTTCCTCTCTAATTTATTGTAATTGGTAGAAACAATATTTACATGAAAGTAGGTCCAGAAGAGTTATTTGTCTGCAAATGACTGGATATCATATGATATGTCATCAGTTTTAATAAAATGAAGTAACATATTGATTCCTAACAAATTGAGTGTCTCCATGCAACCCAACACATAACCTAGTGATATATTTTGAGATTTGTTCTCATATCATTGAATTTTTTCATGTCATTGACTTTTTTCAATTTATAGTTACATATTTTGAGATTAGCTAAATTATAGTAGATTTGTTCTCATGTCATTGACTTTTTTCAATTTTTACTGTTTTGAGTTTTTAGAATGATTCATTTGTGGGCTGCATGGTTTCTTATTTTATGTTTTTAACTTCTTATATATGAATAAATGTACAAGAGGAAAAAAATTGAAAAATTGCATGGAATGTCATGTATGGAAGTTCTTTCATTCCCTTTTGAGTTGGAGATTTTTGTGTGTGTCACTGTGTGCGATCTTTTATGTATGTGGTCGATGAACAAGGCTTAATTTTAGGATTTTCCCATTAGTGTTTGAATATTTTGGTTGCATTTCGAATATGGTTCAAGTTATTCCTTTTCATTTTCAGGATTTGGATGGGACACGCACTCCTAGCCCCATAAATTGTATGTTGTATATCTTCTATCGGTGACACAATTGGGTAAGAGTGTGGGAGTGACATTGTAGATATATATGTAAATTAATTTGTATAGCCATCTTAATTTGTGTACTATTTTGTATTTTGTTGGATAATGTTCATATAGTAGTATATAGTATACTACTAGTTAATTATGAAATGTTAATCTCCACATTTTGTAGATATTTTTTGTCAAATTTTGTTAATATACAAACAATTTCTCAATTTTCGTTTTAATTGCAGCAGGAAAAATTGTTTTTTTTTTGCAGATTCTACTGTTGCAGGATTTCAATTTACTATTTACTGTGAACTGTAATTTTAAAAAAATTACCATTCCAAATCGAAAAAGTCATCATTTGTCTTGATCTGTCATTTGATTTGCAACAGATCAAGAATAAATGCCGCTTTAGAAGTCTTGATCAGTGTAAATCAAGAATAAACATGCTTGATTTGCAACAGATTTGCAACATAACCTCTTTTTTAATCTCGCAATGATTTTTTTTTTCTTGTTCAAACATAATATTTTCTGTCACAAAATTGTTTTTGAACAAAGAAAGAATAACCGAAATCTGTTGTTAACTTCAATCTGCAACAAAGAGTTTAGCAACACCTCTGATCTATTGCTGATCTGTTGTAAAGTCACTTAGCAACAAATCTGTACCAATTCAGCAACATATTAGATTGTTGCTGTTTAATTTTTTTTCTTGTAGTGTCTGTAGTAATCAAATGCATAGTAATCCAAGGAATTTAAACGAACAATATAATCAATGGACTTTAAATACAACCGTGAATCAATCTCGTTTTTGTTATCCGACCACAATCCGATAACATTCTCCGAAAGTGGTAAGTAAACAATTATAAGAACTTGTGTGCGGGGAGGGTAACCAAATGAGTATTGTCCCTCTATACTCTAGGAGTATGATATGGTTTAACGTGATATCATGATAACCGCGTGATTTAAAGTATCGGTGACTTCATCCCATCAAATATAATATAATATTCAATAACCCCGATACATACACTATAATGAGACTCGAAACGGCTTTGTCTTCCCAAATCTTGTATGCATGTATAACAAAAATGCAATATCAAGGATTAATGCAATTTATACAAAAACATAGTCATACAATGTAAATGTTATTATGGGATTTACTTAACCTTACAAACACCAACTTCGAGCTTAATTTTCAGGGCTCCTGTGGCGTCGGATCACCTTGAAAATGGTTCCGATAGCTTCCCTGTATACCCAATTAAATTTAAGGGGTCAAGCTTTAAGTGAACGACATCATGAAACCCAATGAAAATCGCAATCAAAGTACGCTTTAAAACAATTTCCAAAAATAATTTGTATAACTATTTCAACTAGCCAATATGGGGTAACTTTTTAACCTTGAAAACCTCATTATTTGTCATTATGATCTAAAAAGAACGTGTAGTACTCATGTCTTAATTTTCATCTACTCCTAGAACATTCAAATCGGATCATCGATGGATAAGTCATGAATTTTCCCATATGGCTTGTCAACTAGGAAAACTTTATTTATTTTGAACTAAAAAATGTCTCCAAATCAATATTTTCACAATTAAATCCTCATAACTCGACAATAAATGCCACGAAACAACTCGATGCCAACATCAAAATATTTTCATAGCCCATGGAGTGGAATTGGATCACAATTAACAATCAATTTATCTAGAAACCTAATATAAATCAATATTAATAATTAAAACATATCCAAAATAGTTATCAACTAAATTGCATTAGTTCACCTCATCAAAACCCTAACCCACGATGGTGGAATTTATCCCAGATTAACGCAAATCAATTCAATACACTAATTAACAACAATTCATACCAATTTCTATCGAAACCCCGGAAAAAAAAATCAAAAAATCGCCAGAATTCAAATTGAATTGTGGAAAAATGCCTGACATTAAGAATTTACCAAATTGTGAGCCAAATACCTCGTTTTCACTATAGAAATTTAGTCAAATTGACCGTATCGCGATGCTATACACTTGTGGAAAAAAACGGGGCAAAAATCATACGTCGGGAGCTCTGCGATTGAAGAAATATGCGGAAGGGCTTAGGAGATGTTTAAACTGAACATTTTGTTGATATATATAAAATGATTAATTGATTTGTTTTCCTTTTTATATATATAACCCTCAGCTGCTTACTCGATGAGCTTAAATTCTTTTTAATTATTAATTCTTGAAAACCCTATTTTGACGTGCTTTAACATTCGGTGCTCGTTTTCGATCTCATTTTTCACCAAATTGAACCAAATTCTAGACAAAATAGTCCATCTTCATAAAACGTCCATAATATTAGTTTTGGTCATACCAAAACCCAAAAAATCTTAACTTTGTCCATTACATACTAAAATCTTTGGGACTAATCCTCTTGCCATATTTAACCAAACATGCACCGATTTGGGCCCAATCTTAACCTCGAGTATCGTCAATCGACACAAAACTCGAAAAAAGATCTTGCACAACTTCGTCTCATTTCACACTACCTCCAATATCGACTTACATGCATATTGAGGCAAAATCCATACGTCGGCTCTTTAAGTCCATTTAAACTTCGAATTTGAACTTTAACTTAATTTCAATTATTTATTGTAAAAATTCAAAACAATAGTTCGAGTCGATATTTTAAATCTATCAGGACCTATTTTGACACATATCTCGAGATAAAACCCTGTAAAATCTTGAATTTATTCGATTAGTTTGAATTTCACAAAATAACATAATATATAATACACAACACTAGACAAACATCACGCAATACTAAAATTAATTATAAATCTTAGTTTTCACCAGTGTTTAAACTCCCAACTCGCGGCCAAAACCATAATTAAGATCCCATAATCCTTGTTTAGCTGTAATTACCAATTTTGAAATTTTGGGATTTGCAATCTTTCCAACTAATAAGAATTTCATCATCGAAATCACATTTAAACTAATTTAACTGGACTCAAAGAGATTCTAAAAATGCTTTCTCATACACCTCTCGTTCCCATGATAATTCCTCATACAACACGTCACCCTGCAAATCAAATCGACTCTGTTCAACACGTGAAATACGTCATCAACTCCGCCTAAGTAAGGCAGTACTACCAATCCATACACAAGCAACCTATTTCACAATCTCAAATTATATTATAAATCAAGAAGAGAGCTTTCCTTTAAGTCCAAACCTATAATGGCATTTTGTAAGGTGATACTTTCAAATTCACCCAATCTGTGTAATCTCCAACCATCTCTGACCCTAACTCCACCAAATCCACCGGTTCAACCCAACCTGCAGGAGCACGACAAAGTACTCCACACTATGCCCTAAATGGAGTCATTTCAATACGCGAATAATAACAATTATTATAAAAGAAGCTACACAAAGATATTTATTCTTCCCATGAACCTCTAAATACCAATACACAAGCCCTGAGCATGTCCTCAAACACGTAAATCAACCTTTCAGTCTAACCATCCACAAGAGGATGAAATAAAGTATTGAAATATAACTGAGTATCGAATAACTCTCGTATGCCATGCCACAACCCCGATGTGTATCGAGCTACAAGATAAGAAATCATCATCAGCGACACTCCAAATAAGCGAGCCACCTCTCGCCCACATAACAAGCTCAACTGTGTAAAGGCATCCGAAATGTACATAGAAAGAACATGAGCAAACTTCGTCACTCCATCAACAATAATCCAAACCGCATCATGTTTCCCCCAAGAAGTAGGCAGATGAATTACAAATTCTATCAAATGTTCCCATTTTCATTACAATATGGGAAGTACTTGCAACATATCTCCAAGATTCCGCCTATCGGCATTAACCTTTTGAAAAATCTCACGTCTCCTCACATAATCATCCACGTCGGCTTTCATCCTAAATTACCAATACATTGCCCCATATCATAACACATTCTGGTTCTACGAAGATGAATTCCATATCTCGAACCGATGAGATTCTCTCAATATCTTATCCCAAATCTTAACCACCTATGAAATCCGCAGTCTGCCTCTAAACCTCAAACTCTGATCAATAAACTCGACCGAATCTGGATTGTTATTATCATTAAACTTCCTATAATCCACATTACTTTGATAACACTCTATCACTTCCTGAATAGATACGAGTTATATTCTAAGTTGAGTACAAATTGATTTATCATTATCCTCAGGAATCTGCAACAAAATCATAGTGATGAATTTCTCGAGCAACTCCTACTCATAGTCAATTCACTAGTTGCACGCAATGTTTCAACACTCCTCATGCTCAATGCGTCAACAACTGCGTTAGCTTTGCCTAAATGGTATTCAAGACTAAAATGAAAGTCTTTCAAATGTTCAATCATCGTTGTGTCTCATACACAATTATGTTTGAGAGAAAATAATTCAGACTTTCATGATTTGAACATAGCGTCAACCTTCCTCCATATAAATATTGTCTCTACCGCTTTAATGCAAACATAAGCACCACTAATCTCAAATTATGAACAATGATAATTCTTCTCATGAATATTTAATTGTCGAGAAGCATAATAAATTACCTTGCTTATCTGCATTAACACACAACCCAGTCCAACTTTCGATGCATTAATATAAACTGTAAGACTTTTCCCCAGTTCAGGTAATATTATAACTGGTGTTGAAGTCAAACATTTCTTCAATTCCTAAAATAGAGAATTGCATTCTATTGACCATTCAAACTCAACATTTTTTGAGTTAATTTTAGTAATTGGTGCAACTATCTTAGATAAATCTTTTACAAATCTACAATAATAATCAACTATCTCAGAAAACTATGTATCTCCATAACTGTGGTAGGTTTTCGGCTAACCAATGATAATCTTATTTTGGCTTGACCTACCAAAATCTCTTTCGTACTAACTACATGACCCAAAGACTTCACTTTAGACAACCAAAACTCACATTTGCTAAACTTGGCGCGCAGCTTATGATTTCTCAAATTTTAGAGATTAACTCTAAGATATTGTTCATGATCCTCGCGAGTCTTAGAGTAATCTAGATATCAATAATGAACACTATGAAAAGGGACCCAAACACAACCTCAACATTCTCAACATCAAATCTACAAACATCGCCAGGGCATTAGTTAACCTAAATGATATAATAACAAACTCAAAGTAACCAAATTTGGTATTAAACATAGTCTTCTGCACATCATCTTCTCAGACTTTTAACTGATAGTAATCAAAATGAAAACAAATATTGAAAAGATTTTCGCTCTATTCAGTTGATCAAACAAATCATTAATTCGAGGCAATGGATATTTATTATGAACAATTACTATGTTTCATTGTCTATAGTCAATGCACACTTTCAAATTACCATCCTTCTTTTTCATAAAAGGACTTGTGTGCCCCATGACAACTTACTTCGGTTAAGAAACCATTTATCCAAGAACTCCTTCAACTATTTTTGCAACTCCTGCAATTCTTTCGGAGCCATCCTATAAGACATAATAGTTATTGGTTTTGTTCCAGAACCAAATCAATCACAAGATGTTGTTGTTAAGAGTTATGAGCACATAAGATGAAACACTTAAGAGTTATGGACACGTATCTTGTAATTTCCTTTCTTTCCATACCCAATCATATAATCACACTCATATTTCGAGGACAATCTAAGCTGATGTGTTCACACCTAAAACATGTAATAGTAGGTTTACTACGTATAAAAGGTTCCTATTAAGTTGTTGATCGCTGATCAGCTTGGGACTAAGTTAGAGAGAAATGTGGTGACTTGGTATAAGCTTTATAGTGCTTTCATAAGTGGTATAAATGGGGCTATGGTTGGTTATGTATTAATATACTTAAGTTAGTAGGACATGTGTTAGTAGGTGAACCATTAGATAAGTCTCGAGATATGTGTCCATATTAGGATCAAGGGCTATCAATCAACCATATCCAGTTCATGACTATAAAGCTTTTGGTCAACACAAGCGACTCAACTTTTTCATTTTGAATTCTTAAGTGAAAAGCAAAGCTTGCTAGAATGAAGAGAGTAGCTGGAGGAGGAAGACATCAAATTTGGTGATTTGGAGAAGAAACTCAAGCTAAGCTAGTGTTCATCAAGTAAGGTAACTTTTCTACACCATAAACATAGCTTAGTTCAATGAATTCATGTATTTGATGATATGTGTAGCTATTTTATGTTGGTAATGATGTCTTGGAACTTGGGAAGTGTGTATGGATGTGTTCAAGGCATTAGCATAACCAATATGTAAAGAAAACTCAGAATTTTGTTTGCAGAATTCTAGGTTCTATAACACATAGCGCGGTACGTAGGATAGGTAGCCCATAACTTCGGTCATTATCGCGCTACACATGGTCATTAGTGCACTACATGCTATGACAACATTAAAAAAATTTGCAAGTCTCAAGAGGTCCTTAAACATTATAAATGAGTCTAATATACTAAATAAATGCCCAAATACACTCAAAAACTTATGATATGATGTCAAGAACCTAGGAAAGTATTCTGAGGACTCAAATACTAGTTTTGAGGTGTTGAGAGGCCGGATTAGCATAAGAAATTGCATAGATTGTACGTAAACTGATTGAGATATGTATTTACATTTCATTCCTATTCATATATTCATTTCCAGTTATTTGGAATGAATTGGCTTTGTACTCCGTATGCCATACTTGTTGTTCATTCTCATTACATGAGGTTGCTTTCATGGTATAGTTTGCCGATAAAATGATTTCATTGACTCCAATTCATGTGCTATGTCTTTATTGATTGTTAATACATATGGTCAGTGAAATAGCATGCTATTAGGTAGGTGTTACATTGTATTGCAATCCATTTCCTTTGTGCATTAGATATGCAATTGCTTTATTGGATTCTCAAACCATGTAGTTTCTTGAAATATGAAAGTGGTTCTTGTATTTAGGGTCATTACATTATAGAGGTTCGTTGGACATATGGTGGTCACTAAACTTCCAGGGTGACTGAGATCTCTCCACTATCTTGCTCAGCATATTGGAAATGAGTCTCGGGGTTGTTGGCAAGCATAACTTGCTTAGTACATAGGGTATGGGGCCCAGGGTTGTTGACAAGTATATTTTGCAGGTGACTGGCACCAGCGAAAGGTTATAAAGGCAAGAGCACTGCAAAGACCTTCACATTGATGTAGAGCTCAGCTTCATCTTCATATAATGGAAAGGTTGATGTAATTAAGATCATGGCCGACCGACCGTAGATCATTTCCATTTAGCCGAAGTCATGTTCCATTTTGTTATTATCATGCCTTTAGATACTTGTATCAAATGTCTCTTGCATGTTCTCTTTACTACATAATTGTTATTATCATGCCTTTAGATACTTGATTTGATTTTTGATGTATTATTTTTATATGTATATGGTATACTTTTGCTTGTTAGGTCCTATATAGTGAGATTAGGGCTTAGTAACAGGATTAGGCTGGGCGATACCCTAATTTGAGAAAGGTTGTTATAGTTGGTACTAGAGCCTAAGTTCTAGAATATTATATACAATTTATGGAATTGTCCAATGTTGGGATGTCGTAGTCACATGTGGTTTCATATTCTATGTTTATGAAACTTAGGAGAGCCTAAGTTTATAGAGCTTAGGGTTGTGGAAAATAGTCATTCCACAATGTGATACCAAAGCTAAAATTTGTAGCAAAGGCCTAAAATTTCCAATAAATGACAAATAATTTACAAAAAACAATAAAACATAAATCTTAGCTGTGGAAACCAAATGATCATTACCTAGAAAGTATTAGTTGGGAAGTGAGTGAGTGAGTTGGAATGTCTTATATGTATATATATTAGTTTTGCATATGTATATATGCGTTATCTACGTAGTAGCTGATTTACGTTCACCATCAACTTGCAGATACTGATGACGGATTCACACGACAGCGGGGATGTAGGTGCGAGTGGCAGTCAACCTTCTATACCACAACTAATGATTTTCGGAGGCTATCTGATCGAATAGCTGCACAGGGACAACAGTTGACGGAGTTCATTACCATGATGACTACACATTTTGCTCCGCCAGTAGAGATACCAGCCCCTAATACTACAACTACTCCCACTACACATACAATATTGATGGTAGTACATACTGTGCTGGTAGTGACACCTCCATTCGTAGAGGCAATTTTTACGTTGTCTTTCACACCTCCGTCTTCTAGCTCGACAACAGAGGTTTAGCTGGTGAAGGGTTTCATCAGACTGAAGCAAGTCTACTTTGATGGTCAGCGAGAATTTGAGAAGAACGAGAAGTGGGTACTATCTTAGGAGAAGTTGCACTGAGTCTTGAGGAATAAGGACAAAATCCAAGCTGAGATTTCATCGTACACTCTATAGAGAGATGTGGACATATGGTAGGGTGCGACGATAGCTTCTAAGGGAGAGTTTATGTCACGACCCAAATAGCTAATTTTAGTTTAATTTATTAATCATGATCAAATGGCCCGTGACGTGGGACCCGCAGTGTGATACGTGTCATTATTAAGGCTAGGTGGCTGAGGTAAATATTATATTTGAGGTGATGTGTGCCTAGTGTATTGTATATGTGTAGACCACTAAGCCACGCGTATGTTTTGGTGTCGAGATGTGAATAGGGACTCACCTCGATATGTGTTTTGGTGTGGGATCGAGGTGGAAAATGATAAGGTAAGTTGGTGTAAGCTTTATGTTGGTTTTATAAGTGAATTAAATAAGCTATGGTTGATTTGGTATTAAAATACCAAAGTCGGTAAGTTAAAACATAAGCCACTTGATATGTCTCGAGACACGAGTTGACATGCTTCAACATTACTTGAGTTATTGTTTGGCGTCACTTAAGCATGAACTAGTGGGACATGTGTGAGTAGGAGGTCCATTAATTAAGTCTCGAGATAAAAATTCGATTGCGAGAATCCTGGGTTCTGCAACACATAAGGTGCTATGGACATTAGGTAGCGCGCTACACAAGGTCATTAGCGCACTACATGCTATGGCAACATAAAAATCTGCAAGTCTCAAGAAGGCC
This sequence comes from Stephania yunnanensis, assembly GCA_039657365.1. NCBI lineage: Eukaryota > Viridiplantae > Streptophyta > Magnoliopsida > Ranunculales > Menispermaceae > Stephania > Stephania yunnanensis. The sequence continues at coordinate 34,839,285 of CM077583.1, read as the reverse complement.
TTAAACACTACACAAGAGTCTAATATGCTAAGTAAGGGTCCAAACACACTTAAAAACATATTATATGATGTCCGAAACTTAGGGAAGTAGTTAAGAGATTCAAATACGAGTTTTGAGGCATTGGGAGGCTGAAGTAGTATAGGAAATTGTGTGGTTTGTAAGTAAACTGATTGAGAGATTTCTTTACATTTCATTCCTATTCATATGTTCATTTCCAGTCATTTGGACTGAATTTCCCTTGTACTTCATGTGCTATGACTTGTTGTTTATTCTTATTACATGAGGTTGTTTCATGGCATAGTTTGTTGAAAGAATGATTTCATTGACTCCAATTCATGTGCTATGTCATTATTGACTGTTATTATTGGTGGTTAGAGAAATAGCATGCTATTAGGTAGTTTTTACATAGTGTTGTGAATTTATATCATTTGTGCATTAGTTATGCAATAGTATTTGTTGGATTCCAATATCGTGTTGTTCTTGAATATAAAAGTGGTTCTTGCATCTAGGGTCATTTTATGATAGAAATCTGGCTGACATACAGGGGGTCACTAGTCTTTCCAGGGTGATCAGGATTTCTCCACTATCTTGCGCAACATGCAGGGAATGGGACTTGGGGTTGTTGGCTAGCATAACTTAAGTGATGTCACGAGTTGTAAGTCTCGGGGTTGTTGGCAAGTATACATCCTAGTGACTGACATTTGAGATACTTATTAAGGTGTATTATACCATATAAGTACGACTTTCACCGAGATGTAGAGCACAACTCCATCCTTATATAGTGGAAAGGCTGATGTGATGAAGATCACGACCGATTGGCCTTAGATTATTACTACTTAGCTTAGTGTCAGTTTCATTTGTTTCACTAAAATATCTCTTTGCATGATATTCTTTCAGCATAGTTGCTATTATTATTTTGCTTTTGATACTTGTTGCATAATTAGGAATGTGAACAAATGTATCTCGGTATTACTTTCCATTTTTAAGTACTAACCGTTTAGTTTGTGGTAGTTGGTGCACATCCATTGAGTAGCAGGACGGGCAAAGAGAAGATCGGTGACTACCTCTAAGCCAGTGGAGACTGCTACACCAGATATTGTAGGTTTTGCTTTCGATGAATTACTTTTACATGCATATGGTATATTTTTGGGGTATATATTATGGGTTGAGTGAGTAGTACCTTGACAAGACACATGATATTATATATCGCCATTTCATTATATACATGTGATCTATGTTTCATAGTTTTTCCTTAAAGGTTAGGCTACATGTTTATAAGCTTCCGCTAGTTAATTAGTTAAGACTTCAATTGCATAACATTTAAGTTAGTAAATTTTTAATTAAATTTGATTTATGAATTTACAAAGGATAGGTATATGTTTATATCTACTTGAAAACTAATAATTAGTTGGTAAGTAATAAGATTATTAAAAAAACTGACTAATTCGTTATTAGTTCCTATATGGTGAGATTATGAATTAATAACGAGATTAGGTCGGGCGGTGCCCTAATTTGAGAAGGGGTCATTACACTTTGAGTCATGGGATGCCTTTAAGATAATGTTTTACCAGCAACACTTCCCACCTGCAGTGATGATAAGGTTGAGAAAGGAATTCATGAACCTGAGATAGGGAACTGATGAGTCAGTGATGAGCTATGGAGATAGATATGGCTATTTGAGGTAGTTTGTTGGGGATCCAGTGAGAGATGATTCAGATGATGTGTACCATTTTGGAGATGACTTGAGATCGGATATTGGATTTCATGTGGTTGGTTCAGTTGCCAGGACATTGAGGGAGATTTATGAGCATGCACTCTCTCACGAGACCTATTATTTGGGCAGAGTTGCCAATGGGACAATGCTAGTAGCAGTGTTGACATCTGACCAGGTTGTGGAGTATGAGAGGAGGAGATAAAGGGGCAAAAGACCGAGGAGAAGGGATAGAGGTTCCTTGGGCAAGGATATCTACAGGAGTTGTACCATATGTATCATCCCCTGCACCTAAGGGTGGGCAAACTGCTGTTTGGTGGTGAAAACCACCAAACCGCGACCAAACCGAGAGGCTACGGTTTGGTGATTTTCCAAACCACCACCAAACCGCGAACCACCAAAATCGTAACCAAATTGAACCGCGATTTACGCGGTTTGGTCAGTTTGGTTTCGCGGTTTTAAGGTATATTTTTTTTTAAAAAATGGTGGTCGAAAGGTGGCGGGGGAGGCGGGATTGGTGGGGGAGGCAGCCACTTGTGGTGGGACGCGTGGTAGGAGGAGACCACTAGTGGCGGGAGACAGCGATGGGAGGCACAACTGGTGCGAGCAGTGGGGTGGGAAAGGCGGGATTGGTGGGAGCGGTGAAAGGCGATAATGAGAGGGGCGGCGGCGGTGGGAGGCACAACTGAGAGGGGCGACTAGTGGGCACGGCGGTGGCGACTGGTGGCGGTTAAAGGAGGCGGCAAAGATTGGTGGCGGTGGGTGGAGGCGGGCATGCGGTGGTCTTGAGAGAGAGAGATGAACGGTTGAGGGAGAGAGAGAAACAATGGTCTTGAAAGAGAGAGAGATGAACGAATGGTAGAGAGAGAGATGAATGGTGGAGAGAGATGAACAGTTAAGAAGAAGTGTAAGTTGTTATAACTTTATATTGTTATGGTTTTAAGGAAATTAAGGAAAATTACTAAAATACCCTCGGTTTGGTGAAACCGCAATTTTCCAAATTGAAAACCGCGACCAAACCACGATTATGCGGTTTTTACATTTTTCAAACCGCGCCCAAACCGCGAGTTTTAAAAACCATACCAAATCACACGGTTTGGGCGGTTTTTTGAAAATCGCTGCCCACCCTACCTGCACCATTGCAGACTATGGTTGGTAGGCCTTCCTTACCACCACTAGTTACACCTGCATTGCCATATCCTACTACTACCACTTCTCCAGCTTTACCGACACCACCGGTGCCACATCTGCAGCAGCAGGGTGGTAGAGGCCGAGGCAAAGGTAGAGGTAGAGGTCAAGATAGTTCCCAACAGGAGCAAAGATAGGCACATGCCCAAAATTAGGTTTTAGGGTCACCTTAAATCTATCACTTGTTATAGGTATAGTCAGGTCGGGCATGGGATTAAAGATTGGCCACAATCAGCAGCCATGTTTCCACTGCATAGTCGAGAGGGTGTACACATGGTAGCACAGTACGATGCAGATGCCATACGAAGACTTATTGAGGTTATGGTTTCCATTTATGGTAGATAGTTATATGTTTGTATGATTCAGGTTTTACAATATCTTTCATTTCTGGTCGCATGATAGGCATCTTAGGGTTGACACCAGTTAGAGTTAGCGTACATTAGATTTTGAGTACTGTAGTCAGGGATAGAGTTTACCCTAATTGTCTTGTTGAGAGATGTCTAGTAGAGATAGGCAGGGTAGAGTTTCCTATAGACTTCAGGGTTCTCGAGTTTTTAGAGTTTGAAGCATTGTTAGGGATGGATTGGTTAGCAGTGTATCACGCTCATATCGATTTTTCAGTAAGACAGTGATATTTGAGATCTTTCGGCGTCTGATGTTTACGTAGAGTGTTAGTACACCATAGTAGAGAGTCAAGGACCCAGACTTGAAGAGATTCCGGTTAAGTGTGAGTTTTTGAACTTTCTTCCGAAAGACTTACCCAGTTTACCACCATTGAGAGAGAGATATTTTATCATTGAGTTGGTACCAGGAACTAGACCTATATCTATACCACCATACCGCATGGCTCTAAGAGAGTTGGAGGAGTTGTGGAGTCAGTTGCAGGATTTGGGAGAGAAGGGATTCATCACACCTTCTATGTCACCATGGGGAACACCGGTCCTATTTGTAAAGAAGAAGGACAATACTTTGAGAATGTGTATCGATTATAAATAGTTGAACAGGATCACAGTTAGAAGCAAACATCCCTTACCACGGATTGATAACTTATTTGATCAGTTGAGAGGAGCACAATATTTCTCCAAGATAGACATGCGATTAGGGTATCATCAGCTTAAGATTAGGGATAAGGATAGGTCCAAAATGGCATTTAGTACGAGATATGGACACTATCAATTTATAGTTATGCATTTGGTTTGACTAATGCTCCTGCCATGTTTATGGATTTGATGCATCGAGTGATAAGACCATTTATTGACTATTTTGTCATAATTTTGATCGTTGATATATTGTTATATTCGAGGACTCAAAAAGATCATCAGCAGCACCTTAGAGAGACGCTGCAGACTTTAAGGGAGCATTGAATTTATGCCAAGTTCAGTAAGTGTGAGTTTGGCTATCAAAAGTCAAGTTTTTGGGACATGTTGTTGGAGCAGTAGGTATTGCTATCGATCTAACTAGGATTCTAACTATTATAGATTATCCTGCGCCAATGTCTATTATGGAGGTCAGAGTTTTCTGGGGTTAACAGGATATTAACGCAGGTTCGTGAAGGGTTTCTTAAAGATCGTTTCAACGATGACCAGATTGATCCAAAAAGATGTCTGGTTTGATTGGTTTGAGGAATACAAGGAGGCTTTTGCTCAGCTAAAGAGATTGTTGACTACTGCACCAGTGTTGATATTGCCAGAGGCTGGATTGAGATTCCTGGTATATACAGATGCTTCTCATTTAGGTATAGGTTATATGTTGATGTAGGATAAAGACAAGGTAGCTAATGCATCTAGATAGCTGAAGATACATGAGAAAGATTATCCCACTCATTACTTAAAGTTGGAGGCAGTAGTGTTTGCTTTGAAGATATAAAGACATCATCTATATGGAGAGAAAATCACACTCTATACTAATCATAAGAGTTTGAAATACCTCTTCACATAGAAAGAACTTAACATGAGACAACACCGGTGGTTGGAATTTTTGAAGGACTTTGACTTTTCTCTAGAGTATCATCTTGGAAAAGCTAATGTGGTTGCTGATGCACTAAGTAGGATGCTGCTTTGAGATGCCAAAGTTGTTAGATGCCATGTGCCACATAAGTATGGATTACTCGAGGCAGCGACAATGATGATGTAGCTAGATATTCCTACCGATACTCAGGTGCTTATTTGTGCACAAATGAGGCTTTAGATATTTTTTACTCAGAGAGTATTAGAGGGATATTAAGCAGACATCTTATGCCCGAGATTCAGTGAGTTGGCCCACAGTACTGAGTGTACTGACTTAACTGAAACGACGGACCATCGTTTGAGATTTAGACGCAGATTGTGGATATCAACAGTGGTAGAGCTGAGAGATGGGATTCTTTAGGATTCACACCATTCTGGGTTCATTATTCATCTAGGTTGGACCAAAATGTACCATGATAAGAAGAGACGTTTTTGGTGGCCTTAGATGAAAATGGACGTATCAGAGTTTATCAAGAACTGTGGGATTTGCTAATAGGTGAAGGTAGAGCATCGTAGAACTAGAGGATTGTTATAGCGAGTTCCGATTCCACGATGGAAGTGGGAAGACCTAGCCATGGGTCTTATTAGAGGATTGCTGAGGACTTTCCATCGACACGATTCCATCTGGGCGATTATGGACGAAATTTACCCATTTCATACCAGTTGTAGCTCATAACACATTTGACTAGTTAAGTGTATTGTTCGAGAAATAGATTATTGGGCTGCATGGGGTACCATTGACTATTACGTCAGATAGAGATGTTATGTATACGTCCATGATGTGGCGGAGTATGCAAGAGCAGTATGGTACGCGCCTACAATTTAGTACAACTTTTCACCCTCTGACTGATGGGCAGATTGATAGGTTGATTTAGACTCTTGAGGAAATGCTCAGGGCTTGTGTATTTGAATTTGACGAATCATGGAAGGAGTACCTACCATTGTGTAATTTTGCATACAACAGCAGTTATCAAGCTAGCATTGAGATGGTACCATTTGAGGCATTATATTGCAGACTGTGTCGCTCACCATCTTGTTGGGCTGAGCCGGAGGACCAGGACATTGTAGGGCCTGAAATTGTTGTCGATCACACCGAAAAGGTATGATAGATTCGCCAGAGGCTTAAAGGAGCCCATGAGAGGCAAAAGAATTATGAAGACACATATCGTAGCGATCTCACATATGATGAGGGAACCTTAGTTTATCTAAAGGTTTCTCCTCAGATGGGTTTTCATAGATTTGGTCTGAAAGGCAAGTTAACACTGAGATTTATCGGGTCTTTCAAGATTAAGAAAAAGGTCAAAAAAGTTGCTTATGAGATTAATCCAGATGTTGGAGATTAATCCAGTGTTTCATATTTCTATGCTTCGACTAGCCAATTCGAAAGCAAGGGAGAGACTAACAATTTACTTGAGTTAGATTGATCTAAGCGAGGACATATCTTATGAGAAGCAACTATTACAGATCCTAGAACGGAGAGTACAACAATTGAGAAACAAGTATATACCAAAAATGTTAGGTGGCATGTCACGACCTAAATCTTTAACCCCATTTTAATTCCTTAATCAGGATCATCGACCCTTAACGTGGGGACCTACTCTGTGATACGTGCACCGACCGAGGCACATGGCCGAGGTATATCGTATTTTTGTATTGATGTGTGCCTAATGTTATGTATTTTGTAGACTTACTAAGTCGGTTTATACAGTTATAGGAGTCGAGACAAGAGCGGGGACACGCCTCGAGTAGCGTGCAAGCCGAGGAACCGGGTAGTTAACATTTTGGTAAGTCTTATTTAATACTAATATGAAATAAGGAATTACTTATAAGCCTATGGTTGTGTTTGTTAATGTAAATCAAATTAAAGGCCTATAGTTGAGTAAATTAAATGGAAAACATAAGATTGGTCTAGAGATACACATTGGCACATCTTGGAACTAGGTGAGTAATGAAATGGTGTCACTTGAGGTTGACTCAGGGAGAGTTAGTAGGATATATGACAAAGGTGGACCATTAGATATTCCTAGGGATACATAAATCCATGAAGATTAAGGGCTAGGTAGGAACGTCACCTTAATATATATTATTAGTGATCAAACAACACGCAAACCAAATCACTCATTCATTTTTGCTGGAAAAGAAGAAGGAAATGCTGGAAAGGAGTGAATCATCAAGGTGTTGATGGAATCCATTAGAGTTGGCGAGAAATTCTCAAGCTAAGGTGCTACATCAACTAGGTACACATCTTTTTAGTTGAAATTAGAACAAGTTCCGGTTTTAGGCTAATTTCAAATATAGATGATTGAGTATTTGCAATTAATTTATATTTTTAGATTCTGCATTTGAAGCTGATAATCTAGCTATATTGGAGTTCTTAATCTGGTTTTGAAATCATAAGGATATGAATTTTTGAAGTTGCAACACCAAAACTAGAATTCTGCATGTTGTATTAGGAATCGAACTGGTTAATTTGGTCATAATCTACCCATTTTAGATCTAAATTGATCCAAACCAGTGGAATTTGAAAGATTATTCAAAGATGAGTAACTTTGCTTGACTGAATGTATTTTGATTCAAATGTTTCTATGTCCAAACATGCTCTACAAGTAGGTGTTGGAATTAAAAAGGAAAGTTTAGAGACTAAATCTGTTAAGGGCATAAATCCCTAACTACTTATCCAAATGAGCTGATATTTTAGTATTTTGTATTTTTATATCGTTTCTGCCTTGTGCCCAAATATCACATTCTTAGGAACTATAGATTGGGTGAAATAGATTTTCTAATTCCATTGGTCGGATTAAATTCCAATTAGACCTATGTCTAGTAAAATCATGATATCTCCTTTATTCTAAATCAGAATTTTGCAAACGAAACCTTTCTGAAAAGCTAAGAGAGAGACCAACAATAATTGTACTGGTAGAAGATTTCAATATTTTGACCATTTCATGCCTAAAAACTGCGTAAAAATGTAGGACTGAAATTGAGACTTAATTTAGTCTTTAGGGACTGATTTAGGAAGATTGATTTAAAGTCTATTGAACCAATTTAAATACACAATAAACACCACTAAATTGAGCTTAAACTCACAATATTTGAACTAATGAGATACCAAACTTAGGAACCAAGAAAAAGGGTACGGGAGAGCGAATACAAGATTTGGAGTATCGGGAGGCCGGTAAAGCTAGGACTTTACGTTGTTGCTGTGAGTATACCCAATGACAACTTTACTGGGCATTTCATTTCTATTAATTGCTTTCCTTGCATAGTCCTTTTGACTATTTTGCCTTTGTATTCTTATATCATGTGCTCTTTGTGTCTATGCTCACTTGATGAGTCTAGTTTGCATGATATCCATTCATTTGATTTGATTCATTGATTTCATCCCATGATATGTCTATTCTTGTTGTTTTAAATGTGAATTGAATGATAAATAGCATGCTATTAGGCTAGTGAATATCTTATAAATGTTTAAGAGGACTTTTACTCCTTATTTTTTTAGGCGTCTAGATGTGCCTATGCCTTGACAATCCATACTTGGTATTTCTTGAAATTTAAAACGTAGCTTTCTCATTTAAGTCCCATACTCGATAGAGGTGTGCGCGACTCACGGGGTTAGAGTCCCTGGGGATGTCGGCACATGTTACCTGACACTGTACGACACTCGGGGTTGGAGTCCCTGAGGTGGTCTATACACGGGGGTTAAAGTCCCTGGTAACACTTGGGTTAGAGTCACTTGTGCTATATGATTATTGAGTCGGAGTGACACGTTTCACTGCCGACCAGACCTAAATCACCACTACTTAGCCTAGTGCTAGTATCACTTGTTTAACTCTGGTATTTACTCGCATATGGTTTATTTTCCAGTTTTCCCATTATATGCTTTTAAATACCATTTGAATATTTGGAAATGCAAGTTAAACTTGTCATCGAGGATTACTGTTTTATACTTGTACTCACATTTCTTTTTATGATGGTGGGTGCAGAGCTGTCTACCAGCAGGCGTGGCAAGGAGAAGATCGGCGATTAACCCTAAGCCCGTGATGCGTCACTGCATTGATTGTAGATGTTCTTTTGGTATTTTGATTGTATATGTTATATATGTTTTTCAAATACTATTTGGGTTGTATATTGGGTTGAGCGTCAATTTCCCCGACCTGACTTAGAATATTTTACCGTTTCACTGCATTCTGAGGACTTTATATATATGATGTCATTTCCTGGTTTTCCACACTTAGGATTTTATAAATGGCTGCCGCATAACCAATAAGACTTATGCTAAATAATTAATTTAATAACAAGTTTTAATTAACTCTAAATTTTATAAACTAGTAGGACTAGTGTATTACTTATCCTGAACACAAGAAAAGAGGCGTTTAGATTGTAAAGGCTGACTAATACGTAGTTGAGTTATGCATGGATGGGATTAGGGCTTAATTACAGGATTAGTCCTGACAGTGCCCTAGATTAGGAGATGGGCCATCACATGGCAGTTCCATGAAGACTCAAAACTCACTTGGGAATGGGAAGAGTATATGCATGATAGATTTTCGTACCTCGTCGAGTCGGTATAACTTTAGGTTAAGTTTAATTTCGAGGACGAAGTTTTCATGAAGAATTGTCACGGCCCAAGTTTCTAATCCTAGTTTAATCTCTTAATCAGGATCAAACGGTGATGTGAGACCCACACCGAGATGTGTCGTAATCGAGGCTAGGTGGCATAGGTAAATGTTATATTTGTTATGATGTATGCCTAGTGTATTGTATATGTGTAGACTACTAAGTCATTTTTACTTACGTATAGGTGTCGAGGCAAGAACGGAGATGCGCCTTTATATGCATACCGGCGTGGGACTGAGTTAGAGAGCAATGTTGTGAGTTGGTATAGGATTGACAGTGCTTTCATAAGTTATATAAATGTGGCTATGATTGGTTATGTATTAATACACTTAAGTTAGTAAGCTAAAACAATAGGCACTTAACATTTCTTGAGAAACGTTTTGGCAAATCTCAACACAAATTGAGTCACTTATTGGTCTCACTTGGCATGAGTTAGCAGGACATGTGTTAGTAGGTGAACCATTAGATAAGTCTCCAGATACGTGTGCACTTTAGGATTAAGGGGTATCAATAAACCATATCCAATTCATGACTATAAAGCTTTTGGTCAACACAAGCAACTTAACTCTTTCATTTTGAATTCTTAAGTGAGAAGCAAAGCTTGCTGGAGTAAAGAGAGTACCTAGAGAAGGAAGAAGAACAACAAATTTAGTGATTTGGTGAAGAAGAACTTAAGCTAAGCTAGTGTACATCAAGTAATGTAACGTTTCTACACCATAAACATAGCTCAATTCAATGAATTCATGTATTTGATGATATATGTTGTTGTTTTATGTTGGTAATGCTGTATTGGAACTTGGGAAGTGTGTATGGAGGTGTTCAATACATTAGCATAGCCTATGTGTGGAGAAGACTTAAAATTCTAGGTTCTACAACACATAGTGTGCTATGTAGGATAGGTAGCGTGCTACGTCAGTCATTAGCGCACTACATGCTATGACAACATAAAAAAATCAGCAAGTCTCAAGAGGTCCTTAAACACTATAAATGAGTCTAATATGCTAAGTAAAATTCCAAACACTCAATAACATATGATATGATGTGAACAACCTAGGGAAGTATTCCGGGGATTCAAATACAAGTTTCAAGGTGTTGGGAGGCCGGAGTAGCAAAGAAATTGCGCGGATTGTAAGTAAACTGATTGATATATTATTTTTGTTTCATTCCTATTCATATGTTCATTTCTAGTTATTTGGACTGAATTGTCTTTGTACCACTTATGCTATGACTTGTTGTTCATCTTCATTACATTAGGTTGCTTTCCTGGTATAGTTTGTTGATAAAATGATTTCATTGACTCCAATTCATGTGCTGTGTAATTATTGATTGTTAATACATGTGGTCAGTGAAATAGCATGCTATTAAGTAGGTGTCACATAGTATTGTAATCCATTTCCTTTGTGCATTAGATATGCAATTGCTTTATTGGATTCTCAAACCATGTTTCTTGAAATATGAACGTGGTTCTTGTATCTCGGGTCATTACATTATATAGGTCCATCGGACATACAACGGTCACTAGACTTCCAGGGTGATCGGGATCTTTCCATTATCTTGCGCAGCGCACGGGAAATGACTCTTGGGGTTGTTGACAAGCATAACTTGCATACCATACGGGGTTTGAGATCCGGGGTGGTTGGCAAGTATATATAGTAGGTGATTGGCACCAGCGAAAGGTTATAAAGGCAAGAACACCGCTAAGACCTTCACATTGATGTAGAGCTTAGCTGCATTTTCATATAGTGGAAAGGTTGATGTGATGAAGATCATGGCCGTCCAACCCTAGATCATTAAAACTTAGCCTAGCGTCAGTTTCATGTTGTTTAGCTGAAGTATCTCTTTGTATGTTCTCTTTACTGCATAGTTGCTATTAGAATTCTTTTTTATACTTGTTGCATAATTGGGAATGTGAACAAATGTCTCTATGTATTACTTTCTACTTTCCTGTACTCACCGTCTAGTTTGTGACGGTGGGTGCAGATCCATCGAGTAGCAAACCGTGCAAAGAAAAGATCGGCGACTACCTCTGAGCTAGTGGAGCACTGTTACACTAGATTTTGTAGGTTTGATTTTTGATATATTATTTTTATGTATATATGGTATATTTTTGGGGTAATATATTATGTGTTGAGTGAGTAGTACTTTGACCAGACACATGATGTTATATATCGCCGTTTCATTATATATATGCATATGACCTTTATTCCCTTGTTTTTCCACAATTGTTAGGCATTATGTTATAAGCTTTCGCTAGTTAGTTCAAACTTCTGCTGAATAAAATTTTAAATAAGTAAGTTTTTTAATTAACTCTGATTTATGAATGGACATAGGATATGTATAGGTTTACATTCATTAAAAAACTATGTAATAATAATTGGTAAGTAATAGAGTTTTAAAGAGGCTGACTTATTCCTTGTTTGGTCCTCTATGATGAGATTAGGGCTTAGTAACGGGACTAGGCTGGGTGGTGCCCCAATTTGAGAAGGGGTCGCACATATGCTTTTATTTAGTGTATGGAGTGATAGTAGAAACATCTTAAACAACACGAACCACAACTGACTCAGCTGCCACCTGTATTTGTAAGATATTCAACAACTATAACATTTTCACAACCAAGTTCTCAAACATATTTGAATCCACACATTGCAGATCCCTATTATCCTCATTAGATCCCTAACCTAGCTCTTGTTGTCCACTTATAATTTTCTGCTACAAAAATTGATGGAAACATGGTTCAACAAGACCATGTCAACCTATATCTCGATAATATAATACACAAATAACACATGTTATAAAGTTTTCAACTTTTTTAAATCCCCATTCCATCGTGTTACTTCCCAGCCAATCACTCAATAAACCTCAATCAACAAGGTTCTTTTAGAATCCTAGGCTCTAATACAAATATTGTCAGACCCAACTTAATAAGAGCATCTGACCGACCTAGATTACCTTAATCCATTGATAATCTAGCAGCCTCAAACTTTCCGTCAATAAATAATTAAAATTTAACAGAGTAATTATCAAATATGATTCTTTATAAACAACAATTGATTCTAAAGTGAATCTTAAACCTCAAAGTTCAGTAAAGATTTATTATATAATCCTCAAAAATTTCGTAAAATTGTTTGACCAACATCTCCTCTATTTCTAAGCCTACACCGAAAATCCCGATCTTCATAAATCTTCAACAAACCTGCTGAACTTAGTGGAAGTGCTGAAGGACTCACAATCTACCCCATAATAATATATATCACATTAATAACAATTATTTATTCATTCTAACCTATTTAGGTTTTCAAAATCGTTAAATCATAATTACCTAAGCTCCACTGCATTCCAATTCATCCTAAAAAATTATAACAATTCCAATCCATTTCAAAACCATTTCAACAGTTTCAAAAGAGATCCTAACCTCACATGAACCCTAAAATCTATTTATACAATATTTTATATTCAAAGAAATACAGACATAGAGAGAATGAAACTGAGCAAGTCACCAATAATCGGAAAGCTTTTCTTTTCCATTGTCGCCGCTAGAACCTATCATTACCCAAGTATCAAAATTCAACAATGTTAGATAAATAAATCTCATACTATCCAATACACTTGTAGTAATCAAATACATAATAATTCAAAGAATGCAAACAAACAATATAATCCATGGAATTTAAATACAACTGTGAATCCATTCCGTTTTTGTTATCCGACCAAAATCAAATAACGTTCTCCGAAAGTGGTAAGTAAACAATAATAAGGGCTCATGCACAAGGAGAATAACCGAATGAGACTCGTCCCTCTAAACACTAAGAGTATGATCTGGTTGAACGTGATATCATGATAACAACGTGATACAAAATATCAGCGACTCCATCCCTTGAAGCATAATATAGTGTTCAATAACCTCAATATAGACACTATAAGGAGACTCGTAATGCCTTATCCTCCCAAACCGTATATGCATGTATAAAAATGCAATATTAAGGATTAATGCAATTTATACGAAAATATAATCATACAATGTAAAGGCTACTATGGGATTTACTTAACTCTACAAACATTAATTTCAAGCTTAATTTTCAATGCTTCGGTGGCGTGGGATGTCACGGCCCAAATCTCTAACCCCCATTTTAACACCTTAATCAGGATCATCATCCCTTGACATGGGACCTACACCGTGACATGTGCACCAAGCATGTGGCCGAGGTATATTGTGTTTTTGTATTGATATATGCCTAGTGTATGTATTGTGTAGACTTACTAAGTCGGTTTGTACAGTTGTAGGTGTCGAGACGAAAATGGGGACACGTCTCGAGTAGTGTGCGAGCCAGGGAATGAGGTGGTTAGCATTTTGGTAGGTCTTATTTAATACTAATGTGAAATAAGGAATTCTTATAAGCCTATGGTTGTGTTTGTTATTGTAAATCAAATTAAAGGCCTATAGTTGAGTACATTAAATGGAAAGCATAAGATTGGTCTAGAGATACACATTGGCACATCTAAAAACTTGGTGAGTAATGAAATTGTGTCACTTGAGGTTTAGTTAGTGGGATATATGGAAAGAGATGGACCATTAGATATTCCTCGCGATACATAAATCCATGGAGATCAAGGGCTAGGAAGGAACACACCTTAATATATAACATTAGTGATCAAACAACATGCAAACCAAATCACTCGTTCATTTTTGCTGGAGAAGAAGAAGGAATTGCTATAGAGGAGTGAATCATCAAGGCGCTGAAGGAATCCATGGGAGTTGGCAAGAAACTCTCAGGCTAGGGTAGTACATCAACTAGGTCCACATATTTTTAATTGAAATTAGAACAAGTTTGGTTTTAGGCTAATTAAAGATGGTAGATGATTGAGTGTTTGCAATTGATTTATATATTTGGATTCCTCATTTCAATTTAATAATCCAGCAAGTTTTTAATTTGGTTTTGAAATCATAAAGATATAATTTTTTGCAATTGCAACGCCAAAACTAGAATTCTGCATATTGTATTAGGAATCAACCTATGTAATTTAGTCATAATCTGCTCATTTTAGATCCAAATTGATCCAAACTAGTGGTATTTGAAAGCTTATTTAAAGGGGAATAACCTTTCTTAACTAATGGTATTTTTATTCAAATGTTTTTCTGTCAAAACATGCTCTACAAATGCGATGATCTTTTAGTATGTTGTATTTGAATATAATTTCTGCCTTGTTACCAAAAATCACATTTTTAAGAACTATAGACTGGGAGAAACAAATTTTCTAAGTCTGCTGGTCGGATTAAATTCTAATTAGACCTATGTTTAGTAAAATCATGATGTCTATTTAATCTTAAATCAAGATTTTGCAAACTAAACCTTTCCAGAAAACTAAGAAAGGGACCAACAATAATTGTACTGATGGTGGATTTCGATATTTAGAGCATTTCATGCCGAAAAGTGCATTAAGATTTAGGACTAAAATTGAAACTTAATTTAGTTTTTAGGTGCTGATTTAGGAAGATTGATTTAAATCTATTGAACCAATTTGAATACAAAATAAACATACTAAATTGAGCTTAAACCTACTATATTTGAACTAATGAGACGCCAAACTCAAGAACCTAAGAAAAGGGTACGGGAGAGCGAATACAAGATTTAGAGTATCGATAGGCCAGTAAAGCTAGGACTTAACTTTGTTGTTGTGAGTATACCCAATGACAACTTTACTTGGCATTTCATTTCTATTAATTGTTGTCCTTGCATAGTAATTGTTTACTATTTTGCCTTTGTATTCTTATATCATGTGATCTTTGTGTCTATGCTCACTTGATGAGTCTAGTTTGCATGATATCCATTCATTTGACTTAATTCATCGATTCTATCCCATGCTATGTCTATTATTGTTGTTTTAAATATGAATTGAATGATAAATAACATGCTATTAGGCTAGTGAATATCTTATAAATGTTTAAGATGACTTGTATTCCTTATTTTTTTAGGTGTGTAGATATGGCTATGCTTTGATAATCCATACTTAGTATTTCTTAAAATTTTAAAAGTAGTTTTCCCATTTAGGTCTCGTACTCGATCGAGGTGTGTGCGACTCACGGGGTTAGAGTCCCTCGGGATGTCAACACATGTTACTTGAATCTCTATGACATTCGGGGTTAGAGTCCTTGAGGTGGTCTACACACTGGGGTTAGAGTTCCTGGTAACACTTGGGTTAGAGTCTCTTGTGTTATATGATTATTGAGTCAGAGTGACACGTTTTACCACTGACCGGACCTAAATCACTACTACTTAGCCTATTGTCAGTATCACTTGTTTAACTCTGGTATTTACCGCATATGATTTTTTTTCCAGTTTTCCCATTTGTATGCTTTTAAATATCATTTGAATATTTGGAAATACAAATTAAACTTATCATCGGGGACAAATGTTTTATTCTTGTACTCATCGTCTTTTTTATGATGATAGGTGCAGAGCCGTCTACAAGCAGGCCGGGCAAGGAGAAGACCGACAATTATCCTTAAGCCCGCGGCGTGTCACTGCATCGATTAATGGTCTTCTTTTGGTATTTTAATATTATATGTTATATATGTCTTTCAAATATTATTTTGGTTGTATATTGGGTTAAGCGTAAGTTTCCCCGACCTGACTTACACTATTTTAATATTTCATTGCATTTTGAAGACTTTATATATGTGATGTCATTTCCTGGTTTTCCACATATAGGATTTTATAAATGGCTTCTGGATAAGTTACTAATTGCTTCTGTATAATCAATAAGACTTCCGCTAATTAATTAATTTAATAAAAAGTTTTAATTAACTCTTAATTTTATAAACTGCTAGTACTAATGTATTACTTATTCTTAACATGAGAAAAAAGGCGTCTAGGTTGTAAAGGATGACTAATACGTAGTTAAGCCTTTCGTAGATACGATTAAGGGTTAATTACAGGATTAGGCCAGGCGGTAGGAGAGGGGCCATCATAGTTGGTATCAGAGACCAGGTTATTAGAACCTTAGGGATAAAAAAAGACAAAGCTTAGAAGTGGAAACCAGATGATCCTTGCCTAGAAACTATTTTGTTGGGGATTGAGTGAAGGTGAGCCAGGGTGTTTTCTTTATATACATGTTTTTTGCTATAAGCATAGGAATATAAGATAGGTTCCATAGTAGCTGATTCGCGTACAATTGTAAACATGCAGACACTGATGATAGATTCGCGCTATGCTGGAGACACAAGAGCTAGCGGCAGTCAACCTTCCACCGTATCAATTGACGAGTTTTAAAGGTTGTTTGACTAGGTGACCGCTCAGGAGCCACAGATCGCCGAGTTCATCACTTACATGTCGGCACAGATGACTGTACTAGTTTCGACCGCCAGTCACCACAACAACTACTACATCACCCCTGACCACATAGAATCCTACTACACCAGTACCACTCATAGAGCCAGTGGTACTACGTCCAACTGCACTATCGATCGTCACGGTACTAGTAGCCGAAGTAGTAGTAGACACGCCCACACCTGCTATATCTAAGATTACTGGCTTGTTGAGGGACGCCAAGCTTGTGAAGGAGTTCATTAGACTCAGGCTGGCGTATTTTCTTGGAAAGAGGGACCACGACAAGATCGAGAAGTGGATCCTATCGCAGGAGAAGCTGCATCTACTATTAGGTATTGAGGACAGACTCTAGCTAGTTTTTTCATACTACGCCTTAGATAAGTGTCCTGATGTTTGGTGTCACACTACAGTGGCGAGCTAAGGTAGTTTCACGTCAAGGGCAGACTTCAAAGTGGAGTTCTACAAGCAGTATTTTTTGGCGTTGGCATCGGGGCCCGCAGCTTGTAGGAGATCTATGAGAGAGCCCTCGCCTATGAGACTTATGAGTTGGGCAGAGAGGAGGAGAGAGCAATAGAGGGTCACGATCAGGGTTCAGACTACGACAAGAGGTGGAGGGGTAAGGGACAGAGGAGAGGGGACAAGGGTCCACAGAGGTGTAGGGCACCTGTTGCCCCTATTTCAACAATGCCCTACACACCTCACCCTATACCTACGTAAAATATGGCAGAGCTTCCTTGCCACCTCCCATTAGACAGGCATTGCCAGTTCCATCGGCACTTCGACAACAACAGCTGCAGGGTGGCCGAGATAAAGGCTGAGGCTGGGATGACCACGACAGGGTCAGCAACAGTTATAGGGATATGCGTAGCAGGCAGGGCAGCGTCGTTAGATCACTTGCTAGAGATGTGGTCAGGTAAGACACGTGTCCCGGGAGTGCACACAACCGACAACACATCCTTCACTCCAGGGCGGGGAGTGTTCACATGGTCGCATAGCCAGATGCTGGAGCGACACGCAGTCTCATCGAGGGTACAATTTTCGTTTATGGTAGACACTTATATGCATTATTTAACTCTGGATCCATTGTTTCTTTTATTGTTGGTCGCATGTTAGGCATATTAGGATTAACACTTGTTAGGCTTAGCGTGCACTACATTTTGAGCACCGCAGCTGGGGATAAGGTTTACCTTAATAGTCTAGTTCGGGGATGTCTGGTAGAGATAGGCATGGTAGAGTTATCAGTAGATTTTAAAGTCCTCGAGATGTGAGTTTGACGAGTTGATAGGGATGGATTTGTTGTCAGCCTACTATGCACACATCGACTGCCTCTGTAAGTCTGTCATATTTGAGATTCCGAGACATACGATGTATGTTCACCGAGGTAGCACATCGAAACTCAGCACCACGAGAGGTCGGCTTGCATTCAATGGAGATATGGAGAGTCTGGTAGCATTGTATGGAGTAGCAGAGAGTTAGGGACCTAGACTAGAGGAGATACTGGTTGTTCGAGACTTTCTAGATGTTTTCCTGGAGGATTTACCTGGATTACCACCACCGCGAGAGGTAGTTATCAAATATGACATGATATTAATTATTTTAGGTGTCATGTTTTGAATTGGGGACTTGGATTATAGTTTGCATCATGCTATTGGCTTGAATCTACATACCTTTGGAATGTGAATGCACTTGTTTTCCTTCATATGATATTCATTTCCCCGGAGTGTTTCTATAGTCCCAACTAGGGGCCTTATTAGGAAGTAATTTTATCAAATGCCCTAACAAGCTTGTGGTGCCACCGAAGGCGTTACTATCTAATGCCCCAAGATATTTATAGAGTTTTCCATCGAGGGCTTAACTTGTCTAATTGAATTCATAAGCATATCACTTAAAGACATGAGTTAGAGTTGCCTTCTCTTGTACTTTGGAGATAGAGAAACGTGCATCGGTGATGGCTTTGGAAAAACCTACAATTGGTTTGATGAGACTAGTAAGAGGACATATAAGACATGTATGTCATCTAGTTGTTTGCATCACCTCGAGGCTAGGGGAATTGGTCATCGAGTTCTTACTAATAACTATTATGCATTGAATGTAACCACGAATTTATATTATTATCATGTTTTATGGTATTTCTTTTAAAGATCCCATTAACATGACTTAATTGATTTGAATATGATTTATGAATCTTGCTTCCATGTTATAACTTAATGCTTCTCTAATTGATTTCAATTCATGATATCTTTTGCATGCTTATTAAGTATTACTAGCGTATCTAATAGTTGAGCGAGTTTTCCACTTATTGAGCTCCATTGTCCCTTTTAGTTACCCCATTTACATGTTAGGACAATCCACATTACCGTTAGATCAAGGCAAAAGAGAGGCAATAGCTTGAGGCTTCTACTTTTTACGTGAGCTATTACTATTATCTATTTATGTTGTTTTAAAACTATTCAATCTATGTTTTATTAAAATAAGTCTTTTGAATGGATTGAATAATATTTTCTTTAAGTTTAAACATCATTTTAGTAGCTGAATGACTTTACTTCTATAAAGGAATTGAGAACCCATTTATCCTTTCATAGTACATCATTTGGATTTCAATTTTATTTAATTTCGCAATCATTTATCCATAAGCACTAATTTGATATTCCACATGTTTTTTTGGCGTGCCAAGCCGTTTGATCGGACTTGATTTGGGTATTGGGCATAGTTGGTGATATGGGTCAAGCGAGCTAGCCTTATGTTAAGTAAGGGTCGTCAACAAATAGATCATTCTCCAACACCATTTGCAGTTCCTCGATCTTCATATTATCGATTATGAAGAATTGATCATAGTATACCACCCATCCAACTATACATACGAATGTTGCTCACACTTCCCAATGCAAATGCCTTGGTGCCATCCCATATCATGACATCGAATCTCTTCGTATTGGTGAACTTCTGGTTGGTGTTCTGAAAGAAAGAAAGAGGCATTGCATTGATTTTAGATCTTGAGTCTATTAATGTATTCTCATGTACCACAGCTGCTATCTTTATTAGAATTTCAAATGCCCTTAGGTCCCCTTGTCATTTAGGCATCATTAACGCGACCTTCTTCATCGAGGTGTTCTTAAGTT
This sequence comes from Stephania yunnanensis, assembly GCA_039657365.1. Taxonomy (NCBI): domain Eukaryota; kingdom Viridiplantae; phylum Streptophyta; class Magnoliopsida; order Ranunculales; family Menispermaceae; genus Stephania; species Stephania yunnanensis. The sequence goes on along the minus strand of CM077583.1, from coordinate 34,819,319 downwards.
TCCTTGCCTTAATCCTCAATATTGTTGCTGCATCTAGCTTATTCTAATTATCCTTTATTGATTCTTGCATTGCTTTCTGTTTGGGCCTCCATTCCTTCTTAGCTTTCCCTAAGCTTTAGAACATAAAATACGTTGTTGAGCATCTCTAATTGACTAGATGGTCAGTTCATAGGCTCCATATCCATCCCATCTTTCGCAGAATCCTCAAAGTTCTAGTAGTAGGGCTTCAACTTTTGTCCATTTACTTTGAAAGTCTTCCCTATGTCCTTGCTCTATATTCGAATAGTATAATGAAATAAAATATTATTGACAATATAAGGTCTCATCCAGTGAAACTGAAATTTTCGCTAACAAATTTCGAGTCTAGAATTGAAAAGGTATTTTTGACAATCATGATAGTTTTTAACTGAGGCTATCGAGCGCATACAATAAATTTTCCACCTTTATTATACTTTTAGATTTTGTAGTATTTGTAAGTGGGATCATTTCCATTAGGATTCTGCAAATTCATTATGTAATGCCCAAAATTTGGATAATTAGTCCCATTATCAAAGTAATTTGGTAAATATACATTATATGTGTGAAATGGTGTGAATAATGTATGTATAATATACTATTTAGTTGATGTAGGTAGGAATATAAGCCCAAGTGAATGGAAATAAGCCTTAAGGACTTGTAAAAGAAATATAACAAAGAATAAGCACAAATTGATAATTAAACACATATAAAGGTTTTATGCAAAATACAATGAAGGATGAATTTCAGGTGGACACTAGGATCAGCCTGGTACCTAACCCATCAAGATGAAATGTAGGGTTGTGATTGGTCAACCTAACCCTAATTTCATTAATAAGTATTTAAACCAAAACTAGGGCTTAGAGCCACTTTTGAATGGAAATCACTTCGTAGAGAAATTGAGGAGGAACCTTAGAAGACTTATTTAGTGGATTTGGTGGAGGAGAGAGAATTCTCATCTAGATCTCATAAAGCAAGGTAAATACTTACCTGTACTTCTCTAATTTTATCAATTCAATTTGCATATTCAATTTTGGGTTGAAATCATGGTTTCTCTTAGGGTCTTAAGATGGAAGATGAACCCCTAATTTTTGATTCATAACTTGAGTTTTAAATGATATTTTATGTATTATTTTGATCATATTTGGAGTTGCCAAATCTATGTGTTAATGGTAGATTTGTGGCTTGGATGCGTTCTTTGATTGAATGGTTATGATCTTGTGGTTTTAAATGATATTTTATGTATTATTTTGATCATATTTGGACCCGAGGGGGTCGGCGTGAGTTTTTGGGGAATTAAGAATTAGGATTCGGATATGAAATTCTTAATTCATGGCCAACGTCGCGCCAGCGCCTCGCCTACATGTGGTAAGGCATTACCCTCAATGCTGGCAATGCATTCATAAAAGTTGATGTAGTGATTCCCCAATGTCGTGGCATGTAATGTACAACGTAGAAAAATCAATGGGATCAATTTGGGATTTTTCTTCGAAACAAATGATTTTGCCCTAGTGCCTTTTAGGTAAACCCAAAACATGGGGATAATGCTTGACATTTCTTTTATGAAGGCATGACATTGATTCGAGAAAGGGTTTTACATTGTTTTCAAGATATTAATATGAATTGAGTAAACTTACCTGAAATAAAATATATGAATAATAATAATACATGAACCTATACCAATGTAGATACGAGGAGAACCAGATAGGAACTTTGAAGTTAGGATTAGACAAGATAGCAGTGTTTCGAGGTAAGTCATGCTAAGATTTATGGTAATGAATTGTTGATCTTTTGCTTGGAATAAAATTTAATATATCTTGTTGCTTTTGTTTTATTCTTGCCCTTTTGAGCTTTTTATTTATGAATGCTTATGAAATTGATATTTTGAAATGAATAATTATAATGGTACCTCGGACAGGAGAGCTAGTGGCCCCTGGTCATCTGCCTTCGCTATTATATGATACATTTGAAGGCAAATTTTAGCGGGTGGGATCATGATTATTCTTAGACACTATTGAGGCAAGATCATATTTTGAGACTTTTGAAGATTGTCGGTTGTCACATCACACACTTTATTTTGGGTTTCCACTTCTTTAAATTAATAGCATTCGTGTTATCATTGTTATCTTGTTGACTATCTTGTTCGGGCTTTGCTTATGGTATCTTGCATAATATATTACGCTCGCTTATATTATCCTTTCATTCCCGTAATGATAGTAGGATTTGTCAATAACCTTGTCATGTGAGTTATTATGCATGAGGTTTTACTTGGATGACTGAAGGAATAGTAGGTTTCTAGTTTACTGAGCCCATTGAAATATTACTCATCCCACTACTTTTTCCCCTCCTGGTACCTCCGTTACTACTAAGGATAGAGGAAAGAGCAAGGTCATAGCATAAAGGCACTTTTCTTGTTTGCAAGGTTGTTTATTTATATTTATTTGGTTTTCAAACTTTTTATGTAACAAAAATGAGATTTAATTATGGGTAGACTTTGTGAAACCCATAGCCTAGTTGTTTAACTTCGTTAAAATTTTTATTTAACTCCACACCTACTAGACTCAGAGGACATTTATTCCACATTTTTTATATTTCTTAGTAGTCTATTTGAAGATTGTCTTGTAATACCAGCATAGGTTAAAGCTTACTAGATTAATGCCCTACTCGCTGGGTTATTCAGAGTGGTTTGCGATGGTTTAGAGCTGGCAACCATGGTTGTAGGAATTGGGGTCGTCATAGTTAGTATTAAAGACTAGGCATTAGGTCCTAGTTAGTATCGGTTAAGAGTATACTTGAATATTTATATCCAAACTCCTGGTATTAGCATCATAGTTGCTATTAGAGCTGTAGATAATAAAGCCTAAAGGGATAGTGTGTAGGGTTATCCAAATTCCTGATACCAACATCACAGTTGGTATCAAAGCCTAAGTGCCAGAACCTAGGGGATGTTAGTTAGGTAAAATATTAGGGAATTCCACAGTTGTTATCTAGTTTTTGCATTACTACCTAGAAAAGATCACTGTTGATATAATGACCTTATATAGTAGAGCCTATAGAGAGAAAAAATAGTCCAATTCTAAAATTGGGAGTAGGACTCAGTAAATATCATCGATAGTATCTAAATAGTATCTAACTTAAGTCATCTTAAGTTTAGTAAGTCTTTGAACTTAGGAAATGTTAATCATTGTTAATTAATAGAATCATCTGCAAAGGCTTATGGTTTGCATTTACTTTATGCACAAGTGACCAAACTTAAGGTCCAAATGAAATTTAAAATGAACAAGTATATGTTATGATGCCATGTGGTTATGTATATGAATCTATATCATTACTTGTGTTGTTCACTGATCTTCACCCCTATGTAAATTTTTGAAACAAACTCCTTGAACTCCTCATAGTACATAATGAGTACTTGAGATGGAAGTTCCTATGGTTTGAGGATTACTACGAGTCCATAAGGGACTCGTGATGGACAGTGGCGTGCTTAAATAGAGTGCTAGATGACCAAAATTACTAAGAATCATTGCAAGATGCTTAAGGACATGTTTGCGGTATGGGAATCAAGATGGCTGAGAGTAATCATAAGGCATTTGATAAGTTATCTACATCACATGACTGATGTACGACATAGATAATGGATGCCATTAGTAGTCTTGAGGTTTCGGTAGCCAGTATAGCTAAATAAATCTGGGAAGGAGTACATGTTGTTGTAGAGCCAAATGATGAAGCCACGTGATAGTATTGCAGGTACAGTTTACATTTATGATAATGACATGCATAACTTGTTTGATTCTGGTTCTACAGTGTCATTTCTATCTTGTAAAATAGTTGAGGACTTAGGACTAAAACCAGTTAAAGCTAGTACAATTTTGATTTTGAGTACGACTGCTAGTGAGAAAGTATATTCTAACATGGTTTGCGAGGGGTGTTTGATTAAAATTGGGAATCACATCTTATCACATGATTTGCTATTTTTAGAGTTCTTAGAGTATAGTGCCTTACTAGCGATGGATTGGTTAGCTACTTACCATGCTAGTATTGATTGTTTTCGCAAGAAGTTTACTTTTTGGATTCTCGGTATACCACCGTTCAGATATAAAAGTCGCACACCTACCACAGTTGCCACTTGTGGGAAGGTAGTAACTGTTAGTATGTTGGAAACTCTTATAAGTTTGAAAGCCATGAAAGAATATGGTCTTAAAGTCCCACTTGAACAAATTTCGGTGGTTAGAGAATTCCTGAAAGTCTTTTCCTTAGACATGCTTGGAGTTCCTCCACCCTAGGATATTGATTTTATTAATGACCTTGTACAAAACCTATATCCATACCACCATATAGAATAGCACCTAAAGACTTAGCCAAGTTGAAGACTCAACTAAATGAATTGATGGAGAAAGGCTTTATTCACCTATTTATGGCACCTTAGGGAGCACCGATGTCGTTTATGAAAAATATGGACATTATTTCGCGGATGGCATTAACTATGAATAGTTGAATAGGGTGACCATTAGAAACAAATACCCATTCCCTAAGATCGATGATCTATTTGATCGGTTACAAGGAGCGAAGTTAGTTTTGAAAATAGTTTAGAGGTCGAGGTATCACCAGTCGAGAATACAGAGGAAAACATAAAGAAAACTGCTTTCCGAATGAGATATGGACATTATAAGTTCATGGTGATGTCATTTAGACTTACAAATATGCCAATAATATTTATGGATCCTATGCACTAACTTTTTAGGCCTTATCTTTATAAGCTCATCATTTTCTTCATCGATGCTATCATATGACTTATTCCAAGAGTTAAGAAGGGCATGGGAGACATCTCAAAGCAACCTTGCAGACTTTGAAGGATCACATGTCGAATTTACCAAATGGAAGCTTTAGGTCTCAGAGGTACAATTTGTAGGTCACGTGGTGAGTACAGAAGAGATTTCTATAGTTCCAGCTTAAGTTGATGTCATCACAAAATGGCCACAACCTACCACGGTGATAGAGATTAAATTTTTTTGGGATTAATGGGTTATTACCAAAGGTTTGTAAATGAACTCTCAATGATTATAGAACCAATGACAATGCTAACTCAGAAAAATGGGAAATTTGAGTGGATAGAAAAATGTAAGAGTGCTTTTAATGAATTACTAGACAAGCTAACTTCGACACCTATATTGGTACTTCCATAAATGAGCAAGGAATTGGTTCTTTATATTGATGCTTCGAAGATCAGTTTGGGACGTGTTTTGATGCATGAAGGAAGGGTAATTACCTATCCCTCGAGATGGTTGAAGATACATGAAAAGAAGTACCTAACTCATGATTTGGAGTTAGCAATAGTCGTGTTTGATTTGAATCTATGGAGGCACTACTTGTATGGTGAAAGGCTCGGAATGTTCTCATATCACAAGAGTTTAAAGTACTTGTTTACATAGAGCGAGTTGAACATGGCAAAGACGTTTACTCGAGTTCTTAAAAGACTTATGTTGGGTTTTCAGGGTTCATACGCATCAGAAAATTCAATTTTGTTTTGAAACTCCCTCGACATGATAAAAAATAAGCTCCACTAAACTAGATCTACAAAAGTAAATGAACCTTATCCATGATTTTCTTCTCTGATTGTTTAATCTCCAAGATGTTCAAATGTGTATCCTCTATCGAAATCCATTCACGAACGGTGACCATAATTTGGAGTGCTAGCCCTAAGAGTGATAATTTCTCAAACAAAATTCAGAGAACTCAAAAATAGAAAACAAAATCATTGTAGATAAGCTCACTTAAAAAACCTATTCACGTGACAACTATTCACTTAAAATCATTACTCGTGGCCAATTGAAATTGTGCAAAGACATTTTTGTGTGTGACTCAATAGGTTCATGTGATTTTAGTAGTAAACCAAAAACTAATTTGGTATACAAGTCATAAACAATCTCTAGTAAGACATTATGACTAACCATGTAGCATGAATATAAAAATTAAAACAGCCTAAAGAATAACATATACCATATCCTTTTGTCGTGATATATCCTTTGATTAAACGTAACACATGAAAAGTTACCTTTAATGATCAATCATGCTAGTTTCAATCTTTAAGAAAATTGAAAACATCCACGTTACATTGATTATATCAATTCACAAGGACATGACCATTATCAATTTACAATATCGAGGGATCCACTGATATATCTCTATATGAGAGGGACAAATTCGATCTTGATGACATACCTTTAGCATTATTCATATAGTAACCAATCAAAATCTTTATAATCATTGGATTAAAGAGAACGTTCGATTGTGTCAAATCACAATGATTGTAATATGAAGTCTTTGGTAATCTCAAGTCGAAAGACTGAATGATATAGCTATCATGAGTAACACCTATGACTTAATCTATATGGTATTCTCATAGCGGGTTGGTCTAATACCTTGTTCCCTTGAATATACTCATGATCTCGATTCGTATTTCTATAAGCATGACAAGTCAATATTTAGACATGTTTTATACTGAAATTTAGGTTGATTGTAGATTAAAATGATGATATTACACTGAGTATTCTCTTATTTTTGTAATTTCAGGATTTAATAAGAAAAAGTGAATAAATGGAAGAAAATGGGATTATACATGAAGAATTTGGTCATGTGCTAGAAAAAATGTAGGAAAAAGGTGCAGTGTAGTGCAACAAAAAGCCAGTGATTTCCTAACTAATCCAAATTGCACAAGATTTGCTAACTGAATAGGTGAAGCACAAAAATAATTTTTTAAAAGATTTTCTCATTGATTTAAACACAAAACCGATTTGCTGAGAATTCGTTGTGGTCGGTGATGAGTTTTTTAGATAAGAACAAGGAATGTAAGTTTATCTATAATATGCACACATTATGAAACTAAAAATAAGACCATGTGGCTTTACAATTAAGTGCCCTCTATTAGCCATTATTAGTTATAAAGTATTTTAAATTATGTTTTAGTTTAGTCCATTGTTCATTGCTTTTGGAGACTATTTAGAGATTCAAGTCTTATTTAATAGATGTATTTTATATAATGTCTTTCACTTTTTTTTGCAATGTTTCTTATTAATATATATATATATATATATATATATATATATATATATATATATATATATATATATATGAGTAGCTCATTAATCTAAGCAAAAACACTGAACATGATTTAAACCGAATTGCATGTTACTTATATTTATGGAATATAGTGCTTAATGCTTTAAATCTATTCATTCACAACAATCACAATTTTAATAAGTTGTTTTTGCGTATTACAACTAATGATTTTTTATGTTTCTTAGTATAGGGTATCTAAATCTATGTCTATGATTATCAACAACAATTATAGAATTAGTAACTAGGATTACTCTATATATCAAAATTACCTAAGTGGATGTTCAAGGTGATCGTGTTCTAAGTTATTTATTGACTAGCATATTTTAGTTTTTTATTTGGTTTAGATTAGGCACGATTTTCATGGAGTGTTAATGCTATCTCAAATTTTGGTTTATTGTGTTTTATGTAATAAGTAGAATTACAATGATAACAATATGATTTTTCTCATTGAATATAGGAAAATCGATGGCTAGCTAAAAGCTATTAACCTATTATGATATTGGGTTTAGTGAACTAAAGATCCCATGATATAATTATAACTAGTATGTTATGTTTGTTAAGTTAAGTTTGAATGTTCAGAGGTATTCCAACTTAATTTCATTATTTAAGAGGTTTTGTTTAGAAGTTGATCTTATATTGGTTACTTGATTTGATTAGGTTAGTTTAGTTAGTTTAACTATGTTAATTTAAATACATAGTTTAATTAGATAGAGTTTAATTATTGTTTTAATTAAATTAATTAAAGTAAAATAAACAAAATCATAAAACCTACTTTCTTAGAGAAGTTTACAAAATCCCTATGGAGATGATATCTCGCTTATCATTACTAAAAGTTACAAATATATGGAAAATTCATTAAGCACGCTTGACACGTTTCGATTTTTGGCACTGTTGCTAAGGATTTTTAATATAATTTCTTAGGAATCTTTCTCGTTGTATGTCATATAATATGATAGAAGACGAGCAAGAACTTACTTTTAGGTAATATGATAAAAATGTAGCGGCTTATGAGCCAATATGCATTGCTTTTCCAATAGAATTCCCTGACTTTGAATTAAATTTCGGACTCATCAAATCTTTAACACACTTTCAAGGTGAAGATGATGTAGACCCTCAAACATTTATTATGAACTATATATATAGAGTAAATGTGATGAAACCTAAGGATGTAGAACTTGAGTATGTGAAACTGAAAGCTTATCCTTCTTCATTAAAAGATCAAGCTGTAGATTGGCTTTTTTATTTTCATCCGAATTCCATAACCACTTGGTTTGAAATGTTACAAGCTTTTATAGATAAATATGTTCCAGCTATTAAAATCATTTTATAAAGATAAAGAAATAGTAATGCTATGATGGTAACTGAGGAGACCTTTGGTGAGTTTTTGGATATGAATCAAAGATTGTTATCATTATGTCCATAACATGAATTTACAGAAAGAGCTTTAGTGAAATATTTCGATGAAGGATTAAACCATTTAGAATAAAGATTTTTACACAAATTATGTGGGCAATCTTTATTCGAACTAACACCTACTTTAGCTATAGAAGCTATTAACAAAATGGCTGAAAAATCTAAGCAATATGATGAAAAGAATAGACCCATGAAGGAGATACTTTATCAAGAGAAGAAAAGAAAAGTGAACACATCGGATGATAAAATTGATAAATTTAAAAGCATGATTAAACTATTATTAAAAAATAGATAAACCCAAGTGAAACCTTGTGCTTCTTGTAATAACAATAATCATCTTGATAATGAATGTCCTTTAATTGATGAAAAATATTGAAAAAGCTAATGTCACGATGAATCATTATGGTGGATTCAGTAAACCTAATTATAGCTTTAATGACTATACAAGGAAATGATCTAAATAACAAGAGTTGTCAAAGGTCTAGGTCACATGCATGGAATGAAAGAACCATTCTATTAGAACATCCAAACAAGGAGCAAGATAAAATAATCCAACTCTTACAAGGTGATACTAATGAATTGAAAACTCAATTAATTCAAATGAACCAACAACTTAATACATTCACTAATCAAACTAAAGCACCTACTCAAATTATTCCTACAAGTCAAGCACAAGTTAATGCTTTATTTAGTGATAATGAGAAAGACACACATATACCTAAAAAGATACCTAAATAGGGTATTAAGAAAAAGAAAAATACAAAAATCTATTGAAGAAGAAGAAGAAGAAGAAGAAGAAAAAGAAGAAGAAGAAAAGAAGAAAAAGAAGAAGAAGAAGAAAAAGAAGAAATAATGGCTAATTTCATTCCTACTAGAGAATGGATGGCTTAACAATTGAAATATATACATTTTCCTAAAAGGCTATACCCATGGTATTGAGCTAGAGTTGAAGCTTATAAAAAATCTTTACTAAAGTTTGAAATAGTTAATGAAGAGAAAATTGATAATATTCATGATAATTTAAATAGAGATATGTATTCAAATTCTACTATTCCACAACGATTAGCTGATGGTAGGAAGGAAGAAAACAATAAAGGCATACTTGAAGCATTTACGAAAATAGAAATCAATAAACTATTGACGGAATCAAATAAGCAATTTTCCAGCTATGATAATGTTTTGAAAGAATTATTTAAATCTTAGGATAAAGTTTTAAAAGTATTAAAGGAAAACTTAGGACAAAAGTCGTCTACTTTAATTAAAAAGAAAATACCAGAGAAATGTCCTGATCTAGGAATGTTTAGAATACCTATTGCAATAGGAACTTCTTCTATAGACTTTGCTATGTATGATCTTGGAGCATCAATTAATGTAATGTCCCTTAAACTCTATGAATCAATTAAAATATGTTTGTTAACTAATATAACTATTAATCTTATTTTTGTCGATAACATGGAAGTTAAACCTTATTGTTTATTAGAAGATGTTTTAGTAAAAGTAGATGACTTAGTATTCCCAGCTGAATTTTATGTCATAGAAATGTGAGACTAAATATCACCTAATTCTCTATCTATATTGTTAAGTAGACCTTTTCTTAAAAGTGCTAAGGCTAAGTTAGATATCTTTGAAAGAACTATGTCTATGGAATTTGAAGACAAAATTGTCACATTCGAATTAAATAATCAGGATAACAATAATGATTCTAATGAATTGATTAGCGAAATTTAGGATAATGATTCTTTAGAATTAAGTCCTTATAATAGTCTAAATACCGAAGTTTATGCAATCAATGCAGTAAAGATGGAAATCAAAAATGATATTTCAAAGAAGGAAGAAGTTTAAGAAACTCCAAATGATAAGAAAATAACATAAGAATGGAGAGTTCGACAACCAAAAAATAAGAAAAATACTATCAAGCTAGAAGACTTATGTGTTAAAAACATATTAAAAAGAAAATGCTAAGTTCAAATCTTGTAACGTTACATGATCTTGGAGGGACGAATTTAAATATTAAAACAGTACAAGGACTAAATTCTATCAATTTTTTGTCAAGAAATGTTCTTATATATTTATATTTGAAAGAAACACCATAGAATGAGGGTAAGACCACATACTTGAATTGTGATTACATAAAACCAATTTTGCAAGGGCATCAGCGCTAGCATTAGCTGTGTTTCAAGGCCTCAACAACCGTACTAGCATCTCAGATGTGGTACTCCCTACAAACGATTATCCTGCTTTGATCGCCGAATCTGAAGCTGCAAGGACCCACCCAATTCCCGTCTCTCTTGAACCTTTGTCCATTTCTGCATCAATAAAAAAAGCCAAGTCCTCCATATCTCTTCCTCCTTGGTCTTAACCTTGAATCACCACTAGATTGGTCTTTATTCATTCATCATACCTAGCCACTTAAGCTGCGACGTCTACAATGATTCTCTCAGGAGCCTTATTCCTACCCTTAAAAACATAATCATTCATGTCTTCTATAGCAACAAAGCACGAAAAGCACACCATTGCAGTAATTCATTACCTCTAGGCGACTGTGCACTTTTGGATAATAGGCTTTCCGAAACTTCTGCAACACTAGTCGCCTTCACTGCATCACATCGAAGACCCCATGGAGCCCCGAACCATACTACCTTTGCGAACTCACATTGATATAGTAGATGCTTCGGTGTTTCCATACATTTTTCACAAACTGGGCAAAGTGAATCCTGAGTTATCTTCATTTTCCACAATGATAGCTTAGTGGGAAGTCCCTCTTGAATACTACGACATAAGAAGAACATCACTTTTCTAGGCGCTTGAATTTTCCATACCTCTTTCCAAAAACTGATACTCTCACTACCCATAATACCTACCCCTCTCGCCATGCCCCTTCGAAAGCCTCTTTATCTAGCAATACAGCTAAATTGTATGCAGATTTCATAGTAAACATACCTGACTTTTTTTATTCCATACAACTCTATCAACGCGTCCTTCTTGACTAATCGGAGAAGCCAAAAATGTACTTAACTTCTCTTTACTGAACATTTCCTTGACAAGATCCTTATTCCACCCCCTCGAGATAGGATTAGTATGGTCGCTCTCCCATTCCAGACCATCTTTTCTTGGTGAACAAAGTTTGGTTCTTTCCTTTTTCATGGCCCAGAAGTCATCCCAAATCCTAACTTTCTCCCCATTTCCAACTCTCCGACATAGCCCTTTCTAAAATAGCTTCCTTCCTTCCAAAATTCCCCTCCATGTCGTTATGGTCTATTCCCTAAATCATTTAACTTAAATTCTTTCCCAAATAAATATTTACTACTAAAAAATTCACATAACAGCTAGTTTTTCTCATTCATGATCCTTCCGGCCTATTTTGCCAGGAAGCTGATGTTAAACAACTTTAGGTGTCTAAACCCCAACACTCATTCACCCTTTAGTTTTGCCATGGAATCCCAAGAACACCAATGAACACCTCTATCCTTATCACAACTTCCTCACTAAAATCCTTCCATAGCCTGAATAAGTGCTCTAACCGTACTTTTGGATAACAAAAATACTACCGTCTGGTGATTAGGGATAGCCTGTGTAATAGCTTTTAGAAGAGTTTCCTTACCAGCTGGTGATAGAATCTTCTCCCTCCACGTTAGAACTCTCTTACTCAATCTTTCCACAATTCCATCACACATTTCTCTCATAGTTTGGCCAGCAACCATCTGAATTCCCAAATATTTATCTAGTCCCCTAGAGGATTTTATATTCGGCTTCTCTTCAATCATTTTTCTTATGATCAGTGATATGCTTTTGCTAAAATGAACAGAGCTCCTATGAGGATTTACCTTTTGGCAAAAAATCCTCGAGTAGGTATAAAGGGTATGACTAATTACTTCAATAGTAAGTATACTTGCCATGCAAAAGAATCAAGTGTCATCAACAAACATTGGATGATAAACAGATGGATACCGAGAATTAAGCCTAAACTCCTTGAAAAGCCCTTCTCTCTCATATATACTTAGTAGGAAGGATAGAGCTTCTGTACAAATTATAAATAAAAAAGGTGAAAAGGGATCTCCTTGACGAATACCTCTTGAGGGATTAATCTTTTCATTAACTGCCCATTTACAACCACCCTATATGAAACTGATATGATGCACCACGGAATCCAATACTTCCATTTTTTTTAGAACCCCAATCTTCTAATGAGAATAAGGATGACAAATAAAGAAATATAACAATCTTTGCTATTATCAATAGTAAGAAATTTGAGAATATCAAATATGACTCAAACGCATCATATAACATCCTACCTTTCTATTATCTTTTAGAATACAATTTTCCCAGTAGGAAATATGATAAAGATCATAACATTATAGTTTCTTCTGCAGATGTATCTATAATAAAGAATAAGGGTATACTTAGAGATGTTGAAGTTAAAATTGGAAATTCTAGTTTGTTGTTAGATTTCATTATTCTGGATCATATACTAGAAGATGATGTAATTATTACATACCGGGAACCTTTCTTTACAACTACTAATGCATCATTTGACGCAGCTCAAGGAACTATCAAAATAATAGTTGGGAATGAGGAGATTGTTTTTAAATGTGATATAGAAGAACAACTTCTTAATTTAGAACTAGATTAGGACTGCATCGTTCAATCAAGCCGACGAGAGTAAATAAAAACACTCTATGGGAGACAACCCATAATCTATCTTTAATTTATGTTTTAGTATTAGAATTAGTTAGTTGTTTTTATATTCTCTCAACTTTTGTCCCTTATTTTGCAAATATTTTAGGAATTTCGATTCCAGAATAATTTAATGTTGTGGGGATTGATCGAGCAAATGTCTTTCCGTATTATATTGTCTTTATGAATTTTATATTCATTGGCTATTTCATTAATAAAATAATGAAATTATTGTTTAGCGCATATTATACTCAAATTCTGATAATTTTTGGAAATTCTACGTTATTATTGATGTTTAGATGTGAAATATGTTAAAGACAATCAATTAAATTGAAAAAAATAGTCAAACATATCTGGCGAATTCTCAGCAATATGAATTAATACTAGCAATCGCTTGTAAAATCAATAATAGATTATAGAATTTATTGAAAAATTCAAGTTAGCATTTCAACAACAAATCCACCTTCTAACTGAAAATTACTGAGCAAATCGGTGGGTTATAGAGCCTTTTTCATTGATTTAGGTAGAGAATAGTCAGCGATTTCACTGAAATAATGATTTGCAGGGTCATAATTCAAATTTTAATAGTTAACCCATAATTGCAAAACCCTTAACTCATTTCATATACAAAACCATTGCAACACATTGGATTAGAAAACCAAAATGTTGTATAGATTAAACCTTCCTAACTTAGATTATAATATGATTACGTGATTCATTTGTTAGACCCCACCTAATTAAGGCATCTAACTTACCTAGGTTACTTTAATTCTTTGATAATCTAGCAGCCTTAATCTCACGATCAATAAATAATTAAAATTATGTTCAAAGTAATCATCAAATATAATTGTTTATCAGTCTAAAGGATTCTAAAACTAAATCTCACACATCAAGATTCCATAAGATTTATTAAATAATCCGTAATATTTCTGTAAAAATTTTTCAACAACACCTCCCTGTTTCTAAGCCTACATCGAAAAAGTCGGCCTTAAAAAATTCTTCAACAAAATCTACTCAAGTTGGTGGAAATGTCGAAGGACTCACAATCCACCCATAACAATATATATTGCATTAACAAAAATCATTTATTCATTCTCACCTATTTCAGGTTTTCAAAATCCTTAAACCCTTATTACCTTAGCTCTACTGCATTCCAATCAATCCCAAAACCATTTCAATAATTTCAAAAGAGATCCTAACCTCACATGTAACTAAAAAATATTTATACTATATATTATATTAAAAAAATAATACATACATAGAGAGAAAGGAAATGAGCAAGTCACAAACAATCTGAAAACTTACTTTTTTCTCTTGTCGTTGCTAAAACCTGTTATTACCTAATTATAAAAATTCGATAATGTCAGATAAATGAATCCCACACTATTTAGTACACCTATAGTAATCAAATGCATAATACAAGGAATTAATTGCGCAATATATTTCAATGAATTTAAATACAATCGTGAAACCATTCTCGTTTCTATTATCCGACCACATTTAGATGGCATCATCTAAAAGTGGTAAGTAAACAATAATAAGTACTCATGCCTAGATAGGATAACCAAATAAGTCTCGTTCTTCGAATCTATCAGAGTATGATTTAGTTCTATATGATCCCATGATAACTACGCGATGCAAAGTATTAGTGACTTTATCCCCTGAAGCTTAATATAGTTCTACAATGGACATACAAACAGGTAGACACTATACATTTATACCTTGTATACACAGTGAGGTAGATACTGTACATATAATCATGTAGCCATGATAAGGGGACTCGAATTGACCCTATCCTCCCCACCCATGTATGCATGTACAACAAATAATGCAATATCAAGGATCAATGTAATAAATACGAGATTATAATTATAGAACGTAAAGGTTACTATGAAATTTATTTAACCTTACAAACGCGATATCGAGATTCCCTTGTACTTGAAGTTGGTATGCTAGTCCACACAAGGTTCCAATTATGGTCTAATGACTAATTTAAAATCCGGTAAGATTCAGAAACCATTCCAATGGTTTTTCTAATTAGCTGCAGTTTAATTGACCCAATTGCATCCCGAAATCCCTAAAATACTATCAAAACAAACTCTCTGATGCCATAATTTCATTTTTGACTAAAACTTAATGTTCGACATCAAAAATTACATTTTCTAATCTTAAATTTAATTTTTTCAATTTATCATATATTTATTGGTTCAAACTCAACCCTGAAAAACACGAAATAACTTCAAATCTTATCCTCGGATGTCCATATCCCAATTTTTACCTCAAATTGTTGTTTCGATAAAAAGCTAACCTAGATTTGACTTTTAAATAATTTTTCGAATTTCATACATTTTCATGTATTGTAACACGCATTACGAGGAAACTTGATATAAATCCTCGAGAAAATTATAAAATCTTAATATTTCATAGAAATACACAATTTCAATTTATTTAGTCCAAAATATTATTTTTTGATTTTTTTCTAATTTTTTGGTATTTTTTTATTTTCTACATTTTCTTTCTTTTTTTAATTGTGTTTCCATGAAATCAATCATTTTCTTAACTTTGTTGGGGTTGGGCTTCCAACCACAACCTCCGGTTGGATCTTTGTAGGGGTAACCTTCCCCTGCCATAGTCTTCCTCAAATGAACTGCCATGGTAGTTCGTCCGAGCCTTCCACCCCAACTTCAAAACACATAACAACGATAAGAGCAACAACACAAAAGCAACAACAACAACAACCAATAAAACTTACCATGGATTTTGATCTCCACCCATCATAGTTTTGAGATCCCTCTCTCACTAGAACCATTTCTAACGCGGTGTCTTTCTCACTTGACTTCAATACAACAAATACGATGTGTATGATTTGAAAGATATATATTAGATTTTCTCGAGAGTTGCATCGCACAAATCTCAGGGTAAATCTAATGGTTCCTTTTAGTTATACGCTTTTGATGTTCCTCAAGATACATGTTGCGTATCTCGAAGTCGATTAAGTGGCTATAAACTAACACTTCACCTCAACTGAATTAAATGAGATAAGTATAATTCTTCTTGCTATTCACATGCATGAATCTCGAGGATGATCCAAATGAAAGGAAATAAAACCACATTCCTTAATGTGATAACAAATTTTGACACATTCCTACACATATACATTAATTTTCCTTGAGATGGGATGACACACATCTCAAGGCATGGATACACCTTTCTCAACAACAAAAGTACAACCATTCTTCCTCGATTCTCATGCTATACATATCTCGAGGTAAATCCAAAGTATACTTTTATTTGAATTAAACTATAGGATTCATTTATATATATATTATATATATAAACTATATTATACATATATGAAAATATATATACTCACCTATGTATTTTCACGGCTATAAACTCGCCAAGCACATAAACAACGATCCTTGGGTATTCACACTATTGCATATCCCACGTGTGTCACCCTCGACCCCGCGTATCACTAAGTGTTTTGAAACTATCAAACAACCCGTCTCGCGAGCAAATTGAGGCGTGGGACCCACATCAACTCGTTAAATCCCTTTACACTTTAAAATTTAACTTTTTAAACTTAATTATAAATACTTTTCTTTAAATTTGAAACAAATGTTCCCGTCGCCCTTTTAACTTTCACGGAACTCATTTCGACATGGTTTTTTCCGATAAAACCTTGCAAAATTTCAAGTTTACTCATTTAGCATGAATTTTTCAAAATAACATAATATATATAGTACACAACATTAAGCACACATCACACAACAATAAAAATCACCCATAAATCTCAATTCATCGATCCCTAGCTCCTAACTAGCAGCTTAAACTATAATTAGGATTCGTTAATCCCGTATTAGCTATAATTTTCGGTTTAAAGATTTTGAGATTTCACTTCACTCTTAAATTTTGAATCATTAAATGCAAAACAAATAGAGTTTGAGAATGAATATTTATGTTTTAAACTATTAGGGCTTTAATAGGGATTTTGAAATAATATAATAGAAAGTAATACAAAGATTCTTAATATACATGGAAAATTTGTGGAAATTACGATGATTTATTACACAATTGGTTTGATTATGAGTTTAAAATGGGTTTGGGAATATTTTAGAAGAACTTGAATTCGATTAGATAGTGATGTTTGATAACTTGGAATTGTAATATGTGTGATACTATCAAAATCCTTTTCGTTTAATGGTGATGATGCTTGAATATTATATTTATCATTTAACTTTTTTTTTTGCATGAAGTTTACTCGTATATTCAAGTGTTATTTGCATTAGTTTTACATAAATCTATTTATCCTTTATAAGGTATATTTGTTTTTTCGGGAACCCGACTTAATTTTTAAACCTCAAGGACAAGGTTGGGAATGAGTTTATTGGTATTTTAGGTAAAGCATAGCAATAGCAATAGCAAGGAAAGAAAGAAAGGTAGAAGATAAGTTTCGAATTGATCTAAAGTTCAAAAATCTTGATCATATATTCAATTGAGTTGATAAAATCTTTCGAGTTTTTTCTGAATTCAAGTAAGAATTTTATTTTTTCTTTATTTTTAGTTAGAAAAAGAATGAAAATAAGTATATATATAATAGATTTTGAATGAAAGTGATATTTTTATTACCCAAGTGATTTCTATGATAGAAAAATCAATTTTTATGCCCTTTTCATGAACTTTACTAGTTTATATATGCAATAGATGAGTTTAAAGGTATTAATCGCTTTGTGTTAGTCATGAGAATGGGTAGAAGATTGAAACAATAGTGCAAGATTTACAAGTCTGATCTCTATGAATCTTGTGATACAAAGGCTATTGATTAAGTATGTTTATTGCATATATATAGAAGATTATTATGCCATAATTGAAAGAAGAAGTGGGTCGGAAATCAATGAATTTCCATAAGTTAAATGAAAAATGTGAAGAAGTGCTAACAAAAGCTAACAAGAGCTAACAAGAGCTTACAAATATATAGAGAGTCCCCTAGAATCCATAGGAAATGGAGCATGGAATCTATAGTGGGAAATATGTGAAAATGTAGGCAAAAAATGGAGTAAGGACTCAAAAGTCAAATGAAGAAATGTATAAAAAAATAAAAAAAAAATTAATTAGGATGAAGTAGAAAAAATGAGAGATGAGAAAAGCGAATATTCTCAAACTCTTCAATGAAAATATTTAGCTCAAGAACTTGAAGCTAGGGTTGAATGAAGTATTTCTTATTCATACACATTTTAAACGACATATACATTGGTATCTTAGCAAAATCCCTATCGATTTTTTATTATTATGGTGATATTATAAAGTGTTTTGGTTAATCTAGTGGTTTTTGTGTTTTGATATTTTACACTAGTCATCCTAAGCTTGATTCTTGTTAATAGAGATTCAGAAAACCTATATTATGTACTAGCCTTAGTATTTATTGTACTTTAAGTTTTAAGGGGGGTATTGCATTGGGTGGTTTAATTATCATTAAGGGATGGTTTATTCGTTCTAAATCATTCTATTCTATTATAACTTCTATTTACTTGAGGGGTAATATGTTTATATTTGAATATAACTTCTATTTAAAACTTTTATTATTAAAAGTTAAGATGAAATGGATTGAAATCAATATATAAAGAATGAAAAGAGAATATGATTAAGAGTATTCATTTGCTCTGGACAACAAAGTGCTGAGTTTGAGGTATTTGACAAGTTAATAATTAGACATGTTTTGTAGTGTGATTTAGGTTGATTTTAGAAAAAAATGATGACATTACATTGGGTATTCTTTTATTTTTGTGATTTCAAGACTTAATATGGAAAAGTGAAGAAATGGAAGAAAATGAGATTAAAAGTGAAGAATTTGGTTAAGTGCAGGAAAAAGTGCAGCAAAAGGTGCATTGCAATGTAGTAAAAAGCCAAGGATTTCACAACAAATCCAAAAAGCACATGATTCGCTGGCTAAATTGGTGAAGTACATAAATAGTTTTTTAGAGTTTTTCTTAGCGATTTGAGCACAAAGTGGATTTGGTAAGGATTTGTTGGGTTTAGTCATGAGTTTTTTTGATAAAAACAAGGAAGTTGAGTTTATTTATAATACGTATGCATTGGGAAACTATAAATAGGAACCTATGGCTTCAAAATTAAGTGTCCTCTATTAGCCATTATTAGTTTTAAAGTCTTTTTAATTAGCTTTTAGTTTAGTTCATTGTTCATTACTTTTGGAGACTTTTTGGAGATTCAAAATTTATTTAATAGAGGTATTTTACATTAATGTTTTTCAATTATTTGTCTATTGCGATGTTTATTATTAATATGTTTGAGTAGTTCGTTAATATAAAAAAAACTTTAAACAAGAATTAAACCGAATTGCATGTCAGTTATAATCATGAAATATAGTGCTTAATGCATTAAAGCTCTTCATAGACAAAAATCACAATTTTAATAAATTGTTTTTACGCATTACGACTAATGAATTTTCGTATTGAGTGCATAGTGAACAATATGTTTCTTAGTATAGGGTATCTAAATCTAAGTCTATGATTATTAACAACAATTATTGAAGTAGTAACTAGAATTAATCTATAGTGCCAAATTACTTGAGTGGATGTTATAGGTGATTGTGTTCTAAGTTATTTATTAACTAGCATATTCTAGTTTTTTATTTGGTTTAGATTAAGCATGATTTTTATGGAGTCTTAATGCTATTTTAATTTCTAGTTTATTGCATTTATCCAATAAGTAGAATTACAATTATAAGAATATGGCTTTTTTCCACTGAATATAAGAAAAATGGTGGTTGGCCAAAGGCTATCAACCTATTATGATATTAGATTAATGAACTAAAGAATCCATGATATAATTATAACTAGTATGCTATGTTTGTTAAGTTACGTTAAGTTTGAATGTTCAAAGGCAATCCGATTTAATTTCATTGATTAAGAGGTTTTATTTAGATGTTTATCTTATATTGTTTACTTGATTTGAATTGCGTTAGTTTAGTTATATTAATCAAGTTAATTTATTTATATTTTTAATTAGATATAGATCGATTCCCATTTTAATTAAGTTAATTAAAGTAATTAAAAAATAATAAAACCTACTTTCTTGAGAAGTTTGCAAAATCCCTGTAGAGATGATATCTTGCTTATCACTAATACAAGTTACAAATATACGAGAAATGTATTGCACATGCTTGATACGTGTGAATGCATGATCATCATATGACCATCATTCAAGATTCACACTAGTCTTAATTCATTATAGTTCCCAATATAATGATCGATTAGGGACATTTAAGATATTTCAACAAATACCTATGGACCTTCTTTTAAGATAAACATGCAATAACTTATATTAAAACAAAAAACAAAAAACTCAATATTATTAACTAAAATTATAAGATAAACAATTTTTGTAGATTGACCTAAGGCACATGCCTACCAACGTTGACTTCACATTTCAATATCATTCGACGAAAGCGAATGTTATGGTAGATACTTTGAGTTGTGTGAGGAAGGGACGAAGGATGTGGATATGATGATGACCATCGAGTATATTTAATCGAGGAGGTCTAAACGATGTGTATGCCTGAGTTACCTATGAGAAAGCTTGATGTATTGGAAGTACTGTTCCTTAGTACTAGTTGAGATGAGAGTAGAGCGAGAGGCTATTTCCAAAGTTATAGACTGTAAAAGAGCTGATGCAGGATATTGCAAGTACTGATCATAGGCTCATATTGAAGAATCTAAGTATTGGAAGCTTTAAGAAGGCGTATAATTGAGATTCAGGGATAAGCTATGGATACTACCACATGCACAGTCGCGAGTGGATTTACTTTGAGAAGCTCATCGATCACGCTATACTATTCATCTAGGGAGCACCAAGATGTACCATGACATGGAAAGAATGTATTGGTGGTTGGTGATGATATCAGATATTGCTAAGTATATGTATGAATGTCTAACTTGTAAGTAAGGGAAAATGGATCATCAAAAGCCTAGAGGGATGTTGCAGCCCTTACCTATTCCAAAGTGGAATTGGGAACGTATAGCCATGCATTCGTGAACGTGGGGTTGAGATCCATTGGACAAGCTGAGTGGAAAATATATTGATGAGTTGTTGAGGCTACATGGTGTCTGGGAGTCTATTATTTGGGATTGAGACCCACAGTTTACCTCCAAGTTTTAGAATGGTTTATAAACCCGAATTGGAACTAGGATCATATTCAAGACTGCATTTCATCCTTAGTAAGATGGCCAAACATACATAATTATTCAGATTCTGGAGGATATGGTTAAGGGTCGCATGTGGATTTCTCTAGAAATCGGGTGGACTCCCTACCATTATGCGAGTTTGCCTACAAGAATAGTTTTCAAGTAAGTCATGCTATGATACCATTGAAGGCACTGTATGGAAGGCCTTGCATGTCTTTATTACGTTGGGCAAAGGTTGATGACACGGTGTTGATAGAGTCATAGATTGTACATGATCACACCGAGAGGATTAAGTAGATTGGGCAACTGCCATGAACTGTATGAGATAGCAAAAGAGTATGCTGATAAGGATCATTGAGAAGTTTACATCAAGAAGAACAACTATCTATTGCTTAAAGTTGCAATGATGAAGGGACAATACAGATTTGGGTTGAAAAGGAAGTTTGCTCCAAGGTACATTGAACCATTTGAAGTGATCAAACAAGTTGGTCCAGTTGCTTAGAAGTTAGCTTTGCCACCTAAACTAGTGAGAGTTCACAGCGTATTTCATGTATCCATATTGCGGAAGACGCCGACTTAGCATACATCATCTATTGATTGGAGTCAGGTAGACTTAAAAGAAGATATGTTGTGTGATGTGAAACCAATTTAGATTCGTGACATAAAGGTTATCAAGTTTCACAACAAAAAGATCACATTAATGAAAGTGCGATAATTTCGTGGAGATAAAAAGCTAACTTGGGAGCTGGAGGATAATATGGCAAAACACTTTTCAGATCTCTTTGAATCTTAAGGTACTACTTACAGTTTTGGGGACCAGACTTACTAAAATTGAGAATATTGTAACGCCCTAAATCTCAATTTGCATATTTAGTCCCTTTATCATAGTAATTTGGTAGATATACATGGTACGTAGGAAATGGTGTGAATAATTTGTGTACTATATACTATTTAGTTGACGTAGGTGGGAATATAAGCTTAAGTAAATGGGAATAAGCCTAAGGACTTGTAAAATAAATACAATAAAAAAGACAAATTGATAACTAAACACACATAAGGGTATTTATGTAAAATACAATTAAGGATAGATTTCAAGTGGACTCTAGGATTATCCTAGTACTTAAACCCATCAAGATGAGATGTAAGGTTGTGATTGGTCAACAAAACCCTAATTTTATTAACTATGTATTTAAACCAAAACTAGGGCTTAAAGCCACT
Organism: Stephania yunnanensis; assembly: GCA_039657365.1. Lineage (NCBI taxonomy): Eukaryota > Viridiplantae > Streptophyta > Magnoliopsida > Ranunculales > Menispermaceae > Stephania > Stephania yunnanensis. The sequence continues at coordinate 34,796,679 of CM077583.1, read as the reverse complement.
TTTGGTTTGAAATCGATACATCGAGAAATCGAGGAAAAACCATAGAACACGTTTTTAATGGATTGTGTTGAGGAGAGGGAACTCTCATCAAAATCTCATAAAGCAAGATAAATACTGGCCTCATCTTCTCTAATTCCATCTATTTGATTCGCATATTCAATTTAAGATGAATACTCGCCTCATCTTCTCTAATTCAATCTATTTGATTCGCATATTCAATTTAAGGTTAAAATCATCATTTCTTTTTGGGTTGTAAAATGGAATTTGAACCACTATATTTTGATTCATGATTTGAGCATATGCATCTCATTTTCTTTGGTTTATTGAATTAGAGTTGTAAAATCTACGTGTTAATGGTGGATTTGTGGTTTGGATGCATTCATTGATTAAATGGGTACGATCTCATGGTTTCAAACAAGTTGTTTTGTACTGTTTTGATCATATTTGGACCGTTAGGGGTCGGCCATAGTTATTGTGGGGATTTTCAATTTAGATTCAGATTTGAAATCTTAAATTCGTGCCAAAGCCGCGCTAGTGCCTTGCCAATAGGTAGTAGGGCACTAGCCATGGCGTTGCATGAGCATTCGGAGAAGACAATCCTGTGATTCCCCACCGCTGTGGTATGTAACATGCGACTTTGGCATATTGCTATGATCAATTTGTGATTTTTCAATTCGAAGCCAACTATTTCACCCTATCGCTTTTTAGTAAACCCACGATACTGGGAAGGTGCTGGACATTTTTTGTGAAGGTGTGATATTGATTCGAAAAGATTTTTACATCAATTTTAAGATACTAATACATCTTGAGTAAACTTATGTCAAACAAAACATATGAATGACACATACATGAACCTTTACTAGTGTAGACACAAGGAAAATCGGATAGGAACTTCAATGTTCAGATTGGATAGGATACCAGTGCTTCGAGGTAAGTGGTGGGTTTGCTTAATCTTCAATCATGCCAATCAATTAATTATGCTAGGATACACGTTATTGAATGGTTGATCTCTTACTTAGAATTAAATTGAATATAACTTATTGTTTCTATTTTATTTCTGCCTTTTGAGCACTCTATTTGTGAATGGTCGTTGAATTGATATTTTTCAAATCAATAATTGTAATGGTACCTCAGGGTGGAGTACCAAACGCCAAAAGTTATCTCCCTCCGCTATTATATGATGCCTTCGAAAGCTAATATTGGCAGGTAGAATCATAATGATGTTTAGGCACCAATCTATTGAGGCAGGATCATATTTTCATACCTTTGAAGCTAGCTGGTTGTCGCATCACAAACTTTATATCAGGTTTCCACTTCATTGAATCTATAGTATTCATGCTATCATTATTATCTTATTGACTATCTTGTTTAGGTTTTTCTTGTTGTAAGCATTATATATTACGCTTGTTTACATATGCTTTTCATGCTCAGAATGATAGGATTGGTCAATAAACTATTCATGGTAGTTATTATGAATTAGATATTACTTGGATTATTAAGAGTAAAACAGGCTTATGCTTTACAGAGCCCGTTGAAATATTGCTCAACCCACTACTTTTCCCCTCCTAGTACCTCAACTACAACTCAAGATGGAGGAAATAGCAAGGTCATAGCATAGAAGCTATTTTTTTGTTTGCAAGGTTGTTTAGTTATATTTATTTTTTTGAAACTTCTTATGTAATAAACATGGGATTTTACCTTGGGTAGACTTTGTAAAATCCATAACCTAGTTGTTTAACTTTGTAAAACTTTTTATTTTAATTCCGCACCTAATAGACACAAAGGACTTTTATTATGCACTTATTATATGTTTTTAGTAATCTATTTGCAGATTGTCTTGTAGTATTTTCGTAGGTTAAGGCTTACTAGATCATCGCCTGACTCTCTGGGTCATCTCGAGGGGTTTGGCGATGGTTTAGGCAGGGCAGCTGTGGTCATAGGAATTAGGGTCATTACACCTTAAGAAAGAGATTTTTCTATTTTTAATTTAATTTAATAAAAACTTGAATTTAAACTAACACATTTTAAACATAAAAAATGATTAAAATAATTAAACTAACACAATTTAAAGTAACTAAATTCTAAGCAATTCAATTCAATGAAACACAATAATAAATAAACATCTAAATAAACCTCCAAAATAATGAAACTTCTATCCATTTTAATCCAAACAAGTTACTTCAATCGCATAGTCATGAACATACTTATAAAGTATCCTAAATCATTAAAAACTAGTCATAAGTAAGCAAATAGCCTTTAGCAAACTATTTGTTTTCCACGTTCTAGTTTTATTGAGCCAACCCCTTTGAATATACAAAGGCATTCACTTCACGCAATAAAGACGCATTACAATTTATGAAAATTTTAAACTACTAAATCTAACATATTGGGAACGCCACTTCGACATCAGATTAAGATTTCAAATTCACCTAGGAGATTAAAACAACAATACCTTTCAAACAATTTTGTTTACTACTTTAAATTAGATAATGAATCAAAACATCACGATACATATTAGCCACTATGCACATAACACTTAGATCCATGATTGCAATCTATAAATAACAATATGTAAAATCAGTGAATTAAAGGATATGATTGGTTTAAAACATTAAACATAAAATCATCATATCATGACTAAATTGCAAAATGGATCTAGTTAATGTAGGAGTTTTGTTTAGATTATCTAACTACTCACTCATGATAATAAATTGTACTATAACATTGGAATTGAAAAACATAATTAAAAACACATTAATTGTAACTTGAATCTTTAATCTTCTTTAAAAGAAAATAGAAACAATAATGATTGGACTCCAAACTAAAGCGGAAATGTAAAACTATCAAAAGGCTCTTAATTTCGTAGTCTAGGTTTTTTATTTATTTATAGTACATTACTTAATATATTGTGCGACCCCTTCTCAAATTAGGGAACCACCTGGCCTAATCCCATTATTAAGCCCTAATCTCCCCATATAGGACTTAACAAAGAATTAGTTAGCTTTTTCAACAATCTTATAACTTATTGACTTTTTATTAGTTTTCAAATAGATATAAATATATACCTATCCTACGTAAATCAGAGTTAATAAAAATTTACTAACTTAAAAGTTTTGCAGTGGAAGTCTTAACTAATTAACTAACGGAAGCTTATAATATGTAGCTTAACCTTTGTGAAAAAACTAGGAAACAAAGATCACATGTATATATAATGAAACGGTGATATGTAACATGTGTCTAGTCAAGGTACTACTCACTCAATGCATAATATATAAATCCAAAAGTATACCATATACATATAAAAATAATACATCAAAAATCAAACCTACGAAATTTGGGGTCGCAATGCTCCACTGGCTCAGAGGTAATCCCCAATCTTCTCTTTGCTTGGCCTACTACTCAGTGGGTCTGCACCCACTGTCAAAAACTAGACGGTGAGTACTTGAAAATAGAAAGTAATGCTGAGAGACATTTGTTCACATTCCTAATTATGCAACAACTATCAAGAAGCATAATAATAATCGCAACTATGCTGAAAGAATATTATGCAATGAGATACTTTAGTTAAACAAATGAAACTGACACTAGGCTAAGTAGTAATGATCTAGGGTCGGTCAACCGTGATCTTCATCCCATCAGCCTTTCCACTATATAAGGATAGAGCTGTGCTTTACATCTTTGTGAAGGTCTTACACGGTATAATACGCCTTTATAATTATCCCAAATGTAAGTCACTGGGATGTATATTTGCCAACAACCCAAGTCTTAAAACTCATGATGTCACCCTAGTTATGCTTGCCAACAACCTCGAGTCTTATACCTCATGTGCTGCGCAAGATAGTGGAGAAATCCTGATCACACTGGAAAGTCAAGTGACCCTTGTATGTCAACTGAATTTCTATCATAAAACGACCCTAGATACAAGAACCACTTTCATATTCAAAAAACGACAACATGGTATTGGGACCTAACAAGTACAATTACATAACTAATGCACAAAGGATATAGCTTCACAATACTGTATAGATACTACCTAATAGCATGCTATTTCACTTACTACCCGTAACAGTAGTCAATAAGGACATAGCACATGAATTGGAGTCAATGAAATCATTTTATAAACAAACTCTGCCATGAAATAACTTCATGTGATGGGAATGAATAACAAGTCATGGCACACAAGTACAAAGGCAATTCAGTCCAAATAACTAGAAATAAACATTTAATAGGAATGAAATGTAAGGAAATCTCTCAATCAGTTTACTTACTTACCACGCAATTTCCTATGCTACTCCGGCCTCCTAACGCCTCGAAACTCGTATTTGAATATCCGAAATACTTCCCTACGCTCTTGACATCATATCATATATTTTTGAGTGTGTTTGGACCCTTACTTAGCATATTAGACTCTCGTGTAGTGTTTAAGGACTTCTTGAAACTTGCAGATTCTTATGCTACCAAAGCATGTAGCGCGCTAATGACCCTGTGTAGCACGTTAATGACCAACATAGCGCGCTACCTATCGTGGAAAGCGCGCAACGTGTTGCAGAACCCAGAATTCTAAAATCAGAATTTCGAGTTTTCACGACACATAGGCTATGTTGATGCCTTGAGAAACCTCATACACACCTCTAGAGTTCCAAGACACCATTCACAAAATCAAACAACAACCCATAACATCAAATACATTAATTCATGGAGCTGAACTATGCTAATGGAGTCAAGAAGTTACCTAGCTTAATAAGTACTAGCTGAATTAGTCACTCCTTCACCAACTCCACTATTTTTGCATATCTTCACCTTCTCCAGTAGCTCTTCCTTCTCCAGCAACCTTTCTTCTCAATGAAGAAATAAAAAGGAGAGAGTGTAAGGTGTTTGAGTTAATCAAATGCTTTATATACATGAATTGGATATAGTTGAATGATAGCCCTTGATCATATAGTGCACACGTATCTCGAGACTTAACAAGTGGACCTCGAACTCACACATGTCCCACTAGTTCTTGCTTAAGTGACACCAAACAATTACTCAATTAATGTTGAAGCATGTCAAGTCGTTTCTCGAGAAATATCAAGTGGCTTACGTTTTAACTTACTAACTTTGGTATTTTAATACCAAATCAACCATAGCCCTTTTAATTCACTTATAAATCTTACATAAAGCTTACACCAACTTACCTTATCACTCTCCACCTCAGTCCCATGTCAGCATGCATATGGAGATGAGTCCCTATTCACATCTCGACACCTATCAAAACATAAGCGTGGCATAGTAGTCTACACATATACAATACACTAAGCATAAATCACCAAAAATATAACATGTACTTCGACCGCCTAGCCTGAGTAATGACATATATCTCGCTGCAGGTCTCACGTCATGGGTCATTCGATCTTGATTAACAAATTAAACTAATATTAGCTATTTGGGCCGTGACAACTCTTCCCAACTAATGGAGATTTTGTCCTCAAAATTGAACTTAACCTAAAACTATACATGACTCAAAGAGTTACGAAAATTTATCGTGCATATAGTCTTCTCGTTCCCTAGTGAATTTCGTGTCTTCATGAAATTTCCACTTGGCTAACACTTTCGGGATAGACTTGCCTTTTAATTGTTGTACGTTCCTGTGTAGGATTTGTACTGGCTGCTCTTCATATGATATATCCTCAGTCAAGTCAATCTGACTTAAGTCCACTGTCGGTCTCTCGCCTGCAATCGACTTGACTAGTCGAAACATAGAAATATAAAATTTTGGATGAATCACCGACATTTGTACAGTTAAATCTATTTCATAAGCAAACTTTTCGACCTGTTTCTTGACCTTGAAAGGCTCGATAAATCTCCGTGCTAATTTTGCTTTCAAGCGAAATCTATGAAGACCCTTACGAGGAGAAACATTTAAATACACTAAAGCTCTCTCGTCATACGTGACATCGCAACAATACACGTTTACATACTTATTTTGCGTCTCTTGCAAATCTGTCATAGCTCTATATGATCCACAACAATTTCAAGCTCTATAATGTCCCGGCGCTCTGGCTCAACCTAACAAGATAGTGAACGACATGGTCTGCCATATAATGCTTCAAATAGCACCATCTCAGTCCTAACGTGATAACTGTTATTGTATGCAAACTCACACAATGGTGGGTACTCCTCCCAAGATCCGCCTAACTCATGTACAAGCCCATAGCATATCTTCGAGAGTTTGAATCAACTTCTTAGTTTGCCCATTAATCTGAGGATGAAAGGTTGTGCTAAATTGTAGGCACATATCGTACTTCTCTTATATACTCTACCACATCCTAGACGAATACATAACATCTCTATCTAACGTAATAGTCAATGGTACCCCATGCAGCCTAATAATATCTTTCTTGAATAATACACACAACTAGTCAAATGTGTAATGAACTACAACTGGTATGAAATGTGTAGATTTCGTCAATCTTTCCACAATCACCCAGATGAAATTGTGTCAATAGACAGTCCTCGACAATCCTCTAACAAAGCCCATGGCAATATCTTCCCACTTTCATCTTGGAATGGGAAGCGATTGCGACAATCCTCCAGGTCTACGATGCTCTAACTTCACTTGTTGGCAAATTCCACGGTTCTTGATAAACTCAGATACATCCACTTTCATCCTAGGCCACCAAAAACGTCTCTCCATGTCATTATACATTTTGGTCCTTTCTGGATGAACAATGAACTAGAAACAGTGTGATTCCTGAAAATCTTATCTCTCAACACTACCACTATCGTTATCCACAATTTCCCTCTAAATTTGAGACACTGATCTGGCGTATCAGTCCAGTCAATACAGTCCGTACTCTGGGCTAACTCACTAAATCTAGGTTATAGATTGTTAGCTCTCTGATCCTTTGACACTCTTTGAGTAGACATTGTTTGAAGCATCATTTGTGTACAAATCATCACCCGAGTGTCGGTAAGAATATCTGACCGAGTCATCATCGACGCTGTCTTGAGTAGTCCATATTCGTGTTTCATATGGCATCTAACAATGTCGACGTCTCCCATCATTATTCTACTTAGTGCATCTGCAACTACATTAGATTTTCCTAGATGATATTCCTGAGAAAAGTCTTAGTCTTTCAGAAATTACAAACATCGGCACTGTCTCATGTTCAGCTCTTTCCGTGTGAAGAGGTATTTCAAACTTTTATGATAAATACAGAGTGTGAACCTCTAACCATACTAATGATGTCTCCATATCTTCAAAGCAAACACTACCGCTACCAATCTCTAAGTCATGAGTTCAATAGTTCTCCTCATGTATCTTTTGTTATCTTGAAGCACAACACCGTGCCTCTATCCTGCATCAACACACAACCTAGACCCATATGAGAAGTATTTGTGTAAAGTAAGAACCTTTTTCGACCTTTTGGCAATATCAGCACTAGTGCAGTTGCCAAAAATCACTTCAATTGAGTAAATGCCTCCTTGAATTCCTCAGACCAATGAAACCTAACATCATTTTAGGTTAATCATGTCATAAGTGAAGCGATCATCAAAAAAACCTTCATGAACCTTCGATAATATTCTACTAACCCCAGAAAACTCTTGATCTCTGTAACTGACATCGATGCATGCCAATCCATAATAGCTTGAATCTTAACTGGATCTATAGCAATGCCTGTTACTCGAACAACATGTCCCAAAAATTTGACCTTTGACAACCGAAATTCACACTTACTGAATTTGGCGTAAAGTTTATACTTCCTCAAAGTCTGCAATGTCTCCCTGAGGGCCTGCTCGTGATCATTTCAAGTCCTCTAGTATATTAATATATCATCAACCAAAACAATCACGAAACAATCAAGAAATGATTTCATCACCCAGTGCGTTGGATCCATAAACATGGTAGGATCTTTAGTCGAAGCAAATGACATGACTGTGAACTGATAATATCCATATCTCGTGCAAAACGCTGTCACGAATATATCTTTATCCCTGATTCTAAGCGAAAGATACCCTGACCGCATGTCTATTTTGGAGAAATAATGCACTCCTCTCAATTGATCAAATAAATCATCAACTTATGGTAAGGGATACTTGTTTCAGACAATAACCCTGTTTAACTGTCTACAATTGATACATGGTCTCAAAGTACCATCTTTATTTTTCACAAATAGGACTTGTGCTTCCTATGTTGATATTGAAGGTGTGATGAATTCCTTCTCTCCCAAATGCTGCAACTAACTTCTCAACACCTCCAACTCTCGTGGAGCCATACAGTACGGTGGTATAGAAATTGGTTTAGTGCCTAGTACCAACTCAATAATGAAATCTCTCTTTCTCAATGGTGGCAAACCAGGTAAGTCTTCTGGACACACATCCAGAAACTCACACATAATCGGTATCTTTACAAGTTTAGGTCCTTTACCCTCTACTATGGTGTATAATGACACTAGAGTGCCCTCGACTCTTGATGTACTACAATTATTCGTGAACATCGGATGCCCTTGGATCTAAAATATCACTATCTTACTTAAATAACTGATATGAGTGTTATAGGCTACTAGCCAATCCAACCCTAACAACGCATCGAAGTTTAAGAACTCGAGCACCTTGAAATCCGCAGGTAATTCTATCTCGCCTATCTGTCATGAACATCTCTTAATAACACAACTAGGGTAAACTCTATCCCCGGCTGTAGTACTCAAAATTAAATGTACGGCAACTCTAACCAGTGTCTACCTTAAAATGCCTAACATGCGACAAATAATGAAAGATACTGTAAAACCTGAATCAATCAAAACATATAACTGTCTACCATTAATAAAAACCATATCCTCAATAAGTCTTCGTGTGGCATCTTCATCAGGCTATGCAACCATTTGTACGCCCTCTCCACTCTATGATGGTATAACGATTAGTGGCAGTGAACAATCTCAAATCACGTATCCTACCTGACCATACGTATAACATGTGATAGGTCTACGCTGACCTTGAACCTGTTCCTGGGCCAGTGTGTGTCTCTACCCCGGTTGAGAACTATCTCATCCTCTACCCCTATCTCTACCTCGGCCTCTACCACCCTGTTGTTGCTGACATTGCACTGGTGGTGCTAGTAAAGCTGGCAAATTGGTAGTAGTAGGAGCTAGCAATGCAGGTGTAACTAATGGTGGTAATGGAGGTCTACCAACAATAGTTTATAAAGGCGTAGCATACGATACATATGGTACAACTGCTGTAGATATCCTTACGCCCTGGGAACCTCGATCCCATCTCCTCGGTTCTTTACTCATTTGTTTCCTCCTCTTATACTCCATAACTTGATCATGTGTCAACACTGGTACTAATGATGTCCCATCGGTAACTTTGCCCAAATAATGTCTTATGAGAGAATGCACGCTCGTAAATCTCCCTTAATGTCCTGGCACATGAACTGACCACATAAAATCTAATATCTAGCCTCATTCCATCTCCAAAATGATACGCATCATTAGAATCGTCTCTCACTAAATCTCTGGCGAACTGCCTCCGATAGCCATATCTATCTCTATAGCTCATCACTGACTCGTTAGCTCCCTGTCTCAAGTTCATGAACTAATTCCTCAGCCTCTTCATCACTATAGATAGAAAGTATTGCTAATAAAACTTCCTCTTGAAGGCATCCCAAAACTCAAACTCTCCTTTGGAAGCTATCATCACACGCCACCAAACATCTGCATCTCGCTGTAGAGTGCACGACAAAATCTAAGCTCGAAGTCTATCCTCGATCCTTAAGACTTTATGTAACTTCTCCTGAGACAAAACCCGCTTCTCAATCTTCTCAAAGTCTCGCTGGCCATCAAAGTAAATTGGTTTCAGTCTTATGAAATCCTTCACCAACTAAACATTTACATATGAGCTAGAAGATGAAGGGGTAAAAGACGGTGCAAAAACTCTCTATGGCTGGAACTGCTATAACTAGTGCAGTCTGCACTACTAACACTGCTATCGGTAATGTGGATGCAGTCGTAGTAGTAGGGATTGGTGTCTGTGCTAGTAGAGTGAAACGTGCAGTCATCACAGTGATGAACTCTGCTAACTACTGCCCTAAAGTAGCTACTCGATCAGATTGCCTTTAAAAGTCATCTACGGATGGTAAAGAAGGCTGGCACCACTGGCTTCTACAACCAAGGTATCGAGTGAATCTGCCATCGGTGTCTGCAAGTTGATAGCGATCGCGAATGGTAACGTAGATAACGTATATATACATATAAAAAAAATTAACATGTACATATAAGACTTCCCTAACTCACTTTCACTTACTTACCAACTAATGGTTTTTCGGCAAGGATCATCAGGCTTTCCACTACTAAGATTTCTATTTTTCTAATTTTAAATTTCGAATCTTTAGAAACACACTTTAGCTTTGGTATCACCTTATGGAATGACTATTTTCCACAATCTTAATGTTGATAAACATAGGTTCTATAACCTAGGTTTTTATAAACATATGATTTGATAGCAACTATTACGACCCCTTCTCAAATTAGGGCACCATCCGACCTAATTCCTTTATTAAGCCCTAATCTCACCATATAGGACTTAACAAGGAATTAGACAGCCTTTTCAACAATCTTATTATTTACCAACTTTTTATTAGTTTTCAAATAGATAAAAACATATATTTCTATCCTATGTAAATTCTTAAATAAGTGTTAATTACAATTTACTACCTTAAAAGTTATGCAGCGGAAGTCTTAACTAATTAACTAGCGGAAGCTTGTAATATGTTGCCTAACCTTTGTAGAAAAACAAAGAAATAAATATCAAATATATGTTGGGGCATGTGCCCTGGACAATCCATTAATTGTCTTTATAAATACTTTTAGTTAATAAAATAGAGGATTTCATTTGTTGTTTATTATAATTAATTTGCATGTTTACATTATAATAAGATCAATGGGTATTTACAGAAATATCCTAAATGTCCCTAGTCGATTATTATACTGGGAACTATAATGAATTGAGACTAGTGTGAGTCTTGATTGATGATCATATGATGATGATACGTATAGGGATACGAATCAAGATCACTAGTACTTGGTAGGGAACAAAGTATTGGATCGACCCGCTATGAGAACATCACATGGATTAAGTCATAGTTGTTTCTCGAGGATAGGTATATTTTCTCAATCCTCTGACTTGAGATTACCAGAGACTTCAACATTAGGAACACAATGATTTGACACAATCAAACGTTGTCTTTAACTAGACGATTATAAAGGTTGTGATTGGTTACTGTGTGAGCAATGTGATGAAGTTGTGTAATCAAGATAGAATTTGTTCCTCTCATATAAATAGAGATATCCAGTGGATCCCTCTATGTGTTAGACTGTTAAAAGGCCTAGTCTAAGTGAATTGATATTGATCAATGTCACTTGGATGTTTTCAGTCTACCTAGAGATCGAGACTAGTACGATTGAACATGTTGGATGACAGTTTCATGCCTTATGTTTGATCAAAAGGATATCGTGTGACAAAATGATGTTATATACACTATTGATTAGGTTGTATCGATTTAATTTTCGTACAACTTCGGTAGTGGTAATGTCTTGCTAGAAGGCGCTTATGACTTGTATACCAAAATGTGTTTTGGTACACTACCAACGTTGTATGAGCCTATTGGGTCGCACACTAAGAATGGTTTTACGAGATTTTAAGATGGTTCAGAAAAATGAATTTTATATGATAAAGTTCATGACAGAAACGTCCTTGTGGTGTATTACACTTATACTTCTTTAAGTAGGGGTATATGTGTAATTTACTTAACCGTCTATATACAAGGGTTGTACAAATAGACGCTTTAAGTTAGAACACTTGTACGAAAGATTAAGGGCCGAAACTCTATTTTCTTTTTAGAAACGACTTAGGGTTTTCTGGTAAGCTCTGGATCGTTTTGGAGAGAAACAAAAAGGTTTGGTATTCTCTTGAAGCTAGTACTTCGAATCTCGGCCGCCATTCGTGTGTGGACTGCTGGTAGAGGGCGTTCATCGTTGGCAACGCCTTAGAGATCGATCAATCTTCAGAAAGGTATATTGCGACTGGGGTATGATTAAGTTTTCATGGTTTAAACATTTTTAATGAAATTAGATTCGGATCCTGTTGGGATTTTTGTCGAAATTGTTTTGTAATTTCCGTTGCGTATCAACCCTAAAACCCAACAATATATATAATGAAACAACGATATATAACATCATGTGTCTGGTCAAGGTATTACTCACTCAACGCATAATATATAACCCCAAAAGTATACCATATACATATACAAATAATACATAAAAAACTAAACCTTCAAAATCTGGTGTAGCAGTGCTCCACTGGCTCAAAGGTAGTCATCAATCTTCTCTTTGCCTGGCCTGTTACTCGATGGATCTGCACCCACCGTTACAAACTAGACAGTGAATACTTGAAAATAGAAAGTAATACTGAGAGACATTTGTTAACATTCCCAATTATTCAACAAGTTTCAAGAGTCATAATAATAATAGTAACTATGCTGAAAGAATATCATGCAAAGAGCTACTTTAGTTAAACAAATGAAACTGACACTAGGATAAGTAGTAATGATTTAGGTCCAGTCGACCGTGATCTTCATCACATCAGCCTTTTCAATATTTAAGGACGGAGATGTGCTCTACATCTCTACGAAGGTCGTACTTACACAGTACAATACACCATTATAATTTTTCCTAATGTCAATCACTGGGATATATATTTACCAACAACCCTGAGTCTCTTATCCCGTGTGCTGCGCAAGATAGTGGAGAAATACGGATTACCCTAGAAACTCTAGTGACCCCCTTATGTCAATCGGATTTCTATCATAAATTGACCCTAGATACAAGAACCACTGTTAAATTAAAAAAACAACACGGTATTATAACCCAACAAGTACAATTGCATAACTAATGCAAAAAGGATATAGATTCACAACACTATATAGAAACTTCCTAATAGCATGCAATTTCACTGACCACCAGTAATGACAATCAATGATGGCATAACACATGAATTGGAGTCAATGAAGTCATTTAATAAACAAACCATGCCATGAAACAACCTCATGTAATAAGAATGAACGACAAGTCATGGCACATGAAGTACAAAGGCAATTCAGTCCAAATGACTTGGAATGGACATACGAATAAGAATGAAATGTAAAGAAATCTCTCAATCAGTTTACTTACAAACCACACAATTTCCTATAATACTCTAGCATCCTATTGCTTCAAAACTTGTATTTGAGTCTCCAAAATACTTCTCTAAGTTCCTGACATCGTATCATATGTTTTTGAGTGTGTTTGGACCCTTACTTAGCATATTAGACACTTATGTAGTGTATAAAGATTTCTTGAAACTTGCATATTTTTATTTTGCCGTAACATGTAGTGCGCTGATGACCATGTGTAGTGCGCTAATGACCAATATAGCATGCTACCTATCATGCATAACGTGCTATATGTTGCAGAGCCCATTAACATATGTTGCACACCTCTATAGTTCAAAGAGACCATTCACAACATCAAACAACAACCCATAGCATCAAATACATGAATTCATGGAATTTAACCATGTTAATGGAGTCAAGAAGTTACCTAGCTTGATAAGTACTAGCTTAACTTGATCTTTCATTCACTAACTCCACTGTTTTTGCTGATCTTCACTTTCTCCAGTCGTTTCTCTTTCACCAACAACTTTCTTCTCGATAAAGAAATTGAAATGAGAGGGTGTGAGGTGCTTGAGTTGATCGAGTTCTTTATATACTTGAATTGGATATGGTTGAATGATAGCCCTTGATCATATAGTGTACACGTATCTAGTGACTTATCTAGTGGACCTCCTACTCACACATGTGCCACTAGTTCATGCATAAGTGACACCAAACAATAACTCAATTAATGTTGAAGCATGTCAACTCGTGTCTCGAGACATATCAAGTGGCTTATATTTTAACTTACTAACTTTGGTGTTTTAATACCAAATCAACCAAAGCCCATTTAATTCACTTATAAAACCAACATAAAGCTTACACCAACTTACCAAATCAACCATAGCCCATTTAATTCACTTATAAAACTAACATAAAGCTTACACCAACTTAACTTATCACTCTCTATCTCAGTCCCATGCCGGCATGCATATCAAGATGAGTCCCTATTCACATCTCGACACCTATCAACATGTAAGCGTGATTTATCAGTCTACACATATACAATACACATAGAACACATCACCAAAAATGTAACTTTTACCTTGGTCACCTAGCCTCAACAATGACAAGTATCTCGCTGTGGGTCCCACGTCATGGGTCATTTGATCTTGATTAACAAATTAAAGTAAGATTAGCTATTTGGGCCGTGACATACATATGCAAAATCAATTGAAAATCTTTTTCTTAATTTAAAATCCCCGAAATTGTCAGCACTAATTCCCTAATGATTATTGTTTAAGTGGAATCGCTAGGTAACTACTTGGAATTGATGTATTTGTTTTTACCAATCTGAGTAGCGATTGTGGTGCATAGGAATTGCGAGGAAATCGTTAGGAAATCGATGGGCTTGAAATTCAATTTTTCTTTCATTCCTTGTTGATGATTCTTTGCGCAATCTTTCCATTTGGTCAATTTATACATAATCTCCACTTTTTTCTCCATTTCTTCATATATCGAAATTATCACCTGAAATATCAAAAATAAGAGAAAATCTTGTGTAATATAGTATTTTACATCTAAAATCATCTTAAAATGTACTTTAAAAAATGTCTAATTATTGACTTATCATTATTCTTGTCTTTAGAAATCCTTGCATTTTCATATGCATCATTTCTAATCTCTTCTAGTTCCTGAATATCCAACCAATGCATAGTGCCAAGTTCATTGTGATTCATAATACAATGCTTTACATCCCAAAAACCTTTCTGCTTTAATTCAACAAGGAAATAACAAGCTTTTTTAAAATGCAATTAATATAGAGATAGCTCAATCAGTGTTTTGAATGCTATTTGGTAGCACATAGTGCATCTTCATGGAGTCGACTCTTGTCTTTTCTTGATGAATGAACAATTTTATATAAGATCGATTTTATCTCTCTATCACAGACCTCTACTTGGCTACTTGTTTGAAGGTTGAGTTGCGCATGTTTAGAGAGTGACATTGTATTTCCTCTGAGAGAATCGACAATCATCTTACAAAAGTGGGTTCCTCCGTCGATTAAGATTGACCATGGAGCTTTGAAGCTTAAAAAGAATCTTAAGTTGAGGAAATGGTCATTTGAAGTCAATGCCCATAATGGTCAAAAATCTAATAAATGAGGATTTTAGACATATTCATTTGATCATTAGGTCAAAAAGATCCACATATATGACATAGGCATCAAGGGAAAAGGTAGGGCAATACAAACCACATTCTATAACATTCCTAGTCATGTGGCATCAATCGAAATTTCCACCACACGCATATGAATGGCAATGGAACAAAATAGAATATGTTTTCACTAGAGGAACTCATCTATTTACCATTTAATGTTGGAGAAATTCTAGAAATAGGGATCATCACAATTAGTGCTTTGAATCATACATCAATTATTGTTTTTGTGCATGTGTAAAAAGAGGTGGTAGCTTCTTACCAACCAAGTAGTTGACTAGGTAAACAAACCATTGGATTTCGGAGACTACTACATAAATGTGTTCATCAAAGAACTCCTTGAACAATGTCGTTAGTGGTTCTCACTTTTCAAGATAACTCCGATGGTCTTGTACTAAATCCTCGACAATAATATACTCCTTAATTGTAGGATTGAACACATGAAGTAGAACTATCCATCTTATAAATATGATTTTAGTCACTTTCTTTGCTACTAGGTAGTTAAAGCCGCATGGTCTAAGTATAAAATTACGTTGGTGCTTAAAAGGTAAAACACAAACTTCTTGAGTAAAAGACGAGCTCAAGTAATTCCTTTCCAGTACTAGTGTAGTTCATTTATGCAAGTTCTTATATTTTGGATGCATAATATGCGACATGATAATCTCTCCTGAATTTTTGACTTAACAATCATCTAATAGCATATGTGCTCACCTCACAATTTACCTTAAAAGCAATGTCCAATCAAGTGCTCACATGATAGGTGTAGAAGTAAGTATGATTTTCAAGGCTGTGAAAGCTCGATTGCTTTTGTCAGTAAAGATGAATGGAATGTATTTTTGGAGTAAATGACACATAGGTTGGGTTATATTGGAAATCTTTTTGATGAATTTCCAATAAAAGTCTGCTTGACCTAAAAATGCTTGAACATCTCTCATAGTTGTTGACTAAGGCAAGGTACCAATGATAGTCAACTTTAGGCAAATCAAACTCTAAGCATCAAGATGAAACGATAAGACCCAAAATGATTCTTGGTTCTACTATAAATTGGCATTTCTAGTAGTTGAGAATGAGATTGTTTTTAATGCATTAAGATAACCCTTTCATTAAATTATCGAGACAATTGTATAATGAATCTCTTTAAATGATGAAATCATCCTTGAAGACTTCGATAAAGTTTTTGTCAAGTTCAAAGAATATAATTATGATGCACCATTGAAATGTTATAGGTGAATTGCATTGCAAAAATTCTAATGACCTGTTACCTTATGTTGGTGATTATTGATAGCCTGAATCCTAATTAACCTGAATTAGGCTCATGGTTGAGCCCGATGTACCTCGATTAGCGAATGTGGGTTTGTACATTGTTTGGTATTAGTGTGGTATGTTTAGTAAACTTTTAGGTTATTTAAAATATATATAAGCCTATAGCTGAGGAATAAATAATTAATTAATAAAATACTGGTACCTAAGTATGACAAGGGGGTCGTGAAATAAATGTCCACACTTGAGAATATTTGTAGGCATGTCTAGTGAATTTGTTGGAGATAAAATACACAAGATATATATATATAATTGATAAATATGTAACTATAAGTTTGATTTAATTATTAAAGATCTTTGGATCGCCTCGAGATGGGAAAAAGTGTAAAGTCTTGTTAAGATGTGTGTCACTTTAGGTTGTATCACTATAATACAATAACCATTTGATTTGGCTCGAAATAGCATGATGCGTTTCTAGAGGAAAATCTACATATATAAATTAAAATCAACTAACACTTATCACTGTTTCATCTATCAAGTGAGAAAAGCAAATGAGGGTTTGATCAATGAAGAGGAAGGATCAAGGAGTGGAGTTTAAGTGATTCAAAGTGATCGAGGGAGATAAAACCATTGTTGATTGACAATTCATCACAACTAGTAAGTCAAGTTTGGTCTGGAGTTGAATTCGTGAATTAATGATGAATTCTCTGTCAATTATGGTACTGAATGATTGAAAATGGTGTAAGACCTCCTTAAAGGTCTTCCCTAATTTAGTGGGGATGATTTGGATGTTAATATGGATAGTTAATGATCGAATAGGGGCTATTGCCGTGTTCTTTGTTGGAATGCTTAGTGAAGGAGTGCACTCCCTGCAACATAGAAGCATGTTCCCCGTAACAGCGAAAGGTGCTCCCATCAAGAACTATTAAGAACCCATTTGGTGGAGTGCGCATGTAAGCACTCTAGTCATTAGGATGACTAAATTTATAACCTCAATGAAACTAAATTCATGATTTGTTCAATTGGAGAAAATTAGGAAATCTTTTAGATTATTTTATGTATTTTGTAAAAAATTTGGCAGCGCTTCCCCTAAAATGAGCATGTCAGAAAACTTTCACCTAAGAGATAAGAATTAGGAAGAGGCCTAGAAGGACTCACAACTCCCAATGGTTCACAATAAATATCAAGTTCAAATTTATAAATTAACGTAGAGTCTCTAATAGCTTCATCACAACTTTACAAATCCCACATACGTCAAAACCAAAACATAAATATCTCAATATGTTTTAAACTAACTTAAGAGACTCTTATAACTATTAAACGAAACTTCACATTCTACAATCACCCAAAGAATCCCAAAATAATATATATATGAACAATTTAAAAAAAGAATTTACTTTAAATTTTGAAAACAATCACCATAATATTCAAGTCTTGTTCATTCTTCCCTTTTCTTTATATAGAATCTGACTTCATTAAAAACAACTTGAAGATGACAAGTAACCATCTATACTAATTTGTACTCCTACAATTGTTAGTCTGGTACATGGAGATATATAATGGCTTTTCCAAATAATCTATAAGACATATCCATCCACGTGACAGGCGATCCACTCTATTTCTCTCTCTTAACCTTAATTAGATGTTGACTTCTGAAAATAGTACAAAGATAGTATTAAGATATCATGAAATGTAGAGATACCTTGTCGACATTTGACTTAAGAACTAGTCTCACTAGCCAATGTTTGAGGTAGGATTGAAATCTAGTTTCAAGCAAACCAAACTCCAAAACAACCTTATCCCTCTCACTCTCTCCATGCGTGCAAGACCAAAAATGATGAAATGTAATGCATACTATAATGTAATTATTGGTACAAAGATATTCAACAAATAGTAATGTTTAATTTTTGGGGTCCCGAAGTGTTATATCACCTTGAAAATGGTTAAAATAGTTTCTTTGCATATAGAATTATATTTTGAATCTAGCTTCTAGTTAAACAATCGACTCTGTGGAACATCCAATAAGCTTATTTTATTTGATATTTCATGCCTTAAATCTTGTTTATGCATCAATACATAGCAAGAACTATCCTATCTTGCTTTTTATAGCACAATTTTCATTTTTAAATAATAACAATTGCACAAACTGTTGTTAATTCTTTGCTTATCCACCATAATCTTTAATACACATACCAGTTTGATTTCTCATCACTGACCATTCCTTATTAGATTTGTCTATCGATAAATTCTTAGACTATCATCAGTCTAAATATAAGTGATGCAAATAATATTTGAGCATGACATTAGATACTAAGTAGAGTTGCGTGTCTATCTTATCCATCACCATTCCAGCGTTTCTCAATAGAAACTTGGAATAACATAAATCATCCTATGACTTTAGAGCTCTAATTACATTTGTCATCCCATGACATTAGATCTCGAATTGACAATCTGATAAAAAATAAAACCAAAGACATCGTGCAACTCTCACTCATTCTTTAAATGTCTACTCGTATAATTATTTATATTGTAGGTTAGAAAACAATTATCAATTCTTACTCATCAGCCAATTCACTTAGCTTTCCCTTTGAATGTACAAAAAATTAATAACTTTTTTAAGTTTGTCAAACCATTATTTATCCCAAAGTTAATAATGAACCTCGTTACAATTACATAACTGCCAAACTATTTCAGATTGCCTTGATTACTACTCTAGTTTTCACTATTTTTCTAATTTTCAAAATTTCACATCATATCACGTCTTAATCACTTATTGTTTGCTAGACTTCTTTCATTACTTGAATAGAGACAATTATATTTATCTAGAGTAGATATACACATTTAAATAGAGATATCGACATATTTCATAATTATACTCTCATAGTATAACTTATAACTTATATCTCACACAAGTTATAAATATGATATCTCTCTTAGCCTCTACTCAATACATTTCTAACTTCCTTTAAGTACAATAGAAGAATACTTAATCATTCGAACATATCATGTCAGATATATTGTACTCAATTCAATATTTTGAACCAATACAAATAACACATACTAATTGAATTGTAAGTTGTACATCTCTTTTCATTTTATTTGCATCTTCACAATCATTTATGTTTCTTACATCAACTCCGATTTAAAATAATATCATGGTTCTATCAAACTTATACTTTGATGTCCAAGTCTTATCAGAACTCGTTTACTTGAAATTTCCATTTTCATATTTGTGTAAGAATTTGTTAAACATTTATATGTCTATACTTGAGCTTCTAATTGACTCAGAAGAACCTTCAAATACTCTTATATCAGACCTCACAAATTCATTCGATTATTCAAAAATGGGTGGGGCCCTCACACCAATCTTCTATGTTGTGAGTTAATCATGATTTGATAAAGAGTCTAGTTGGATACATTTCTTTTTGCCAATTTTAGCTATTCTCAATGATATCTTGTTCTTAGTACTCTTACAAACTTATCACAAGTTTCTCTCAGTACCTAAGTCACTTACAGCTCCTTGATCTTGAATTAGAAATGCAATTTTATATGTATTATCTTTAAGAAAATATAGCTAGGGATGGTGCGACTTCTTATAGTCATTCGATAAATCAAAGACTTCCTTCTATAATCTTGATTCGAAATAGAATTTTTTTTAAATCAAACATTTTACCATTTCTTGTTGCCTTAATTGTTTCCATTATTCTCAGATTTTTAGAGTTTTCTTTTTCTTAAAAAGAATTTTGGTATTTTCAAGAAACCGTGTAAGATATCAAAGTATCTTACTATTCATCAACTCAAATTTTAATGATTTCATCTTTACATAGTTCAACTGAAGAAATAGAACAATTTGATTTTTTAGTACCTCGATTAACTTAACGATAAATCAAGCTCTTAAAGGATGCTATCTCAATCCTTTGAGTCTTAATATTGGAAATTCTTACGATATAGGAGTTCAAACAGAACTCCTATGCATATCAATTGCTGATATTCAATCAGTACATCTATCTATTCATTTATTATATTTTTGGCAGTAGTGATAGGCATAGTAACTTAATTTCATTAAGAATGACTATTAGATATTTTGAGTTTCAAAATACATCACTTGTTTTAATATTTAATAGCTAATCCAAGTTATTATTAGACCACTTCACCAACACCTTAACTTTTAATATGTTGATCTTTTCACTACACCTTTCATTTTCAAGTTATAATTTCATAGATCTTTCCTTTATAACAATAACTAATCTAGTGTAAACAAATATTATTTAATACTCGTGTTTTCCATTTTTTTATCATTTCCTTATTCGACTCACAGAACCACTACACTCAACATGGCTTATGAATAGTAACTTGAGTGAAAAAAAATCAAGATTTTTATTACTGCTATTTATGGTTGTTTGATTGTTTTAAATTATGGTTGTATTCCACTTTTCAATTAGTGTTTTATTTCAAAAGGAGACAATACTTTACTTCAACATATTTTATTATCATAGAAATCGACTTGGACAACTCGACTAGTTCTATCATAATCCCATTATGATTTCAAAGTCAAGATTCAATTGGTCCAATCAATTTCTATTTTCTAAAACCACGTGTCTTCTTTTTACTTTCATTTGAGACTTTTTGAAAATCAACTCTTAATTGGTTATGAATATAACCAATATTTTGTAGAATAGGTCTTACCAAGTTCAATTGGTATTAACCTCACTCTAAAATCCATGATATTCATATTTTTTGCTTCCCATAAGTCTTAATTTCATATTATGTTTTCCAAGCTTTTCTCAATCATTTGAGACTTAATTTACATCTATTTTGGCACTTTCCAAAGCGTTTCACAATTGTATTAGTTTGACAATTTCATTTTAAAGGATTTCATGTTCGGTACTTACGTACCTAAATCATTTAGATTTCCTTTTTTAACCTATTTACTATTTGTTTCATAATTGATAATTTGGCCAGTTATATTGGTATCAAACTATTTACTACGCCTTTATGAATTCGAACTTCGCAAGGTCATTTCATATACAATCACTCTCAGTTTCATTTCATAAGTCTATTATATCTTTTATTTTTTGTTTCTATTTAACTCATTACATCTCATGAGTTAGTATCAAATACATAAGGAGAATAAAATTTCTATCACATATCTGGCAATTATATATATAATTACATAAGAAGCATAACAAAATAACTAAATATCCCAGCTCATAGTCACTTACAACTAAACGCGCTCAATCCTACTTTGTTTCTTAACCAGACTTTTTCTCAAATGAGCCTAACCTAGGCTTTGATACTAATTTTGTCAGCCTCCTCGTGATTAAGACGACTAAGTTTCCTAGATTATCTTAATCCCCTGATAATCTAGTTAACCTATCAATTTTACTAAATTTGACCTCAAATCTTTTTATTTCAATCCCTAATAAGGCCCTATAACTAAATTTGTAAGCTCAATGAAACTCAATTCATGATTTGTTCAATTAGATCAAATTAGGAAATCATAGAGATTAATCTCCATATTTTGTAAAAATTTTGGTAGCACTTCCCCTAAAAGGGGCCTACCGAAAAACTTTCACGTAATAGACATCAAAATTGGCAAGATGCCTAGGACTCACAACTTCCAGCAATTGACAATATATGTAAAGTTCAAATTTATAAATTAATTTAGAGTCACTAAAAGTTTAACCATAACTTTACAGTCCTAAATTGACCAAAACTGAAACATAAACCTGTTAACGTATTTTAAACTAACTAAGAATACTCTCATAACCATTAAACGAAATTTCATTTCCTACACTCAACCCAAAATCCCAAAACAATATATATAAACAATTTAAATAAAGAATTTTCTTTAAATTTCGAAAACAATCACCATAATATTCAAGTCTTGTCCATTTGTCCCTTATCTGCATATAGAATATGACATTATCAAAAACAACTTGAAGATGTCAGTTAAGTAAACAACTACACTGATCTATACTCATGTAATTGTTAGTCTGATACATAGAGATATGTAATTTCATTTTCAAATAATCAATAAGATATACGTGTCAACATGACTTGCTATTCCACTTTGTTTTTCTTTCCTAACTATAATTAGATGTTAACTTCCAAAAATAGTACGAATATAATATTAAGAGATCATGAAATGTATAGACAACTTATTGGTGTTTAACTACGGTTCTAGTAAGAGTAGTCAGAGTTTGACGAGGATTGAAATCTAATTTTGAGCAAACAAGACTTCGAAATAAGCTTATCCCCCACATTCTCTCCATGCATGCATGACCAAGTATGATGAAATGTAATGTAGACTATGATGCAATTATTGGTACAAAGATAATTAACAAATAGTAAAGATTACCGAAGGGTTTAATTACAGCCTACCAAATTTGAGCTTACTTTTCAGGGTTACCAGAGTGTCGGATCATTTTGAAAATGGTTACAATAGCTTCCTTAAATACCCAAATATATGATGAGTTTAGATTTAAGTGAAAACGAATCACTAAAGCCAATGAAAACCGTGGCCAAAGTACACGTAATTGAGAATAGTTTCCAAAAATATTAATCTATATAACTATTTCAATGTGCTTTCTACTAGCCAATTTGAGGCATCTTTTTGTCCTTTAAAACCTTAAAATTTGTGATGGTGACTAGAAAAGAACTTGCACTATCCAAGAACACTCAAATCGTATCACGATGGAGTAGTTATGAATTTTCAAATATGGCATATCAACTACACAATCTTTATTTATTTGGAACTGAAAAACTTCTTCAAATAAAAATTTTCACAATCTAATCAATAAAACTCAAAAACAAACACCGAAAAACCAATTGATACCAACATCTAAAAATTTTCACAGTACATGGAGTAAATTTGGATTAAAATCGATAATCAATTCATCAAGAAACCCAATGTAAATTAATATCAATTATAAAAACATCTAAAAAGTATATATCAACTAAATCACATTGTGAATTCATCAAAACCCTAAACCACATTAGTGGAATTTATTCCAAATCGGTCCATATCAACCCTATCCATTAATGCTCATCAATTCGTACCAATTTCTATCAAAACCTCGCAAAAGAAATCAAAGAATTGTGATAATTCAAACTGAATTATGCAAAATACCTTGATTTGAGAATTTACCAAATTTGAAGCCGAATACCTCATCTTCGCCGTACAAACTTTGCTCAAATTAACTGTATCGTGATGCTCCAATAAAATACGGAACGAAACCCGGAGAAATTCAGATGTTGAGAGCTCGCAGAATGAAAAATCAAATCTTGAGGGTTTTGTTCATTCTCTCATTTGATAAAGTGAAACGAATTCATTTCTTTCTTTTTCATCATTATATATATAAACCTTTAGCTGCTTATTAGCAACTTATTTTTTAATTTATTAATTGCCAAAATCCCTATTTTGATGTGTTTTGTCTTTCTGTTCTTGTTTTGGATACGATTTTTCACCAAATTGAGCCGACTTCTCAACAAAGAGTCCAACTTAACAAAATAATCACAACACTTGTTTTGGTCTTACCAAAACCCTAAAACTCTTAATTTTGTCCACAGCATACTGAACCCTTATGGACCAATTCGCTTGCCATATTAAATCAAACTTACACTGATTTAAACCCAATCCCAACCTCGACCACCGCCAATCGACATAAAGGTCAAGGTAAGGCTTTGCACCAACTTTGTTCTCATTTTTAATACCACTGATCCTGACTTGCACACAAACCGAGGCAAAATCTTCACTTGATACTTGACTCTTGATTTATAAGTTTTTTAAAAACCAATATTTTTTATTTGTGTACTTTTGCTTGCAATCTAAACCACAATTAATAATCTAATTTCAAAAAACATTAGAGAAAATTCTAAATGTGCTATGATACACGTGGACACCGCATGTCATGAAACAACTCGAATGGTAAAATTCACGCCGCGTTTCATTACATGACTCTGATAGGGACTTTATCTAACGTGGCATAATTAGTCGACTCTCGAGAGTCGACACTGAGGTATATTATTTGTGTATGGTGTGCGAAGTATTTATTTTATACTTAAAATGTTGAATTTAAGTTAATTATTGGTTTGATTGCGTCGAATACGAGTAAGGTTCGATGGTCGGTATGCATGTATATTATGGGTACCCGGGTACGAGTAGGCAATAAGATTGGACAAAAATAGTTGTAGGGCTATAATGCTATTTGAGTAAGAGAATAACCTAAGTTGGAATTCTTGTTTAGATTACCACATTATTATACCATTACAATGCCATCTAAGGAACTTATGATTATAGTGTTGCAATGAAATAAAGCGTATGATGTACCTCAAGAGGCGTACAATGGAAGATTGAAATCAAAGTATAATTCTACTTCATTCATATTGAGGAACAAATATTAAATTCAAAGGCCTATAGTATGCTTAGTAAATATGTTAAAAAATTAGGTCACTTAATCTATTTAAATATCTTAGTTGCATAGAAAATACATGGAAGAACAAAGGGTAAAATTGTCATTTTACACTTTTTAAGACACTTGGCATATGCATGGAGAGCTTTAATTTAGACTTAAGTAAGTTATGATGATCTTATTCATGCAAGCTACTTCTTCATCATACTCTTATTTCCGTAATCTTACGCAAATCCCTTTAATTACTTAACAACACACACATATATGTATATTGTTTAACTAAATTCATGCATAGCTTCCTTAAATATTTAAGGTTAATCCAAATTAAAGGCTACAGCTCATTGTTGGGTTGGCCTAAATGTATTGGAACCTTGATATGAATATGACAAAGAAGAGTGAAAATAATAATTATAATAATAAGGTGCATTAATAAAAGAAATGGTGCATAGATGGATGGCATATTCATTAGCTAAGATTAAAATAATTTAGAATTCAAAATTTGAGTAAAACATTGAGTTAGCTACTGACATAGGTATTAAATAGAGATACTCTAAGTCAAATAAATAAGCAAGCTAATTCTATTTATCTAATTTGCCTATGTTGTGAAATAAAGGCAATTAGGCCTAAAGACAAATGAATGAATTTACATGTATAAATTGATGACTTTTAATAAGTTAATGGAATAAACACACATGAATCATTTAAATAATTAGAGGCCTTCAACTTAATTCAAATAAGAAGCCTTAGTTGATTTTAAGGCAAAAATGGGTATATAAGTTAGTTTGATGCACCTAAGTAAACTAATCAAAGAATTTACTATTGTATCTAAGTAAAATTGAATTATTATGACCAAATATTAATCAAGTGTTAAAATAATAAAAATAATAATAAATGATAGGATTCCTAAAATAAGTTTGTAGATATATATATTGATGCATTAAGTGGTTATAGATATTTATATATCATACATACATATAAGACATAAGGTGTATTTGTATGGCCTTGCCTACACCTATATATATATATGTAAGATAAGAAAAATAAAGTAACGAAAATCATACTATGGACCAAAATTACACTTAATAGAGGATTAATAAGACAAATGGACTATAACACGATCTAAATTGATCCAAATGATTACTAGGGACTTGACATACTAGTTTTATTGTCGGGATTAGTTTGGGGAGCGTGTTGAGCCGCGAGAGTGCATGTATTAATGTGATTTGAGGTACGTAAAACCTACTAAGAAAGGTACAATAATTCAATGAGCTTAAAGTTTTATTGTTATTGCACTATCTTACCTTGAAATTTCTACTCCAATATGAGTGTCCAAGGGCTGAGTGAGTCAGGAAGTTTTCTCTTATATAGTGGTTGCCAGTTAGCTACCGGACTCATGACCTCAATTCAATGATTGTTTGGTTAGGAAAAAATGTGCTTTATCTAGGACACTATTGATATCCTCATTCGCGATGGTCTACTACAACAGGCACTGTTGTGTCCTAGGACCCGAGTCTGCTTTGTGTTGTCACGACTTTATGACCCCGACACGGTTGCACCCGCACTGGGTGGTCTTGGACTACTCAGGAAATTCTCTATTGCTTCTTTATACAATCATTTTGTGATGTACCTCCATTGTCCAGCCTTATTATCATGCATTCCTTATTTCTTTCTATCAACATGAAATTTAGACTAATTTATTTATTTTGAAGTATTGTTTAGGTCCTACTGACTTTTACTTATTGGACTCATCATTCATGTGCTTGAACGATTGCTGATCCGTAGTCGACCAAGGGCAAGGTACCGATACTAGGCGATCTATTCTGAAGACATTGGAGTGGCAGTCCCATACTCACTTTTATAGGTTTTCAATTTTTTGAATTACTTATATAT
Source organism: Stephania yunnanensis (assembly GCA_039657365.1). Classification (NCBI taxonomy): domain Eukaryota; kingdom Viridiplantae; phylum Streptophyta; class Magnoliopsida; order Ranunculales; family Menispermaceae; genus Stephania; species Stephania yunnanensis. The sequence continues at coordinate 34,769,733 of CM077583.1, read as the reverse complement.
GTCATTTTCTCACATTTGGGATATTTTTTTGCAGTTGAGAGATGCTTATGACTTGTATATCGCATTTACAAACACTTTAAACTTGTCACTTGATATACATGCTTGTTTATATACAGTGTTCTACACATAGGTTGTTCAAATCCTTTACTTTATTGTTGAGTTATTTTAATTATTAATTCATTCTTCTAACTTTTAAAACTCGTAAAATATTAATAACTTAACTTAAGATTCCAAATTAACTGATAATGGTAGATTGGAAGGTTGACTAAACTTGCATTAACCTCCAGGAAATTGACTCAGGGCTCTACATAAGATAAATATTTATAGTAGAGTTAGGACACAGCTGACCTTAGAGTGGAATTTTATGATTATTACTTAGAGTCTTTGCTGGGAAGTGAGGAGAGTTGGGGAAGTGAAAATCTGAATTATATATGTTATTCGTCGTATTATACTATACTATATGCCAGTAGCTATGAAAGCTGATTAAATCTCGCAAATTCCATTTGAAAATAGAGATAGCCGATTTGCCAAGGACCGATACCAAGGGTGGTAACTTGGATCGACAATACATCAGAGTACTTAAAATGAAGTACTTTCCACTCACAATTCGGAGGAAAAAATGGCCTATTATCGAAAATAGAAGGTGAGATAGGCATAATAGAGTTGTGGTGACGCTATAGAGGGCATACGAGCAAATTTAGCCCAAAAGACTTACCTTCATGCGCGTCCCACCGAGGATAGTGTATCATTGATAGAGATATTATCAGCGAAGGGCTAAGGCCAGGGTCAGAGATATGAGCACTAGTAGTTCACCATCATGCCTTTTCAAGTGACGAATGCCTCGGGGATAATCATAGATCTAATGCACCAAGTATTGAGGGATTATTTGGATAGATTCGTGATAGTGTCCGTCGACGACATTCTCATCATTTTTAGGACTCTTAAGGATCATGAGGGACACCTCTGGATAGTCCTAAAGACTTTAAAGGAGTAGAGACTATACGCTAAATTCAGTGAGTAAGAGTTTTGCGTCACAAAGGTTAGATTTTATAGGCAATTTTTTGAGCCAGCGGAGTGTCAGTGGACAACTGCCAAGATTAAAGTAGTGATTGATTGACCTACACAGACATCGGTGATAGACATCTACCATTTTTTAAGCTTAGCAGGCTATTAAAAACGACTTGTTTATGACATTTCCATGATTGTCGTGCCGATGACACAGTTGACGAATAAGGAGGTCAGATTTCAACAGAATGATAGTTTTAATTAAGCTTTCTAAACTCTGAAGGAACGATTAACTACTGTGCTACTATTTGTTTTTCTAGAGTTGGGAAAGGGTTTTGATGTGAACATCAATGCTTCTAAAGTCAGTTTGGGTCGTGTCTTGATGCAGGATAATAGAGTGATAACTTACGTATCCTGATAGCTGAAGACTCATGAGAAAAACTACTATACTCATGACGTAAAGTTAGCAACAATGGTCTTTGCACTATATTTGGCGCCATTACATCTATGGAGAGAGAATCACATTTTTTATTGACCACAAGAGACTAAAGTACCTCTACACTCAGAAAGAGTTACAAATGAGAAAAAGACATTGGCTAGAGTTCCTAAAGGATTATGATTTCTCATTGGAGTAGCACCTAAATAAGGCCAATGCAGCGGTAGATGATTTGAGAAAGAAGGGACCGGATGCAATCATTGTGAGATGTCATATCACACACGAATATGCATTACTCAAGGTAACTAACACACATTGCTCAACATATATTCTAGCTATTATTGAGGTAGTGATTTGTGTTCAAATGAGGACTCAAATAGTGTAACTTGAGAGTGTAGTTCAGAATCAATTGGCTTATGAGCTGTACCAGAGGTTTAGTGAGTTCTCTTACAGTCTTGATCATTCGGATTAGAGTCAGTCAATGGACTCTTGCCAGAGATTTATGGAGAGACTCTGGATTTCATCAGTTACTGAAATACGAGATCAGATACTTTAGGAAGCTCACCACTCGCATTTAATGATTCATCCAAGTCAAACCAAGATGTATACTAATTGAGACATATGTTCTGGTGGCCAAGGATTAAGACCGATATTAGTGACTACGTTTAAACGTGCGAGATATGCTAGTAAATTTGGCTAAGCATTAGAGACCCGAAGGATTACTACAACCACTTCCCATTCCCTGATGGAAGTGGGAGCATATCGCTATAGATTTTTTCAGTGGCTTATCTCGATCTCAACATGATCATGATAATATCAGGGTGATTACGGATAAATTAACTTACTCTACGCACTTCATACTGATCTCTACTACACATCAAGTCGATAGGTTGTCGAGTTTGTATGAGCGAGAAATAATCCAACTTATCAGAGTTTCATTATCGATTGTGTCAGACAGGGGGCTATAGTTTACGTCATAGGTTCTATAGGGCATGCACACATAGTTTGGCATACAGTTGGATATAACTACAACCTACCATCTAAAAACTGACGGACAGTCAGAGTGACTGATCTAAGTGTTTGAGGACAAGTTAAGGATGTGTGTACTAGAGTATGGTGGTTCATGGGAGGAGTATTTTCATCTGTGTGAGTTTGCTTACAATAATAATTATCAAGCCAGTATTTGAATGGCATAGTTCGAGGAACTTTACGGCAAGTCATGCAGATTTCAATCATATCAGGTAGAGCCCAATGATGCGACAACTATTGGGTCAGAGATTATAGTGGATCATAAAGAAAAGATACGACAGATCGTACTACATCTGAAGGGTGCGCAAGAGAGACACAAGAAATACTACAATAAGTACCATAGCGAGTTAGAGTATGATGAGGGGTCATATGTTTATTTAAAGGGTGACAAGAGATTTGAAATTAAAGGAAAGCTTGCACCTAGGTTCATTGGTGCATTCATGATTAAGAAAATTGTCAGTTAGGTGGCATACGAGGAGGAGCTACCGCCACATTTAACTAGGATCCACCATGTATTTCATTTATCGATGCATAAACTGGATTGGTCAAGAGGAGGAAGGCAATTGATGATAGATTTGAGCTTGATAGACTCGAGCAAGGACATCACCTACGAGAAGTAGTTGATCCAGATACTGGACTGTAAGGTAAAGGTATTGAGAAATACGCAAATCTTATCAGTCCTCGTCAAATAGCAGCATCATGGGAACAAGGAACTAACTTTGGAGTTGAAGTCCTATATCCACGAGCACGTCCCTAACTTATTTTTATTTCAGTAATTTCTACTTTAAGTTATTTCAATTTCGAGGAAGAAATTCTTATTAATTTGGAACGCGGTAATGACCCGAATAATCTAACTCGTGCCACGTGTCATCAGATGACTCAGATAGGGACCTTATTTGACGTGGCATAATTAGTCAACCCTCAAGAGTTATCACTGAGGTATAATATTTGTGTATAGTGTGCGTAATATTAATTTAATACCGAAAATGTCATATTTCAGTTAAATGTTGGTCCAATTACATCGAAATACGAGTAAGGTTTGAAGGTTAGTATGCGTGTATATTATGGGTTGCTAGGTACACGTAGGCGATAAGATAGCACAAAAAAGTGGTAGGAATAAAATGCTATTTGATTTAGAGAATAACCTAAGTTGAAATTCTTATTTGGATTACCACAATAGTACACCATTACAATCCACATCTAAGTAGCTTATGATTATAGTGTGGAAATGAAGTAAGACATATGATGTACCTCGAGAGGCGTACTATGAAAGATTGAAATTAATGTAAAACTCTCATCCATTCATTAAGGAACTAATTAAATTAAAAAGCCTATGATATGCTTGGTAAATATAATGAAAAATAAGGAGACTTAATCTATGTAAATGTCTTAGTTACATGGAAAATACATAGATAAACTTAGGGCAAAATTTTCTTTTTCGACTTTTTACGACATTTGGCATATGTAGAAATAAGATGGGGAGCTTTGATTTTGACTTAATTAACTTAGGTTAGCTTAATTAATCCATCACAAATGAATTTCAAATTAATGTATAAAGGGGTAGAAGTCATTAGGGGTTTAACTCAAATTCATTTCTAAAAGCTTTAAAGAGGAAATTGAAAGGAATTCCACCATTAATAGAGCTAGAGAAAGTTTGAAGACAACAAGGAGTTAAACATGTATCTGGTCTTAAGGCATGTTTTACATATTCTCCTTAATATTTTCTCCTATTTGAATTCTTACCCATGCTTTTGATTCCTATTGATTTGTTTCCTTTTTTATGATAATATTTTTCATGCAAGCTACTTCTTCTTCATACTCCCATTTCCCTAATCTTGTTTGCACCCCCTTTAATTAATAAACAATACACATGCATATTAATCAACTAAATTCATGCATGGCGTCATCAAGTGCTTAAGGGCAATCCAAATTAATGGTTAGAACTCATTGTTTGGTTGGCCTAAATGTATTGAAACTATTATATGAATATGTCTAAAAAGAATGAAGATAAAAATTATAATAATAATGTGCATTAATAAAAGAAATGTTGCATAGATTGGTTAGCTAAGATTAAATTTTTGAGAATTGAAAATTTTAGTACAACATTGAGTGAGCTAATAACTTATGTATTAATTAGAAATACTTAAGTACCTCAATCAAATAAATAAAGTGAGCTAATTTTGTTTATCTAATATGCCTTAGCTGCAAAATAAAGACGATTGTGCCCAAAGACAAATGAATTAATTTACTTGTATAAATTTATGAATTTTAATAAATTAATGAAATAATTAGAGTTGAATCATTTAAATAATTAGAGGGCTTGAATTTAATTGAAATAAAAAGCCTCAGTTGATTTTAAGACAAAAAAGGGTATATAAGCTGGTTTGATGTCCGTAAGTAATCTAGTCAAAGAATTTACTATTATACCTAAGTAAAAGTGGATTTTTATGTGACCAAAGATTAACCTAGTGTTAAAATAATAATAATAATAATAATAATAATAATAATAATAATAATAATAATAATAATAATAATAATAATAATAATAATAATAATAATAATAATAATAATAACAAATAATAAGATTCTTAAAATAAGTTTTTAGAGATCCTTTGATGCATTAAATAGTTATATATATTTATATCTCATACATACCTACATATATCTATATCTATATGTATGTATAAGACATTAGGTATATTTGTATAACCTTGCCTACACCTTTATATTATATAAGAATAATAATGTATAACGAATAATACTATGGGCAGAATTATACTTAAAAGAGGATTAATAAGACAAACAGACTCTAACATAATATAAACTAAAAGAAAAATGATTACCCGAGACTTATAATACTATCTTGAGTGTTTGGATTGGTTTGGAGAGCGTGTAAGAGCCGCGAGAGTACGCATATCAGGGTGATCTGAGGTATGTAAAACTACCTAGAAAATGTATAGTAATTCAATGAGCTTCGAATTTATTTGCTATTGCACTATCTTATTTATCTCAGAATTCGTGCTCCAATATGAGTGTTTGATGGCCAAGTGAGTCAAGAAGTTGTATCTGATGGAGTGGTTGCCTGTTAGTTACCTGAGCCAGTGCCTCGATTCACTAGATTGTTTGATCGGGATGCATTGTGCTTTATTCGAGGCACCATTAGTATCATTCATTTGTGATGGTCGAGGTACAGCAGGCACTGCTGCGTTTAGGACTCGAATCGGCTTGGCATAGTCACGCCTCTATGTCCTCAACCCTATAGCACCTACGCTCGGTGGTCTTGGACTTCTTGAGCACCACTTTATTACTTTTTTTGACACTCATTTCTCAATGTACATTCATTTTTCAGCTTATTATCATGCATTCCAAATAGATTTCTTTCTATCTACTTGAATTTTAAACTATTTTATTTATTTTTACGTACTGTTTAGATCCTATTGGCTTTTACTCACTACACTCATCATTTTTGTGTTTGAATGAGTATAGATCCATAGTCGAGCAAGGGTAAGGCGCCCATACTAGGCGATCTACTCTTAAGACATCAGGGCAGCTCACCCTTACTCACTTTTATAGGTTTTTATTTTTTGTATTACTTATATATGTGATTTTATCACACTTGGGATACTTATTTGTGGTTAAGAGATGCCTATGACTTGCGTATCACTTTTGCAGACACTATACATTTTTCACTTTATATGCAGGCTTGTTTACATATACAGGGCTCAACACATAGGTTGTCTGACTCCTTATTTTTATACAAATTAAGCCGTTTCAATTATCAATTGCTTCCACTATCTTGTAAATTATGCAAAATATTAACTACTCAACTTAAAATTACGAATTGACTTATATTAATGGATATGAAGGCTGACTAGGCTTGCTTCAACCTTGGAAAGGCTGACTCAGGGGTCCACGTAGGCTTAAGCTGGGCAAGACCTAGTTTGTGGGGAATTGGTGCCATCACATCTAAGCCTTAACTTGACCTATTTGTCGTCGAATAGATTTTAATACATCAATTTAATATTTAGACTTATAATCTCTGGTCCATAATGTGTGGGTCCCACCTTGGATACTTAAATCCCAAATTAAATATGAAAATACCTTAATTAGCATCATAATCAAGCTTATAAAATTCTTAAGTGTCACATACCCCAAAAAATGAAGGAGCATAATTCCATCTTAGAAAACAACAATTATGTTGATTTTTACTTGGGAATTTATGATGACTTAACAAATTGTTTTAGGGTTTTTAATTGTAGAGTATTAGACATGTAATGATCCCAAGTGGTTAGTGATTGGTTCTCAAACACTAGGAAATGTCAAGTGACCTAAAAAGTCAGGATATTGGAAATGAAGCCTAACCAAGGTAAGTACAGAATCGCTTATTTATCAATGTTGCCTATATATTTTGGTATATGTAGTTCTTATAGTTTATGGACTTGAATGGGAACTATGTAGATTATGATAATTTTAAATAAAATAAAAAATATTGTCTCGTATGATCATTGAAAATAAACCCTGTAGTTGATAATAGGTTGTGTAGGATATAGGTTTGATTCCCGACCTATATGTTAAATCCTACTCAGCTAAATAGGTTGCGTAGATTGCATATTCACTAGAGGGTTTATGGTAGAACCATTGAACATTAATGGATTTGCTAAACGGTGCATCGACCAGTGTGGTGGTCTATAAATTGCATTAATGGCATCAGTGGGTAATCAACCCTTGTTCCATAAATGATATGGGAATCACAATGTAATAGCCATTGACTTTAGGAATTGCATCCATTTATCTATTGGATTGTATGCTTTCCTGTCATGGCCCAAATAGCTCATCTAAGTTTAATTTGTCAATTAGGATTAAATGACCAGTGACGAAGGACCCACATCGAGATAAGTGTCATTATTTAGGCTAGGTAGCCGAAGTAAATGTTATATTTTTGGTGATGTGTGCTTAGTTGTATTGTATTTGTTTAGACTATTAATTCACGCTTACATGTTGATAGGTGTCGAGATGTGAATAGGGACTTGCCTCGATAAACGTGTCGACATGGGACCGAGGTAGAGAGTGATAAGGTAAGTTGGTGTAAGCTTTATGTTGGTTTTGCAAGTGAATTAAATGGACTATGGTTGATTTGATATTAAAATAACAAATTTAGTACCTCTCATACTCTCATTTCCATTTCTTCATTTCCATTTCTTCATCGTGAAATAAGGCTAGTCTATTGCAGGAGGAGGAAGAAGACAACAAGGAACCATTGGAATTGGTGAAGGAGAGACCGAGCTAGCTAGTGATCATCAAATTAGGTAAGTTCTCTACTACATTAACATAGCTCAGTTTCATGAATTCACGTATTCGATGCTATGGGTTGTTGTTTTAGGTTATAAATGGTTTCTTAAAACTCTAGAGTTATGTCAGAGGGTTCCCAAGGCATCTGCAAAGCTTATGTGTTGAGAAAACTTAAAATTCTGATTGCATAATTCTTGGTTCTAGAACACATAGAGTGCTATATAGGATTGGTAGTGCGCTATGTTGGTCATTAGCATGCTACACAGGGTCATTAGCGTTGTACATGCTATGGAAACATCAAAATCTTCAAGTCTCGAAAAGTACTTAAACACTACATAAGAGTCTAATATGCTAAATAAGGGTCCAAAGACACTAAAAAAATATGATATAATGTCAAGAACTTAGAGAAGTATTTCAGAGATTTATATACGAGTTTCGAGGCATTGGGAGGCTGGAGTAGAATAGGAAATTGAGTGGTATGTAAGTAAATTGATTGAGAGATTTCTGTACATTTCATTCCTATAAATATATTCATTTCCAGTCAATTGGACTAAATTGACTTTGTACTTCATGTGCCTTGTCATGTTGTTCATTCTCATTAAATTACGTGTTTCATGGCATAGTTTTTGGATAAAATGATTTCCTTGACTCTAATTCATGTGCTTTGTCATTATTGACTATTATTATTGGTGGTCAATGAAATGGCATGCTATTAGGTAGTTTCTATATAGTGTTGAGAATTTGTATCCTTTGTGCACTAGTTATACAATTGTACTTATTGGATTCCAATACCGTGTTGTTCTTTGAATATGAAAGTGGTTCTTGTATAGAGCCAATTTGTAATAGAAATCCGGTTGACATACGTAGGCAATAGACTTTCCAGGGTGATTAGTATTTCTCCACTATTTTGGGCAACACATGTTGCATGGGACTCGAGGTTGTTGGCAAGCACAACTTGGGTAACTTCACGAGTTGTAAGACTCGGGGCTATTGGACATTTGGGATAGTTATAAAGGCGTATTGTACCATGTAAGTATGACCCGCACAGAGATGTAGAGCACAACTCCATCCATATATAGTAGAAAAGTAGATGTAATAAAGATCACGGCCGACCACCCCTAGATCATTACTACTTAGCCTAGTGTCAGTTTCATTTTGTTTAACTAAAGTATCTCTTTGAATGATATTCTTTCACCATAGTTTCTATTATTATTATGTTTTTTATACATTTTGTATAATTGAGAATGTGAACAAATGTCTCTCAGTATTACATTCTATTTTCAAGTACTCACCGTCTAATTTGTGATGGTGGGTATAGATACATCGAGTAGCAGGCCAGGAAAAGAGAAGATTGGTGACTATCTCAAAGCTAGTGAAGCACTGCTACCTTAGATTTTTAGGTTTGATTTATGATATATTATTTTTATATATATATGGTTTACTTTTGGGGTTATATATTATGGGTTGAGTGAGTAGTACCTTGACCAAACACATGGTGTTATATATCGCCATTTCATTAGATATATGCACGTGATCTTTATTTCTTGTTTTTTCCACAAAGGTTGGGGCTACATGTTTATAAGCTTCCGCTAGTTAATTTCTTAAGATTTCTCCTGCATAACTTTTAAGTTAGTAAATCTTAATTAACTCTGATTTATAAATATACATAGGATAGGTATATTTTTATGTCTATTTGAAAACTAAATAATTGGTAAGTAATGTGGTCGTTGAAAAGGCCGACTAATTCCTTGTTAGGTCTTATATGGTGAGACTAGGGCTTAGTAACGGGATTAGGCCGGGCGGTACCCTAATTTGAGAAGAGGTCGTTACATTTCCATAATCACATTAGTTATGTTTTGTTCATATTGTTATTGCATATCTCAATTAATTTGTATCTGAAAGGTTAATAGTTTTATGAATCCTTACTTACTAAGCTAGCTGGAGCACTCACCACAAATTAACATTTTTTGTTCTTAGTTCAGTGCTTTAACTAAAGGGAAAAAGAAGGCTTAAAATTATTTTTATCTTCTCTATGGTGTGATTAGCCTTCTTGTATATATATATACTATTTGAATTACATTATTGTAATAGAACAAGGTTGGGACGTTTTTTTAATGAGTTTTACTTTTGATAAACTTCCACTTTATGTATATCGTTTATATTATGGAAAAAAGTCTTAATTTTTTGTTACGTATACTTTGATACATATTTTGATATCGATATATAGTTTGACTTTATCAGGTACGTAAGGAGAGGCTTCTAGCTCTAGTTAATTCAGGTTAGTATACTAGGGTTTAATTAGGGTTTGAGGCATGGTATTGCATTAAACATGATAGGGGATTCTACACAAATGGCAAGCATTTTAAAAAAAAGTTCCTAAAGGATAGGTGAAAGTGGTAACAAATATGGAGTGTATCATTCCAACTATTACTCATGATTTCTTCGGTACTACTTGAACTAGGTTGACCCTTTCGCTAACAAATATGGAGTATATCATTCCAATGTCGAGAATGATGTGCTTTTGTGCACAGAAATGGAAAGATTTAATCACTTAATGTCAGCTAGTGTCCATCCCATAACTTCTTTATGTTACTTAAAGATACACACTAGTTTGTCCTCTTCCAGTTTTGAAAAGTTGTTTGCAAATTATCACTGGAAGAGTTTCTTTGTCATCTAATTATGAATACTTTAGGTCATCTAGAAGCTTATTTAGTCCTGATTGAGTTGTATTTTAAAAATGATGGTAGAAGCTTACATTTTAATGTCGTTTGTTCTACCAAGGATAGAAGTTAACGATGAATTTGAGAAAATTTTGATTCCATTAGAACATCATTATGTTCATTGTCGAGTGTGCATTTGGAATCCCTGGCAACAAGGGTCAAGGTATGGTGAATAGCAGTTTTATGTGCATCCCCTATAGATTGTTCCAAAATGTTTTATATGAGAGAATCTATCTTGTCCATGGTGCATAAGTATGACACATCGACCATAAATTTAAAGGTATTTGATAAGTCGGTATTTATAGGTTTTTGGTAGTCTATTTTAGTATATTTAAAAATAAAAGTCTCTAAAATATATATTTAATTATATTTATTGTTCATTTTCAGGTGAAACAGAGTGCGCAGTTGAATCTGGGGCGAAAAAATACTCAAAATGAAGTATTTATGTTAAGTGATCAGATACCAGATGATTTACCTCGAGTTGCACGGGGTAGAATAAGAGATAACAATGAAACACGTAATTGCATTTCATTCAACCAATTAGAAGCCGACATATCAGTTGCCTACATCTCCTCCTCTAATCACCAGATGCCACGTCACCACCAATACATCATCCCAGCGTGTCCAACATTTCTCTTTGCATTACTGCTATTCGATTTCCTCGAGATGCACGTAAGCATTGTCTCGCAAAAATTCACAAAAATCGTGCAAATTCGCCATTGCCTCTAGGCTGCCACGTGGCGCGCTTTCAACCACTCAAGACGTCATCAACAGGGGTCTTCTCCAATTAGACAACGCCACGTGGCGTGCGACATACCAAACGCTTAGTCGGCTATGGACACATGTCCTGACTCCAAATCTTAATGCCAAACAACTACCAGATGCTCCTTAGCGCACGTGTTATGAGACCAACCTATAAAATTAGTTTCTCTCACCGCCCGAGACCAATTTTTAATAGTTTCATATATTAAGAACTTAGGTTTTATTTTTTTGAACAACGACTATTAGATCTTTAGCATCAAATTCTCTCGACAATGGCCTTGGTCGCCAAGGAATTCATGGCATATTATGTTAGATCTTTTATTTTATTATTTAATTTAGTTTAAATTCTCCCATTTCAATGTTGTTGCTTTTAAGGAATATGGTTTACATCTAGTGTTTATACGTGGCTAGTGCATGCTTTTAGGGTGACAACCTATAGTTATTTGGATAATTAGTATCCATGTAATTGGGGTTTTGGACAAATAAAATGACGAACACTCACCCATTTGCCGTAAGACCCTATTGTTTCTTGAGTGTTTAACAATTGAATCTAGGTTAAATCCGAAGTAGATGCGCAACAGAAGCTGATGCGATCCTGAAGCGGATGCGATCTGGAAGCGGATGCGATCCGATTATTTAGGATTAGTGTTCCTACAGTTCCATATTACTGTAGTTAATATGTTAAACCATATTAGCGGATGTCTACGGTTATGCATTAATTATGGAAGTGGTTAATGGCAGACGTCTTGGCTCTCGAGATTAGGGGAATGAATAATTTCTAGCAGATGTCGATTTTCTATAGCTAATTTAGGAGAATATAAATTAATAACTTTTAGGGAAACACTGAAAACCATGATTATCATTGAATAGAACTGAAGACCTAGGTGTTACTTAGATGTTCATTAAGTGTTTTCAAAGTTGTTTTAGTTATTTTATTTATTTAGTTTATTTTAGATTAGTTAGTTAAATTATATTTTCCTTTTTTATTATTTTTAACCTTAGAAAGAACACCAATCTTTATGGGATCGACCTTTTGCCACAATTCTACAAAATAGTTGGTTTAGGAAACTTTATTTTATTGACATGTTCGGCTCGCGTCAATTTTTGGCACCGTTACTGGGGTTTAGTTTTCTTTCTTTGGCGTTTTTAATTCGAGACATAGGTTATAAGTTATTACTTATTATTGAGATGAATGTGACTATTCATGTGCTGTGAGTGTGTTGCGCTTTGCTCATGTTATCTTTGCATCAATTACTAGTTCCTCGCCACTATTTAACTATTGCTTGGTTCTCTCGACCATGGTCCTTGGTACTGACCCTACAGAATTTAATGGTAGTTGCCACCACTGGAGTATCGTATGGTCGACGACATTACTTAAATTATGCCATGAGATTGATACATAATATTGTTGCACACATCAAAGAAGGCTTTGAAGGAACCTACTCTGGAATTGATAGGTTTAGTTAGGTTCATAATAAAGGCCATTATGTCGACTAATGGTTTGCATCACCTCGAGAGTAGGGAAATTGGTCGCCGGACTCTTTTCAAGAACTTGTACACATTGAATTGATGCCAACTTATGAAACTATTATGCTTTTATGATATCATTTTTTAATCACCTTTTCATGATGATTTGATTTACAAAGGCTTTTACGTTCCATAATGGATGCTTTATGAGTCATGACTAACGCTATTTGTGAAATACTCTATTTCTCTTTACTTATTTTCAGTTCTTGTCAGGCTCTCATGATTAGTAGGTACTACTTGTATGTTTGATGGTTGAGCAAGTTTACCGCATTCCTGAGCTCTAGTGGTTCTTTTCGGTCAACTCACTTACTCATCAAGTCCATCTTCATCGACACCAGTGCGGGATATAGGAAAGGCAATGGCATAGAGCCATGCCTTTGATGTGAACTTTGCATATTACTTACATTATTGGTATTTAAAACATCTAAAAAAGTCATATTTAAGTGTTTAATGGATAAATCGTAATCCCTAAGACTTGTTGGCTCTAGACCTTTGTGGTATGATGGAATTACCTTGGGATACTTGACACCTTGTATAGAATTATTATTCGACATATAAAACATTTTATTTTTAAAATTTTACAATTATTGTTTTATATGTATAGTTATATGGTTATGCGTGTTGTTTTAGGCAAGTAAAACCATTTAATCAGGCCCAGTTTGGCTATTGGGCATGGGTGGCGGTCTGGGTCGGGTGACCCAACCCTTAGTCAAGTGAGGGTTCCATATGTGAGAAATGCGGCCACACTTTCCACTAATGTAGATATAGCACTAATAGGAGTCAATAGGACTTTCACATAGCTAATAATGGGGTCAAGGTAGAATACTCAGGAAATGGTGTAAGGAATGCGAATTTTGAAAAAGTTCAGGCCAACTTGACTATAAGCACTAAAGCATTCAAAAAGAAGTCCATAAGAATAATCATTACACTCAAATGTTCCTCCCCTTTTCCAACCACCACTTTAATTTTTGATTTATTTTGCTGAATTTCATTTTTTTCTTAGTATTCAGAGCACAATTCTTTTTTTTTTTTTTTCCTTCGAAATTTGTGGGAAATTGTTTCACACAAAAATAACCCCTAAACTTGAGGTTTTATATATTTCACTCCAAAACAAGCTCTTTCACACTTTCGTTACACTAGATCGAAACTTCCTAACTAGGTGAAAGGATATAAAGCTAATGGTTAGGGTTCGATGATAGGTGATGAAGAAAATTCAGTATAAACTGGTTCAAAATGGGCTAACTTGTGATAAGATGCTAGGTGTGCCTTTAGTCAAGACTTTGATTTCAAAAATGGCTTTAATCATTATGCTAAAGGTTGAATCATGGGATTTCACCTTGATCAAACTACACCCTCATTATAGCACCATAGAAATCTCAATTTTTTTACTTGCACATTAGCATCGCCTTCCTTTTTTGGTATCTAGCATAAAGCCTAGACATCATACTAGCTCCCTAATATGTAATCTCAACAATACTAGGTAATTCTCCAAATTGACTGTTTCTCCTTGTGTTAAAAAATGTTCGAGTCTCAAAAGTGAATTAAAAGAACTCATGTGATGACCGGAACCTCGGCGGGTTTGGACAATCCATCCTAAACAGTCGCTGAACCACTCGAGATAACCACGCAATTCGAGCGATGATCTAGTAAGCCTTAACCTGCAGAAAACAAACAAAGACATTCTATAAAAGATAACCAATGCTAAAAAGAGCGGAAATAAAAGCATTTTAGAGTATAAGAATTATGGAATTAATAGTAAAGAGCTTACGAACAACTTAACACATAAGCTAAAATAAGTTCTGTGCGTTTAAACATCTACCCATATGAAATCCCCTCTTTATTATATAAACATCTCAAAAACAAAATAAATAAATAGTACTCAAACCAATAAGTTGGAAAGAGATATCATACGCTGCGACTTTACTCTTTCATTTATTTTGAGCAACAATTGAGGTACCTAAAGGAGAAAATAGTTGTGTAAGTGATAGTTTATTAGTCTAAGTAAAGTTGAAGCATGCTCGACCATCAATCATCCAACTAATACATATTTTATTTAGAACTAGATTCCTTTGTGACGACCCAAACCCTAGTGGACCTGGATTGCCTGGCCTAAACCATCACTGAATCCCTTGAGATAACCTAAAGAGTCCAATGATGATCTATTAAGTCTTAACCTTTAGAAAATCAACCAAGACATTCTTCAAATAGGACTAAGGCTAATAAGTGAAAAAATAAGAAGCCTTTAATTTCAAACAATATGCATAATCGATATTAGAAGTCTCACAAATAGTTAAACATAACCTAAGACAAAGTTTTGTTGGTTTAAATATTTACCCATATGAAATCCCTTTTTTTATTACATAAACATCTTAAAAAAAGATAGATAAATATTAATCCAAATAACTCTTATTATATTTATAGTTGGATTTCGACATTTTAGTACATGAGACCCGTTATCACTTTTTTGGCATTAAAGAATAACAGAACCAAATATAATAATATATAGCAAGATAAGAGAAGCCATAAATGCCAACCTGATAAATTTGAAACAAGCATACTCAATGAAGATGCATGAATGCTTTATAGTCAAACAAAGTGGAAAATTTATATTTCTATAAACGTGATTCGAACACTTACATAATACATCAGAGAATCTTGAAAAGTATCCAAGTACATCAAGGCATCACTTATGATATTTGATATGTGTGCCACAACTATAACGGCTAGCTTATTGTAAAAGTGCGATCAACTTACGTTGACCATGGATATCGTCCTCAAGGAAAGATTTTTGCTTGGTTAATTAGCTATTTATCCTTGAACTATTGCTAAGGAAATCCCCTTTTAATTAGTTTAATGCTAACGAAACTAATCTTACAAAGCAATGTAAACTTTATTGTAACTCGTATATTAAGGATATCTTAGTTCACAACTCCACCTAAGTAATATAATACTATGCGTTCCAACCACTTTCACATCTCAATATGTTGTGTGCAATGCCTAATTAGAATAGACAAATTTTCTTCAGATCCACTTTAATCCACTATCATGACGGAAAAGATTCTAATTGTGCGAACTATAATTTCACCTATCAGTGTGCTTTAAGTCCTAAATTATTGGATTCATAACCAATTTTGTTTACTATCCGTGCCTCCGTAATCAACAACTATAACACGATGTTATACGTTTTCTGGTTGCACCGTTCATACCTAGATTAAAGGCTTCAATGGCCATGTGTTACGACCCCTACTTTAATCTAGGGCATCGCCCAGCCTAATCATGTTATCAACCTATATTTTTAGCCATGTAGAACCTAACATCGTATTAGTCAGCATTTTTAATAAATCTTACACCATTCTCACAACTAAATAATATTTTAAAGTTAATTAAAATTTTATACAGTATAAAGATTATTCAGCAGATGTCTTGGCAATTTGCGAAAGTAATTCATATAAAACCTAAGCGTGGAAACCAAAAAACAACGATCACAAGAATACAAATAATAAAACGGCGATAACTATAATATCTACATGTTTCTGGAAAGTATGCTATCTCTCATCCCACACATATAACATCAAAAGTATATGGAACACGTTTACAAGTTGTACAACAAAATAAAAACCTACGAAATCAAAAATAATCATTTATGCACAAATCCATTTCTAAGCAATGTAACATTAATAAACTATTCAAAAAAAATACCAATCATAAATTGTGTACCTAACACATTAGCCTAGTAATTACCTATTAATTACATAGACCTTGGCTATTGATCACATAGACCTTGGGTGGCAATTTATTTAGCATGACATATCGACCTCATGTAATAGGTCCGTAAGCATAGCAATTCGGTATTACATTTGTTGGTCGGTGCTTATCTATCACAACCCAAATTTCTAATCCTAGTTTAATATCTTAATCAGGATCAAACAACTTGTGACGTGGGACCCGCAGCGAGATACAGATCGTAACTGAGGCTTGGTGGCCGAGGTAAATGTTATATTTGTTATGGTGTATGCCTACTGTATTGTATATGTGTAGACTACTAAGTGATTTCTACTTATGTATAGGTGTCATGACATGAGCGGAGGCGCGCCTTGATATGCATACCGGGGTCGGACCGAGCTAGAGAGCAATTTGGTGAATTGGTATAAGCTTTATAGTGCTTTCATAGGTGATATAAATGGGGCTATGTTTTGTTATGTATTAATACACTTAAGTTAGTGAGTTAAAACAACAGCCACTTGACATTTCTTGAGACAAGTGTTGGCACATCTCAACACAAAGTGAGTCGCTCATTGGTGTCACTTAGCATGAGTTAGTGGGACATATGTTAGTAGGTGAACCAGTAGATAAGTCTTGAGATATGTGTGCACATTAGGATCAACGGTTATCAATCAACCATATCCAATTCATGACTATACAACTTTTAGTCAACACAAAAAACTCAACTTTTGCATTTTGAATTCTTAAGTGAGAAGCAAAGCTTGCTGGAATGAAGAGAGTAGCTAGAGGAAGAAAAAGAATAACGAATTTAGTGATTTGGTGAAGAACTCAAGCTAAGCTAGTGTACATCAAGTTAGGTAACTTTTCTACACTATAAACATAGCTCTATTTAATGAATTCATGTATTTGATGATATGTGTTGTTGTTTTATGTTGGTAATGATGTCTCTAGTCTCTTGTAGTATATATGTAGGTGTCCAAGGCATTAGCATAGCCTATATGTGGAGAAAACTTAGAATTCTATTTACAGAATTTTGGGTTCTGCAACACATAACGTGCTATGCAGGATAGTTAGCGAGCTACATCAGCTATTAGCGCGTTACATAAACGCTAAATGCTATGACTACATACAATTTTTTAGCAAGTCTCAAGAGGTCCTTAGACATTGTAAATGAGTCTAATATGCTAGGTAAAGGTCCAAACACATTCAAAAAAAATATAATATGATGTTAGGAACCTAGGGAAGTATTTCGAGGATTCAAATACAAGTTTCAAGGTGTTGGGAGGCAGGAGTAGCATAGGAAATTGCGTCGATTGTAACTAAGTTGATTGAGATATTTATTTACGTTTCATTCATATTCATATGTTCATTTTTAGTTATTTAGACAAAATTACCTCCATATGTCATGACTTTTTGTTCATTATCATTTTGCTTTCATGGTATAGTTTGTTGATAAAATGATTTCATTGACTCCAATTCATGTGTTGTCATTATTGATTGTTAATAATCGTGGTCATTAAAATAGCATGCTATTAGGTAGCTATTGCATAGTATTGTAATCCATTTCCTTTGTGCATTAGATATGCAATTGCTTTATTTGATTCTCAAACCATGTTGTTTATTGAAATAAGAAAGTGGTTCTTGTTTCTAGGGTCACAAAATTATAGAGGCCCGTCGGACATACGAGTCACTAGACTTCCATGGTGATCGAGATCTCTCCGCTATCCTATACAACAAATAATAAATGAGTCTCGGGGTTGTTGGCAAGCATAACTTACATAGCACACGGGGTATGGGACCCGAGGTTGTTGGCAAGTATATATTGCAGGTGACTGACACTAGCAAAAGTTTATTAAGGCAAGAGCAATGCTCAGATCTTCGCATTGATGTAGAGCACGACTCCATCTTCATACAGTGGAAATGCTGATGTGATGAAGATCATGGCCGACTTGTCCTAGATCATTACTACTTAGCTTGGTGTCAGTTTCATGTTGTTTAACCGAAGTATTTCTTTGCATGTTCTCTTTTCAGCATAGTTTCTATTATCGTGCTTTTTGATACTTGTTGAATACTTGGGAATGTGAACAAATGTCTTTTAGTATTACTTTCTACTTTCTTGTACTCACCGTCTAGTTTCTGACGGTGGGTGCAGATCCATCAAGTAGCAGACTGGGCAAATAGTAGATCAGCGACTACCTTCGAGCTAGTGGAGCACTGCTACACCAGATTTTGTAGGTTTGGTTTTTGATGTATTATTTTTATATGTTTATGGCATACTTTTGGAGTTATATGTTATGGGATGAGTAAGTAGTACCTTGACCAGATACATGATGTTACATATCGCTGTTTCATTATATATATATGCATCTGACCTTTATTCTCTGGTTTTTCCACAATTGTTAGGCATTATGTTATAAGCTTTTGCTAGTTAGTTCAGACTTCTGTTGAATAAAATTTTAAATAAGTGAATTTTTTATTTAACTCAGATTTATGAATGAACATAGGATAGGTATAGGTTTATAATCATTTGAAAAAAATGTAATAATAATTGGTAAGTAATAGGGTTTAGAATATTGGTTAATTCATTGTTAGGACTTATATTGTGAGATTATGGCTTAGTAATGAGATTAGTCCGGGAGGTTCCCTAATCTGATAAAGGGTCGTCACTTTTTTCATTAGGCATTCTCTTTATTAGTTTTGAAATACGTGAGATCGACCTCATGTAATAGGTTTGCATAGATAGTACTTCGTTATTACCCTTATTAATCGCCGCTTAATAATTTCATACATTGGCCTAGATATTACCCTTCTGGTAATTGCTTATGTATCCAATCCTTGTTTGTTTTGGCACATATAGTCAATCGTATTACCCTTATTGGTTATTTCTTATTTATATCATCAACCTTGTATGGTAGGCTAGTGACGCTAACTAGTCAGCTATATCGACATCCTTAAGTCCCATACCCCATATACCGCGTATACCCCAGACTATATCGTGAAACTATAACACACATATTCTAATTTATCTACAATACACAATCATGTAAACACACAAGTCAGAGCATAAGAATTTGAGCAAGTATAGCAATATAAACAATCATCAACAATCAATGATATCAAGACATAAAATAAAAAGAAATATCCCAATCCGTGTACTTGCCTCTACGACAATTTCCTAGCTAATCCGACCACTTAATACCTCAAAACACATACCCAAACCTCCGAAACTCTTCCTTAGGCTCTTGGTACCATTAGACATGTTTTACAATATGTTCAGACCATTAGTTAGGGTGCTAAACTTGTTTAGGGTATTTAAGTTCTAGTTATGAAATTGAAAAATAAAGAGATAATTAATAAATTTTACCTCCGATTTACCTATGGATCTTACCTTCACAACTTTCAACTCCTTCGCTCTTTATCGCTCTTTAATAAGTTAGCGAGACACTTCCATTCCAATGAATCATCACCCGAAGATTGGTCTTTCTTGTACATTCGACATAAAGTTTTAAAAGTTAGAATAGAAACTTGTTAATTTTTATTATTGAATTAAATAACTAGCTACAAACTTAATATTTAACAAACGTGAAATTTTAAAACTTAAAATACGAAACCTCGGTTGCCTCCCAGTAGCACATAATTTAACGTCATTAGATCGACACCTTTTTGCTAGTTTAGTTTGAATCTAAATAAATAAGATCTATCTACAAATTAAAGATTGTGATGTCATTCTCGTTTAGATTTACTTATTCACCATCAACAAAAAAAACTTTCTTATCATCATCGCCCTCATTGATACTCATCGCAATCTTCTTCTTTTTATGTACAAAGTGGTTTTGGCAGTGTTTAAGAATGGCTGACCAAGTAACATAGACACTTCATCGTCCAGACTATGGTTTATGACTTTGAAATTCGAGATGATTGTGAATCTACCTACTTTCACAAGAACATTCAAAACTTTCACTATAGTAGGTGTCAAATTTCCATTGACTACTTGCGAATTCATCATGTCGGGACAATTGATCTTCGAATCAGCGTGCAACATGTATATTAGTGGAATGACATTGATTGAGGTTACTGTATCACATAAAAGATTTTAAACCAGTGCATGTTAATGTTTATCGGTATGCTATTACTTCAGAACCAACTTGATGTCATTGTCTTGTGGGTTTTCTTTGGAAGGTCCCCTCATATTTTTGCTTGGTTTTCCATTGTTGATTCCTCTTATTTTTTTCAATCCGTCGACTTTTTGTTTCTTAAAATCATCAAGCTTATCTTGCGTCACTTCTTTTCCATAAACATTTACATTAAATGTCTTATCACTATTAGTTATTAACTCTACCAGTTTTTAAGGCCAAGTAGCAACTACCTTGAATGGTCATGTCAATCTTGATCTCAATTTGCCTAGAAACAACTTCAATCTTTAATTGAATAACAATACTAGTTGTCCATGCTCAAAGGATCAATATTCAATCCTATTGTCACGACATTGTCTTGATTTCTCTTTGTTTAACTTAGCATTTCCATATGCTTCAAATTTAAACTCATCTAGTTCCATCATTTGAACTAATCTGGCTTTCGCTACAATTTAAAAATCCATGTTGATCTTTTTAATCGGCCAATATGCTTTATGCTCTAAATCTACTAGTAAAACAAACTGATATTAGGACATGCCAATTGGTGTTTTGAATGTTATCCTATATGCCCAGAATGCTTCTTAAAGGTGGAATGACCAGTCTTTTCTATTTATGTTTATAGTTTTTGCAAGATTTCTTTTATTTCTCTCCTACTTACTTCGGCTTGTCCATTTGTTTAAAGATGACATGAGAATGAGGTCTTATGCTTGACTCCATATTTTTTTTAGCAAAGTGTCTAAGGCTCTATTACTAAAATGCAATCCCTCATCATTGACTAGTTCTCTGGGTTTTCTGAATCGACAGAAGATGTTTTTCTTTATGAATTCTATGACCACTTTGGTGTCATTGGTTGCGGTTCCTACGACTTCTACCCATTTGGATACATAATCCGCTGCTAACAATATTTATTGTCTCCCATTTGAAGTTGGGAATGGTCCCATAAAATTAATTCCCCATACGTCGAAGAGCTCAACATCTTGAAATGTGGTTTATGGAAAATCTTTCCTTGTAGAAATATTTCCTATCAGTTGCCATTCAATGCAAGTTTTCACAAAAATATATGAATCCATAAATTGGTTTAGCCAGTAGAATCTGTATTGTAACATGTATTGTAACACTTTAAGTGTCTTTCATTGTGCTCTAAAATGCCCTCCAAAAGGTGATGAATGACATCCTTCCAGAATACTTGCAAATTCATCCTTCGCTACACAAAGTTGAATTAGTCCATTATTGCATCTCTTAAATAGATATGGTTTATCCTACAAATACGACTTCACATCACTTAGAATTTCTTGTTGGGGTATGTTCCCTATGCCAATTCTATAAATGTTTTTTTAACTATTATAAGTAGATGCATGTTTCTTTTATAATACTATCCATGGATGTTTATTATATAATTCTAAATGTCCCTAGTTAGTAATTATTGTGGGAAAAATAATAAATCGAGAATAGTATGATTCTTGATTTATAATCATGTGTTGATTATGCGTATAGATATACAAATCAAGATAATGGGTATATGTTGGGAACAAATGCCGAACTGTCACGCTATGAGAACAATACATGGTCAATGTCATAAGTGATTAGAATGAGAGTTATATCATTTAGTCCTTTGACTTTAGATCACTAGAGACTCCAACATTATGAGCACAATGATTTGATACAATCAAATGTTGTCCTTAACTGGATGATTATATAGATTGTGATTTGTCATTGTTCGATCATTGTGTGGATGTTGTGTGATCAAGAAAGGATTTGTCCCTATATTTTAGATAGAGATATCTATTGGGCCCCTCGATATGTTAGATTGATAAATGTCCATGTCTAGTGAATTGATTGGATCAATGTTACTTGATAATTTCAGTGTACTCAGATATCAAGACTATTAGATTGAACTATAAGGGTGACATTCCATGTCTTATGTTTAATCAAAAGATATTGCATGACAAAGGGATATGATACACACTGTCTATTAGGTTGTATCGATTTATTGATTTCCATGCTACTTGGGTAGTCATCATGCCTGCTAAAGATCGCTTATGACTTATGCACCAAAATGGTTTTGGTTCACTGCCAACGTTGTATGAACCAATTGGGTCACACACAAAGAACAGTTGTACGCGATTTAATATTGTCTTCTTTAATGAATTTTATTTGATAAAACTCATTTTGAAGATTCTTATTAAATGTCTTAGTTTTACAACAATTCAAGATTCTTATACATTTCTCGTGTGACTAAAATTTTTGTCTCTTAGTAAATCCTATTTTGAATAGGAATCTAATTGGAATTATAAAATGAAATTAACTCATATTTGAGTTTTAGATAAATTACAACCCATATTTGATTAGTAATTGTGGATTCTCTATAACTCTATCCTTTTTAGAGTTGGACTTTATCTCGGACTCTATTTGGAGTGTAACTAGGAGATGAAATTCTTTTACAACTCGACCTAGTGTACTATAAATAAGAAATTAGGGTCACAATTGTTGTAGAGAGTTCCCGAGAGAGATTTTTCTTAGAGAATTTGTCCTAGGATTTTCGGGGCTGGCACTCCCAATTGTAATTGTCCGTTCTGTGTGGATTTATGATAAAGGATGTTCGTCTCTTACAATATCTTAAAGGAATCGATCGATACCATAAAAGGCAGACATGGAGTTATTCTTACTAAGGTATGATTTTTATTAGCACATCCATTTAATGGAATCAATAGGATCTAGGTTTGGGGATGTCCGAAAAGGTTTCAAAAAGTTTCACTGCGCATGAACCCCGAAACCCGATAGTGGTATCAGAGCTAGGTTGCCTAATTTAATTAAATCGTAATGTGCTCTTATTTTTGATATACATGATACTTATAAGTCAATCCTGATATTTTTATATATGGTTGCATAATTATGTTTAATAGAATTAATCTATATGCAAAAGTGTGAAAGTATTGGCATAGTGTTGTTGATGCAATCACACTGTCATGCACATAAATGCACAAAACGGGTGCGCATCAAATTTGGCGGATAAGATCTCACTATTTGTGTACGTAGATATGCGTAATTTAATGTTGGTAGTTGTATTGGATATGAAAGCCATGATATTGATATAAAAAATAAAGTGATTTTGGCCAAGATGGGATTCGATCCCTAGCCATTCAACTTTTTTGGAATGCTTTAGCCATCCTAGCTAGCAAATCAACTTGTGACAAAGTCAATTTGTAATATGATTACAAACATAGAATAAATAGGTGGCCTTTTGTTAATAGTATGACTCGATTCCTCATCCACCGACTCGTTGGAATAACTTAGACATCTTGCCTATCCATTCGAACTTGTAATCGGATTACAATTCTACTCATTTTAGTTGAGTTATATATATTAATTGAAAGAAGTTTTAACCGATTAATTGGATGGGTCATTGTTCATCAATTGGATTGATTGGCACCCATTACTATTATCGATTAATTTAGTTAGAAGGTGTTTCGATTGAATTAATATCAATTTAAATTAGTGGGACTATTATTAATATTAATTAAAATATTTAATTAAAAGGGGTTCTAATTAAATAGAGTCCGATAAAATTATATTGAGATATATTTCATTAATGAGATTAATGAAAATATAATCTTTCATGCACTTGGGAAATTTTAAGATATTTAATTTCCTTGATTTGTTTTATGATGCCTTGTTGATATATGAAGATGTTTATTCTTGTCTTATTTTAATGATCTTTATTCTTTGCATATTGGGTATATATATACGATATTCCATTATTAAATAGATGCTAGAATTATTCATTGTAAAACACTACATGGTTTATAAACTTGATCAAATCCATTGATAAAAATTTTAAGTTAATCCCACCCATTTTTAAGACTTGTCAAGGCCTCGATCACGTCAATATGGGTCTGCCTTCGCATGGTGTATTGTGTTATCTTGGTGAGGCAAGCTAGGTAACTGTTACCTGGATGTTTTAAATTGGTTTCACTTAATAAAGTATCAAAATAGTTTTAGGCTTTAGGCGTAGATGAGATGAAACATGTTGTGACATGATGTCTAGGTTTCATAAGGAACCTAACAGTTGCATATGATGCGATTGGTATTGGTTACCTACTTAAATAACTTGATTTTGAGTGTCGTTCCTTAGCTGTTTAAAAAAATAAGTGAAATATAGATCTTAGACTACTAAATTAATATTTACGAAGGTTATTGATTTAGTAGATATCACTAATAAATTATTCTGCATAATCTTCTAAGCGTAGATGTTAAACTCTTATTAACTTAAATTCATAGCAACTGTGATAAATCCTTGAGAAGGATAAAATAATTTCTAAGACTAATTTCCCTATTTTGATTTGAGAATTGATAAATGTTATCAACCATATAAGCAAGGAAGAATCTCTTAGATTAATGGTTCCTTTTAAACTACCATATATTAGTAAAAGAATTATATGTCATGTTAGCAAATATAAAACTGGACTTTAGAAAAAAATTCGGGTCGTGAGAACTAATGACATGACAGTGACACTCAAGGGAAAGTTCTACCAGTAAGTCATACGGGAAGGGCATAAGATTGCAATATTCCTAGATTTTTGTAAAATGATTGAGAACCTATTAATATGTCTTTATGTTTAGAACTTGAAATAACTATATTAATTCTCATAAAAGGCTTGAATATTCATGAGCTAAAAGTTCGTAGTAGATTTGATCTATAATTCATCAAAATAGTTTTAAACTACACAATTTGAAAGATAAGGAGAACATTGTTTACTGTTGCATATGATGTTTAAAATTGTAAGACAATAATAAAAATGGGCCTTAGATATATATTGATGGTTTGTAACATAAAGAAATTTAATAAAAAAAGCTAAAGGGAAGGTGAAAGCTACAAAAGGTGCTTGTGTTGGACACAAAAACCTTAGTTGTGAGCTAGACTTTGCCAAGTTATAAAGAAAGCCTTAAAGAACGGATTTTTTTTTCACATAATGAAATTGTTCATTTTATAATGAATTACAAATCCTATCAAGAAGACATAATTTTGAATTGTTACGAACATTTCAAAATGAGTATGAAAAATGTCACTTGACAAACTATTAACATACTTTGACGAGATCAAGGTGAAGAATATTTGAGTCAAGAGTTTAAGTGACCATTTTTGAAATTGTGAGATTGTCTTGCAATTAAGTCCACTAAGAATGTAACTTTATAAATAATGTTTTAAGTGGAGAAATCGAACTATATAGGATATAATTTGATTTATGATGTGTCATGCAGACTTTCCTATGATGTCTTATAAAGGCTATACTTTGGAAACCAAGGGACTCGCGCTAAACCTTATTTTCGTTAAAGTGGTTGATAAAACTCCTTATATGATATGGAATAGAAAGAAATTGTTTGTATTTTCTTGAGATTTGAGGCGTGAGACTTGCGTAAGACGTTAAGTCACATAAAGTTTGATGCCTAAATCTTTTGTGTCTTATTGTGGTCAAACACTATGATACAATTTTATGCAATTGATAAAAAGTTGTTTCTAGCTCATAATAATATCTTTCTAAGTGAAAAGTTTATTTTAAAGACACCATTGGGAATAAAATAAATCTTGAAATACTCAAATGCCACAAATAAGAACTGAAACACTTTAGGAAGATCAACAAAGTTTTGAACTAATTTAGTATACACAAGTAACATATAACTATTGAAAATCTAGAATAATTAGAAATAGGCAAAAGAAGTTTGGAATTTCTTATTACTGATAGTTGTGATGTAATTTTGATATTGGATCATAATGAATCACTACTTATCACGAGACATATCTTGTCTAGATTGAACGAAGAAACTAAGTGTTATTAACTCCTAATTTTAATTCATGTATGTTAATCAATTTAGGAACTTGAATTATTTACCTGAAGATGGTATGACCATTGATGTAAATGAGTTAAAGTAACAAGAAAAAATATGCATACTTAAAAGCATGGCTTATCGAAAATCCCAATCTCAATTAAGGTGTTGGATATGATAAGATCTTCACTGGTAGTAAAGCTCAAGTCCAAGAATTCTATTTTTATTACTTCATAATTTGACTATAAGATATGACAAACAGATGTCAAAAATTGCATTGTTCTATGCTCTTTAAAGATTTATATGATATAACTTAAGGGTTTTTTTATTATTTTAAGAATTTGAGAAAGGTATGCAAGCTTAAAGGATCCGTTTATGGATTATAGTAAACTTATTAGAGTTGGGATCTTAGTTTTGATGAAATAATTAATGAATTACATTCATTGAATCAAAGATAAACCTCGTGTATACATAAAGGTTAGTGGGGGCGCGATTATCTTTCTGAATCTGTATGTTATTGATTTATTATTCATTGGAAATGACATATTAACCCTGCAGAATGTCAAGTCTTAGTTAAGGAAAGTTTCTTAATGATATTCTTAGTTAATTAGGCCTATATCCTTATGATACAGATCAATGGAGATAGATCTGAGAGGCTAATTGTTTTAAATAAGAGTGCTTATATCAACAAATAACCGAAAGCGTTTCAGTGTACAAGATTCTTAAAAGCAATCGTACATACATTTTATAACATAACTCTCTATAAGACTCAAAGTCTTAAGACAAATGATGAGTGAGACAATACGAATATGATTTCTTACACATTAGCTATGAGAATTATCACATATGTTATACTTTGCATTCAACTTGATATGTCATATGCTTTGGGTAAAACATACATATATCTCGTAGATTCTGGTGAGGGTCATTGGATATTTATTAATAACATTCTTAAGCAATTAAGAAGCACTTGAGATATGTTATTAGATTTGTAGAGGTTTGAAAGATATGAGTCTTACAAATGGTTACACGATGGAAACTTTCAAATTATATAAAAGATTAATTATCGCAATATGGATATGTGTTAACTTCGTATGAATGAGTTGGAAATGTTCTAAACTCACTCTAACAAGTCCTATAATATAAATTGAGTTTTTAGAGGCATTTGATGTAGCCAAAGAAAATGTATTGATCGTAAGGTTCATGATTGAATAAGGTGTGGTTCCAAGTGTTGGAAATGTTGGCTTTTATTATAAAACCAATAGAAAAGTTTAGGATATGGAACCTAATTCACACTATAGATCTAAACAATCACTTGATCGTTTTTGTCTTATAAAGAGAGAATGTAAAGACTTCCAAAACATCAATAATAAAAAATGTAGCAGATACATAAGTAAACTTCTTACACTAAGAATGTATTAAGGTTACTCGGTATACATAAAAAATGTAGCAGATACATAAATAAACTCCTGTAGAAGACGAGATGGAGATGTCCCAAATCATATTCAAAACACAGGGTTTCATCTTCCTTCTTAAAACAATAAAATAAACCATGATTTCAATCCTAAATTGAATCCGTGAATTAAATGGAGAAATTAGAGATTATGAGATAAATAAGTTTACATTGCTTTGTGAGATCTTGATGAATTCATTCCCCTCCCAAAAATCTAGCAAGCAAGGGTTCTAAAGTTCCTCAATTTCTTTATGTAGCGTTTTCAAACCAAGAGTGTCTTGAAGCTCTAATTTTGGTTTAAATACCTAGTTGATTATATTAGGTTTTGGTTGGCCAATTTACAACCATTTTTCTCATCTTGATGGATTTAAGTACAAGAATGATCCTATAACCCACCTTAAGTCCATCCTTTTTTATATCTTATCTAAATACCTTTCTATGTGTTTAATTACCAAAATTGCCCCATTTTTCTTTGTTTAATTTATTTAACCTTTTACTCGAGTCTATTTCCTTAATTTTGGCATAATTTTGCACTTAAATCAACTAAATAGTATATAATATATACATTATTGACACCATTACACCAATGTCATATTTATTTACCCAAATACCCATGCCTTTATAATTTTAGAAATTTTGGTTGTTACAGGTTATCCACAACAAAAGGCGGTCGACAAAGTTTCGGGCAACTCTAGAAAGGACTCGATTCAATGGTTCTAAATGTGAACTAAATATGCACCAACACATGTAATCACTAATCACCAAAAACTAGTCCTAAAAATATACTACCCTAAATAATATACCATATGGCAATTTATAACAAGATAATAAGTGGTAAGAAATGTAATGACCTATTACCTTAAGTTGGTGATTAGTATTAATGAAATCCTAATTAACCTAAGTTAGGGTCATGTTTAAGTTCGACGTTCCTCAATTAGCTTGTGCGTGTGTTTACATGATGATTTGTGTTAATTTGGATTGTTTAAGGAATTTTATAGGTTGTAGTATAAAATGGAATTTATATAAAAGCCTATAATAAAAAATTGTGTAATTAAACAATAAATGGGCAATACACAAAATGCGACAAGGGGGTCCTGAAATGAATGTGGACACCTGTGAACACTCATAGGCATGTCCGGTGCAATTATTGATAAGAAAATACATGAAATACATATTTATATATATTTGATATATAAATATGTAAATATGAAACTATAAGTATTTTTTTAGTTATATGGATCTTTTGATCAACCTCGAGATGAGCGTAAGTGTTGATAGAGTTAAAACGTATTTCACTTTAAGGAGTATTATTTTAACACATTAATCACTTAATGAGCCTCAAGGTAGTGCAATGCATATCTCGAGAAAACCCGATATATATAAACTCAAAACTATCAAAATTATCCTCATTTCGTCAAACTAAACCTCGATAGTGAGAGGGAGAGCCGCTAAGGGTCTGATCTTGAGGGTATAAATCTAGGAGCTGATTCGACATTAATTGAGGAGCATAAACAACTTCAAATCTAGAGATCATCATGTTGGTAAGTTTTGTTTTTGCGTTTTTCAAGTTCAATTCAATAGTAAGTGATGAAATCTCTATAAATTATTTATTTTTAAAATTGTAAATGGTTTATTACCTAACTAGAGGTCCTCCCTGATGATTCGGGAGAGTATTTAAGGTTATGGTAATGATTTGGTAATGGAATAGTGGTTGCAGCTTTGTTCACTATCGAGGTAGTGCCGAGTGGAGCGTGCTCCACCTAGCAGAGGAGCGTGTTTCCTTTATCAATTGGGATGAACCCATTTGGTGTAGCGCACCTCACCAAGTGAGGGAGAGCGCTCCCACCCATGAAAATAACAACTTTACTTAAATTTACAAAGAATTTACTAAGGCTTTAGGAACTGACTTAGGGGTTTTAAATATAGGTTAATAGGACTATTAATCACAAATGGTTTGTGATAGGTTGTGGAACACATGAAATGTTTGTGTGACCCGAAAATAACGGAAGTTTGGAAACAGAAACCTAAATCGTGGTAAGTAAGGATTCGCTTATTCATCAATGTTGCCTAGCTATCTTAGTACGTGTAGTCATGTAGTTTATGGACAGGAATGGGGGACTATTTACCCTACGATGGTTTTAACAAATAGAAAGTAGTATTTAATGTGATTTAAAAGTCTAACTCCTAGTTTTTAGAATAGGTTTATAGTAGATGGGTTACCTTTTCGGCCTATATATAACTCCTACTTAATTCGATAGGATGCATAAATTACACACTTACTAGAGGATTTCGGTCATTAATGGATTGGCTAGACAATACATTGGCCAATGTGTTGGTCTAGCAATCAAATTAATTGCGTCGATGGGTAATCAACCATATTTTTATAAATTAAATTAGAATAATAGTATCATAGTCAATGATATGTTTGCTTTGCATCTGTTATATATAAAATTATATGTTTTCCATATTCTCGTTAGCTAACGTTAGTGCGTATTGTTATTGCATAATGTTCTCGACTATTATATGGAATGTTGATGGTTATTTGAATCCCTACTTACTAAGCAAGTTGGAGCGCTCACCCCAAATTAACAATTCGAGAAAACTAACGAGTGCTACAACTACTTAATAGGGAATATTTAGGACTCTTGATCTTCTCTTCAATGTAATGAGTTTTCCTTTTATCTTATATATTTGTATTTATAGTTTTGTAATAATACAAGGGATGGGAGATTTCTTATAACCGAGTTTTAATGCTTAGTTCATTTAATATTATATATCATGTTTGATTATAAAAATATTTTTAAATTTCAATTTCGTTTGATTTTTTGTTTTTATATTGATATTTGACATAAAGTGGTGATTATTAAATGTAAGAAGAGAGGCTGCTAGCTCTAGTTAAGTTTAGCGGGTTAATAAGGCTTAGTTAGGTTTTCAGATTGGGTATCACTCTAATCAGGTTAGGGGATGCTACAGCTTTGTATCAGAGCTAGGTTTAGGAACTTTGTTATATTTAATAACTCTGATATAGTTTGGTATCAGAGATTACTCAATGCCTACTCCATAGTTTATGGTAATTAACTTTGATACAGTGTGGTATTAGAGTTTACCTCAGAGAATAATCTTATTACTTGGAAACAATTGATAACTATGACACAATTTGGTATCGAACTTTTAGGTAATTGTTTCTCATATACCTTGGTACCACAACCTAAAGTTACTGACTTTGAGATTTTGCCTCGAGTTATGAAGAAGCATAGGACGTAATAAATGAGCTTATCATTTTTTGAAGGGTAACCTAAAGATAAATGATTGAGATATGCTATTTGTTGTGTTATATTATATCTACATGCTACATATAAAAGTTATGACCTTCTCGAATGATGATGAGATGGTTGAAGTCCATCTATTTTTCATCATATGAGGAAGTTTAGGAGGTAAGTGTTCAAGAGAACTTTAATCTTTGAGGAGTTTGAAGTAGGAAAAACGTAAAGGAAACTTATAAAGATGAAATTAAATTCATTCTTCGAGTAACGGTTTTTGAAGAAAGTATCTAATAGATCTAGAACTCGAGACATGTATTAGGAGAATAGAATTTATGAAGCAATAGGATACTGAATGACTTTGGATGGAACTCGAATATGGTAGACCACTTTGAAGTATGATTTAATACTAGTATTGAGACTAGTACAAAAATAATGGAAGTTATTTAGTAAATAAGTTAGCGATTATTGATGTATTTATACTTCATAAGTTGTTATGTAGCACAAATTCTAGTTATGGTGTGAAACTGTATTGGAATGATAAAAAAATTGTCGGCTAATGAAAAGTGAACTTGAAAAGTTAAAAATTAGAGGATAGTTTGAACCAGAACATAGTATTGGGTTGGTAAGATATCCAAGTCTACTATTTTAGACTTGTATAGCCTAAATCTTGGGAGGAGTGGTAAATAAGTATGAGGATTTGAGGAACCCAAAGAATAATATGTGATAATGGGAATAAATATTCATTGCCAAGGATTGACAACTCATTATGATAATAAAGTTAAATCAGTTGTTCTCAAGAGTTAGTTGAGATTTGGTTGTCAAAATAGTATGAACAAAATTAAAGATATATTTAAAAATGATTTCAGGCAGTTGCTGGATCATTTTAAATGGATGGTGAAAATCATTAGAATTTACTAGAACTCATGCTATGTAAATGAATGAAATTTGTCAAGTTTTGAAATCCTATTTTAATTAGGTTGTTCTTGTATTATCAAAAATAATAGGATTGAATCTTCCTAGACTTAAATGGTGCACAAACATTACTATAAAGAATTGTAAATTATGATAGTAAATTGGTTCAGACTAGATTTTGCAAGTGCGAGTACTAAGTTTTTAAGTTAATTTCCTTGTATAAGTGTTGAATATTAATAGTTAATCGAGGGATTTGGCTGGAGGTGAGACAATATGAGATTGTGTATATTGAACACAATGGTAAAAGAGAAAAATAATCTTGAAATAATTGAATATTACAAATGATTGATCTAAGGATCTCTAGAATTGTTGTGTAAAATATTTGGTTAACTCATGTATGAGGATTGTTGTAAGCAAAAATTAGATAAAAGGATTCCTTGGAGAAAGTTGAAGTTTAGTTTAACTAAAATGATTCTTTAAATATACATCAACTATAGGAGAAGTTAGAGTTTCATTTTAAGACTTCTTATTTAGGTAAGAATGTGCGTTGACACAATAAGGAAAAAATGTAGCTTATACTTCTATTTATATATATAGTTCAAAAATTGTGAGAAGAACTATTTGAGATTAATAATCTCAAGAAAACTATTTGGTTATTATACCAAATATGGAAGGCATCACTTGTAAATAAGAGGAAAGGTTAGTTGAGAGTGTTTTAATCATTCTTAGATATTATTGAGAATATTTGAAAAATCACTAAAAGAAAATCTAGAGGTATAAAGACCAGTGGATTAGAATAAGGAGCGAATTCAAAACTGCGGAAGTTTGAAAAGTGGAGTTGTCTGAGTGATAGAAATAGAAGGTGAGATTGATCCCTTGGATTTCTTAAATGTTACGAATTCACTTGAAAACATCACTTATTAAGTCAATATCTAAAATTATTGTGATAAGAATGAGTTGTTGGTGACGTGGAATGAAAATTAATAGTGTCAATTTAATAAAGAAATATGAGATATATTAGTAAGTGGAAACTAAGCGATGTTAAAGTGGAGGTTTATATTATTCTTGCCCTATATGAATGTAATTTCACACTCATAAATTTATGATGGATTATTTTAAATCGTGATGACAACTGAAGGTTGTTGATATTATAATTGCAGGATTGATAGAGTCTATAAATTTCTCGCCAGTATTATGGTCAAATTCTTATAGATGAGTAGTAAGATATATGTGTGTGGAAAGAGTTGAAAGTTATGGAGAACTAGGATTATTATTTTGGTAAGGAACCGAACGTTTGCTTCCTAATGTGGGAAGAAATATATAGTATATTGGAGGGACTTTTCTCAATCTTAATTCAATATATGTGCAGCTAAACTTAGTTCAGAAAATATAATTCTCGAGCTTGTGACTTGGAATATGATAATTACTGGACAAAATATATTACTATGTAAGTTCTCTAGTATTGATATTATCAGGCTAAATATGATGTTGAGGTGTTTACTTTAAAAAATTGTATGTTTTACTTCGTCATCATATTATGTGAGACAAGAAGTAATGATAAAAAAAAATTTGAGTCTAAATAATTTAGAACTACCCAAAAAGGTGTCGATAGAATGATAGTATGCAATGACAACTCAGATAAATAAAAAGAATGTGTCAATAAAGCAAATGTGGTTGAGGATGCTACAGTCAGAGCTTCTTAGTTCATACTTCATGAGGAAGTGTCTATGATGATGATTCATGTAAGTTTAGCTGACACACCATTACATGAGAGAGCTAATTTTAGAGCTACAAATTTTTTCTTCTAAGTTTAAATTCAAGTTGAACCTAAGATTATTCTATTACTGATTACTTGTCAAGAAAATTAATCAAGATTATATAGTTCTTCATAAGTTAGCGACCAGTGTAGATCATCCTGATTGTTTAGTTTCAAATGATGGTGCGTAACGATTTTTGGGTAGATTGTGGATTCCAGCTCAGGAATAGCTAAGCCAAGAGTTCTAAAAAGAATCTCATAGATCTCTTTAGTCTATTCATCTAGGTAACAATAAGATGTATCACAAAATGAAGCGTATTTATCGATGGCCTAGAATGAAGATTAATATTGTTGAGTTTGTAAAAAGATATAAGACATGTGAACAAGTTAAGGCTGAGCATAAGAAATCTGGAGGGTATTGCATTTACTGACTATTCCTAAGTTAGAATGGGAACACATATCAATAGATTTTATTTCTAGTCAACCTCCGAGTCAGTTTAAACACGATGCAATATGGGTTGTAGTTAACAAGTTGACAAAGTCTGCACATTTCTCACAATTTTTATGTGAGATCCTCTCAAACAATTATGTCAGGTAGACGTACGTAAAATATTGAGATTTCATGGAGTTCTAATGTCAATTATTTGGTTAGATATCAGAGATTCACCTCCAGACTATAGAGCAAATTATAAAGACAATTCGTAACTGTTTAAAACCTCTGTATGATGTACCATCCACTGACTAATTTACAACTTTAGCACTTGATATTGGTGCTAGGGGATATGCTTCGAGGTTATGTCAAGGAGTTTGGTTGTAATAGGGAGAAATATATTTCACTCTATTTTTAATTCAGAACTATATGAGGAGAATTCAACAGATTCGCTAGCGTTTGACTATAGCACAACTAAGATAAAAGAGATACACCGATAAACTTCATAGGTTTTTGAATTTTCAAAGGACGGTCTTATTTTGTCGAAAGTCTCACCTATGAAAGGATTATGTCGATTTGGGTAGCAAGGAAAGCTAGTTCCATGGTACATTGGGCCATTTAGAGAGTAGCTGGATGAGGAAGAAGAATAGCAAATCTAGTGATTTGGTGAAGAAGAACTCAAGCTAAGCTAGTGTACATCAAGTTAGGTAAGCTTTTCACACCATAAATATAGCTCAATTAAATGAATTCACGTATTTATTGATATGTGTTGATGTTTTATGTTGGTAATGATGTCTTAGAAGTTGGGAAGTGTGTATGAGGGTGTTTAAGGCATTAACATAGCCTATGTGTAAAGAAAACTCAGAATTTTGTTTGCAAAATACTGGGTTCTGCAAAAGATAACGAACTGCGTCGGTTAATAGCGTGCCACATGCTTTACAACAACAACAACATAGCCTCAGTCCCAAATTAGCTGGGGTCAGCTACATGGATCAAACTTTTCCATTGTGCTTGATTAAATGCAATTGATTGTGAGCTTTTCAAACCATTCAAATCTCTCTTAATTAACATATCCCATGTTAACTTTGGTTTGCCCCTACCTCGTGTAATTTCTACAGTTTCTATTGAGTCATGTTTTCTAGTTGGAGCATTTATAAGCCGTCTTTGCATGTGACCAAATCATCGCAACTGCCTTTCCTTAATTTTTGTATCAATCGGTGCTACTCCTAATTGTCTTTGAATTTCTCTATTTCTTATTCTATCTTTAGAGCCTTACCACACATCAACCTAAGCATCCTCAATTCTACTACATTCATTTTATGTAATTGTTGTTGCTTTACCGCCCAACATTCACTTTCATAGAACATAGCTGGCCTAATTGATGTCCTATAAAATTTTCCTTTTAACTCGTAGGAACATTTCGATAAAAAATCACAATGTTGCACTTCGCCAATTCTTTTAGCCAACTTGAGTTCTATGTGTGACATCATTCTCTATGATACCATCATTTTGTATGATTGATCCTAGGTATCTAAAGTTG
The DNA here is from genome assembly GCA_039657365.1 of Stephania yunnanensis. Classification (NCBI taxonomy): domain Eukaryota; kingdom Viridiplantae; phylum Streptophyta; class Magnoliopsida; order Ranunculales; family Menispermaceae; genus Stephania; species Stephania yunnanensis. Next base: position 34,733,932 of record CM077583.1, on the reverse strand, counting down.
TTTACCTTAGGAACTTCTACTTCCCCTAATTTTACCACTCCGTCTTCTCGATGTCTAGTGTTTCTAAACTCACAGTGCATGTATTCGATTTTCATCCTACTTAACTAAAAGCCTTTAGATTCTAATGTATTCCTCCAGAGTTCTAATTTCCTATTCACTCCATCTTTTGTTTCATCCACTAAGACAACATCATCTGCAAATAGCATACACCATGGTATATCCTCTTGTATATGTCTAGTTAGTTCATCCATAACTAAAGTAAATAAAAAAGGGCTTAAGGTCGATCTTTGATATAGTCCTATCGTAATGGGAAATTCTTTCGTAGCTCCTCCAAATGTCTTTATAATCGATACTACTTCATCATACATATCTCTAATAGTGTCCATGTATCTAGCATGCACTTTTTTTCTTTCTAGAATCCACCAAAGAACATCTCTAGGGACCATATCATATGTTTTTTCGAAATATATGAATACCATATGAAGATTTTTTTTCTTTTCTCTATATTTTTCTAACAATCGTCTTACAAGGAAAAACGCACTACATGCTATGACGGCATAAAAAATTAGCTAATCTCAAGAGGTCCTTAAACACTATAAATGAATCGAATATGCTAAATACATGTCCAAACAAACTCAAAAACATATGATATATGTCAGGTCCTTAAACACTATAAATGAGTCTAATACGTTAAGTACAGGTCCAAACAAACTGAAAATCATATGATATATGTTAGAAACCTAGGGAAATATTCTAGGGATTTTAAATAGGAGTTTCGAGGTGTTAGGAGCCCGGAGTAGTATAGAAATTTGCATGGATTGTATGTAAACTTATCGAGATATTTATTTACATTTCTTTCCTATTCATATGTTCATTTCCAATTATATAGACTAAATTGCCTTTGTACTCCATATGCCATGAGTTGTTGTTCATTTCCATTACATGAGGTTGCTTTCATAGGTTTGTTGATAAAATGATTTCATTGACTCCAATTAATGTTCAATATCATTATTGATTGTTAATACATGTGGTTAGTGAAATTGTATGCTATTAGGTAAGTGTGACATAGTACTGTACTCCATTTCCTTTATGCATTAGATATGCAAATGCTTTATTGGATTCTCAAACCATGTTGTTTCTAAAAAAATGAAAATATTTCTTGTATCTAAGGTCATCACATTATAGAGGTCCATCGAACATATGGGTGTCACTACACTTCTAGGGTAATCTGGATCTCTCCACTATCTTGCACAGTAAATGAAATATGAGTCCCGAGGTTGTCGGGAACCATAACTTGCGTAGCCCACGGGGTATGGGACTCGGGGATGTTGGCAATTATATTTCGTAGGTGAGTGACACCAACAAAACTTTATTAAGGCAAGAGCAATGCTCAGACTTTTACGTTTATGTAGAGCTCAGCTCCATCCTCATATAATGGAAAGACTGATGTTATGAAGATCACGGCAGATTGGCCCTAAATCATTACTACTTAGCCATGTGTCAATTTCATCTTATTTAGCCGAAATATCTCTTTCCATGTTCTCTTTTCAACATTGTTGTTGTTATCATGCTTATTGAGACTCGTTGCATAATTAGGAATCTGAACCAATGTCTCTCGGTATTACTTTCTACTTTCGTATACTCATCGTCTAGTTTGTGATAGTGAATGCAGATCCATCGAGTAGTAGATTGGGCAAAGAGAAAATTTGCGACTACCTCTGAGCCTGTGGGGCATTACTACACCATATTTTATAGGTTTGATTTTTGATGTATTATTTTATATGTATATGGTACACTTTTAGGTTTATATATTATGGGTTAAGTGAGTAGTACCTTGACCAGACACATGATGTTATATAGCACCGTTTCATTATATATATGCATGTGACCTTTATTCCCTGATTTTTCCACAATTGTTAGACATTATGTTATAAGCTTCCGCTAGATTATTGAGACTTCCGATGAATAAACTTTTGTTTAAACAAGAATTTAATTAACTCTAATTTATGAATAGACATACGATAGGTATAAGTTTATAATCATGTAAAAATATATATATAATAATAATAATTGTTAAGTAATAGGGTTTTTGAAAGGCCGACTAATTCCTTATTAGGTCCTATGTGGTGAGATTATGGATTAATAAATGGATTAGGTCGAGTGGAGCCCTAGTTTGAGATGGGGTAGGTTTACACTCTATACTGATCAAAAAAGTTTGAAGTATCTAATCACATAGAGAGCTTAACATGAGGCAAAGCCGATGGTTGAAATTTCCGAAGGACTATGACTTTTCTTTGGAATATCACAAAGGAAAAGCTAACGTAGTTGCTGATGCACTGAGTATGATGTTGGTTCGAGATGTCCAAGTTGTTAGATGCCATGTGACACATGAGTATCGATTACTCAAGGCAGTGGCAATGATGACTCAGTCAAATATTCCTACCAATACTCAGTGATGGTTTGTACATAGATGAGCCTTCAAAAAGTGTCCACTCAGAGTTTTACAGGGACAAAGAACTGACATCATATACTTAAGATTCATTGTGTTGGTCCATAGTACTTACTATACTGACTACAAAGAGATAAGGAATCATTATTTGAGATTTAGAGGCTGATTGTGGATATTGACAATGGCAGAGCTAAGAAATGAGATTTTATAGGATTCACGTCTTTACCAATTCACTGTTCATCCAAGCACCACCAAAATATACCATGAAATGAGATATTTTTGGTGTCTTGGGATGAAAGCAGGACGTATTAGACATTATCAAGAACTGTAGGATTTGCCAACATGTGAAAGCAAAGAGCATCGTAGATCTAGAGTATTGTTACAGCTGTTTCCCACTCCATAATGGAAGTGGGAAGACAGCCATGGATTTTTTTTAGGATTGCTGAGAATTGTCTATCGACACAATTCCATCAGGGTGATTGTGGACTGATCAATCAAATTTGCCCATTTCATACCAGTTGCATCTCATTACACATTTGACTAAATAAGGGTATTAATCGAGAGAGATTATTAGGCCGCATGGGGTACCATTGACTATTATGTTCGAAATAGATCCTATGTATTTGTCTAGGATGAGGCAGAATATGCAGGAGAAGTATGGTACGTGCCTACAGTTTAGCACTGCTTTTCTCCCTCAAACTAATGGGCAGACTGAGAGGTTGATTCAGATTCTTGAGGATATGCTCAACGCTTGTGTACTTGAGCTTGGTGGATCATGGGAGGAGTACCTACTGTTGTGTGAGTTTGCATTCAAAAAAAGTTATTAAGCTCCCATTAAGATGGTGCCATTTAAGGCGTTATAAGGCTTGAAATTGTTGTTGATTACACGGAGAATGTACAATTGATTTTCCAAAAGCTTAAGGAAGCCCAATAGAGGCAAAAGAAATATGCAAATATGTATCATATCGATCTCACGTATAACAAGGAAGCTTTAGTGCATCTAAAGTTTTCTCCTTGGAAGGGTTTTCACAAGTTTGGATTGAAAGGCAATTTAGCACAAAGATTTATCAGGCCTTTCCTGATCAAGAAACGAGTCAGAAATGTTGATTTTGAACTGGATTTACCTCTACAATATCGGAGATTCATCCAATGTTTCATATTTTTGTGCTACAACTAGCCAAGTCTAAGGCAGATGAGAGACCGACAAATGACTTGAGTCAGATTGATCTGTGTGAAGACATATCTTATGAGGAGCAGCCCGTAAAGATCATAGGCTGTAAGGAACAACAACTTGGAGGCAAGTCTATCCAGAAAGTGTTATTCAAGTGGCAGTTCCATGGAGACTCAGAACTCACTTTCGAATGGGAAGACTATATGCGTGATAAGTTCCCGTAACTCTGCAAGTAAGGTATGATTATAAGTTATGTTTAATTTCTATGACAATATTTCCACTAGTTAGGAAAAACTGTCACAACCCAAATTTATAATCATAGTTTAATATCTTAATCAGGATCAAATGACTCGTGATGTGGTACCCGTAGCGATATATGTGTCGTAACCGAGGCTAGGTAGCCGAGGTAAATGTTATATTTGTTATGGTGTATGTTTAGTGTATTGTATATGTGTAGTTTACTAAGTCATTTATACTTACGTATTGGTGTCGAGACATAAGCGGAGATGCACCTTGATATGCATACTGGCAGGAGTAAGAGGTAGAAGTTGATTTGGTATGTTGGCATAAGGTTATTTGTAGCCTTTATAGTGGTGTGTTTTCGCTATGGTTGATAATAAAATTAATGTACCTACGTTAGTAAGCTAAAACAATAGTTGTTTGATATTCATCAAGATACATGTTGGAATATCTCAACACCAATTGAGTAAACATTTGTGTCACTTAGCATGAGTAAATAGAGATTTAGTGGGACATGTGTCGATAGGTGAATCACAAGATGAGCCTCGAGATACATATGCACAATGACATCAATGGTTGTTAATCAACCATATCCACGACTTTATAGAGTAAGTAATCAACTTATAGAACCAAATCAACTTACATTTCATTTCCTTAGTTGAGAAGCTAAGCTTATTGGAGTGAAGAAGCTACTAGAAAGGGAACAAGACTAGGAGAAATCACTTTGATTTAGTGAAGAAGGTCAAGTAGGTGGAGTGTTCATCAAACTAGGTACATACCTCCTTATTTAATTGAAACCAGTTCTTGTTTTCAGTCAAATTGAGAGGTTAGTTGATTAAGATTTTGCAATTGGTTTATATTTGGATTCCTCATTTTAAGCTGATAATCTAGCTATAATAAAGTTCTTAATTTGGTTTTCAAATCATAAAGATATGAATATTTCAATTTGTAAGACCAAAACTTAATTTATGCATGTTGTATTAAGGTTTAGTCTATTTGTAAGACCAAAACTTAATTTATGCCTGTTGTATTAAGGATTAGTCTATGTAATTTGATCTTCAAATGTTTTCATGTCCAAAAATGCTCTACAAGTAGGTGGTAGTATAAGATTTCTAAAACAAAAATTGTTAAAGGCATAACTCCCAACCTACTTATCCAAATGAGTTAATCTTTTAGTATATTTTTATTGGGTACGATTGCTGCCTTATGACCAAAAATCACATTTTTTGGAACTATAAATTGGGATAAATAGATTTTCTAAATCCGATTGTCGGATTAGGTTTCAATTAGAGCTATGTTTAATATAAATTTGATATTTCTTTCGTTTTGAATCAAAATTTGAAAAACTAAAAATTTTCAAAAAGCTAAGATAAGATACCAACAATCTTTGTGGTTGTGGATGATTTTGATATTAGGACAATTTCATCTCTAAAATCTGGATGCAGTATAAGACTAAAATTTAAATGTTGTTTAGTCTTAATGAGCAGTTTTGGGTTAACGTTACTAAACCCATTGGACCTGACTTAAACACAACTTATTTGGATTAGTTTGATATCAAGAAACTAGGGGAGGGTTCTAAGGATTCAAATACGAGTTTTGAGGTGTTGGGAAACCGGAGTAGCTTAGGAAATTACATAGATTATGAATAAACTAATTGAGATATTTATTTATATTTCATTCCTATTCATATGTTCATTTCCAGTCATTTGGACTGATTTGCCTTTTTACTTCGTACGTTATGACTTATTGTTATTTCCCATTACACGAGGTTGTTTCCACGACATAATATTTTGATTAAATGATGTCATTAACTCCAAATCATGTGCTATGTCGTTCTGATTGCCAATACATGATGTCAAAGAAATAGCATGCTATTAGTTAGTTATTACATAGTGTTCAAATCTATATCCTTTGTGCATTATTATGCAATGATTTTGTTGGATTACAATAATGTGTTATTCTTAAATTCGAAAAGAGATCTTCTATTTATGACCACTTTATGGTAGAAATCCAGCGGACATACGTGGTCACTAGACTATCCAGAGTGATTAGGATTTCTCTACTATCTTGCGAAGCACACGGGGTGTGAGACTTGGGTTATTGGCATGCATAACTTGGATGACTTCATGAGTTATAAACTCGAGGTTGCTGGCAAGTATACATCCCGGATGATTGACATTTGGGATAATTATATAGGCGTATTATACAATTACGACCTTCACACAGATGTAGAGCACAACTCCATCCATATATATAATGGAATAGGCATTGGGATAGGACTCGCAGTCGACCGACCCTAGATCTGTACTATTTAGCCTAGCGTTACTGTCATTTTGTTTAGCTAAATTATCTTTTTGCATGATTTCCTTTAAGCATAGTTCCTATTATTATGCATGATAATTGTTACATATTTGGGAACGTGAGAAAATGTCTTTCAGTGTTACTTTTTACTTTCCTATACTCACCGTCCTTTTTATCATGGTTGGTACAGATTCATCGAGTAGCAGCCTAAGCAAAGAGAAGATCGCTGACTACCTTTAAGCCAGTAGAGTGCTACTATGCCAGATTGCGTAGATTTTGATTTTTGAAGTATTACTTTTATATGCCAATAATATCTTTTGGGGTTGTATATTATGGGTTGAGTGATTAGTACCTTGACTAGAAACTTGTTGTTATTATCACCATTTTCTTATATATATGATTCTGATATTTATTCCTTGGTTTTTCCATTTTTATTAGGTATCACAATTATGTTTTCGTTAATTTGCAAGACTTCCGCTGAATAAACTTGTAAGTGAGCAAAATTTTAATCTACTTCGATTTATCACAATACATAAAACATTAAAACACAAATTGAACTTACAATTTGAAAGTAGGTAAATGGTTTTGAATAGGCTGACTAGTTTCATGTAAAGTTCTATTTGGTGAGGTTAGGGTTTAATGACAGAATTATGCTGGGCAATGCCCTAATTCGAGAAGGGGTAACAAGCACCCTATAGAAATTGAATAGTGGGTGATCAAGACACATGATCATAGGTGCAAGTAAATTTATTGAACTAAAATGACATGCTGGAGTAAAGCTCACATTCAAAATGACAACAAAGTAAAGGTCATAGACCTTGATACCCATGAATAATGATTCTTTATCCATCTAAATTGTTTATTTTGTTGATGATTTGGAACATAATTTGCTTAGCATAGTCAATTATGTGACAAAGGCTTTCATGTCCTATTTGAATAATCAAAATGCATTGCTACGGATGAGAAGCATGAAATCTCATTCATCGCGTATAAAGATAAGATTGTCTACGCGATTTACCTTGATAGGATGCATATGCAAAATGTTTCATGTTAAAGTGCTCAAAATGAATGTAATTTACCTTGATAGGATGCATATGCAAAATGTTTCATGTTAAAGTGCTCAAAATGAATGTAATGCAAGGTTGTGGCCTCGTAGACTAGGACATTTTGGTATCAAAAATTTGTTAAAGTTGACCAAGCATGATTTAGTGAAGGGTCCCCCTAAATGCACATACAAGAAAGACATGAAATGTAAACAATGCATTCTTGGAAAACAAGTGAAATCATCATTCAAGACGAAAGCAGCTAGTGATGTAACTCGCCTTAGAACTGATCCACTTATATTTGTTTGGACCTATCTAAGCACAAATTCCAAGGAGAAAATTGTAATGCTTTTTCTTTGTTGATTATTTCACTAAATATATATAAATGCACTTTTTTGGCACATAAGAATGATGCCTCTGAGGTGTTTGTAAATTTTTTGAATTAGATGAAAACAAGAAGGATTACAAAATTACAATCATTTGGAGTAATAGAGGTGGTGAGTTTGTCAATAGGAAATTAGAGGAGTTTTGTACTAAACAAGGGTACACACACCAATTATCCTCTCTTAGAACACCCTAACAAAATGAAGTAGTTGAAAGGAAAATAGAACCCTCCAAGATATGTGTAGGACTATGCATAACAAGTATAATATAGTTAAGCTACCGTGCCTCTATCCTGCATCAACCAAGACCTGTATGAGAAGCATCTGTATATACCAAGAATCCCTGTCCAGCCTTTGGCGATATCGATACTGGTGCTGTAGCCAACAGTTTCTTTAATTTAGCAAATGGCTCATCGCATTCATAAGACTAATCAAACTTGACATATTTCTGAGTCAATCTGGTGATCGGTGTAGCGATCTTAGAAAAATCCTTCATGAACCTGCGATAATATCTTCCCAACCCAAGAAAACTCCCGACCTTCATAATTGACTACCATGTTGGCCGATCCATAATAGCCTGAATCTTAGCTGGATCTATAACAATACCTGCTGCTCCAACATGTCTCAAAAACTTGACTTTCGATAGTCAAAATTTACACTTGCTGAACTTGGCGTAGAGTCAATACTCCGTCAAGGTCTGCAATATCACTATAAGGTGTTGCTCGTGATTTTCTCTAGTCCTCGAATATATCAATATATCATCGATGAAAAATACCACTAAATAGTAAAAAAATAGCCTCATCACTCGATATATAAAATCTATAAACATGCCAGGAGCATTAGTCAAACCAAAGAGCATAACTTTAAATTGATAGTGTCCATATCTCATATTGAAGGTCCACTTAGACCTATCCTCATCCCTGATCCTAGGCTGATGATACCCTAATTGCAAGTCTAACTCAAAAAAATACTGTGCTACCCTCAATTTATCAAATAAGTCATCAATCTATGGTAAGGGATACTTGTTTTCTACTACGACCCTATTTAACTTTCTATTATCAATACACAGTTTCAAAGTATTGAACATCTTCTTCATAAACAAGACTGGTGCTCCCCATGGCGACATAGAAGATGTGATGAATCTCTTGTCTCCTAAATCCTACAACTGACTCCTCAACTCCTCCAACTCTCTCAGAGCCATTTAGTATGGTGGTATGGATATTAGTTTAGTGCCTGGTACCAACTAAATGATAAATTCTATCTATCTCGATGGTGGTAAACTAGGTAAGTCTTCTGAAAACACGTCCGAAAGCTCGCACACAACTCGAATCTCCTCAAGTCTGGGTCCCTAACTCTTTACTATGGTGTATAATGACATCAGAGTCTCCATCTCTCTACCAGTTCCAAGTCAACCTCTAATTCCCTTGGCTCTCGGTGCACTACCACTATACATGAACATCGGACACTTTGGATCTCAAATATAACAATCTTATTGAAACAGTCGATATGAGCGTGATAAACTTGTAACCAATCTATCCCTAATAATGCGTCAAACTCTAAAACCTCGAGAACCCTGAAGTCTGCAGGTAACTCTACATGCCCTATCTCTTCTACATATCCTTCAACAAGAAAATTAGGGTAGACTCTATCCCCAATTGTAATACTCAAAATCAAATGTATGCTAACTCTAACCGATGTCAACCCTAAGATGACCATCACAGGACCAGAAATGAAAATATCGTAGATACTGAATAAAACAAAACATGTACCTGTCTACTACAAATGGAAATAATACGCTTAATGAGTCTTCGCGTGGCATCTACATTAGGCTGTGCTACCAGGTGTACGCCTTAATGAGTCTTCGCGTGGCATCTACATTTCATGCCTATCTTTGGCACTGTCGGGAAACTCTGTCGACCTTTTTCTCTATTCTTGCCTTGACCTTCATTATCCTATGAAGCTTATCTTAAGATAGTTCCCATTTCTTGATCTTCTCAAAGTTCCTTACTCAATCATAGTAGGTTTGCATGAGTTTGAGGAAGTCCTTGACAAGTTGGACCTTGACTGATATGCTGGAAAATGTGGGCCTGGGGAAACGGTGGAGTCTCAAATGTCTCTACTACTGGAACAGTGTGCACTATTGAAGCTGTTGCAATCTTTAATCTTACGTCGATCTGCTATTGTGCTCTGCAAGTTGAAAATGTTCACGAAACTAGTAGCTACATAGATAATGCATATATAAATATGGAAAATATCACGTACATATAAGACATCTCCATCTCACTTTCACTTACTTCCCAACTAATCATTTCTAGGCAATAATCATCTGGTTTTTCACATCTACGATTTATGTTTTATTGTTTAATTTTTTTTTTGTTCTTTATTGGATAGTTTAGGCCTTTTGCTACAAATTGTAGCTTTGGTATCATATCATAGGATAACCATATTCCACAATCTAAGCCCTATGAATACATAATATAATACCATATGTGACTATGATATCCTAACTTTGGATAATTCCATAAATCGTCCATAATATTCTATAACTAAGTCTCCGATACCAACTGTGATGACTCCTTCTCAAATTAGGGCACAACCTGGCCTAATCCTGTTATTAAGCCCTAATCTCTCCATATAAGGCCTATCAAGAGACTAGTCTGCTTATCCAAAACGTTGTTAAGTACCAATTATTTTTTTTCTAATGAATATAAAACTATACTCATCATAAATCGGAATTAGTTAAAATTTGGTTTACTTAAAATTCTATTCAACGAAAGTCTAAACAATCTGGCAGAATCTTATATCATAAGGCCTGACAATTGTGGAAACAAAACCAGGGAATAAAGATCACATGCATATATATAATGAAATGACGACATGTAATATCATGTATCTAGTCAAGGTACTACTCACTCAACCCATAATATACAACCCTAAAAGTATATCATATACATATAAAATTAATCGTTAAAACCAAAAACCTATAGAATCGGGTCTAGCAGTGCTCAACTTGCTCAGAAGTATTCATCGATCTTCTATTTGCCCGGTCTTCTACTCGATGGATCTGCACCTATCGTCACAACTAGATGGTGCGTATAGGAAAATAGAAAGTAATAATGAGAGACATTTTGTGACTACCCTTTCTCAAATTAAGGCATCGCTCGGCCTAATCCCATTATTAAGCCCTATTCTCACTATATAAGACCTAACAAGGAATTAGTCAGCCTTTTCAACAACCTTATTACTTACCAATTATTTAATTTTCAAATAGATATAAACATATACCAATCCTATGTAAATTCATAAATTAGAGTTAATTAAAATTTAGTAACTCAAAAGTTATGCAGAGGAAGTCTTAACTAATTAACTAGCGACGGCTTATTAAAATGTAACCTACCTCTGTTGAAAAAACTAGGAATTAAAGATCACATGCATATATATAATGAAACGGTGATATATAACATCATGTGTATATTCAAGGTACCTATCACTCAGCCTATAATATAAAACTCCCAAAAGAATATCATATACATATAAAAGTAATACATCCAAAATCAAACCAACCAAATCAGGTGTAGCAGTGCTCCTCTGGATCAGAGGTAGTGGTCGATCTTCTCTTTGCATAGTCTTCCACTGGATGGATCACCGCCAACCGTCACAAACTAGATGGTGAGTACCTGAAAATAAAAAGTAATACTGATAGACATTTGTTTACATTCTCAATTATGCAACATGTATCAAGAAGCATAATAATAATAGCAACTATGCTGAAAGAATATCATGCAAAGAGATACTTTACTTAAACAAATGAAACTGGAGCTAGGCTATGTAGTAATGATCTAAGGTTGGTCGGCCGTAATCTTTATCATATCAGCCTTTCCACTATATAAGGATGGAACTGTGCTCTACATCTTTGTGAAGGTCATACTTACACAGTACAATGCACTTTTATAATTATCCTAAATGTTCTTCACTGGGATGTACACTTGCCAAAAACACCGAGTCTTACAACTCATGATGTCACCCAAGTTATGCTTGCCAACAACCTAAAATTCCATACCCCGTGTATTATGTAAGATAGTGGAGAAATCCTGATCACCTTGGAAAGTCTAGTGGCCCCCGTATGTCAGACGGATTTCTATCATAAAATGACCCTAAATAAAAGAACCACTTTCATATTCAAAGAATAACATGTTAATAGAATCCAACAAATACAATTGCATAACTTATGCACAAAGGATATAGATTAACAACACTATGTAAAAGCTACCTAATTGCATGTTATTTCACAGACCACTATGTATAAAAATCAATAATGGCAGCACATAAATTGGAATCAATGAAATCATTTTATCAACAAACTATGCCATGAAACAACCTCATGTAATGAGAATGAATCACAAGTCATGGCACATGAAGTATAAAGGCAATTCATACCAAATGACTGGAAATGAACATATTAATAGGAACGAAATGTAAAGAAACCTCTCCATCAATTTACTTACATACCACATAATTTCCTATGCTACTACAGCTTCCCAATGCCTCAAAACTAGTATTTGAATCTTTGAATTACTACCCTAAGTTTCAGACATCATATCATATGTTTTTTAATGTGTTTGGACCCTTACTTAGCATATTAGACTCACGTGTATTGTTTAAGGACTTCATTAGACTTGCATATTTTTATATTGTCATATCATGTAGCGCACGAATGACCTTGTGTAGCATGCTAATGACCAACATAGCGCTCTACTTATCCTACATAGCGCGCTATGTGTTGGAAAACCCGAAATTCTGTGATCAGAATTTTGAATTTTTTCAACGTAGGCTATGTTGATGCCTTGGGAACCCTCATACATACCTCTAGAGTTCCAAGACACTATTTAAAACATAAAACCTGAACACATATCATCAAATACATGAGTTCATTGAATTGATCTATCTTTATGATGTAGGAAAGTTACCTAACTTGATGTACACTAGCTCAGCTTGAGTTCTTCTTCATCAAATCACTAAATTTGTTGTTTTGTTTCCTCCTCCAACAACTCTCTTCATCCCAGCAAGCTTTGCTTCTCACTTAAGAATTCAAAATGAGAGAGTTGAGTTGCATGTGTTAACCTAAAGCTTTATAGTCATGAATTGGATATGGTTGATTGATAGCCCTTGATCGTAATGTGCACTCATATCTCGATACTTATCTAATGACTCACCTACTAACACATGTCCCATTAACTCATGCCAAGTGACACCAATGAGTGGCTCAACTTGTGTAGAGGTGTGCCAACAAATGTTTCGAGAAAATGTCAAGTGATAATTGTTTTAACTTACTAACATAAATGTATTAATACATAACCAACCATAGCCTTATTTATATCACTTATTGCTCTCTAACTCAGTCCTACGCCGATACGCATATCAAGGCACATCTCTGCTCATGCCTCAACACCTATATGTTAGTACAAATGACTTAGTAGTCTACCCATATACAATAAACTAGGCAAAAAACATAACAAATATAACATTTACCGCATCCCCCAAGCCTCAGTTACGACCCGTATCTCGTTGTTGGTCCCACGTCATGGGTCGTTTGATCCTGATTAACGATTAGAAACTTGGCCCTTGACACATTTGGTAACATTCCTAATTATGCAACAAGTGGAAAAAAGCATGATATTACCAACAATGCTGAAAAGAGAACATGCATAGAGATACTTCAGCTAAACAACATGAAACTGCTACACGGCTAAGTAGTAATGATCTAAAGTTGATCGGTTGTGACCTTCATCACTTTAGCATTTTCCACTATATAAGGATGAAGCTGAGCTCTACACCAATCTGAAGGTTTAAGCAGTGTTGTTACCTTTATAACCTTTTGCTGGTGCCGGTCACCTGTGATATATATTTACCAACAACCCCGGGTCCCATACCCCGCGTACAGTGCAACTTATGCTTACTAACAAACCCAAGACTCAATTCCCGTGTGCTACACAAGATAGTGGAAAGATCCTGATCACCCTGGAAGTCAAGTGACCTCCGCATGTCCAACGGGCCTCTATAATATAATGACCCTAGATACAAGAACCACTTTCATATTTCAAGAAATAACATAGTTTTTAGAATTCAATGAAGCAACTGCATATCTAATACACAAAAGAAACATATTACAATACTATGTAACGCCCACCTAATAGCATGCTATTTCACTTACCACATGTATTAACAATCAACAATGACATTGCACTTGATTTATAGTCAATTAAATCATTTGATCAACAAATTATACCATGAAAAGCAACCTCATGTAATGAGAAAGAACAAGTCATGGCATATTGAATACGTAGGTAAATCAGTCCAAATGACTGGAAATTAACATGTAAATAGGAATGAAATATAAATAAATATCTCAATCAGTTTACTTACGATCCACGAAATTTCGTAAGCTACTCTACTCTGATCTCCCAACACCTCAAAACTCGTATTTGAATCCCAAGAACACTTCCCTAGTTTTTTTATATCAAACTAATCCAAATAAGTTGGATTAAAGTCAAGACCAATGGGTTTAGGAACTTTAAACTAAAACAACCCCTTAAGACTAAACAACACTAATATTTTAGTCTTTTATTGCAGCTCGATTTTAGGCATAAAATTATCCAAATATCAAAATCTTCAACCAAACAAAGATTGTTGGTCTCTATCTTAGCTTTCCAAAAAGGTTTACTTTTCAAAATCTCAATTTAAAATGAAAGAAATATCATATTTCTACTAAACATAGCTCTAATTGAAATCTTACCCGACCAGAGGCCTTAGAAAATCTTTTTCTCCCAGCATATACATTCAAAAAATGTGATTTTTGGTCCTAAGGTAACAACCATATCCAATAACAACATACTAAAAGATCAGCTCATTTGGATTAGTAAATAGGGAGTTATGCCTTTAAAAGTTTTAGTTTTAAAAATCTTCTATTGCATTTTAGCACCTATATGTAGAGCACTTTTGGACATGAAAAATTTGAAGTACAACTTCTCTAGCTTAGTAAAGTTGTTCCTCTTTGAGTCGGCTTTCAAATGCTACCGATTTGAGTCGATTTGGATCTAAAATAGGCATGTTTTGACTAAATTACATAGACTAATCCCTAATACAACATGCACAAATTCGGTTTTGGTCTTACAATTTCAAAAATTCATATCTTTATGAATTCAATACCAAATTAAGAACTTTAATATAGCTGGATTATGAACTTGAAATGAGGAATCGAAATATATTTACCAATTGGAAAATCTTAATCATGTAGCCTCTGAATTCAACATAAAACAAGAATGGGTTTCAAAAAATAGGGAGATATGTAACTAGTTTGATGAACACCTAGCTTAACTTGATCACTCCTTCACCTATCCACTTTGGTTTTTAGTCTTCTTATTCCTCTAACCCTTCTACTTCTCTCTAGCAAGTTTCCTTCTCAATTAAGCAAATGAAATGAAATTAACTTGGTTATATGAGTTACTTAGTAGCTTTTATAGGAAGTCAATGCAGTTGATTAATAACTATTGATCTTATTGTACATAAGTGTCTCGAGGCTTATCTAGTGGTACACCTATTAACACATGTCACACTAACTTATGCCATGTGACACAAATATGTAACTCCATTTATGTTGAGATGAGTCAATACGTGTCTCGATAAAAATAAGTGGCTATTGTTTTAACTAGCTTGGCTTCACTATAAAAACTATACATAATCCTACACCAACTTACCATATCACTCTCTACCTCGATCCTATGTTGGAAGTCAACTTGAGGTGCATTCCTACACAAGTATAGACGCTTATACATATGTAGAAATGACTTAGTAGTCTACACATATACAATACTTTAGACATACACCACAATGAATATAACCTTTACCTTGGCCATCTAGCCTCGGTCGTGACACATATATCGAAGTGGGTCCCCGATCATAGGTCATTTGATCATGATTAAAAGATTAACTTCAAATTAGAGATTAGGGTTGTGACATATTCTTACCAATTTTCCTATTTTATAGGTGTAATTCCTTTTTGTTGCTCCAAATTGCACCATGAGAAACCACGAGGAGATTCCTACAACTCGAGGGAAACTCAGGAAAGAAAAAAAAAAGCAATGGTGTAGTCTGATAAAGCTGTGCATATCTACTATAACTGAGACACATCAGAAGGTCATTCAAGACTTGGTCATTCAAGACTTGGCCTCTAAAAAATTTAACAAATCAAATTAAACTTTACTTGAACTCTTATATTAATATTATCTTATTTAACAACTTCGCCTAAGTAATTTAATCACTATGCTTTGTATTCATGTTTAGATCTCAATATGTTGTATGCAATGCCTAATTAGAATAGATGGATTTCCTTCAAATCCACTTCAATCAAGTGCTGTGACCGAAAAGATTCTGATGTGGAAACTAGAATTTCACCTATCGTGTGAATAACATAAGCACCACATTGCTTTAAGTCCGAAATCATTAGACTCCTAACCAACAAAGTTTGTTATCCCTACCCTTGTAACCAACAACTATCTTTCGATGGCGTGTATTTTGCAGTAGTGTTGTTCATGTCTGAATGAAAAGCTTCAGTGGCCATGACAACTTCTAAAGTTTAAGTTCATTCGATGTGTGATCAAGTTGTCCAAAGCATTACACTCAAAATTAATAAAAATTCCAATCGTTGCACTTTTCATTATCAATTTTTATTCCTATTCAAAACATCGCATTCATACCATAGGATCCATTAATCCCTAGGATAAGTAGACAACTCACATTTCATTGAAACACACATATCACGATTCATAACAGAAATCATTGCAAATCATTTATGAATATAAATATTACTTTAAATATTATATTAAATTAATTAACTTGAATTAAAACTCTAATTTTCTATTTCCTACATGCTGGGCGCTACCAATTATTGCTGAACACCAAGCCTTGTAGCCCACTGCACCGCCACTGCTTGTGTATTACCTTTCTCCCTTATGTCTCGGCACTGTCATCTACTCCTCTGGCTCCATCCCCTATGATCCACAGCGCCTCCACTACGCTGACCTCCAGAGTTGACTTTTTTCACTTTTTCTTCTTTCTCACATCTCCACGTGTAGCCTTGTCTGCCCAAAGTGTCAACACATGTGTCGATGGCACCAAATGTATTTTTGTGGGTTCTTACTCCGTTTCTTCTCATTTTTCTTATATATTTCCTTTACACCATAATTCCTTAAAAATGCAATAATAACATGATTTAAAACTCGTTTAAGGATATTTATACTGAATATATGACTAAAATAACCAAATATATGCATAGTGAACCATTTATCAAATACCCCCAAACTTAGTATTTTGCACGTTCCAAGCAAAAGTGTATTCTACTAAATCTCCTGATACTAGTTCTCATTCAATTTACATTGTTCGTAAAGTATCCTTCAATTCACTAAGTGTCAAGTTAATAATTCACTCAAAAGTTTTCTTTCCAATAACTTATCTTTTTAAGGCACGTAGCTTTAGCTACATATATAACTCACTTTCAAAACACTAAAATAGATCGCAACCACAAATCATCACGACTCACAAGTTTGTTTCATCTCAAAACTAAAGTAGCAAGCATATAATCTCATGATTTCTCATTAAGCTTGGGAACTTATAAATATGCATAGATTAAACTCATATTTGGTAGATTTTTAGACTTTAAGAGTCCATAGGACTTAACATAGTTGGAATGGAAACTTAAATCAAATAGCTACTCAGACTCGAGCTAAATCTTTTATTTGAAGAGTTTTAGTTTACTTCGGCATTCTTTTCTTAATTTTTTTCTATTTTCTCCCTTTTATTTTCTTCTTCTTTTCATTTTTTTTATTATTCTTAGTAGTCTCTGCTATTATTCCTATAGACTTCATTCTTCCACACTTTTTCCAACTGTCAAGTTCTCTACTCCATTTCCTGTAGAACTTTTGGGATTCTCTTTTGTTTTTTTTTTTTTTTTTAAACTTTTGTTAGCACTTATCACTTTTAATAAATCAAGTAAGTTAATTCTAAATTTACATGTACAATGCCTATTTCTTCCCTTGTTGCTCTAATTCTTTATTTTCTTTGTATTTTCTACATTTTAATGTTTTTCTTCTTCAAAAATTTAAAATATTGTCTTGAGTTTTATATTTATAAGACAATTGTAATATCCTCATCCATAGTTAAAAGCATGAACATGCAAATGAACTACTTATTCATTACATATTGCTATATATATAACCTAATCTATACTACTTAAACTTTCAAATAGTAGATAAAATGAAAAATTTATACACTACTATGTTTTCCTCCAAAATTGCTTCAAATTTAAAATTTTAACGATCATACTTGCAGTGCTTATCCTTATTTCTCAGCTTATCTTATCACTTACCATAGTTTGCATTAGTGTCACTCCAAACTAAAACCAAACCTTATCCTAGAGGATTAGAAGAAAGCTTGAAACATTAAAAAACTAAAACACATAAAATACCATGGCCCAAATAGCCAATCTTAGTTTAATGTGTTAATTTGGATCGAATGATCCATGATGTGGGACTCGCTGTGAGATTCGTGTCATTACCAAGGCTAGGTGGCCGAGGGAAATGTTATATTTGTTGTGGTATATGCCTAGTGTATTGTATGTATGTAGAATACTAATTCATCTTTACTTATTTATCGCTATTGCGACATGAGTTGAAAATTGCCTCGATGTGCGTGTAGGCATGAATTGAGGTAGCGAAGTGATGTGGTAAGTTGGTACAAGCTTTAAATGGTTTTTATTCAGTAAGTTATAAGGATTATGGTTGATTAGGGGTTGATACACCTAAGTTTATAATTTAAATCATAAGCCACTTGACATGCCTCGAGACACCAGTCGACGTCCTTCAACACCAATTGAGTATTGTTTAGTGTCACTTAAGCTTGAACTAGTAGGACATGTGTTAGGAAGAGGTCCCCAAGTTATGCTTTGAGATACTCATGCACAAAGTGATCAAGGGCTATCATTCAACCATATCTAAAACATATATACATGAGATTGATCAATACAAGCACCTCTCATTTCTTTCATTTCGATTGCTTCATCAAGAAAAAAACCTTGCTGGAGTGAAGGAGAGGTTGTATGCGTGGTAGAAGGTCAGCAACCAGTGAAATTGAAGAAGAACATCAAGTTTCAGCTAGTGTTCTTCAAGCTTGGTAACTTCCTGTTCCATTAGCATTGTTCGAATTCCTTGAATTCATGTATTTGATGATGTGGATTTTTTTTATGTTGTAAAAAGTGTCTTGGAACTCTAGAGGTATGTATGAGGGCTACCAAGGCATCAGCATAGCCTATGCGTTGATAAAATTCAGAATTCATATTGTAGAACTCTGGGTTTTACAGCACATAACCCGCTAGGTATGAGATTTAGCGCATTAATGTTGATTAGCGCGCTAGATAAGGCTAGATAACGCACTAAGTTGAAAATTGGTGCGCGCTAATTGTTGTGACAGTACAAAAATCAGCAATTTTTAAAAATGTCTTAAACACTATAATTGATTATAAAACTAGGGGATATTGTCTTAGTGGATGAAACTAAAGATGGAGTGAATAGGAAATTAGAACTTTGGAGAAATACATTAGAATCTAAAGGCTTTAAGTTGAGTAGGACGAAAACGGAATACATGCACTGTGAGTTTGGAAACACTAGACATCGAGATGACGGAGTGGTAAAATTAGGGGAAGTAGAAGTTCCTAGGGTAAACCACTTTAGATACCTAGGTTCAATCATACAAAATGATGGTAACATTGAAAATGATGTCACACATAGAATCCAAGCTGGATGGAAGAAATGGCGGAGTGCAACGGGGGTGATTTGTGATCGACATGTTCCTACTAAGTTAAAAGGAAAATTTTATAGGACCGCAATTAGGCCAGCTATGCTCTATGGAAGTGAATGTTGGGCGGTAAAACAACAACAATTACATAAAGTGAATGTAGCGAGAAATGAGGATGCTTAGGTGGATGTGTGGTAAAACTCGTAAAGATAGAATAAGAAATATAGAAATTCAAAGACAAGTAGGAGTAGCACCAATTGATACAAAGATTAGGGAAGGGCGGTTGCGATGGTTTGGTCACCTGCAAAGACGGCCTACAAATGCCCCAACTAGAAAACTTGACTCAATAGAAACTGTAGAAATTCGACGAGGTAGGGGTAGACCAAAGTTAACATGGGATGCATTAATTAAGAGAGATTTGAATGGTTTGCAAAGCTCACCATCAATTGCACTTAATCGAGCACAATGGAAAAGTTTGATCCATGTAGCCGACCCCAGTTAATTTGGGACTGAGGCTATGTTGTTGTTATTAGGAACTGAACAAAGAGCTACAAGGACCCAAATACGAGTTTTGAGGCATTGGAGGCCAAAGTAGCATAAAAAATTGCATATGTTTGTAAGTAAACTGATGAAGATATTTCTTTACATTTCACTCCTATTTAAATATTCATTCTAATTTATTTGAACTGAATTATCCTTGTACTCCGTGTGCCATGACTTGTTTTCATTTCTCAATATATAAGTTTGTTTCATGGCATAGTTTGTTGATTTAATGATTTCATTGACTCCAATTCATGTGTTATGTCATTATTAATTTTTATTATTAGTGATAAGTGAAATATCATGCTATTAGGTAGTTGTACGTTGGGTTGTGAATCTATATCCTTTACGCATTAGTTATAAAATTGTACTTGTTGGATTCTAATACCGTGTTATTTTTCGGAAATGAAAGTGGTTCTTGTGACATTATGATAGAAATATGTCTGACATGCGGGTTGTTGGGAATGTGCCCTAGGTCAATCCATTAACTGTCTTTATGAATACTTTTAGTTAATAAAATAGAGGATTTCATTTGTTGTTTATTATAATTAATTTACATGTTTACATTATAATAAGATCCATGGGTATTTGCAGAAATATCCTAAATGTCCCTAGTCGATCATTATAATGGGAACTATAATGAATTAAGACTAGTGTGATTCTTGATTGATGATCATATGATGATTATACGTATAAGGATACGAATCAAGATCACGAGTACTTGTTAGGGAACAAAGTACTGGATCGACCCGCTATGAGAACATCACATGGATTACGTCATAGTTGTTTCTCATGATAGGTATATTTTTCAGTCCTCTGACTTGAGATTACCAGAGACTTCAACATTAGGAACATAGTGATTTGACACTACCAAACGTTGTCTTTAATTGGACGATTATAAAGGTTGTGATTGGTTACTGTGTGAGCAATGTGATGAAGTTGTGTAATCGAGATAGAATTTGTCCCTCTTATATAAAGAGAGATATCTAGTGGATCCCTCGATGTGTTAGACTGTTAAAAGGCCTAGTCTAAGTGAATTGATATTGATCAATTTCACTTAGATGTTTTCAGTCTACCTAGAGATAGAGACTAGTATGATTGAACATGTTGGATGACAATTCCATGCTTTATGTTTGATCAAAAGGATATCGAGTGACTAAAGGATGTTATATACACTATTAATTGGGTTGTATCGATTTGATATTCGTACGACTTGGGTAGTCACGACGTGGGTAGTCATAATGTCTTGCTAGAGGCCGCTTATGACTTGTATACCAAAATATGTTTTGGTACACTGCCAACGTTGTATGAGGATATTGGGTCGCACACCAAGAATGGTTTTGCGAGATTTTAAGATGGTTCAAAAAAATGAATTTTATATGATAAAATTCATGACAGAAACGTCCTTGTGGTGTATTACACTTATACTTCTTTAAGTAGGGGTATATGTGTAATTTACTTAACCGTCTATATACAAGGGTTGTATAAATAGATGCTTTAAGTTAAAACACGTACGAAAGATTAAAAGGCCAAAACTCTGTTTTCGTTTTAGAAACGACTTAGGGTTTTTTGGTATGCTCTGGATCGTTTTGGAGAGAAACAAAAAGGTTTGGTATTCTCTCGAAGCTAGCACTTCGAATCTCGGCCGCCGTTCGTGTGTGGACTACTGGTATAGGGCATTCGTCGTTGGTAGAGCCTTAGAGATCAATCAACCATCAGAAAGGTATATTGCGACTGAGGTATGATTAAGTTTTTCATGGTTTAAACATTTTTAATGGAATTAGATTCGGATCCTGTTGGGGTTTTTGTCAAAATTGTTTTGTAATCTCTGCTGCGCATGAACCCTAAAACCCAACACGGGTTTCCAGGGTGGTCATGATTTCTCCACTATCTTGCACAACATATGGGCTATAAAACTCGGGGTTGTTAGCAAGCATAACTTGGGTGAATTCACGAGTTGTAAGACTCGGGGTTGTTGGCAAGTATATAGGCCAGTGACTGACATTTGGGATAATGAAAAAGGCGTATTGTACTATGTAAGTATGACCTTCAAAAGAGATGTATACCACAACTCTATCCATATATATAGTGGAAAGGCTGATGTAATGAAGATCATGGCTGATCGACCTTAGATCATTACTACTTAGCTTAATGTTTGTTTCATTTTGTTTAACTACAATATCACCTTATATGATATTCTTTCATTATATTATTATTTTTCAAGTACTCACCATCTAGTTTGTGACAATAGGTGCAAATCCATCGAGTTGCAGGCCAGGCAAAAAAAAGATCATTGACTACCTCTAAGCTAATGGAGTGTTGCTACACCAGATTATGTAGGTTTGTTTTTGTCGTATTACTTTCTTATGTATATGATATTTTTTGGGGGTTGTATATTATGTATTGAGTGATAGGTACCTCGAAAAGATACATGTTGTTATATATCATTGTTGCATTATATAGATGCATGTGATCTCCATTTCTTGGTTTTCCCACAAAGGTTAGGCTACATGTTATAAGCTTCCACTAGTTGAATTGTTAAGACTCCTCTGAATGACTTTTATGTTAGAAAATTTTAGTTAACTCTGATTTGTGAACTTACATAGGATAGGTATATGTTTATATGTATTTGAACCATGAAAAATTGATAGGTAATAAGGTTTTTAAAGAGGGTGACTAATTCCTTGTTAGGTCCTATATGGCAAGGTTAGGGCTTAATAAAGGGATTAGGCCGGGCAGTGCTCTAATTTCAGAAAGGGTCATCATAATTGATATCAGAGCCAAGTTTATTAAATTTAGGTTATAAAACCTAAGGGTATAAACAATAAGATTGTGGAATATAGTGATTCTACAAATGATACCAAAGCTACACTATGTAGCAAAGGCCTAACTTTTTCAACAAATAACAAATAAAAAACTCAAAACAAGAAAATAGAAATCTTAGTTATGGAAAATTATATGATCCTTGCCTAGAAACCATTAATTGGTAAGTGAGTGTAAGTGAGTTGGGGATTTTATATACGTACATGTTAATTTTCTATATGTATATATGTGTTATCTACATAGGAGCTGATTCACATTCGTTATCAATCTTAAACATTGATGGCATTCTTCTAGTGATTGCGGGGATGCAGGGGGATGCAGGTGCGAGTGGCAGCCATTCTTCTATACCATCAGCAGATGATATTCAAAGGCTATTTGATCAAGTAGCTGCTCAAGGTCAGCGGTTGGCAGAGTTTATATAGCCCTGATGACTTCTCGATTTGCTCCACCAGCACAGAGACCAGTCCCTACTACTATGACTACTTCTACACTACCGATAGTAGTGTCGGTAGTGCATACCGCACAACTTATAGTTGGTGAAGGATTTTATCAGACTAAAACCAGCACAGAGACCAGTCCCTACAATTTTTACACCATCTTTCTTACCTCCATATTCTAGCTCGACTGTAGAGGTTCAGTTGGTGAAGGATTTTATCAGACTAATACCAAGTTATTTTAACGGTCAGAGAAAATTTGAGAAGATAGAGAAGTGGGTTTTGTCTCAGGAGAAGTTACATAAAGTCTTTAGGATTTAGGACACACTCAGAGCTAAGATATCGTCGTATATTCTACAGCGACATGCTGATGATTTGTGGTATGGGATGATAGCTTCTGATGGAGATTTTAAGTCATGGGATGCCTTCGGGATAAAGTTTTATCAGTAGTACTTCCCACCTACAGTAATGAAGTGGTTGAGGAAGGAGTTCACAAACCTAAGAAAGGGAGTTGACGAGTCAGTTATGGTATAAAGACAAATTCGGCTCTTTCAGGCAGTTTGCCAAAGACTTAGCGAGGGAGGATTATGATGATATGTATCATTTTAGAGAAGGATTGAGGCCTTACATTGGATTTTATGTGGTTAGTTCAGGTGCAAAGACATTAGGGGAGATTTATGAGTGTGCACTCTCTCACGAGACCAATTATTTGGGTGGAGTTGTTGATGGGACACCGCTAGTCCCAGTATTGACACTCGATCAGGTTGCAGATTATGAGAGGAAGAGATAGAGGGGCAAAGGATTGAGGAGATGGGATAAAGGTTCCCAACGAGCAGGGATATCTATAGCAGTTATACCATATGTATAATCTCCTACTCCTTTTCAGATCATTATTGGTAGACCTCGCTTACCACCAACAGTTAGACCTGCATTACCAGCTCCTAATACTACCACTTTTACTACTACTACCTCTACTAGTTTGCTAGCTCTACCAGCACCACAAATTCCACGTCAGCAGGAGCAGGGTGGTAGAGCCGAGGTAGAGGTGAGGTAAGGGACGAGACAGTTCCAGATATGGGCATAGACAAGCATAGGCCCAGGATCAGGCTCAGGGTTAGTGTAGGCCAATCACTTGTTTTTGGTGTGATCAGGTAGGACACTTGGTTTGATATTATCCAAAGCCAACAATCATGATTCCACCACAGAGTTAAGATGGTGTACATATTATTGCACAGCTTAATGCAGATTGCACATGGAGACCCATTGAGGGTATGGATTCCATTTGTGGTAGACAATTATATATTTTGTTTGAATTCAGGTTCTACAGTATCTTTCATTGTTGGTCACATCTCAGGCATCTTAAGGTTGTCACCGGTTAGAGTTGGCATACATTTAATTTTATGTACAACAGCCAGGGATAGAGTTTACCTTAATTGTCTTATTGAGAGATTAAATACTGATTGGTGGAGTAGAGTTACCTACATATTTAAAGGTGCTCGAGTTCTTAGACATCGACGCGTTGTTGAGGATGGATTGGCTAGCCGCATATCACTCTCATATTGATTGTTTTAGTAAGACAGTGATATTTGAGATTTCAGGGCGTCTGATGTTTACGTATAGTGGTTGTACATCGAGATCCGAAAGCACTCGAGGTAAACTAGAGACAAGCAGAGAGATGAAAACTCTAGTATCATTATCCATCAGAGTACAGATACAGGGACCTAGACTTTAGGAAATTCCGATTATGTGTAACTTTTTGAATGCGTTTCCGAAAGACTTACCTACTTTACCACTTTAGGAGATTCCGATTATGTGTAATACATTAGAGTACAGATACGGGGACCTAGACTGATTTCTATAGCACCGTACATGGCTCCATGAGAGTTAGAGGAGTTAAGGAGTTAGTTGTAGGATTTACGAGAGAAAGGAACTTTCTATGTCACCATGGGGAGCACCAGTCCTATTTGTGAAAAGAAGAATGGTACTTTGAGACTGTGTATCGATTATAGATAGTTGAACAAGGTCATAGTAAGAAACAAGTATCCCTTACCTCAAATTGATGGTTTATTTGATCAGCTAATAGGACCATAGATTTTCTCCAAGATAGACATGTGATCGCGGTATCATCTGGTTAGGATCAGGGATGAAGATAAGTCTATGACATCATTCACCATGAGGTATGGAGACTGTCAGTTCACAGTCATGCCATTTTGTTTGACTAATGCTCCTGCCATGTTTATCGATTTGATGCATTAGGTGATGAGATCATTTCTTCACCACTTCGTGATTTTTTTTATTGATGGTATATTGATATACTCGAGGACTCGAGAGGATCACAAGTAGCATCTCAGGGAGACGTTGTAGACTTTGAGGGAGCATCGACTTTATGCAAAAATGAGTAAATTTGAATTTTGGTTGTCGGAGGTCAAATTTTTGGGACATGTTGTTCGAACAGCACACATTGCTGTAGATCCAACCAAGATTTAGCCTATTATGGATTAGGCAGCACCGAAGTTAGTTATAAATATTAGGAATTTTCTTTGGTCATTAGGATATTATTGCATGTTCATGAAAGATTTTTCGAATATCACTTCACCGATGACCATATTGACTTAGAAAGACTTGTGATTTCATTAGTCTAAGGAATGCGAGGAGGCATTTGCTCAATTGAAAAGACTGTTGACTACCGTACCTGTGCTGATATTGCTAGAGGCTATTTAGGGATTCCTAGTATATACAGATGTTTCTCACAAAGGTCTTGGTCGTGTATTGATGTAGGATAAAGGCACGGTGGCTTATGCATCTAGACAACTGAAAGTGTATCAGTAACATTATCCAAATCATTATTTAGAGTTGACGTCGGTAGTGTTTTCTCTAAATATATGGTGATATCATCTGTATGGAGAGAGGTTTACACTCTACACTGATCATAAGAGTTTGAAATACCTCTTCACACATAAATAACTTAATAAGAGATAGCGTAGATGGTTGGAATTTTTAAAGGACTACGACTTTTCTCCAGAATATTACTCAGGAAAAGCATGCCAACTTGAGATTTCAAGGTTGTTAGATGTCATATGATGCATGAGTACGATTTACTCGAGGCAACGACAATGAAGACTCAATCAAATACTTTTATTGAAACTCGGGTGATGATTCGCTCACAGATGAGTCTTCAGAGAGTGTCAGAGTCAGAGAGCTAACATTCTATACTCGAGATTCAGTTAGTTAGCCTAGAGCACTAGTTGTAATAATTAGACTGAGACGGTGGATCACTGTGTCAGATTTAGAGGCAGATTGTGAATACCAACAGTGGCAGAGCTGAGAGATGAGATTCTTAAGGAATCACACAATTCTCGGTACATTGTTCATTTCTCGGTACATTGTTCATCCAGGAAGGACAAAAATGTACCATGACATTAAAAGACATTTATGGTGGCCTGGGATGAAAGCTAAAGTATCGGAGTTTATTAGGAACTGTGGGATCTGTCAGTAGGTGAACGCAGAGCATCATAGACCTGGAGGATTGTTACAGCCACTTCCCATTCCATGATGAAAGTGGGAAGACATAGCCATAGATTTTGTTCGAGGATTGAAAAACACTATTTCTTCGACACGATTCCATCTGGGTGATTGTGGAAATATTGATGAAATTTGCCCATTTCATACCAGTTGCAGCTCATTACACATTTGACAAATTGAGTATATTGTTCGAGAGAGATTATTAGGCAGCATGGGGTACCATTGACTATTATTTCTATGGAGATGTTATGTATACGTCCAGGATGAGAGAGTATACATGAATAGTTTGATACACATCTGCAGTATAGCACAACCTTTAAGCCTCAAACTGATGGGTAGACTGAGAGGTTGATTCAGACTCCCGAACATATGCTCAGGGCTTGTGTACTTGACTTTAGTGGATCATGGGAAGAGTACCTACCTTTGTGTGAGTTTGTATACAACAGCAATTATCAGGCTAGCTAGTGACACCATTTTAGGCATTATATGGTAGACCGTGATGCTCACCTTTTTTTGGGCTAAGCTAGTGGTCTGGGACATTATTGTTGGGTTTTGGGGTTCAGACGCAGTGAAAATTACAAAACAATTTTGACAAAAACCCCAATAGGAATCGAATCTAATTCCATTAAAAACGTTTAAACCATGGAAACTTAATCATACCTCAATCGCAATATACCTTTCTGAAGATTAATCGATCTCTGAGGCGCTACCAATGATGAACACTCTCTACCAGTAGTCCACACATGAACAGCGGCCGAGATTTGAAGTGCTAGCTTCGAGAGAATACCAAACCTTTTTGTTTCTCTCCAAAATGATCCAGAGCGTACCAGAAAACCCTAAGTCATTTCCAAAAGGAAAATAGAGTTTCAGACCTTGATCTTTCATACGTATGTTCTAACTTAAAGCGTCTATTTGTACAACCCTTGTATATAGACGGTTAAGTAAATTACACAAATACCCCTACTTAAAGAAGTATAAGTGAAATATACCACAATGACGTTTCTATCATGAATTTTATTATATAAAATTCATTTTTTCTGAACCATCTTAAAATCTCGCAAAACCATTCTTAGTGTGAGACCCAATAGGCTCATACAACATTGGCAGTGTACCAAAACACATTTTAGTATACAAGTCATAAGCGGCCTCTAGCAAGACATTTGACTACCCAAGTTGTACGAATATCAAATCAATACAACCTAATCAATAGTGTATATAATATCCTTTTGTCACACGATATCCTTTTGATCAAACATAAGGCATGGAATTGTCATCCAACATGTTCAATCGTACTACTCTCGATCTCTAGGTAGATCGAAAACATCCAAGTGACATTGATCAATATCAATTCACTTCGATTAGGCCTTTTAACAGTCTAACACCTCGAGGGATCCACTGGATATCTCTATTTATATGAGAGGGACAAATTCTATCATGATTACACAACTTCATCACGTTGCTCACACAGTAACCAATCACAACCTTTATAATCATCCGATTAAAGACAACGTTTGATTGTGTCAAATCACTGTATTCCTAATGTTGAAGTCTCTGGTAATCTCAAGTCAGAGGAATGAAAAATGTACATATCATGGAAAACAACTATGACTTAATCCACGTGATGTTCTTATAGCGGGTCGATCCAGTACTTTGTTCCCTAACAAGTACTCGTGATCTTGATTCATATCCTTATACGTATAATCATCATATGATCATCAATCAAGACTCGCATTAGTCTTAATTCATTATAGTTCCTAGTATAATGATCGACTAGGGACATATAGGATATTTCCGTAAATACCCATGGATCTTATCATAATGTAAACATGCAAATTAATTATAATAAACAACAAATGAAATCCTATATTTTATTAACTAAAAGTATTCATAATGACAGTTAATGGATTAACCTAGGGCACATGCCCCAACAATTATAGGGCCTAAAATTGTTGTCGATCACATAAAAAAGGTACGAAAGATTCGCCAGAGGCTTTAAGGAGCCGAGGAGAGGCAAAAGAAGTATGCAGAATCATATCTCAATGATCTCACATACTAAAAGGGAGCTTTGGTATGTCTTACGGTTTCTCCTTGGATCACAGATTTAGTTTGAAAGGCAAGTTAGCACTGAGGTTCATCAGGCCTTTCAAGATCAAGAAATGGGTCAGAAAGGTGGCTTATGAGTTGGATTTACCCTCTATAGATATTGGCGATTCATCTTATATTTCCTATTTCTATGCTTCGATTAGCCAATTCGAAAGCAGGTGAGACTAATAGTGGACTTGAGTCAGACTGACTTGAGTAAGAATATATCATATGAAGTGCAGCTGGTGCAACTGGTGCAGATATTAGACGAAAAGGTAAAATAGCTAAAACGCATGTCTATCCGAAATGTGTTAGACAAGTGGTAGTTCCAACGAGACTCGGAACTTACTTGGGAACAAGAAGACTATATGCAAAATAGATTTCCATACCTCTTCGAGTCTGGTATAATTTT
This sequence comes from Stephania yunnanensis, assembly GCA_039657365.1. NCBI lineage: Eukaryota > Viridiplantae > Streptophyta > Magnoliopsida > Ranunculales > Menispermaceae > Stephania > Stephania yunnanensis. The sequence goes on along the minus strand of CM077583.1, from coordinate 34,704,688 downwards.
AGGTTTAGTTTAATTTTGAGAATGAAATTTCCATTATATGGGAAGTATTATCCGGAGCAAATACTTAATCTTAGATTAATGTATTAATCAAGATTTAAATGACCCATGACGTGGGACCCATCACGAGATTTATGTCACTACTAAGGCTAGGAGGCCGAGGTAAATATTATATTTATCGTGGTGTATTCCAACTATATTATATGTATGTAGATTACAAAGTCATTTTTACTTATTTGTAGTTGTCGAGACATCAGCGAGAAAGTGCCTCGATGTGCGCGTGGATGTGGAATCGAGGTAGAGATGTGATGTGGTAAGTCGGTATACGCTTTATATGGTTTTCATTATGTTATAAGGATTATGGTTGATTAGGGATTGATACACGATATTTATTTGTTAAAAACATAAGCCACTTGATATGCCTCGATACATGAGTGGACATACTTCAACACCAATTGAGTATTGTTTGGTATCACTTAAGCATGAATTAGTTGGACATGTGTTAGGAAGAGATCCACAAGTTAAGCCTCGAGATACGTATGAACAAAGTGATCAAGGGCTATCATTCAACCATATCTAAACCATGCATATGAGCTTGATCAACATAAGCACCTCTCATTTCTCTCATTTTGATTGCTTCATTAAGAAAAAAACCTTGGTGGAGTGAAAGAGAGGTTGTCGAAGTGGAAGAAGGTCAGCAACCGGTGAAATTGAAAAAGAAGATCAAGTTTAAGCTAGTGTTCTTCAAGCTTGGTAAATTCCTACTCCATTTACATAGTTCAAATTCCATGAATTCATGTATTTGATGGTATGGGTTATTGTTTTATGTTGTAAAAGGTGTCTTAGAACCCTAAAGGTATGTATGAGGGTTCCCAAGGCATCAACATAGGTGATGTGTTGATAAAATTCAGAATTCATATTATAGAATTCTCTATTTAACTGCACATAGTGCTCTAGGTATAAGATTTAGAACGCTAATGTTGATTAGTGCGCTACATAAGGGTGGATAGCACGCTTAGTTGAAAATTAGTAGCTAATTCCAAAATTAGTGTGCTAATTGTTGTGATAACATAAAAATCGGCAATTTTCAAAAATGGATTAAATACTATAAATGATTCTAAAACACTAATTAGACATAAAAACAAACTCAAAAACACATATTATAATGTTAGGAACCTAAGGAAGAGCTACAAGGACCCGTATACGAGTTTTGAGACATTGGGAGGCCAAAATAGGGTTGTTAATCTCTATCCTCTGTGCAATAGTTATGCTAATTGTACTTGTTAGATTCGAACACCATGTTGTTCTTGGGAAATGAAAGTGGTTCTAATGTCTAAGACCACTTTATGATAGAAATCCATCAGACATACGTGGGTCTCTAGACTTTCTAGGGTTATCAGGGTTTCTCCAATCAGTTGCGTAATACATGGGGTATGGGACTCGGGGTTGTTGGTAGGCACAAGTTGTGTGATTTCACGAGTTGTAAGACTTGGGGTTGTTGGCAAGTATATATCACAGTGAATTCTATTTGGGATAATTAAAAAGGCGTATTGTGTCGTGTAAGTACAACCTTGAATAGAGATGTAGAGCACAACTACATCCATATATATAGTGGAAAGGCTGATGTGATGAAGATCACGGCTGACCGACCCAAGATCATTACTACTTAGCTTAATGTCAGTTTCATTTTGTTTAACTGAAGTATCACCTAGCATGATATCCTTTTATTATATTTACTATTATTATTGTGCTTTTTGATACTTGTTGAATACTTGGGAATGTGAACAAATGTCTATCATTATTACTTTCTATTTTCAACAACTCATCGTCTAGTTTATGACAGTGGGTGTAGATCCATCGACTAACAGGCTAGGCAAAGAGAAGATTAGCAATTAACTCTAAGCCAGTGGAGTGCTACTACACTAGATTTTGTATGTTTATTTTTGTTGTATTACTTTCTTAAGTAAATGATATTCTTTTAGGTGTTGAATATTATAGGTTGAGTGATCGGTACCTTGACCAGATACATGTCGTCATATATCGCCATTGCATTGTATATATATGCATGTGATCTCTATTTCTTGGCTTTTTCACAAAGGTTAGGTTATGTGTTATAAGTTTCCGATAGTCGAATTGTGAAGACTTCCGCTGAGTAACTTTTAAGTTAGAAAATTTTAGTTAACTCTAATTTGTGAACTTACATAGGATAGGTATATTTTCATATCTATTTGAACCATGAAAAATTGATAGGTAATAAGGTTTTTAAAGATGCTGGCTAATTCCTTATAAGGTCCTATATGGTGAGGTTTGGGCTTAATAAAGGGATTAGGCTGAGTAGTGCCCTAATTTGAGTAGGGGTTTTCACACAAACATATTTAATAACACAATTTATAGTAAACTAAACTAATTATAGAATTAAAAAAGTAAATAATAAAAAAATATTTCAATTTTTAAAAATTAAATGGTATCAAAGTCCCTCTCAAATCCCCAAGTCCTGTTTTTCAAACATTTTGTCTGCAAACTAGTAGCCCTTAACAAATACTTGCTGTTGTTGCTCCTCGTCATTTTCATTTTCCTCATTTTCAAGCTCTTCGGTTAGTTTTGCTATTACTACTTAATCCTCTTGCCTCTTGGCTAACACTTCCACCTCAAGTCTAGCGTCCTCAGCCCTCTCTTTGCTCCTTGGAGTCTTGATAACTAGGTTGTGATTTCAATGTGGGCATGACAGCTTCATCCATAGTTGGTTGGGCCTCTTTATCAAATTATTCATCGTTTCACAACCTCACTCCGGCCTTTAACCGCATCTGTGTACTCAATAAAAGAAACAACATTTTGTCTTTTCTCCAACATGATGGACTCCCTCAAACTGGTGTATAAGATCACCCTGATGTTGACCTCTCTGTACTATGTAATCTCATAAAGATAAGCCGCTTATGGCTAGTTCATCTCACCATGCTGAGAAGTGGGATATAGTCATGCAACAAGAAAAAATTGTCACATTATGTATACCTTTCTGACCCTTCCCTTCTTTATGTGCTTCGACACATTCTCGGCTCCCCTTACCCATCTGTGTTGTCTTAGGACAACTAACGCATTTTAGATGGCTTTAAAAGTGTATAGGTTATAGGGTCTCTCATTACTTGGTTAGGAAAGTCAGTGCGGATACATACAAGCTTAATTCTTCCAACCCATAAAAATTATTGATCTCAAGTCTATTAAAAGGAACATAAACCCTTCTCACCTTACTGGCTCATCTTAGCCATGTACTTCGCATTGGCATAGGATTCAAAAACAATCCCACCCACTCCTTTAACTTTATTTTTCCAATAGTCCGAGTGAGTTGCTCCCGTTTCGGTGCCTAATAAAATTATTCATTCTTTTTATCGTACTTGTTCGGTAAATTAATTCCTTTTTACAAATGAACTCCCTACAAAGGATTTTCTCATATCAGTCAACAAATAAAAAATTTTGATTTAAAAGGTCTAGGCTTTTCTTCATTGGGATTTCTAGAGGTAGATGCCTCAAAATTACTAGCTCTAGTCTAGTCAACTTGTTTCCTTATTCTTGCCATTTCTTCCAATTTCAAGCAACTAACAACAATGCAATGCAACTTGATTTTCAAATAAAAAAACAATTAAAATTAATATAACATAAATCATGCAACTAAGTCTCTATGGGTAACAGTAATGCTCAACACTCGCACAATCTTGTAAAACATATCCTACAACCTCAAATCCACAATTTCATACAATATCATCAAAATTTTCAAAATTTAAAGTATAACGAAATGAAATTTTAAATGTACCTCAATGCCGAATTTATTTCTTATGTATAACACCATTCCAAGTCTTTTGCAATCAAAGCCCTCTGACATTCCTCACCAACAAGAACCCTAGCTCTATTTGAACTCACAATAAAAAACTTCAAGCTCTAGCTATTCAAATTGTGCAAATCTAAAAAGTACTTGCCTTTTCACTCTCCGTTACTAGGAACTCATTAATCTCACTTAATAATTATCGAAATTTTATTTTAAAGGTGTTTTTTCTTGGTGGTTGTGGTGGGCTATTAGTGTAAGTGTGAAGAATTAAAGAAAAAAGCAGTTAAAACTCTCTTTTATCGACCTCGGCACGACATCTTGAGGCACAGTGCATTTTTATGTCTACTACAACCTCGGTGCAGTGGCATATACTCACGACAGCGTAGGTCACATCCTCCCATAAAAGTTTTCACAAATTCTCCTTCGTCGCTCCTCTAACTTTGTGTATAACTCACATAAGGTATCGTAAGAGCATAAAATTCATGAAAATATAAAACTTAATAAATTTTACCTTTTATTTCGCTCATGCACATTACCTTCACCGTTTTTAACTCCTTCGTTATTTTATGCTACTTAATAAGTTAGTGAGACAGTTCCATTCTGATGAATTGTCACCCAACGAAAGGTCTTTCCTGCCTATTCGACAAAAATATTTGAAATTTAGAACCAAAACATGTTAATTGTAATTATTGAACTAAATAACTAACTAATAACGAAATTTCAAAAACAAAAGTCTGCATCCTTGTAGCACTTAATTTAATGTCAATAGCCTGACGTTTTTTGACTCATTTATTCTAAGTCTAAATTGAGAAGCTCCATCTGCAAATTGGAGTTTATGATGTCATTCCCACTTGGATGTAGTTCTTCACCACCGACAAAGGCAAAAATCCCACAATCTTTACCATCATCGATACTTATCATGATCTTCCTCTCTCCCTATTGTGTAGAAATTGCTTCAGCAGTGTTCAATAGGGGTCGTCCAAGTATGAAAGACAAATCATCTTCCATATTATTGTTCAAGACCATGAAACTCGCAATGAATGTGAATCTACCTACTTCCACGTGCACATTCAAAATTGTTCCTATGGTAGGTATCAAATTATCACCTGCTACATGTGAGTTACTCATATTAGGGCAATTGATATTCAAATCAGCATATATAATGAGTAATAGTGGCATGACATTTATTGAGGCTCTCGTATCACATAAATTTTTTTTCAATCGGTCCTCATTAATTTTTATCGGTATGCTTCTCTCTAGGATCCTCTTTTTGATAGGTTGAAGTCGAGGTATGAACTTGAGCTCTGGTTCTAATTTTGTCGGAACCAACTTGATGTCATTGCCTTATGGGTCTTCTTCGAAATGTCTTTTATCTTTTTGTTTGGTCTTCTATCGTCGTTTCCCTTTCTTTTTCTTCAAGGCAATGATTCTTTGGTTCTTAAAACCATCAAGTTCATGTTATCTCACTTCCGTTCCGTAAAAGAGTTTAACTCATTGAGCATTCACTTTAAATGTCTTACCACTGTTGATTATAACTCTATTCTTCCGTAAGGCCATGTAGCAACAACCTTCAATGGTCTTGACCATCGCGATCTCAATTTGCTCGGAAATAACTTAAATCATGAATTGAATAACAATACTAGTTGTCTTTATTAAAAGGTCGATATTTAATCCTTTTGTCGTGCCATTGTCTTGATTTTTCATTCTAACATAGCATTCGCGTATGCGTCCAATCTAAACTCATTTAGTTCCATCAGTTGAAGTAATTAGGCCTTCCCTTGAAAATTCATATTGAGCTTTTCAACTGCCCAATGTGCTTTATGCTCTAACTCTACCAGTAAGGGACATGCTTTTCCATAAACCAACCGATATTGGGATGTGCCAATTGGTTTTTTGAATGCCATCCGATGTGCCCACAATGCTTATTCATGGTGGAATGCTCAATCTTTTCTATTAGTGTTTATGGATTTTTCTAAGATTTGTTTCATTTCTCTGTTACTTACTTCGGCTTGTCCATTTGTTTGAAGATGATAAGAAAGTAAGTCTTGTGCCTAACTTCAAATTTGTTTAACAATGTGTCTAAGGCTTTATTGCATAAAAGAGACCCCTCATCACTTACTAGTGCTCTACGCATTCCAAATCGACTGAATATGTTTTTCTTTATGAACTCTATGACCACTTTTGTGCCATTAGTTGTCGTTGCAACACCTTCTACTCATTTTGATACATAATCCACCGTTAACAGTACATACTATTTCCAATTTATGGCAAAGAATGTTCCTATAAAATCTATTCCTCATACGTCCAAGAGTTCAACTTCTTGAAATGTGGTTTATGGAAACTTCTTTTTATAAATATTTCCTATTCGTTGGTATTGATTGCAAGTTTTCAAGAGAATAATGAATCCTTAAATAGATTTGACAAGTAAAACCCGCATTGCAAAACTTAAGCTTCAGTTTTTTTGTGGTCCAAAGTGTTCCCCATATGGTGATGAATAATATCCTCTCAGAATGCCTATAAATTCATTATCTGCTACACATTATCGAATAATTCCATCATTGCATCTCTTAAACAAATATGACTCATCCCATAAAATGACTTCACAACACTTAGGAATTTCTTTCATGTTGCATTTGTTAAATCTAAGGAAAATACTCGGCATGTGAAATAGTTTACATAGTTTGGAAACCATGGTGCCTCTTTCTAAACCTCAACCTTTTGCACTCCTTTTGAATTCTCAGGCATCTTTATTTCCATTATATTGACCTTCACCATCTTATACATCATTGTCTTGTATTAGCTCCTTTGTTACCGTAGTGGTGATGACGTTTCAATGAATCTTTCTTTCTTTCCTCAACTTCAAGGCTATAGCATGTTGACCAATTGGTCTATTTATGTTTTTTATGGATTGTGATTACTCATTATCCATGGTGCTCCCTATCTTTCAGTTCCATGCTCGTTTTATTCCTTTTGGCTCTTTTTCATGCTTCTCATGGTGCTCCCTATCTTTCAGTTCCATGGCTTGCAAATACTTCTTAATTGACTTCAAAGAAGTCGTCCTTTTGCACTGCCCTAGCTTCCCTTACTGAACATGTTGATCGAAGCCTTGAGGTAACTTCAATGAATTATCAAGATTTCCATAAGAGAAGTTTTGGTTGTTGTTGTTGTTGTTGTATACTTGATAAAATCGTGGAGGAGCCACTCCTATCGGCATTAAGATGTTCTCGCAACCTTGGTTATTCATCAAGTTGATGTCTTCATGCACTATTCCCATCTATTTATCTATTTGGCTAGCCACCATGCCTTCAATTCATGGATTGTTGTGCTACTTATGGACCTTGATGTCCCATGTGAAGTTTTGCTATTTAACTGCACATATTTATATAGTTGTGCTATAATTCGATCTTCCGAGTCAATATTATACACCCCTACTAGTTTCTTTACTATGGAACAAGTACCAACGATAAAATCTTGAGACATAAGATCATAAAGATATAACGCTCTATCCTCATCCTTAGTAAGTAGAGAGCCACTTGATGCAACATCTATTAACTATTTTGTATTGTTATTCATCTCATAGTAGAAAGTCTGGAGTTGTGCCCATTTCACGTATATGTGTCCCGGATATCTCCTCAGCATCTCTTTGAGTCTTTCTCACGCCTTACTAAGAGACTTGGTGTGTTCTTGCTTGAACTGATAAATCTCAAGTTTCCTTTCGCTAACCATAACTAGTGGAAAGAACTTCTTATGAAATCTTTCATTGATTTCCACCTATGAGGTGATACTCTATGTATTCTGCCTTTAGAACCAAGATTTGGTTTTTTCACCAATCGAGAATGGGAAAAGTCGCATCTTGATCACAAGTTTCGTCACTTTGGTGATGTGCACAGTGCGCACTTCTCTAAGAAATTCTCAACATGTGCAATAAAATCTTCATTGGATAGCAGTTGAATAGGATATTTCGCACCATGTTCATCATAGATGGTCTCAGTTTGAACTCAATGGTGTTGGTAAGAAGCCTCATTAATCTGTTGTAAGTCTTTTGAACTTCTTTCTTAAAGTTTTCACAAATGCATCTCTATCATCACGCTCTATCCTACATTACTAGATCTCCAGGTATATTGATTATTCCCTCTGCTTTGTTATTTGTTTCTACCTTGCTCCTTAACAATCTGAACTCATTTTTTCCATTGTTTGTTCTATCAATATTTCAGTTGTAAGGCATTAGGTCGTTCTCTCCAATACTACGCATGCACTAAGTATCCCTGAAAATACACCAAAAGATCAAGCGCGGCAAGTCAAACATGAAAGTTAAGCCTATTTTTTAGCTTAGTTTTCATGAACTTAAAGTAAAAAATTGAAAATAAAACATAGCAAATTTTCAAACTAAGTAATAATAATTGTTACCTATCCCTGGTAATAGCGCCAAAAACTTAGTGTGCGTGTCGCAAGTATAATAGATTACTTGTAGTAATAATGCAATCATCTTACATTGATCATGGATATTGTCCTCAGGGAAAGGTTTTTGAACTAGTTGTTAATAACCAATTTTACTTGAACTACTACTAAGAAATTAACTTTTATTGGTTTTATACTAAACTACAACAATCTTAAAAACCAAATTAAACTTTACATGAACTCTTATATTAATGATATCTTAGTTCACAACTTTACCTAGGTAATTTAAAATTATGCATTGTATTCATGTTTACATCTCAATATGTTGTGTGCAATGTCGAATTGGAATTGATAGATTTCTATCAAATCCACTTCAACCCACAGTCGTGACAAAAATTACTTTAATGTGCATCCTAGAATTCCACCTGTAGGTGTCAATAACGTAAGCTCCACATTACGTTGACTCCCAAATTATTGGATTCATAACAAACTAAGATTACTATCCGTGCCTCTCTAATCGGAAACTATTTTTCATGTTTTGTATTTTACGATTGTACCATTCATGTCCGGATTAAGAGCTTCAATGGCCATGAAAACTTCTAAAGCCTAAGTTCATTAAACATATATGATCAAGATGTCTAAAGCATTATGCTTTGAGTCAATACTAGTTCTAACATTATACTTTTTATTATCACTATTTATTTCTTCATATAAACTCCTTAATACTTTAACTCAATGTAAAACCTACACTAAATTACTCGAATTAAAACTCTAACTTTCTATTTCTTGTGTGTCTAGCACTTTCACTTACTGCACGTCGTCATTCCTTATAGCCCACTGCACCGCCACAACACATATATTTCCTTTCTCCCTCGGTGTCTCGACATTGTAACCTGCATGCTCCTCTGGTACCGTCCTCTATGCTCCATAGCATCGCCACTATCCTGGAGCTCTAAAGTTGATGTCCTTCACTTTTTCTTCTCTCCCACATCATGGCTTTTCTTCCCACATTTTGCCTTGTGTGCTCGCAACATCAACACATGTGACAACAGAGCCAAATGTATTTTTGTTGGTTTTCACTTAGTTTCTTCTTATTTTTTCTTAACTCATTCCTTTACACCTTAATTCCCCGTAATGTAATAATAACATGATTTGTAGCTCATTTAAGGATATTTATACTAAATATATGACTAAAGTAACTCTATATATGCGTATAATTAATCACTTTTCAATGACGTACCATATATTTATGGAGAGCTTGATCCGATTGAGAAGAGGCATAGATTCTGAACATGGACAAGAGGAGGGAGACTTTGGCAATTGAGAATGGACTATGGTGCCATTAGTGACCTTCCTGTTAGAGCACAAAACACACAAATGGTGGTTCTCCCTAGATAGGACTAAGGGACTAAATATGATTTGGACATAGTTCGAGATTTTTGTTTATGATGATTGGTTCTTTGAAACCATCAAGGCGGACAAGATTAGGGAGTCTCCTGCCTTGATACGAGGAAACATGACTTGCCGAATATGCATCAAGATTTAATGAGATGGCCAAGTTTGCATATGAGTATGTTCCATCCAAGGTGAATTGTAGGAGACGATTCATCGATGGGTTAAGGAGAAACATACATGTTACGGTGGCAGCATCGGGACCAGGGACAAACAAGCAGGCTTACTATCGGGCACTCGAGTTTTAGTCAGTGCTTTATGAGGATGATATGTAGTTTCAGCAAGATCCAATCGCTATAGTCAAGACAAGCACAATTTCAAGACTTATCCGAAAAGTAATTAAAGAAACTTTAAGAACCATATATTTGAAGGATCATCGAGTGGCCATGCAATGTCTGGTGTAGCTTCAGGGGCCACCACACATTCACGTATCACATTCGACAACTTGGAGTTGAACATTTATTCACCACGACTATTGTAGCAGCCGCACCATAGCAGGGCCAAGACGAGTGCATCTGTGAGTGTCACACTACCACCTTCGATTTAGGAGAAGTCGCATATAATATAGTTTTTAGTGTCGAGAAATGAGAAATTATAAGTGCAGATGCCCCAACCCACCAACATCTAAGAGGAGCGTAGCTTTAGTTGCCCGATGCGGTGTCAATGTAGTAGTTGAGCATGACTAGGAGACCACGCAACTAGTAGTTGTAGGTGGGACCTCTTATTTTGGTTACAAAACCGAAATGCATTATTTAATTTGATATCTATCATTTTACTGTTATTGGGAAACCATAATTTGGTACGTTAGAGTCAAATAAGCCAGAGCAAAATTTGACAAATAAATACTATCATTGATGGAATTATATGATCTCACAGATATTGGGTAGAATACTAAAATTGGGGATCTAGAAAACTAAGAACACAATAAAAATGAGCATTAAGTGCATGATGCTGCGATATAAGTAGATCTAGTGATTTTGATTTAAAAAGGATGCACAAGATAGAAGGAGGCGCATTGATAAGAGTCAGGTCAAAAAAATATTGGGGCTGCCGAAACTTTAAAACTTTTTTTGTTATAAATGAAATGTATTTCATTGTGGTACAAAATATAAATGAATCAAGTTAGTACAACTAGGAGAGCATGTCTTACGGCTAGTAATACTATGATGACTCAAATGATAATGAACTTAATGATAGACAGATTATAAAGTTGGGAATACCTAACTAGAAGTATAGTCTTGGTATGATTGTCTTTTGTTAGACATATGGATTGAAAACTTTTAGATCATGTGGAACCTAATTCGATCATAAAGGGACTGTTGAACCATAATAAAGTTAAGAAAGAAATAATGTAACTAATGCAACCTAACATAAGTCATGATGACTAGATTCTTAGGTAGGATCCATTTGTGGAAAGAAGAATAGGTAAGTAGGTGGTATAATGGATTTTCAGTCTTAAGGACAGTGAACTCTATGATAGCCTTTCATAGTCAAAAGACTTGCAAGGAGGAGTAACCTACCTGAAAGCCTAAATTTTAAGCATGATAACTTCACGAGAAATCATGATACTCACTGTTAGTGTATGACTTGAAATTCTATGACAAGATTAACCGTTACTTTCAAACATAGAATATAGAAGTTATTACACTTTCATATCTTACTGATAAAAAGTCTTATACAAGTCGTTAGTGCTAAGAGTTAGCTCAAAAAGGGGACAAGTGGCGCTTGTTCATAGAATGTAAGCCTGACTAAGCCAAATGAATTTACGATGGTCGCCCAAGATCGTGTGAGTTGCCTAAAAAATATAAACCTACACAAATATATCACGAAAAACATATCTTAACATTGATGTTAAGGTACTATTCCTGAGAAGAATACTTGACATGCATATTTGTAGACACCGCATATAAGTAACAAGAAGATGAAAAGTTTTTCATTGATATGTAACTGAGATGGTTATATAGATGGTATGCTAGTGTTCACACAATAGTCAGGACCTATCCTTGTTCCAACTCCCAGTGGGTACCATGGTTTTATTGCCTGATAAGCAGAGATATTTGACATATACAGGCACCCAGTCACATCTCAGTAGGTTTCTCCCTATTTTGTTGGTTAAACAACTTAGGTGTAAATCATGTCATTGGTGGAGACTACAAGGGAAAACCTAGATACGCATGATAATATGAAGACATAGAGGGTAGCTAATGCTTAATGACTCTATTAAAACTTCTTCAAGTTAAGCCTTATGAATATTGCCTTGTGGGACGAAAATGAAACTGTTGGGATGATATAGTTAAGCGTAAAATATTATTTCACGCAGGACACGGACAGATTTCGCAGGTGCGAATCTACATCAATGAAAAAATAATAATGAAAATAGTGTTGTAAAATAAATTGTTAAGAGTTGACATGGCAAGCTATGGGTGTACTTTGCTTTTACTTTGGATGATGAAATTTCTTAAAATTGGAGATATCGTAACAACCCAAAAACACTAAACACTCATCTCGTGGGTAATTTACTAATTTTGCAAAAAGCCCACCACTATTAGCCCTAATTCATTAATCTAATTATAAACCCTAGCCCCATTTTGTCCACATGCAAAATTGATAGAGAAATGGAGAACAAAGTTTTTTCTAGGGAATCATGGTGTATCTGATGCTCTAAATCCATGGAGACCTCTGTTGAAGGTAAACCCACCCTCTATACCCATTCTTTTTTGTTTAAAGGAATCGCAAGCTTATTTTTGCTTCAATAATGGAGGAAAACATGTTTGTCTTTTGTTTAAACTATTGAGATTTTAGTTGAGAATCCCAAGGGGGCGGCACCGTCAGCACAGCTAGAAAAGGGCAACAACATTCCTGCCATGGAATTAGGGTAGCAGACTAACAACAGTCGGAGTCCACCGCGGCCACCAAATGTACGAGAGGCCTCCATTAGGAGGCCCGCAATGAGATCTTCTGCTCACTGCCGAATTGTAGTGAGCACGGGAAGGAGAGGTCTGGGGACCTTTTGAACCCTAACCTCTAACCAGGGGCCTAGTGGCCCCTAAATAAAAAATAAAAAAAAATATGAAACATAATAACATAAAAATAAAATAAAGCTTTCTATATGACATTTGATGTATGATATAAATGTAAAGAATAAAGTAAAAAATCAACAATGTCAGTGGACTTTTGGATGCATTAGGCCCCTGGTTAGAGGTTATGAATTCGGTGGGAATTCGGTGAGCGTTCCCGACGACAAGAATAGTACCTCGACGAGCGTTCCCGACGACGGGAATTCGATAGGACCAGTAGTAGACCCAAAGCAATTTCCTAATAAATTGGGAATTGAGTAACTTTTGAATAAGAATTGTGAATTGATACGAAATGGTCTTAAATTTTTTAGAGTCATGAAACGGCGGGACTTACCTAAAGCAATTTGCTAATAAATTGGAAATTGAATAACTTTGAGATGAGAATTGTGAATTAATACGAAGGAGTCTTGAATTTTCTATATTTGCAAAATGGTTCATACATAACCTCGTACATGGAAGGACAGTGAGTCGATATCGCGGCAAGTTGAGGTAAGTAAAGAGCTTCACTCAAATATTAAATATTGTTGTTATTAGATAATTAATATGCATGATTTTGAACTCTAGACTTCAGAATGACTTTCATAAGGTTATTGACTCGATTTTACATATATATGGGATGTATGAGTGGTGCAACAAACTTATGATTACCTCCTTTTGGACAAAAAAATAGAATTACCAATCTTGGGTAAGGAGTTGGGATTACCCCTACTGACTAAAGAGATGGGGTAATCTCTTCATTAAAATCTTAGTGGCTTACTAAGGACGTGAGCAATTATCAACTTCTCATGTAAACCCTAAGTTATGTTTCGCACATATCGATGATGGATAAGAGAAATTTACTATTAGTTTGATGGGACCATTGAGGGGACACAATGACCTTTGTGTTCACTAGTTGTCTTCATCACCTCGAAAGTAGAGGAATTGGTCATCGGAAGCAAGTCACTAACTCGTATGCATTGAATTGAAAAATGACTCATATTTATTATTAGTCCTTTATCATATATCCCTTGTGGGCTCATTTGCATGAATGTTTTCACTTCATTTATGATTCGTGAAGCACTTGCTATTACGGTTTAATGAATCTTGGAACTTGTCTTAAATGAATAGAATTTATTGTTTCTCAATTGTTTATAGACATAAAGCTAATTTCAACGCTTTCTATTCAATATATGATGACTTATTTAAACTTCATGTTAGATCTTGCATTATTATTAAGTAGAACTTGTGTGTTTGATATTTGAGTAAAGTTTTCCTCTTATTGAGCTCCATTTTCCCTTTTTCCTCAACTCATTTAAATTTCAAGGCTTTCTACATCTACTTTAGACCTTGACAAGCCAAATGAGATAGCTTGAAGTCCTCTCTTCCATTATGAGCCTTGCATGTTCTCACCATCTAGTTATTTGATTTTACTATAATAACTTTATGGATATTTTATTTTCCCTGACTCAGTATTTATTATCCATTTGTATAGCTATTGTCTTTCCCTAAATTTTGTGTAGGTGAGCCAAGCTTTTGCTCTTGCCCAAATCAAGTATCAGGCTTGGGTAATGCCATAGCCCACACAGGGCGCCTATGACAACAAGGGTCGTCAGGGCTAAAAAGGAATTGTCATCACAAGTCTTGCGACTATATTAGATGTAATAACATTAATTATATTTAATTATCAATTTAGGGGGTGGCTTTAATGACTGCACCACTTGATGATGTTGATCCTGAAACTTTTAAAGAAGTATTATCTTCCTCTAATAGCAAAGAATGGATTGTTGCAATGAATGAGGAATTAGACTCTATGAAAGCTAAGCATGTATAGGACTTGGTTGATTTACCACCAGAGTGTAAGACTATCGGGAACAAATGGGTTCTCAAAGTTAAACGCAATGTTGATTGTTCAATAAACCAATCTAAGGTTCAACTAGTTGCGAAAAGATAAACTCAATAAGAAGAAATTGACTATGAGGAAACATTCTCCAGATGTCGGATTAATTTTATTACATTTTATTTTAGCCATTGTAGCATATATGGATCTAGAAATATGTCAAATGGACGTAAAAACTTCCTTTCATAATGGAGAACTATATATAGCGATCTATACGAATTAACCGTAAGGTTTTGTTGTAAATGGAAATGAAAAGTTTGCAAACTTGTTAGATCCATTTAAAGATTAAAACAATCATTTAGACAATAGAATCTGAGATTTCATAAAGCCATTACTTCTAATGGATTTATGATTATAAATGAAGACCAATGTGTATCTGTTAAGAAATCGAAAGATTGACAACTACCTTTGAGCCACTAGAGTGCTGGTACTTTAAATTTCGTATGATTTGAGATTTTTTTTGTAACTTATCTATGCTTTTATTTACTTTTAGGTTATATAGTTTAGGTTGACCTATAGTTAAATGACCAAACATTTTTTGTTATGCTATTCTCATCGTCTTATCCTCTGTCTACATTTGATCGTTGTTAGATGGTTTCCACACATACTTAGGATTTATATTAATGGCTTCCGCTAATTTATTAGGACTTATACCTATTAATGAATAAGGTTAAATTATAAAACTTTGATTAACTTTGAATTTTAAATAACATAATAAGGTTATAATGCCTATTAGAAAAGTAACTAATTGGGAGATAAAATTGAAAAGGCTGACTAATACGTTCTTAAGTCCTATATGGTCAAAATTAGGGCTTAATGACAGGATTAGTCTTAGTGGTACCCTAGTTTAAGAGAAAAGTCTTCGTTTTGGCATTCATGTTATCATTGTTATCTAGTTGACTATCTTGTTTGGGCTTCGTTTTGTTGTGTCTTGCATTAAATAGTATGCTTATTCATGTTATCCTTTCTTTTTTTGAATGGTAGTAGGAATTGATGAATAACCTTTTTCATGCTTAGCGAGCAAGTTAATATTTTCTCACCCTACTTCTATCCTAGATACCTCGATTGTCATGATAGGGTTGACTCAGGTAATTAGTTGTTATGAAATTAGTCATAGAACTAGCTGTTCGACTTCAAAATTGTGTAAGTGGATGATAGACCGTATTGTATCTTGATATACATTGAACAAATCATGGAATAATTCTTATAGGTTTTTTTAGGATTTATTGATTGTTAAAAATACAAATGAAACTCTTCCAAAATTTTGTAAGAAATGTAGTGTTAGAATAATTGAAATAATTAAAGTTGACTTAATAGGCCTTGAACTAGTTCCACAAAATTTTAAATTGACCTAGAAAATAGATAGTCAGTGTTTATAAGTTATTCTGCAAGTTAAGGCTTACTAAGGTATCACTTTACTTCGCTTGGTATTCGAGAGGGTTAAATGGCGTTTTAGGCATGACAACCTTAGGGTTGGAATTGGGGTCGTCACAATTGGTATCAAAAAGTAGGTCTAGTGAGCCTATAAACAATGTATGGTAAGGGGACCTAGAGTTGAGATTAATTTGATTCACATTTTAAGTTTCCCTTTAAAACCTAGTGTGAGAAACAGGTTATGGAACTTAGTGACTTCGATCACCTTAAGGCTTAAGTAAGTCAGATGGACTTAGGAATGGTTGATCACTGTTATGCGATGAAACCATTAGTATGGGCTTTTTGGTTTGTATCGATTAAGTAGATCACAATTGACCAAACTAATGTTGGAAAGGGTTTAAATTGAATGAATAAAAACTTATAATGACATTATTTGTTACTCTTATATATAAATATAGCATTATATATACGACGAATTGTCTTCCTCAACTTGTTCGATTGTTGCAAGTTATTTCAGCGAGTGGAGGATAATCTCAAGTTTCATGAGACGATATGGAGGATGACGAGAAGCGGTGCAAGGAGATCGAGGCATATTCTTCATAAGGCCCTATACATGCTTCAACAATGTCTATAATGACTACCGCAAAAATGAATAAAATAGGATGATTAAGATTCGATTGGAAACTACAAGTATGATACGCATAAGACCATTGAAAATAATGAAGCTGAAATAGCTAAAGTAAGAATGACGAGCCTGATGGAACTATTGATTACCATGTTAAGAATGAGAATAGAAGTGGTGAAGTAGTCACACTTTTTGGAAATAATTCCAAAAGGAAAAACACTTCTAGAAATTTTAAGAGTAGAACTCATCATATTAAACAAATGAGACATAAGGGTACTCAAGTATGAAAAGGAAATGGGTTCTTGATATCCGTGTAAGGATGCCAGTAAATCTAGGTTTTAAATAGAAGGTCTAGCTGGGCTAGGTACAAAGTGAAACTTGAAAGAACTGAAATAAAGTTTAGAATGACTCATGTAATCTTAAATGTCTAACTCTTGGTCTAGAGTTACGAAAATATTGATTTTACTTCAAGGCCATAATTGTAGATTTCGTTCTGTTGTTGTTTTGAAATTTGTTTTTTAGAAAAATGACTCTATTACCTACAAAAGCTTGAATTATTTGGAAACCCGTGATTTTCACATACCATGTTTTTGTGAAATTAGAAGGTTTTTATTTTTTATAAAAACAGGGTTTGGATATGTACATGAACAAGTTCTAAAAGGGAATTACTTATTTTCCTTGGCTTCAAAGAAGGAAGTAAAATAGATTTCAAAGGACCTCAAAAGGCTTGTCGCAATATTGTTATGACATTTATAAAATGAGTTTTCATTATTAAAGAAGGTTGAACCAAACTTAAAGCTTTCTGATTGGTTGATCAATCGAAATGTTATTTAATTAAAATAAGTAATTTGAAATGAGCTGCAAACATTAATTTTGATATCGTTGGGATTTCTTGAATGAATGATTTTACGAAATTTGGAACCAGTTCGGGTAGTATGAAATAATTGATTTAGTTCAAAGGCATTTGACTTTTTGCTGGTATAAAATATTAGTTTGAATTTAAGTTACTATTTTATGAATTAAATAAAAAAAATTTCATAAATTTATGATTTCTCCTTAAAGGATTGTCAAGAAAAATAATAAATAAACAAACTGATTCGAAAAGGCTTTTGGTTTTAGATTGCAATATAACAGGATTGTATTCCTTACAAAATAAACTTATCTTGGTTGCAATTGAAGATAGTTTTGATAAAAACTCGAGGATTTGGGGAAATCTAAATCGAATCCGTCTTCTTGATTTAATGAACACGTTTCTTAAGTTTTGATCGATCTTGTACAAAAGAAAGTCAATTCTATTAAATTGAATATCCTAACTTATGATTTATATATGGTATAACTGGTATGTACGAGAAGAGTAGTATGATAGTTAAGAAGTGAATGTTACCATAACCTACCTATAATCAAATGGATGAGGTAATACAAGATTGAAAAGTGAATATCATGTAAGTTTCACTTTAAGTAAATGAAAAGAGGTGAACAATGAAAATTGGGGATTCTAAGTAAATTAGGATCCACATTTTAAAAAAAAAGTAACCAGAGTAATATTTTGGGCATGACAACTGAAGTTGTTAGAGGGTGCAAAAAAAAGGCTTGGATAGAAGAGTTGGAAAACAATTCGAACTCTGGCTATCAAAATTGTTCAAAATGGGTTTTATGACCTTGCACCTTTAGTTCCTGGATAAAGATGGAACTTAAAAAAAATGATTTTAGAAAGAGTTGTCAAGAATTACTGTGAATTGAGAGAGAAATGCTAATGATTTGAAATTAAAAAGCTAGCTTAACCTCATAAATATCCAATCGGGTGGTATAAGAAAAGCTAAAAAGGGCTAGGAGTTAGGTCAAACATATAAACTAGGTTATATAAATTGTGTGGTTCTAAAATAAAAAAATTTAAATTCCAAGGTATTGAAATTGGGAAAGTAAGGTATTACGAGAATGTGTAATGGAAATGAGATCTAATAATGTCACTTTAAATGAACAAAAGTCGTATTATAGCTTAAGACAATAAGAATTCGTAATATTATTCAGTAGGTCACAAACGGTGATGGGTATGAGAAGCTACTGGGAAGAAATGTGTAAATGAATTATGTGACAAACCTAATTTTTTGTTTATGAAGAAGACGAATACGAGATATGTATTGAACAATAAATTGTGAAAGGTTGAGATGGATTTAGAGGAGCAAGGTACTTGAGATGATAGGAATGTGCTTCGCAAGGTGAAAGAATGCACAGATGATGAGTAGAATTTGTTAATAATGGTTGTCTAAGTCTGCTTAATTTATTCAACTTAGCCAAGGGGATTCGAAATACAAATTGAGTGGTTTACGTATATATAGCTAAAGCTGTGGGGATAGATGGTGTGCATGTGTTCATTATTCTGGATCACAATATATTTATTGCTATCAGCAGTGATGTCGTTATTTATAATAGGCCGTGGTAGGGGTTACAGACGCAGATTGGGCAACATGTTGCACCTCGATATGGCTTTTCAGTGTAGTTTTTAGGCTTTGCTATTGAACCTTGATTTGGGAATATGCTCAAGTTTATATAATGATATCAACAATAAGTATGAAGCATCACCAATTTTTGTGCATGATTGTATATAACATTAGCTGTTCAGCTAAAAAGATATCATTGAGAATGGAGTTCTTTATAAGAGGCTTGAAAATTTATGCTCGGCCATACCAAGGTAACGACATCCAACTGATGGTTTCGACAACCTACTTATGAATCACGTAATGGAGGACAAGCAGATTAGACAAAGGGCTGAGTTAAATCAAACAAATTGAAGGGTCATATGGACTACCGCAAGAGAGCATAAAAGGTAATGATGAATGTCACTATAGGTTCAGGTTAGAAAGAAGTTATATCCAAAAACCTCATTAAATGAGAACGTATTTCTTCTTAATTTTGAGGATGAAATTTCCTAATTAGGGATATTATAATGACTTAAAATCAAAGATTTACAATTAAATCAAATTTCAAACGCTTAGTGATCCTTAATTGCGACAAAAAGTCATGGACTAGCGACGTGCTTGAAAAATTAAAAAATTAATTTTTTTATTGTTTAGTGTTCCATTGTATGTACAATATGTTATTACGACTTAAAATGTATTGATTAAATTAAGTTCGCATAACAATGAGACTAAAACTATTAATTTATTGAGAATTGGCTAGGAGAGGGCAAAGCCAAGGTTGTGCGTTTGCTAAGTTTGTTGAGTTTTGGGTCATTAAATGACCAAAAGGGTATAGACCCTTAGATTTTGTAATGCATGGGTTATATCAACCATAGATAATAATGTTGTGCTTATCAAGAAAGAAGTGGAGGGAAAAGATTATTCCTCGAAATTACAATCAAGAGGGGTGAATTAGGTGTACCGTGCGGTGATCTCCTTGCTAAAACTCTTCATGCGCAACAATGTTATATGCACACACAATCGAGAATTATAAATGCAAAGCGTTGGTGAAGGGGGTAGAAGAGATGGAAACGAAACACATGATTTATAGCTATTCAATCCAATCGATCTACATCCATTACCTAAATGCCCCCAGTTAGGATTTTCAAACCCCCACTTATATTAACAATAACTGATACAATCTAAGTATACAAGTCTAGAATGCCTAATAAAAAATTAGAACTTCCTACCTAGCATCAGCTAGGGTTTATGCCTGGCCTCAACTAGGGTTTCCTTCACTTGGATCCCATTAAGTCTTACAACAGCCACTTACAAACAAATATATGAATATAATGAAGTTCACTTTACAAAGTAAAGCGACAATTAGTTCAATTACAAGACATCCACCTAGAGCCTAATAACTAATATGCATGTAAGTATGAATATGAATGAGAGAAATAAATATGTCACCGATTTGATGCAAATATCAAACAAGAAACTAATTAAACCAAGTCGATGAGAATAAATCTAGTTTCAAATCTGATGAACAAGACTATTGATAAAAATATAGTTTAAGCCCTGAATCTTGTTCAAATCAGTCTTAGGGTTTATAGAATCTAGTTCAAGTGCAAAACCCAAGACAAATGTATTCAAGAACACAACAAATGATTTTCATATACCAAATACACTAAACGATGTAGTTTAAGCACAAACAAGCTAGGAAGTCAAACTTTCTTACAACCCCAAATGAGTTAGAGTAATATTAGTTCTAGAGAAGTGGTTGCAAGCTTTAGAAGTCCTTAGTTTTAGTTGCCTCAAAAGATTCTAAGTGGTTAAGCACAAGAATCAAGACTTTTACTGTGAAAACTCGAGCACTTATGAGTTTTTGAGCTTGAGAGGACAAAGAAATGCTCTAAGTGGTTTATAAATGGTTTCCTACCCTATTTTAGTGTTTGTTGCCATTATCTTAATCTAACCACTTAGTCTACTAATCTCCCCTTATTTGATGATAATAAAAAATGTAAGCTTGACAAAGAAAGGAGATAGTTTAAGTACGCATCGAAACATATCATGTCCATAATCTAATGTTCAAACCATGAATTTTTGCTCCTTTTGATAACATCAAAAAGTGGCCGTAGCGCTCCCTCTTACAACATGCATATTTAGTTGTGCAAAAAAGGATAATAAAAGCGAGCAATCCACATGTATGATAATTAAGCAAAATACTAAAAAAACTCAAAGATACGCAAAATGAACATCCATGATTTTAATTACACAAAAAAAAATTAACATAGTTGAGGCAAATGCATATAACAACCAAAAATGTATGGGACTAACAAAATTTGGATGTACAAGAAAAATGATATCTAATAGACTTGCGCTTAATGCTCCCCCTAACTAAGCTACTCCTAGCCATTCCTCCTAGTAAGACAAAGTCTAATGGGTAGAGCAGGAGGCATGAGTTTCTCTTGCTGGTCAGGCTGGTAGAAGGTGGCCCTTAATGTGTCAAAGACGATCACCCTAATTATCGAGATGGGTGTCGATGGTCGTGAAAGTCCACGTTATATAGTTGCGTATTTAGACTAACTATGCATATATGTAGATAGTCAAAGGAGACATGTCCAGAGGAGGAGTAACGCTGAAGTATGATGGATAAGGTGGAGGCTACTATTGTGGCTGATGATGCTTCAGAGGTGGTTAAGCTTGGTGGTCTTGCCATACCTAATCATTACCATCATCTCCATGTAGATATAGTAAAACTTAGTCTGGATAATTGCATACATCGAAGTCCATCAGAGGATTAGTGTCATATGGAGACTCGTATCCCTCGAAGTGCTCACCATCATGGATGTCCTCCTCACATATCCATCGTTGCTCAATACTGATGTAGTGATACTTCTTGGCCTTCAAAGTGGCCAAGTCGATGGTGTCAAACGTAGAAATTTGGGGACCTCCTAGACTAAGATCCATATGTGTCGACTTGATATAAGAGACAATGATGTAGGCATATGGGAGATGACAACCTGAGCCAGACGTGTATGTCATGCATGCGTTAATGATGTAGGGTAGGCTGATGGGAATCTCGCGCATTACAATCCCGATAACGTATATCTCTAGGAGAGTGACATAGTTCTTACTTCTGCCATGCAGAAAGATTTCCTAATAAAGGATTTTATGCAATAGATAGGGCAATACTTTGAAGTCAGTATCGATGACTATAGAAGGATAGATGGTGATCACCATATCTGACTGCGTGAAGGAATTAAAGACCTCCAATCGTTCAAATGGCCACTCACGAATCTTACACCTAAGAGTATTGGTCAAAGGGTGTAGAGGAAGATAAAGTCAATGAGCAAGACTATGCGGTGTGATTTTGACGAAATGACCAATGACTACAGACTAAATGACATAATCGTTTGTAGTGACGAGGTCGGAGCAGAAAACTCAAACTAATGGAACATGATAGGAATGCTTATATTTGCAAAAGCATACCCACCCTGATTTGGCAAGCACGTCACACATTGTGCGGTGTGCTTATCAAAGAATTCAAAATCAATAATGGTGTCCATAAGCGTCAAGCTTGCCAACTCAAGGATGGACTTGGACCTGAAAGCACAATTGTGCATAGATTTGCCACGACCCTTTTTCGAGGAGGGTTGGTTGGAATGGTGGTCGACGTGTTGCTAAGATGACTAGTAGACTTAGTCTCACGATGGGAAGTTGATAGGGAATCATTTTAGTGTAGGGCAAAGGACTTGGAGTTACTACTAGATGACAAATCAAAGAATCTACTAGTAGGTGGACGACAAAAGGATGACGCGGGAGTAGGACGGGCATAAGACGATGGGTTTGGCTTGAAGACATGTTAAATAGTGGAAAACCTAGGTCTAGAGAGCGAATGCCCGAGAAATAATTTAGGAATGAAGAGAAATTAACTAAATGATGTGAGAAACCCAGAAGAGACCAGAAGGGAATGAGGAGACTCGGTTGCGGGTGAAAGAGATGAAAAAGAGGTGTTTTAGATCTTCAAAAACAACTTATAGAATGTTTGTGCAACCGCCATTTGCGCCTTAAGTACGTCATTAGTGCCCTAATAAGCTAAAAAAGTTGATTTTGGGCATAAATATACTAGCGTACTAGGTGGACTAGTAAGTGCACTAGCAAAAGGACTTATCGCGCTACCTAATCACACCTCACGCTAATTGCTTTATGGAATTCGATTTTAAAATTTTTTGAATTTTTGAACGACAACTCCAATTCATCTCATTCTCCAATAAAATATAAAACGGCTTGGATGAGCTAGATCATGATTAGAAGGTTAGATTCACTAATCAGGCCTAATTCTCGTAGAATCTTGGAAAATTGGTCTCTAAGCAATGGCTCGATGAAAATATTAGCTAGTTGGTTCTCGGTGAACAGATGAATTAATTTAACATTACCCTTTTGGACGTGAAGTTGAAGGAAGTGGTGCCTAATCATAATGTGTTTGGTACGGGTGTCTAACAACGGATTTTAAAATATCTTAATTGCATTAGAGTTATCCCAATAAATTTAATTACAACCAACTTGGATTTGGTTATCCTCAAGTTGTTGCTTCACATACAAGGCATGAGCATAACAACTCTCGGTAACCACATATTCAGCTTCGGCGTTGGGCAGAGCAACATAGTTTTGCTATTTTCTAAACCATGATATTAATGAATTTTCTAGCAAATGGCAAAATTATGAAGTGCTCTTCCTATCAACTAGACTCCCCTCAAAATCAAAATCAAAAAGCTTCAAAGTTTAAAACTTTTGGCTTTGCCGAACCACAATTTAAAGTCTTGTGTCCAACTTAGGTAACAAAATATATGCTTGAAATGTTTCAAATTTGATTCATTGGGCTTGGATTAAAACCTAGCACATAGACCTACACTAAACATAATATCGAGTCAACTAGTGGTAAAGTAAAGCAAACTACCTATCATACCACGATATAGCTTAGGATTTTGATTCTCTTTAGCATGTCTCTCATCTACTTAACTTGATATATGAAAATCTCGTGCTCGGATTGCTTAATTTGCAAACTTGAAAAGTATGTCAGTTCACCCACATGTTCATTTCAAATATATCGGTCTTCAAAAATGATAATCATTACATAAACATATATTAGATTAACCAAAGATAATCTCATCAACATAAATTCGAACAAGAAGCATGTAAATGTTTTTGATCAAAATGAACAATGTGGGATCAGGTATTCCGTTCTTGAACCATTTGTCAAATAAAAATGTACTTACCTTATCATACCAAGCTCTATGAGTTTGTCTCAATCCGAACAAAGCTTTTGGAAGATGATAGACAGGACTTGGATAAGGATGGTCTTCAAAAACCTGATGGTTGTTCTACATATGCCTCTTCCTTGATGAAGCCATTGAAGAATTCACTTTTAACGTCTATTTTGTATAGTGGGATCCCATTGTGGCAATCACAAATAAGTAATATTCAAATTGCTTTGAGTGTTGGTATCGGTACAAAGGCTTAATTATAATTAATGCCTTCCTCTTGATTATAGCCTTGTGCAAATGATAAGTCAGTATTTATAGGTTTTTAGTAGTCTATTTTAGTATATTTAATTATTAAAAGTATTTAAAATATATATTTAATTATATTTTTGATCATTTTTAGATGAAACGGAGTGCGCGGTTGAATTCGTGGCGGAAAAATACTCAAAATGGAGTATTTACTTGCAGTGATCGGATGACGGACATTCGAACAACAATTCCGTCAACACAAGCCAGCGTGACCAATGAGGATATGCCATGTCAGCAGACTCCAGTTCCAGTGACCAATGAGAGACCGCCACGCGTTGCCACATCAGCTACTGCAACCACGTCACACACCACCTTATTTTCTTCTCGCGTTTCAGATACCGTCGATATGCCTCAGGATCCGTGCTTGCACAAACTCACAAATTTTCGCTCAATGTTCATGCGATTTTTCTCCGCCAGCGCACGTGCACGTGGCGCTATCTTACTGGTCTAACGCATCAAATTGACATGGTTCGACCAATCACAAGAGGACACGTGGCGATGAGTCACCACACACAACCGAACGAGCCAAGAGTTCTGCGAATGATGCAGCGACACATCAAAGGTGGTGCGGAAGCTGTCCAATGGCGCTGAGACACGAGGAGCGGCATTTCTAAATCAGCGAATCACGCTGTGACACGTGGCAAAAACGAAATTTTGATCTAAAAACACTCCTACGATGCTCCTCGACACCCGAGTCACCTCCACAACCCATAAAATTAGTATCCGATACCAATTTGGAGTACTTTTATATATTAGGAACCTAGGTATTATTAGAGACAAGAATCAATTAATGTTTTTAGAGATCTATTATTAGTTTTTAGTATAAATTTTTGAAGATGATGTCCGGGTAATCAATTTCTTACCTAAGTCGAAGGGAAGCAAGTCGGGATCATGGATTCAAAGCATATTATGTGAGATCTTTTATTTTATTATTTAATTAACTTAATTTGTCTTATTTCATTGTTGTTCATTTTAATGATTATGATTTAGATCTATGGTATGTAGGAGGCCTATACATGCTTTTAGGTGGACAATCTACTGTTATTTGGAATATTAGTTTCCGTGTAATTGTGCTTTTAGACCAACAAAGTAACAAACATTCACCCGTTTGCCGTAAAACCCTTTCCGTTCTTGAGTCTACAACAATTGAATCTAGGTTAAATCGGTAGCAGTTGCGATCCGGTTATTTAGGATTAGTGTTCCATATATCTATATTATTGCGGTTAGTGTGTTAAACCTGAATGGCGAATGTCTAGGGTTATACATTAATTAGGGAAGTAGTTAGTGGCGGACGTCCTGGCTATCGAGATTAGGGGAACTAGGAGTTTCTAGCGGATGTCGGTTTTCTATAGCTAATCTAAGAGAATTTCAATTAATAACTTTTTTCGGAAAGATTGAAGACCATGATTGCTATTTAATCTGGATTCTGATTTATGGAACTGGAGATTTAAGTGTTATTTAGGTGTTAATTAATTATTAATTAATTGTTATAGGATCGCAATTAGGCCAGCTATACTCTATGGAAGTGAATGTTGGGCGGTAAAGCAACGACAAATGCATAAAGTGAACGTAGAAGAAATGAGGATGCTTAGGTGGATGTGTGGTAAAACTCGTAAAGATAAAATAAGAAATATAGAAATTCAAAGACAAGTAGGAGTAGCACCAATTGATACAAAGATTAGGGAAGGGCGGTTGCGATGGTTTGGTCACCTGCAAAGACGGCCTACAAATGCCCCAACTAGAAAACTTGACTCAATAGAAATTGTAGAAATTTGCCGAGGTAGAGGCAGACCAAAGTTAACATGGGATGCATTAATTAAAAGGGATTCGAATGGTTTGCATAGCTCACCATCAATTGCACTTAATCGAGCACAATGGAAAAGTTTGATCCATGTAGCCGACCCCAGTTAATTTGGGACTGAGGCTATGTTGTTGTTATCGTTGTTGTTGTTGTTTCAACCTAAGAAAGACAACCAGTCTCTGTGGGATCGACCCTTTGCCACTATCCTGCAAAATAGTTGGTTTAAGAATTTTATTTTATTTGAAGTGTTCGGCGCGCGTCAAATTTTTGGCACCGTTGCCAGGGACTGGTATATTTCTTTCTTTGGTTTATTGTTATTTTTATTTTTATTTATTTATTTATTTTTCTTTATTTTTTTTTATTTTGCCTCTCTAGTTCCTTGCTCTTAACATGTATCCAGGCAATATCTCGAGTTCCACTGACCAGAAACTTGACCGACTAATCTCCATGATGGAACATCTCCTCTCCTCTGGTGAAGTGCAAGTGAACCCCGTGATGGACTCCTCCCACACCCATAATTATGGTCCATATGAAGACTCAAATTATTATAATGTGAATGGGGTAGGCATGCCACCTAATAGATATCAATATTTTAACATGAATTATTTTGTGCAACAGGTCGAGGTTTGCGAAATTTGTGGAAACTATTCTGATTCCGTACGTAATTGTCCATATCATCCACAGTATGAGAATTATCACTATTCTAATTATGCATCGCCATAACCCGACTTCTCTGAATTCATGTCACACTCACAGGTTCCTCAACATGAAGGAAATCAACAGTTTCATCAAAGCCTCTCCTTTGAAGATATATTGATACAAATGATATATCAAATGATAGAAAGTGTGCAAGATCGTTGACGAGTTTTTCATAACATACAAAAACTTGATTTTAGTTATCCAGGCTCGAAGGACTTGGGAACTGACTTAGATCAATATATTGCCAGTCGTCAAAGAAAATTTGATGAAGTAGAGTTGTGTAGTACACAACCAAATTTTAACTCAGAGGAGGATGTGAGCATTGATACGTTGACGAATCTCGAGGTGAAAGAGGATACATAGATGGAAGACTATTTGATAGAAACATACGAAGAATGTGAAGTCTTTCAAATTGAGTCAGAGATTGTCATTGCATTAAATGAGGAAGAAAATGAGATGAACATTGATGTCAATTCGGAAAAGTCGGAGAAGCCACAAATAGAGAGCGAGGAATACCAACTTCTGGTGTTGGTACATCTGCCCACCCTCCCATGCACATTTGGTACACCTTATAAGGGGATGAAAGTAAGGGAGCGTTTGCAGATCTTCTACACTGCCGACACTTTTGTATTGGACGATCCTGCTACGATAGATTCATTCGTGTTCGAAGTTCCGGATGAGCTCCTAAATCTTAAAGAGGGCATGCATGTTTCAATTCCCAAATACGTCGATGCGTCGTTTGTTGTTGACATCTCTAAAGGAAAGGGCATCACGTGACCAATCTTGCTAAGTCTAGCCAAAGACTTAAAAGAAAAGTGGCTCATTGGGAGATAACCCGACTTTATTTTTCTCTTATTTTATTTATTTCTTGCGTTTATTTTAGTTTTAGTTTTTTATTATTTTTAATAACACTCTAATTTGGTTTCTTTATTTTTACAGGTGATGGAGGGTAGGAGCGTTAAGTTTTGTAGGTTTGACTTTGGATTACATTTTTAACATAATTTGAGAATTATTTTTTTTAAGGAATTAACATGTTTATAGGATTTTAGGTGTTTTGAGACTTGGTTGGGACATACCTAACTTAAGTCGCTGCATTAGTGGCAGATTTTTCTGTAGACCCAAAACCCTACACTTCATTCCATCATCTTGTTGATTTTACCCTTATTTAACATACTTCGGGCTCGCAAGACTTGATTGGAATTTTTTAAGTTAATTTCTATGTTTACTAGTTCTTGCTCTTGTTATGATTATTCTTTTATAGTACCTTAGTCACCCACACATAAGAGGTTTTGTGCGTTCACTAGTTTTTAGAGACTTTTTATTATTCATTCATTTGTATCATTTTCTAATCCATGTTCTTCTTCACCACCGTCATTTTCTTTTTGTTATATGGAATTCTTGACTTGTTTTAAACCTTGAGGAGATGATTCGGAATAAGTTTAGGGGTGTTTTATGGATTGTGGATTGATTTGGAGGGATTTTTTTGCGAAAGACCGCAGGTCAGATCGTTTAATTTTTTATTTTTTTTATACGGTTATATGCAGATATTGGATGGTAATGGTGGTGTTTTATATCATTTCTTTCAGTTCTTTCATTTCTTGTCCATTCACATTCCTTTCTCATTCATTAGGAATTGATACACTTTCATGTATATATATATATATATATATGCATTTGATATATATATAGTTATTTAGAGTCACCCGAAACTTTGTTCATGCCTTTGGTTATGGATGAGTAAATTATAGTTGCCTTTTTAACTTCAAACTTAGAGAAAATTAGGAGAAACACTCAATCGAGTTCGTAGCTCCGTATTTTTATGATTTCATGATTAGAGATTTAGATGATGGTTAAATTTAGAGCTAGATAGCGAAAATGAGTATACGGTCAAATTTATGCAAGTGATATTATTTTAACCCACATTGGGGGATTTGCTTGATTATAGTGAAAGTGAGAAGTACTAACAGGAGTATTCTTAGTGTAAAGTGTCCCACAGGTTTCCATAGGAAATGGAGCAGGGAAAATTGTGGTGGAAAAAAGTGAGAAAATAGGTCGGAAATGGAGCAGGGACCGTATTAAAAAAAATATTCGGAGAAGAAAAAAATGAGAAAAAAGTAAAATAAAAATAATGAATAAAGGCGGAAGTTGTTAAACTCCTCAACTAAAAGATTTAGTTCGAGTGTTTTCACTATATTAAGTAAGATTTTGAACTTGCGTGGTTTAATTGTATAGACCAATAAAATTTGTGATTAGTTGATGGCCTTTGTTTTGACCGAGTCTTTATCTTGAAAGCATGATCTTAATTGTGTTTGGGTTGTGAGACTTGACAAATCATAACTCTGGAATTTTCTGAGTTACTTGTTAATTTGGTGACTATGTAAACCAAAGGAACTCCATGAATTTGGGTCGGGTATATAATTAGTTAAGTTAGTGCATTATTATATTATGAGTCTGATTTAGTTTGTGTTGTCATTTACACATTTGCTCGGGACGTGCAAAGTCATAAGTTTGGGGCATTTGATAAGTCAGTATTTATAGGTTTTTAATAGTCTATTTTAGTATATTTAATTATTAAAAGTATTTAAAATATATATTTAATTATATTTTATGGTCATTTTTAGGTGAAATGGAATGCGCGGTTTAATTTGTGGTGGAAAAATACTCAAAATGGAGTAGTTACTTGCAGTGATCGGATGCCGGACATTCGAATAACAAGCCCATCAACACAAGGCAACTCGATCAAAGAGGGTATGCCACGTCAGCAGACTCCAGTTCCAGCAACCAATGAGAGACCACCACGCGTTGCCACATCAGCTACCCAACCACGTCACACACCGCCTTATTTTCTTATCGCGTTTCAGATACCATCGATATGCCTCAGGATCAGTGCCTGCACAAACTCCCTGATTTTCGCTTAAAGTTCGTGCGATTTTTCTCCGCCAGCCCACGTGCACGTGGCGCTATCTTATTGGTCCAACGCGTCAAATTGACGTGGTTCAGCTAATCACACGAGGACACGTGGCGATGAGTCACCACACACAACCGAACAAGCCAGGAGTTCGGCGAATGATGCGGCGACACATCAGAGGCGATGCAGCAGCAGTCCAATGGCGTTGAGACACGTGGAGCGGCGATTCTAAATTAGCGAATCACGCCGTGACACGTGGCAGAGTCAGAATTTTGATCTAAATACACTCCCGCGATGCTCCTCGACGCACGAGTCACCTCCACAACCCCTAAAATTAGTATTCGAGACCAATTTGGAGTACTTTTATATATTATGAACCTATGTATTATTAGAGACAAGAATCAATTAATATTTTTAGAGATCTATTATTAGTTTTTAGTATAGATTTTTGAAGATGATGTCCGGGTAATCAATTTCTTACCTAAGTGGAAGGGGAAGCAAATCGGGATCATGGATTCAAAGCATATTATGTGAGATCTTTTATTTTGTTAGTAAATTAATTTAATTTCTCTTATTTCATTGTTGTTGATTTTAATGATTATGATTTAGATCTATGGTATGTTGGAGGCCTATACATGTTTTTAGGTGGACAATCTACTATTATTCGGAATATTAGTATCCGTGTAATTGTACTTTTAGACCAATAAAGTAACAAACATTCACCCGTTTGACGTAAAACCCTTTCGGTTCTTGAGTGTACAACAATTTAATCTACGTTAAATCGGTAGCAGTTGCGATCTGGTTATCTAGGATTAGTGTTCCCATAGATCTATATTACTGCGGTTAGTGTGTTAAACCTGAATGGCGAATGTCTAGGGTTATACATTAATTAGGGAAGTAGTTAGTGGCGGACGTCATGGCTATCGAGATTAGAGGAACTAGGAATTTCTGGCTGATGTTGATTTTCTAAAGCTAATCTAGGAGAATTTAAATTAATAACTTTTTGGGAAAGATTGAAAACCATGATTGCTATTGAATCTTGATTCTGATTTGTGGAACTGGAGATTTAGGTGTTATTTAGTTGTTAATTAATTATTAATTTATTTATTTAGAAATTAGTTTAGTTAATTTATTTATTTAATTTAGATAGATTAGTTAATTAAATTAATATTTATTTTAAAATCCTCAATTTTTCTTTTTTGTTGTTTTAACCTAAGAAAGACAACCAGTCGCTGTGGGATCGACCCTTTGGCACTATCCTGCAAAATAGTTGGTTTAAGAATTTTATTTTATTTGACGTGTTCGGAACGCGTCAGCAACTAACCTATCATTGTTTCTCACTATCTAACCTTATTCATTCTTTTTATTTCTAAAGACCCATTTAGTGCCCTATGATACTTTAGTCTTTAAGTGTAGGTACTAGTGTCCATACCTTGTTTCTAATACATGGTGATGATCTAAAACTCATCACCTAAGATCATCACCTAAAACATCGTCTATCTTAGTTGGCTTGATTTGTGACACAAATGTTATATGCCCCTTTTCTCAATTTAGTGATGATCTAATGGTTGTACATTTGTTTACATCTCCTATGATTTGTTAAGAAGGATGTCATAGAAGAAGTCTCGAGTTCTTTAGTACACTAGGTTCGGCTTTCATTCTCATTTCTACCTCATCAAACTTAACATGGATTGACTCCTCTAAGGTTTTGGTTGACTATTGAACACCTTATATGTCTTACTATGCGTAGAATAGCCTAAAAGTACATCCATTTGACTTTGGGGCAAATTTTTCCAAACGATCCTTATCATTTTCTTCTATGTGCATTTGGAGACCCTTCACAAAATTATACTTGAACAATTTTGGCAAATCTTTGATAATAGAATGTCCTAGTCTATGGTGCAATAATCATGCATCAAATTTATTTTGAGCACTCTAACATGTAACATTTTTCATATACATCTCATCAAAGTTAATGGCATACACATTCTTATCTCTATATGCGATGAAGACGATTTCATGCTTCTCATTCATAACAATGCATTTTGATGATTCAAACATGACACAAAACATTCGTCACACAATTGAGTAATGTAAAACAAGTCATGTTTCAAACCATCAACAAGACAAACATTGAGATGGAAAGAGAATCGTTACCTATGGTACCAAGGCCTATGACCTTTCTTTTGTTGTCGTCTCCAAACGTAACCTTTCCACCATCGTGCTACTTAAGTTATGAATTGATTTGCATCTCTGGTCATATGTCTTGAGCACCCACTATCTAAGTACCATGGGGTGCTCTTCCTCGCATCCTACATAATGTGAAAACACTAGATTTTGATACTCAAAAACCTTTAGGTCCAACAAAGTTAGCACCATAAGTGTCATTAGCTACCCATGCTAGTCTACCTATTTTGGTCTTTCGCGAGACACATTTTCCAACCATAGGAGACCTATTACCTTTTGGGCATCTATGAGCATCATCTAACAATATCTTGTTGCTCAATATGTTTGTTCCATATCCAATGCCACTTTTGTTGGGTGCACATCGTTGTGCTCCCAACATCATGTCAAACATGT
This sequence comes from Stephania yunnanensis, assembly GCA_039657365.1. Classification (NCBI taxonomy): domain Eukaryota; kingdom Viridiplantae; phylum Streptophyta; class Magnoliopsida; order Ranunculales; family Menispermaceae; genus Stephania; species Stephania yunnanensis. The sequence continues at coordinate 34,672,115 of CM077583.1, read as the reverse complement.
CTTTCCCATTGGTGAACTTAGTCATTGTGTTTGCATCTTCTCTACTTAATAGACTAAGGCATTTCTCCCCTTTAGGACTTCATTCAAGTCACTTAGGACATCCCTAATGGTCTCATTTTGTGACTCAATTTCACAAATTGCTATGGTCAAGCTTTTTTTGAGTGGTTTGGTCTTCTTCACCTCTCTTCCAACTCCTTCCTAAGCTCATCAATACTAGGCATATCATCTGAATCATCAATATCATCAAAATTTAAAACATTAGAACTTGCCTCATTTTGTGCCATGAGACAAAGTACAGGCTTAACGTTTTTCAACTCGGAGTGAAAGCTTGATGAAGATGAGTTGTCCTATGTTGTATTAAAGCTCTTCTTGCCATTCCATTTATCCAAGACCTTCTTGGACTTGCAATCTTCCTTGATGTGGTCTAGTTTGCCACACCCAACGCAAATGGTTTCACTTGACACTCTTCCTCTACTTCCACCCTTGAACTTCTTCTTGTACTTGTCACACTTACACATCGCCTTGTTGAGCTTCCTTGAGATTGTAGCTACTTCTTCCTCAAAATCATTATCATCACTAGATTTTACATCTTCAATGATCTCAATAGATGGAGCAGGTTGGCTATTAGCCTTCAAGGCAACCTACTTTGTTGAGCTCTTTACACCCCCTACCAAGTGCTTCCAATCTAGCTTTGTCATTCAATTCAGATTTTTGGATAGTTAGCTCTCCATATAGAGAATCAAAATAGTAGACACTAAGGTTTCGCGCTGATTGGATGGCAAATTTCTTTGCATCCCATTACTTAGGGAAGCATCCAAGGAATTTGTACACTGAAGTTTCTTTATCATACTTCTTTGTTTGAATAATACCTTCATAATGTACTTCAAGCTTTTCTTAGACTTCCTTGGTCGTTTTGCATCAACTAACCCAATTGAAATACTTCTCATTTAGTGCACAAAACAAATTATTCATAACTTGATCTTTTAAGAGCTCAATCTTTGTCTCCTCGGCAGTGTATTCTCTCTATAATGTAAAACTTTATCCTCACTTTCTAATGAGCATAGTCTATTCAATAACCTACTCTGATACCAATTGAAATCAAACTCGAGAGGTGGATGAATTAGGTGTATCAAGAGGTTATCGCCTTTTTAAAGACTTTCAATGAGCAATAATGCTCTATGTATGCAAAATCAATAATTATAAATACAATGCAATAGTGAAGGGGTAGATTAGATGCAAAAGTGACACTCGATATATAGTGGTCCGATTCAACTGTTCTACATCCACTACCTAACCTCCAAGATTAGGATTTTCAAATCGTCACTTATATTGATAATAAGTGTTACAACCTACGCATACAAGCCTAGACTGCCTAATCACTACCTAGCCTCAACTAGGTTTTATGTCTAGCATCAACTATGTCTTCCCTTGACTTAGATCCTACTAAATCTTACAACAGCCACATACAACAAATAGATGAATATAATGAAGTTCACTTTCAACGTAAAAGGGGCAGTAATTTCAATTATAAGCAAGCCACCTAGAGCTAAACAACTCTTACGCATGCAAGCATGAAAGTGAATGATATAAGTAAACATATCACCGATTTAGCAGAAATATAAAATAAGATACTGATTGAACCAAATCGATGAGAATAAATCTAGTTTCAAATCCAATGAACGAGTAGTTTGATAAAAATCAAGTTTAAGCCCTAACTCTAATTCAAATCAGTCACAGGGTTTGTAAAATCTTGTTTAAGTGCAATTCCCAAGACAAATGTATTCAAGAACACAACAAATGATTTCCGCATACTAAGTACACTAAAAGATGTAGTTTAAGCAGAAACAAGCTAGGCTATCAGGCTTTTTACAACCCTAAATAAGCAAGAGTAAAATCAAATTTTGATAAATATTTGCAATCCTTAAAACTCTTCAGCTACACTTTTACCAAGGATGATTCGGTTACCTCAAAGATTCCAAGTGGTTAAGCATAAGAATCAATACTTATGATGTGAAAACTCGAGCACTTGTGAGTTTTTGAGCTTGAGAGGACGAAATAACGTTCTAAGTTGTTTGTAAATGTGTTCCAACTTTATTTGACTATTTATGGCTGTTAACTTAATTAAAGGGCCCAAAACACAATCATTGATTAAAAAAAAAGCAAAACTTATAAGCTTTTTAAAAAGCTGACAAGAATCTTGTTAGCGCACCACGTGACATCATTAGTATGCTAATCTGAACGTAGCACGCTAATGAGTCCCTTTAGCACACTAACCACCACGAACCTGAAATTAAATAATTTATGGTCTCATGTTAGCTAGCCCTTAGCACACACATATGACTCAACTAAACCTCTGGAAACATACTAAACATGTTTAGTACTAGTCATTTGCTCTATTTGGGTGGCCCAAATTATTTCAAAAATCTCGAAAATTGGAGATCTTGGCATGAAACATGTATGGCTTTTTTTCAAATACTTTATTTTCTTTTCAAAAACCTTTCAAGTTTGGTGCTTTCAAAAATAGTGACAATCATTTATCGAATTTGATGCATGTGTAAAAATGAGTTTTCAAGATACAAAACACTATAAAATCTTTCAAGTTATAAACTTTAGTTGATACAAAAATGGATACTTGAAACATTGGAAATGGTGGAAAAACATGGTATGCGTGAAACTAATGAATTTGGCTTGTGTAATTAGACTTATATACCTTACATAGTTTGTACAACTTGTAATGTAGGCTTCTCATCCTTATTTCCATATGCTGCCCGAATCTTGAGCTTTATCGACAATATTTCACATGACCATGCAAAAATTCAATTTTCTGGTTAAGCTTGTGATTCATAACCAAGTTTGACATTATGAAAAACGCTTAACAAACTTGTTAGAATCCTCTGACAATGTTGATTCAATCGAAATCCCTGGTGGAGTACAAGTGACTAACCACTAGTCCAACAATCCTTATATAAATAAAAGAGAGGAGAAATAAAAAACTTAAGAAGTATCACACCATATTTCTCAACACAACAATAGCACACCACACATCCTAGTTTGGCTAAAAGGGAGGAGAGTCCTACGTAGAATGACAAACGGTGAGTAGTCTTGGGATGATAGCGGAGGTAAACGACCATGACTCTGGCGGGTTAACGACGATAGTATAGCTAGCGTGCTTTGCTCTTGTGCGGATTGCAGACTAGCAGTAGCAGCGCGGCTTTGTTGACGACAACTAGCAGCGCGACACGACAACTCTGATGAGGCTTTGGTTTTTAGCGAAGTTAGCTTGCAAAGAAGAAGGAAAAGAGAAGAAAATGGCATAAGAAGAAAACTTGTGGATTGAAAAGGGTTTGTAGTTGAGAACTCTATTGAAGGTTATGGTGAGATTTTAAACTTCTAAATTCTTGTCTTGAATAAGGTTTTTTCAATATATGCTAGCTGATTCTTGAGGTTTTGATCAAAGTTCTTGTTCTAGCTTTGAAATGGGTTTTCCATTTGTGGAATTTGCCTTGTAAAGAGTCTAATTGGCAAGTTGATCTTGTTGTTATTGTTTGATGCAATCCATGAAAGTGCTTTTTCATGTCATCATTGCTTTTAGTTTGCCTTTGAAGGTTTCATACCTTAAAAATGGTTTTAGAAAACTGATGTACTCTAATTGTTTGATATAATTAACAAGAGATAAGGGTTATATTAATCCTTTATTTAATAGGGAAGAAATACATAAATTTTTAGTCTTATGGATTTCTTTATCAAGCTTTGTCTCTATTATTTTGATTAATTGAGTAATTATTGGTATAAGTTTCAATTCTCGAAATGATTGTAACTAGTTTGCATTGGTTTGGTTAAAATCCTTTCGAAACCTTCAAAAAGAGCTCGTTTATCATTTCCAAGTCTTGAAATGGATTTGTTGAAAATTGATGAAATAAATTGACATGGATTGGTATTTAGGACTAAGTTGAGACACGAAAGAGATTTTTACTTATTTCTTAAAAAATAAACTTACTTTGATTTAGTCATTGATTTTGACTACATACAATGATTTAGGAACTCAAAGTTGTACTTAACTCTTGTACGGCGATTTAGATATCTTTAGTTATGATCCTTTGATTGCATTTGATTTTTGTAGGAAAATCAAGCTTCATGGAATTTCCTTTTGTATTTTGCTTTATCTTCAATCATGTCATGCTATTAGTCATGCTAGGATTCATGATAGTGAAAGAATTATTACTTGTATTGAATCAAATTTTGTATATCTATTCCTTCTGTTTTATCTTATCACTTGAGCTCTTCATTGATAAATAATGTGGAACTGATGTGCTTGGAATAAATATTTGTAATCGTACCTCAAACTGGAGAGCCAGTGGCCACCAGTCATTTCCTCAGGCAATGCTTAAACACCAATCTTTTGAAGCCTGATCGTATTTGATATTGTTAAAGCTAAATTGTTGTTTAGAAACCAATCTATAGAAGCCGAGTTATATATGATACTATTGAAGCTAGTTGGTTGTCACATCACACACTTTGTTTCTGTTTTCCACTTTCATGACTCTATAGCATTCATGTTATCATTCTTATCTTGTTAACTATCTTGTTCGTGCCTTATTTTGTTATGTCTTGCATCATATATAATGCTTGTTCATGTTATCTTTTCATGTCATGAATGATAGTAGGAAATGATAAATATCCTAATTTTTGCTATTTATTATGCATTAAGTATTACTTGGATGATTGAGGGTAGAATGGTCTTCATCTTTCTAAGACTATTGATATTTTGCTCATCCCACTTCTCTCCATAAGTACCTTGAGTGTTGCGATAGGATTGCGAAGTGTAAGGCATAGTAAAGAAATGAGGCCTTCTCATTGTGTGTGAAACTGGTTTTATTTATATTATTTATTTTTTCATATTGACAAGTATAACACAGGGGTTTACTTTAGCACTAAATTCTGATGAAATTAGTCATACAACTAGCTATTAGACTTAGAAGTTATGTGTGCGGATGAATAGACCTTATTGTATATGGATATACCTTACAAAGGTCTTAGAAGAATTCATACAGGTGTGTTTTTGGGATTTTTGGATCAGTCAAGAAATAAAAGAAACACTGCCAAAACTTCGTTAAAAATGTAGAGTTAGAATAATTGAATTAATTAAGTTCACTTAATAAGCCTTGAACTAACTTCGCAAAATTTTTAATTGGCCTAGAAAATAGATAGTCAATGACTATAAGTTATTCCAAAGGTTAAGGCCTACTAAGTTTTCATTTGACTTGGCTCGATATTCGAGAGAGTGAAGTGGCCTTTTAGGCAAGGCAAGCCTTGGTTTGGAATTGGAGTCATCACAAGTAGTACCATATGAAAAGCAAGATAGGCTAGATCTTTCTATATATTGATAGCTGAATGAGATTCAAGGCATGAATTGAATTGTAAAGGAAGTTTATCGAATATTCCATAAAGATGATTGTTTAACTCGTAAGAAATTCGCTAAATGCCAGGACTGGCAAAGTAACGTATATAACTTCTCATTAAATAGAAGATTTGTAAATTAAAAGTTGAAATATTTATGATCTCTGCCACAAAGTTGTTGATTACAACGAAAGTGATTCGATCAACTTAATCGTTTCAACTTGGAAGTAGTTTTTACAGGTTAGGATTAAAAGAGTTGTATACAAATGATTATTTTCTCATATCTCTTTTGGTATAATAACATGTATTTTCAAAATTTATTTGGATTTTAACCATTCAAGGTGGGACTTACGCATTATAGACCATATATCATAAGGTATATTTAATTTTGTGTGTTATGTTCTTAGTTTATGTATTATATAATATTTTTTCGCGAAGTTAGAGTGTGTTTAGTTGTATCTAGAAGTTGTCGTACTTGGGGTTGCAAGTGCATGTTTGAAGGGCACGAGTGAAAATAAATTATTAGTTGTTCGAGAACAAATCAACCAAGCATTAACCCTTACATGAATATTTTACTCGGCATGCATGCAAGTCGGAATCAGCAGTATTGTAAAATGAGAAAGAAGTTGGTGTAAGACCTTACTTTGAGTTTTATGTCGGTTGGTGGTAGTCAAAGTAGAGATTGGTTCCAAATTGGTGTAAGTTTGCTTTAATATGGAAAGAGAATTGGTCTATAAGGGTTCATTAAGTCGTGAAGAAAGTTAAGATTTTTGTGGTTTTGGTCAGTGTTTTGGATATTTTATTAGGACGAACTATTTTTTCAAGAGTTTGGTTTAATTTGGTGAAAAACCGAATAAAAAACTAGCCTTAAAAGTTAATGCTCGACAAAGTAGGGATTTTGGAATTAATAAATAAAAAAATTAGGCAGCCGACAAGCAAAAGGGGATTTATATATAAATTAAAAAATGTTTCGTTGTTGTCAACCCTCTCTCAATGCCTTCTCTTGCACCAAGATCTCCTAATGCAAATTTTCATCTTGACAAACTCACGAAAATATTAAAGCATCATGAGGTAGTTAGTTTAAGCCAAGTATTCGCATTGGAAAAAAGGAATTCGGATCAAATTTTAATAAAATCTCAATCTAGGGCATTTTTTCTCAATTCAATTTGAATTCTCTTGATTTCTATATTTCTCTTGTTGGCTTTCAATTGAAATTGGTGGAAATCATTGTGAATTGATGTATTAGGTTGATTTGGATCCATTTGGGATAAGTTATACCAGTGTGGAGAAAGGTTTTGATGAATGGAACTAATGCGATTCAGATGAAAACTATTTTTGAGATGTTTTTATAATTTATATTAATTTACTTTGGATTTCGGGATGAATTGATTATTCGTTTTCATCCAATCTAACTCCATGGGTTGGCAAAATATTTTGATGTTCGTATGAAGCGGTTTCATGGTGTTTGTTGTTGAGTTTTGCAGATTGGAAAGATATTAACTTGTAGAAGTTTTTAAGTTCAAAATAAATAAAGTTTCCCTAGTTGAAAGGCCATATTAGAAAATACATAACTTCTCCGTCAGTGATCTAATTAGAGTGTTCTTAAAGTCTATGAAAAGTAGGGCATTAGTACTAAAAGTTCATTTAAGGTCATCATGACAAATACTAAGGTTTTCAAGGTAAAAGTTTACCTAAATTGACTAGTTGGATGCCTGTTGAAACAATTATATAAATTAATATTTTTGGAAATTGTTCTTTAGTTTAATTTGGCAACAGTTTTCATAAGGTTTCAAGATTTGACTTTACTTGAACCTTGACCCATAATATAATTGGGTATAAAATGAAGCTATTGGAACAATTTTCAAAGTGATAAGACGCTCGGGGAACCTTGAAAATTAAGCTCAAAGTTGGTTGGTTGTAAGTAAATAATACAATCTTCTATACTGTTTATTGAATTTATTATTGTACTTGCATTCATGTTTAGTTTGCATTTTATTTCACATCAGTCTTTGTCATGCATTCATTTTATTTCGGACGATGGCTTGGTATTGCTAGGACATACGAAAGAGACTCGATGCTGGTTTCTTGAACATATATATTAGTACATGGAAGACCTAAGGCACGTAAGCTTTTAAGTGAGCATGCATTTAACTTGGACTAATTTTTTAGGTTCACTTTTGCGCGGTAAACCTATTAGTGAGTTTTGAATTGGAAATGAGGGATTCACGTTTTTATTTGAAAATGCAATTACATGTCTCCATGTATTCGAACTAACATATTGATAGTGGCCATAAGTATAACAACTCGATTGTAGTGATAGCGTGACCAACTTAAGTTGATTACAGATATTTTCCTCAAGGAAAAGTGTACGCACTAAGTGTCACATAGTAAAAATTACTCTATTGCTAAGGAAATCATTTTTAATTTGGTATTAAAACAAATCTTACTCTACTCTAACAAATCAATGAACATTATTTTAAACTCTTATATTTAATATACTTTAGTTTACAACTTCACCTATATAATAAAAAAACTATGTTCTTCAACTCACTTTATCATCTTTTTATGTGTGTGCAATTTGTAATTAGACTAGATAGGTTTCCTTCAAATCCACTTCAACACACTATCGTGACATAAAAGATTATAATGTGCAAACTAGAACTCCACTTACTGATGTGAATAATGTAAGCTCCACATTGCCTTATGTTCCAAATATTTAGATTTATAACCAATTAAGTTTACTATACGTGCCTTTCCAATCGATGTTATATAATTTATAGTTTTACTATCCATAACAAGCTTAAGAGCTTCAATGGCCATGATAACTTCTAAAACCTAATAGGTACAAACACGTGATCAAGATGTTCTTTGTATTACGCTTAAAATCAATGCAAATTCTAACCGTTACACTTTTTAACTTTACAATCTAGTCATGTTTATAGTATAGCATTCATACCATAGGATCCATTGATCTCTAAGATTAATTAATTATCCTCACTTTACTAAAACAAACATGCACATAGTGCTATTCATTGAAATCGTAGATATAATAAAATAACTTCAGTTAAATCAGTAAAAACAATACCCGAATCACCATATCTGAGTCTTCAATGGTTTTTTTTTGCACAAATCTACTTAATACACAAGAATAAAGTAAACCCATGCTAATCTAAGATATTGGTTGCTAATGGGAGGTAATGTATGGTAATTGATGAGTTTATCATGTTCTAATATCTATTTACACTCTAAAGACATGTTTAAAAATAATTAGAAATCCTACTAGATAGTATCACATGAAAAAGGATTCTAACTTTCTATTTTCTTCAATCTAGTCAATGCATGTAAGTGGCTCGGCACTATGTGTATAAAGCCACAGCAGCGTGATAGCTTCGCCACATTGTATTTTTTCCTTTTTCAGTAGACTCGCTACTTTACGTAGACCTCTCACTGATGTCCCTTGTCCTCCACGGTGCCATCACTGTGCCAACCATCCTGACTCATTTCCCTGGTCTTCCATGTTGTGCCTTCATCTCCTCATAACACCAACAATCCTTGCCACAGTGAAAACCTTTCTTATGTGTATTTTAGCTCAGTTTCTTCATGAATTCCCTTTTTTGTCTCTTTTATGCATTGTATACCTAAAAATATATAAATATCTTCAATAAGAGCTTATTTCAAGACATTTAGGCATATTATACTACTAAACTAAACCTATATAAGCCTAACTAATCATTTATCAAATACCACCAAACTTAAGATTTCGCACGTCCCAAGCAAAAGTGTAATTTACCAATTATTCTAACTACTACTATTCAAGTTCATATTTATTTTAAATCATACATGGATTATCCTTTAATCCAAATGAGTTTAGGTTAATAATCTATTCAAGAGTTTTTCTTTTAAAAAACTAATATTTTCAAGACATGCAGTGTTAACAATGCATACAATTAACTTTCAAAACATAATAGTTGATCACAACAAAATCCATTGCTACTCAAAAGTTTGTTTCACTTGACACTCAAGTGACAAGTGTACAATCTCATGATTTCTCATTAAGCTCATAAATTTATAGATAAGCATAAATCAAAACAATTTTGGTAGACTCTAACACCTCAATACTCTATTAGACTTCACATAGTTGGAAAGAAAACTTAACTCAATTAAGCTACCAGTACTGGAGCTAAATATTTTATTTGAAAAGTTTTATTCTAACTTCTGCCTTTATTTATTTATTTTTATCTCTCATTTCTTTTATTCTTCTCCTTATATTTTCTAATTGCACAGTCCTTGATCATTTTGTTATGGATTCTATTTTTTTAACTTTTTCCAACTATCAAGTTCGTTGCTCCATTTCTTGTTGAACTTGTGGGATTATGTATTTTATCTTTATGTTTGAAAGTCTAGTTAGGACTTTTCAATTTCACTTATTCAAGCAAGTTAACTCCAACATTTTCATTAAACATGCCAATTTCTCCCCCTTTTAGCACAAATTTTTATTTGTTTTTTAATATCAATTAAGATTAACACTTATTTTAGAATTCTATAGAGATCTAACTTTTTTCACAAGTGTTCTAGTATTTTCGCGATTCTTTTGTTTGAAATTCATGGTCGTCCCTGGTCAACAAAAGCAAGTTAACTCCTTCATTTTGAATTCTTAAGTGAGAAGAAAAGCTTGCTGGAGTGAAGAGAGTACATGGAGGAAGAAGAACAACAAATTTAGTGATTTGGTGAAGAAGAACTCAAGCTAAGCTAGTGAACATCAAGTTAGGTAACTATTCTACACCATAAATATAGCTCAATTCAATGAATTCATGTATTTGATGATGTGTTGTTGTTTTATGTCGGTAGAAAATGGGAAGTGTGTATGGAGGTTTTCAAGGCATTAGCATAGCTTTTGTGTGGAGAAAACTTAGAATTTTGTTTGTAGAATTTATGGGTCTACAACACATAGCGCGCTATATAGGATAGGTAGTGCTTTATGTAGGTCATTAGCGCGCTACACAGGGTCATTAGCGCTATTTGCTATGATAGCATAAAAACATTAGCAAGTCTCAAGAGGTCCTTAAACACTATAAATGAGTCTAACGTGCTAAAAAAAAGGTAAAAACACACTCAAAAACATATGATACGATGTCAGGAACCTATGGAAGTATTTCGGGAATCCAAATACGAATTTCGAGGTGTTGGGAGGCTGGAATAGCATGGGAAATTACACGGATTTTAAGTAAATTGATTGAGATATTTATTAACTTTTCATGCCTATTCATATGTTCATTTCTAGTCATTTGGCCTAAATTGCCTTTGTAATCCATATGCCATGACTTGTTGCTCATTCTCATTGCATGAGGTTGCTTTCATGGTATAGTTTGTTGATAAAATGATTTCATTGACTCCAATTCATGTGCTATGTCATTATTAATTGTTGATACATGAGGACAGTGAAATAGCATGCTATTAGGTAGGTGTTATATACTATTGTAATCCATTTCCTTTGTGCATTAGATATGCAATTGCTTTATTGGATTATCAAACCATGTTGTTGGCAAGCATAACTTGCATAGCAAAATGGGTATGAGACCCAGGAATGTTGGCAAGTATATATTGCAGGTGAGTGGCACCTGTGAAAGTTTAATAAGGCAAGAGCAATGCTTAGGCCTTTTCATTAATGTAGAGCTCAGCTCCATCCTCAAATAGTGGAAAAGGCTGATCTAATGAAAATCAAGGTCGCCGACCCTAGATCATTACTACTTAGTCATATGTCAGTTTCATGTTGTTTAGCTGAAGTTTCTCTTTGCTCATTCTCTTTTAGGTATAGTTGCTATTATCATGCTTTTGGATACTTGTTTTATAATTGGGAATGTAAACAAATGACTTTCAGTATTACCTTCTAATTTCTGTACTCACCGTCTAGTTTGTGATGTGGATGCAGATCTATTGAGTAGCAGACCGGGCAAAGAGAAGATCGACGACTACTTTCGAGCTAATGGAGCATTGCTACATCAGATTTTATGGGTTCGAGTTTTGATGTATTATTTTTATATGTATATGGTATACTTTTGGGGTTATATATTATGGGTTGAGTGAGTAGTACCTTGACTAGACAAATTGTGTTATATATTGTCATTTCATTATATATATATATGCATGTGACTTTTATTCCCTTGTTTTTCCACAATTGTTAGGCATTATGTTATAAGCTTCCTTTAGTTAGTTCAGACAACCACTAAATAAAATTTTAAATAAGTAAAATTTTTTATTAACTCTGATTTATGAATGGACATAGGATAGGTATAGGTTTATAATCATTTAAATATATATATAATTAGTAAGTAATAGGGTTTTAGAAAGGCTGACTAATTCTTTATTAGCTATATGATGAGATTATGGTTTAGTAATGAGATTAGGTCGGGCGTTGCCCTAATTTGAGAAAGGGTCATCACAATATTAGTATAAATAAACTAATCTATATTACCTAAACACATTTAATTAATAAAATAAATTGTAAATAATACACTACCATGCTTTCTTTTTTAACTTCTTCAAAAAAAATTTAACGATCGTGCCTGCAGTGTTTATCATCATTTCATCATTTCTTATGACTTCCCATAATTTAGTATTGATGGCCCCAAACGTAAATCAAACCTTTTCCTCAAGTTTTAAAAAGTATTGCTGAAACATGAAAACGCTAAAATACAAACAGATAACAATAAAAAAGATATATAAAATAATAAACTAAACATAGAATTTAAACAACTAAATAAGTGGCAAAACTATCGTAAATATAAATATAATCAATATCAATGTTTCTCTCAACGAAAGTCTAGAAAAATCTTAAGAATCTAACATCAAGACTGCGCATCTTCATCATCATCACCTCTAGCATTGGATGGTGTCAAATGATGCTACACCTTTCTGCTCTGCACCACATCTAGATTAAACATGTAGTTCGATGCAACTGGAAAGTCAAAAGACCTATTAGTTTGCCTCATTCATTTGGTCCTCCCATATATTGCTACATTCCTCTAAAGATCGAAAAATAACATAAAGTTCAATTTCCCATTTAATCAGTCTTGCTACTATCTCATCAAGGCTTCACGATATTCAACCCTATCCTCTTAGTAGTGTCTCCTCATCTCAACAATCCACGGCCTCACCTTGTCATGGCGAGAAATCCTAATCTTAGTTTAATTTCTTAATAAAAATCAGTGACCCGTGATGTAGGACTGAGTTAGTGAGTGATGTGGTTTGTTGGTTTAAAGCTAGAGTAGCTTATATAGTCATATTAATGTGGCCAAGGTTGGTTTATATTAAATCTACCTAAGTTAGCAAATTAAAATAATAGCTAAGTGATAATTCTCGAGATGCGTAGTGACACAACAAGATACTAATTAAGTTTAACATTAATGGTATTTAGAGAAAATTGGTGGAGACTTGTGAAAAATGTGTAAAGATGTAGGCCATTAGATTAGTCTCGAGATACATACGTACATAAAGATAAAGGTTATTAATTAACCTTATCTTTGTATATAAGATTGAATAGATCAACCCATGCAATTCATTTCATTCTCATAACTTAGAAGCTTAGGAAGTTGGAGAAAAAGAAACCAGAGGTTTTAAGGAATGTTTCAGCGAAAAAATTCAAGGAGATCAAAGAGAGTTGGAGCTCAAATTAAAGTGTCATCAACCCTAGGCACACATCCTTCTATTTAATTTTAAATCCAATTTTGGTTTTTTTGGCTATTTTCAAGGAGAAGATGATGAAGTCTTTGCAATTTGTTGATATATTTGGATTCCTTATTTCAAGCTGATAATCCAAAAATTAAGGAGTTCTTAATTTTGGTTTTGAAATAAAAAATATATGAGTTTTAGAAATTGTAAATCAAAAATGAAAATTCTTCATGTTGTATTATGAACCAACCTATGTAATTAGGTTTCAATTCGACCTATTTTTAGTAGAATTGCAATATCTATTTTGTTTTAAATCAGAATTATGCAAACCAAACCTTTTCGAAAAGCTAAGATATAGACCAAAAACTTTCTATTAAGGAAAGACTTGAGATTTAGACAATTTCATGGCTAAAATCTCATTGCAATATAGGACTAAAATTTCAATGTTGTTTAGTCTTAAGGTGTTGTTTTGGATTGTAAGTAAACTGATTGATATATTTATTTACATTTCACTCCTATTTTGCTATTCATTTTTATTTATTTGAAATAAATTATCCTTTGTACTCTACATGCCACGACTTGTTTTCTCTCCTCATTTTATGAGTTTGCTCTTATTGCATTGTTGTTGATTAATGGTTTCATTTAATATATATCATTTGCTATGTTATTCTTGATTGTTGAAATGGTTGGGCAAATGAAATACCATGCTATTAAATAAATGTTCAATAATATTGCAAATCAAATTTTTTTTGTGCATTAGTATGCAATGACATTTATTGGATACCCGTACAATGTCATTTCTTGGGTATGAAAGTAGTTGTTGTATCTAAGACCATGATATGATAGATATGTGCATGACACACGGGTCACTACACTTTCATAGTTGTCGTGATTTCTCCACTAATTTGAGCAGCACGCGGGGTGTGGGACCTCGGGTTGTTGGCAAGTATACATTAATGGTAATTGACATTTGTAATTGATTATAGGGTGTGGAGATCAGCTTCAACCTTCAACTAAAATGTAGAGCTACGCTTCATCCTGAGATAGTGGAATAAAGGCTGATATGATGTAACTCAGGGTTGACCAGGCCTAGATCATTACTAAGTTGAGTGTCAGTTTTATTTTTTTAACTGATGTATCTCATAGCATTATTTCTTTTTAGCATAATTGCTATTGTTATATTTTCAGATACTTGTATATTTGGAAATGTGAACAAATGTGTCTCAGTATTACTCTCTACTTTCCTGTACTCACCGTCCTTTTTATCATAGTGGGTGGAGATCCATCGAGTAACAGACCACGCAAAGTGATATTGATGACTATCTCTGAACCAGTGCAGTCCTGCTACACCAGATTTTGCAGGTTTAATACTTTGTTGTATGACTTTTATATGTCCTTCATATACTTTTAGGGTTGTATATATTACGGGTTGAGAGATAGCATCCTGACAAGATACATAATGATATATTTATCGTCGTTTCATAATATATATATGCATGTGACATTTATTTTGTCGTTTTCCACTATTCTAGAGGTATTATCTTAAAAGCTTTCACTAATTTGTTCAAACTTTTGTTGTATGACTTTTTAATTAACTCCGACTTATTAATTGACATAAAAAAAATGATTATTAGAAAAAAACTAATTTGTAAGAATAAAGATTTTGGAAAGGCTGACTAGTTCATTTTTAAGTTCTACATGGTAAGGTTAGGGCTTAGTGATGATATGCCTTTATCTCGCCATAGCACCTACCCTCTTTGGCACAGTGTCAACCTCTCTTGTGTTTATTTTAGCTCCATTTCTTCGCGAACTCCCCTGTTTGTCTCCTTTAAGCCTTATATACCATAAAATTAATAATACTATCAATAAGAGCTCGTTTCAGGATAATAAGCTAATTATACTACTAAACTAAACCTATATATAAGTCAATAATTAGTTATCACACATAAAAGAGTATAGATTAATGTAGGAGTTTACTTACCTAACCTATTCGAGATGTTTTTGAGGATGTCAGGTTCTTTGTGAGAAAATGAAGAATGGATAATACTCGAAGATTTTTTATGATTTTTTTCAAGTTTAAAGCTTAATTTTCTTTTTCTTTAATCACTTTATATGTTTTGTTTTGGATTTAAGGGTGAGTAGAAGACGTGAAATACTCTCGAATAGGTTATGAGAGTCTCCTAAGTATGTTTAAAATAAATTGAGAGGTTTTTTTTCCATTTTGATAGAACTTAGGATTAAAGGTTGTAATTAAGGTATTAGAGACTCTAAGTTAGTTTCAATAATTTAAATTGATACATATTGTAAACTGTAGGGAGTTGTGAGTCCTTTTAGGCTTCTCACCATTTTGCTATCTATTAGGTGGATTTTCTTAGCAATCCACTATGAGGGGAGGTACTACCAAATTTTTACAATATACAGATAATAATTGATATGATTTCGAGATTAGCACCAATTAAACAAATTATGAATTGAAATTCATTGAGGAGAACAATTTAGTTTTGCAACATTATTGTGGATTGAAATAAAAAAGACTTAAAGGTTAAGTTAATTGAATGGATGAGGTGCCTAATTAATTATGGGAATTAGGCTAAGTTTGGGCTTAGTGAGATAGGCTCTGACAATTCTATATGGCTTCTTTAGGCTTCTTATAACCTATTACTTGTTGAATAAAAATCTCCTTATAATCAGAATTTTGAGTCGAAAATGAAACTATTCTTTGTGAAATTGGATTATAAGACTTTTGAAAAAGAACACCCTACTTGTACTACATTACAAAAAAATCGTGAGGTATAAATCTTTACATTAAAGAAAGCTCTTTTGATTAAGAGGCTTTTACTGCAAAGTTAAATTTTGGTTCTTAGAAATTAGATAGAATGTTAAAAATTGGTCAATCATGAGAAATTAAACTTAGTTTTGTCTATACTAAAGAATTTACCAATAGTCCTACTATCTTTGTCAAATGAACTGCAATCAATGAGAGAAATTCAAATAAGACTAAAGTTGATATAGCAAAGGCAATGAAAATGGTGTCATTGAAGGTTTTTGCAAGCACAAAGAAAAAGGTGATTGGTATTGCTGATAACTAACCTCTTTCTATTTGTCATTATTATGGGATTATTGTTCAAACTTGACCACCATCTTATTACATGTCTAAGGATATTTGTACATTTTAGAAGATGAAACCATTTTTGGGTGTTTGGAGAGTTAAATCTCATAAGGCTATGATAGTCCATCTGCAACTTACAGCAACTACGATAGAGTTGTGGTACTTGAATAGTGGTTGTTCCATAAACATGACTAGTAATAAAAGCCTTCTTAAATATTATGAATCTTTTAAGGAAAGTGATGTTATGTTTGGCGACGGAAGGAAGGTCAAGGTAGTTGGCTAAGGAACTATTTATGTTGTTGTACTGCCTAATATGAAAGGAGTTCTACATGTTGATGGATTGAAACCCAACCTTATCCATACATGTCAATTGTGTTATGAAGAGATTTTTGTCAACTTCACTAAAGATCATTGTCAAATAATTTGTTAGGGCCCGTCTCACTAAGCACTGACTTATCCCTAATTATCCTAATTAGGCACCAATCCATTCCATTATATTTAACCTTAAAGTGAATTTGGTTTCAATCTTTAATAATCCTCCGTATTTTTTAAAAATTTCGGCAACACCTCCTATTAGGTATTGGGGTTCATACGCAGTGGAAAGCTCGAAACAAATTTTGAAAAACCCTAACTGGATCGAGAATAAGTTCCATTAAACTAAATCTACGAAAGTTAATCATACCTTATTTTGTGATTTCCATTTTATTGTTCAATTTTCAAGACATTCAAGTGCGTGTCCTCTATCAGAAATCCACACACGAACGGTGAACACAAATTTGAGTGTTAACCCTAAGAGAGATTGAAAAATGATTTTTGTTTTTCACCCTAAATCCAGAGAACTCAAAAAATTGCAAAACGAAATCTTGTTTCATTTTTTTATGGATCCACCTTTTATTTATATGGGTACTTACTTAAAATCCTATTCATAATACAACTATTGTATTTATGCAGTTTAATCAAATTACACATACGCCCTTATTAATAAGCTATCATATAACAAATCGTAAGGGCTTTATGATCTTGATTCGTATCCTTGTATGCATGATCATCACATGACCATCAATCGAGATTCACACTAGTCCTAATTTATTATAGTTCCCAGTGTAATGACTGACTAGGGACACTTAAGACATTTCAATAAATACCCATGGATCTTATTATAAAGAAAACCTGTAATCGCTTATAATAAAACATCAAATAAAAACTCTATTTTATTAACTAAAATTATAAGATAAACAATGTTTGTAGATTGACCGAGGGCACATGCCCTAAAACCTCCCCTAAAAGTAACTTGTAGAAAATTTCACCTGATAGACAATAGAATGGTGAAAAGCCTAGAAGGATTCACAACTCCTTGCAAGTCACAATATTTCTCAATTCAAATCGTTTGAACTAATTTAAAAAGTTTTTAGAACATGTTCATGAGTATTTCACGTCTGGCACTTACCTCAAAGGCCAAAACTACATATATAAACAATCTAAAATTAAAATTCACTTTTTAAATTAAGAAACAATCACCACAATCATCAAGGTTTGCCCCTTCTTCCTTATATTCACTGGAATCTAACATCATCAAAAACAACTTGAATATGTGAGGTAAGTCTACTCCTACACTGCTTTATACCCGTGCAAATATTAGTTCGAATACACGGAGAAATATAATTTCCAAAAAACAAAAAACTTATATAACAACATCAATCCCACTCTTTCTATTTAATAACTATACTTCGGCGTCGACTTCTAAATATAGTATAGAAATAGTATTAGGATTTCATGTAATGCAAAGGCAATGTGTCGAAGTAGATTTTCAAGCCAAGCACATCAACTCAGTCATCCGCATCTACTATTAAACTTATGGAAATAGCTGCCAAGTACGGCTACTCTAGCTTGGGTAAATTTTTGACCACACTCAAACAACATCCATTTCCATCAATGCATGCTAACCGAAAAACTTGCGTGCTTTGGGTCTTTCGTGTTCTAATCTATATGGTCGAGAAACCTAACCCCAAATACCGCTCATGAGCCGTAGCACTAAGAAGCCATCATCTGGAATTACTTGAATGCATGACTAAAAATGATGTGAAATGTAATACAAACTAAACACAAATGCATCTAAAAAATATTTCATAAATAGGAAAATCACTATAAGGTTTACTAACCACCAACTAAATTTGACCTTAATTTTTGGGGTTTCCAAAGTGTCAGATCAACTTAAAAATGGTTCCATTAGCTTCCTTGCATACCTAATTATACTATGGGTCAAGCTTCAGGCAAGAAAAAATAAATGAAAATTGTGACCAACGTACATTTAAGAATGGTTTCCAAAAATATTCATTTATATAATTGTTTCTGCTGGCTTTCTACTAACCAAATTGAGGTAACATTGTGTCCTTTAAATCCTCAATATTTGTCAAAATGACCTTGAAGGAACTTGAAGAACTCATGTCCTATTATACATTAACTTCAAGAACACTCAAATCGAATCACCGATAAACAAGTTATGAGTTTTTTTAATATGGCCTGTCAACTAGGCAAAATTTATTTATTTGGAACTGAAAAACTTCTCCAAATAAATATTTTAGCAATTAAATCACTAAAACTCGACAACCAACACTACAAAACGACTCAATACTAACATCGAAATATTTCCACAGCTTGTAGAGTCAAATTGGATTAAAACCAATAATCGACTCATCCAATAACCCAATGTAAATCAATACCGATTATTAAAATATATCCAAAATATTATGAATTGAATCACATTAAATCAATTCATGAAGACCCCTTACAAATGCCTATGGAATTTATTCCAAATTGGCGCAAATCAATCCAATATATCAATTCATAACAATCCCTACCAATTTCAATTAAAAACATTTGAAGGAAATTGAAGAATCACGAGAATTCAAATTGAATTGACAAAAAATGCCATGAATTGATAATTTACCAAATTACGGGTCGAATACCTCATTTCTGCTGCAAAAACTTAGCTCGAACTAACCGTCTCGCAATGCTTTACATTTTTTAGGAGAGAAACTAGGCAAAAAT
This sequence comes from Stephania yunnanensis, assembly GCA_039657365.1. Classification (NCBI taxonomy): domain Eukaryota; kingdom Viridiplantae; phylum Streptophyta; class Magnoliopsida; order Ranunculales; family Menispermaceae; genus Stephania; species Stephania yunnanensis. The sequence goes on along the minus strand of CM077583.1, from coordinate 34,652,893 downwards.
CAAATTTATAGAGCTTTGTGGGCAAAAACTCGAGTTAAAAAGGATAGGAATTGAACATTTTAAATCTTCTATAGTTGAAATGAATTTGATTTTGATTCATTTTATTTTTTTATTATTTATATATAGACCGTCAGCAGCTTGTTAACGGCTTAATTTCTTTTTATTTACTAAATGTTGAAATCCTTATTATGAAATATTATGCTTCCGACGCTCGTTTTCGATTTGATTTTTTCCCAATCTTGAACCAAAATACCATATAATACACAAACGTAGCACATAACAAACAAAAATAAATTATATCTTATGATTTCTGGTTCATAATTTGTGCGTCATAACTCATATTAACTGCAAACAAAATCCAAAAATACTTGTTTAGTTGATTAATCAAGTTTATGAAATTCTCAGATTTTACAATTCCTCCAAACTAATAAAAAATTTCATTCTCGAATTTTAACTAACAAGTTGCTAAATAAAAAAAGATATGAGAATATGATCCTTCATTTAAAACTCTTTTAATTCAAACTTTGAAAAATCATTTCAAGCTAAAACTATTAAGTAGACCCAATCACTTTCGTTGAATTCAACAACTCAGTTGTAGAGATTATAACATTTCAACTTTTCATTTCATATTCCTGGTTTAATGAAAAGTTTAACATCTCTGTCAATTCTGCATTTTGTGAGTTTTTGAGGAGTTAAACGATCAACTTTGTCGAATGTCCGATAACCTTAGTTCAATTCAAATTTCATGCCTTGAATCCCATTCAAGCTTCAATACACAGCAAGATCTAGCCTTTCTTGCTTTTAAATAAAACCATTTTTATTCTTTACTCAATATTATTCCATATACCGTTCATAATTCTATCCCTATCCACTAAACTCTAGTATACACCCCAGTTCACTTTCTTATCGTTGTTAATTTTTCTCATCAGAATTATCATTCGATCATCAGTTAATTATTTATAAAGTAATGCAAATAATATATGAGCACAACATTAAATACTAAGTTGAGTTACGTGTCTATTTGATGTATCAATATTCAAATGCTTCCCAACAAAAACTTAGAACTACATAAGTCATCCATGACCATAGATCTCAAATTACATCTATCATCCATGATAAGAGATCGCAATTTTTTTCAATCTGATCAGAAAATGAAACCTGACATATCATGCAACTCTTACTCATTCTCTTAATGTCTACTAACAATCATTTTGATTTGTGGACTACAAACAAATTACCAATTCCAACTCGTCATCCCATTCACTTAACATTTCATTTGACTAGTTAAAAAATTAATGACTTTTCCAACATTGTTGAACAATTTTCAATTAATGAGTTCACAATGAACCTCATTATATTATCTTAATTGGCAATCTCTTTCAGATTCCTTTGATTACTACTCAAGTTTATTCCATTCCTTCAGTTCCTAAGACTTCACATCTCAATCATTACTGTTCACCAAAATTCTTCCATTACTTTGAATAGAGATCGATATCCATTACTTGAGTAGATATACGCATTTAAACAGAGATATCGACATATTTCTTGATTATACTTTCATAGTATAATTTTAATTTATATTTCATACAAGTTTTAAATATGCTATCTTTTTCATCTCTACAAAATACATATCTCAAGCTTTTCTTAAATTACAGTTGAAGAATATTCAATTTTTCAAACAGGTTAGGCAAGATAAACAGTACTTTATCAAATGTTTCCAACCAAAGAGATTAATACTAACTAACTGTGCTGTAAGTTGTGAGTCCCTTTTCATTTTTCATCGTATCTTCACTTTCCATACATGCATCTTACATCTACTCTAATTTTAAATACTAAACCACTTAAAAACTTTACCACAGATAGGTCACGTAGAGTAGCACTACATTTGCACTAATATATAATATATTCCATAAGATCAATTTAATATTACTTTGGTTCAAAGCTTTTAACTTTTGGAATTTGATTCCTTGTAAGATCCTTGTCAAGATATAATAAAATCCATTATCTAATAGTTAGAAATCCTAAGTCTTATTGAGACTCGGTGACCTCAAATATCATTTCCTTTTACGCATATGTGAGAGTTTATCGACCAATTATTTGCCTATACTTAAGCTTCCAATTAACTCTACGAATCTTCATAGACTATTTTACTCCGACTATCACCAGTTCATTCGATTACAGAAAGTCATGTAGGGCACTTACATTACTCTTATACGTTGTGAATGAATCGTGATTATGAAATAGATTTACTTAAACTTTTGTTCATGCACGACTACTCTAGCGCCTTAGCTTGACTAAAGGAGTCCATTCATGTCACTTGCAGAAATTACAAGTCTACTAAATCTCTCATTTTATTTTCTACACAAAGTCCGTTCGAGTTTGTCAATCTTGGCTATTCTCACATTTATCTCATTCTTTGTCCTTTTACATACTTACCACAACTTTGCTCGACACTTAGACCACTTACAACTTCTTAGTCTTAACTTAGGAAGGCAATTTAGATCTCTTCTCCTTTCTAAATACACAGGAAAGGGTGATGCAACTTCTTGCGGTCATATAATAAATCAAAATCTTCATTACCTAATCATAATTAAAAACAGAGAGATCTTGTTACTCAAAAATTTTAATGCTTGTTATTGCCTTAAGTTATATACTTTAATCAAATAATTCCCAAAATTTGTTTTTCTTACAAAGAAAGTTAGTACATTTTAAGAGTATGTAAGATATTAAGGTATCTTACTATTCAACAATTCACTTTTTAATGATTTCACTCATCCATTGTTGATCAACTACAGAGATAGATGAATTAGAATTTCCAATACTTTAATTAACTTAACATCTAAATAACATCTTAAGGGATGATATTGCAATCATTTAAGTCTTATTAGAAAAAAATTCCCTATATAAGATTTCTTATTAATGTCCTATACATATCACTTCTTGATACACAATTAGTACATCTATCCCTTCATTAGTTATGATTTAGGTTTTAGTGATATGCATCGTAATTTAATTTGCTTAGAAGTGATTGTTGGGTACTTTAAACTTTATAACGCAACTACTTCTATTTTATTTAATAGCTAATCCTAACTATTTTCATTTCTTACACGTTGATCTTAGCACTGTACCTTTCATTTTCAAGTAAGAAATTTCATTGATCTTTGTTTTGTAACAACACCTATTCCGATGTTAACAAAGATTTCTTTAAACTGGTGTATTTTCTTTCATTTTAAGAGACTGTAAGATATTAAAGTATCTTACTATTCAACAATTCACTTTTTGATGATTTTACTTGTCCACTGTTAATCAACTGTAGCGATAGAGGAATTAGAATTTTCAATACTTTAATTAACTTAACGGCTAAATAACATCTTAAAAGATGTTATTGCAATCATTTAAGTCTTATTAAAAAAATTTTCCAATATAAAAGAGTTCTTATTAATGTCCTATACATATCATTTTCTGATACACAAAAAGTACATTTATCCCTTCATTAGTTATGATTTAGGTTTTAGTTATATGCATCGTAATTTAATTTGGTTAGAAGTGATTGTTTGGTACTTTAAATTTTAGAATGCAACTACTTGTGTTTTATTTAATAGATAATCCTAACTATTTTCAATTCTTACACGTAGATTTTATCACTACACCTTTCATTTTCAAGTAAGAAATTTCATTTATCTTTGTTTTGTAACAATACCTATTGCGTGTTAACAAAGATTTCTTTTAACCAGTGTATTTTCATTCATTTTATTATTACTTTAAATAACTTATAGAACAACTATACTTAGTGTCACTTTAGATTAAGTACTTAAGTAATAAATAATTAAAAATTGAGTACTTATTTTAAGAAGTTCTTTGATTGGTTCAATTGTGGTTCTATTCCATATTTCACTTTACTTCGAATAAGGAACAATACTATTCTTCAAAGTACTATTTTATTAGAAACCGACTCCGACAACATGACTGATCATATCAAAATCACATTGTGATTTACAAATTTCAAACTTCAATTTTTATTTTTGATACCACGTGTCTCCTTTTTCCTTGTTAAGACTACTATTAAAAGCAACTCTCGATTGGTTGTGAATTCAACCAATATTTTATAGAATAGGTCTTTCCAAGTTATTAATTCAACCGGTATTGACCTCTTTCTATAACTCAAGATATTTCATATATCTTGTACTTCCTAATAGTCTCAATTTCTTTTCAAGGTTATTGAATGATTTTCAATTATTTGAGACTTAAATTGAATTTTTTCTATCCTTTTCATGAGCATTCAAAAATTGAAGTAGTTCGAAACTTTAAATTTCAAAGAAATAATGTTTTGTCCTTACATTCATATATCACTTAGACTTCTTTCTCAGCCAATTTCCTATTAGTTTCATAATCAATAACTTTAATTAGTTATATGAGTATCATGCTACTTACGAAACCTTTGCGAATTCGGACTTCCCTAGTCTATTTCACCTCCATTAACGCTCGCTTTCATTTGATAAGTCTATTCTTTCTTTTATTATTTGTTCCTAATCTTACTCGTCATATCTCACGAGTTAAGTGTCCAATAGACAAGAAGAATAAACTTCCTATCGTATAATTGGTGATAATATATAATATATAATTTATATTTCCTTGATTGAGCTCAATTATAGCTCTGACACCAAGTTTGTCAGGGTCCATCTCACTAAGCACTGTTTATCCCTAATTATTCTAATTAGGCACCTAATCCATTACAATATTTTTTACCTCAAAACGATTTTTATTTCAATCCTCAATAATGCTCCAAAACAAATTTTATAGCCTCAAAGAAACTCAATTTATGATTTACTTAATTGGAGTAAACTAAGACTTCCTACAGATTATCTATCGTATGTTATAAAAATTTAAGTAGCACCTCACCTAAAATTAACCTACCCGAAATGTCACCTAATAGATAGTAGAATGGAGAGAAGTCTAGAAGGACTCGCAACTCTCTGCAGTTCACAATATTTATCAATTTAAATTATTTTAACTAACTTAATAAACTTTTATAACATGTTCGAGAGTGTTTAACGTCCTACACTAAACTTAAAGACTAAAACAATATATATAAACAAATTAACAACATGAATTAACCTTTTTAAGTTGAGAAACAATCACAACAATCAACTAGGCTTGTCCGTTCTTCCTTGTATTCATTAAAAATCTGATATCACAAAAAATAACTCCAAAATGTCAGGTAAGTAAACTCCTACACAGTTCTGTACTCGTGCAAATGTTAGTCCGAATATTAGGAGACTTGTAATTACATTTCTAAATAACTTGAGATTTATATACAATGTGAATCCCGCTCTTCTTATTTCATAAATATAGTTGGACATCCACTTCTAAATATATTACATAAATGGTATAAGGAGTTCATTAAATTAAATGGCAATGTGCCAAAGTGGATTTTGAGCTTGTTCCATTAGCTCTGTCGTGCGCATACTTATGGAAATACACGGTAAGTACGGCTACTACTAGCTTATGGAAATATCCGACCACACTCCAACCACATCCCTTTCCATCAATTCATGCTCGTTGAAAAACTTACATGCTTTGGGTCATCTGTGTTCAAGTCTGTCTTGTCAGGAATCTTAGGATCAAGTCGCGCTCATGAGACGTAGCACTAACAAGCCATCATCCCGACTAACATGAATGCATGAACAAGAATAAAGTGAAATGCAATGCATACTAAACACGAATTTTGGTACAAAGATAAATTTCATAAATAGTGAAGGCCATTGTATGGTTTACTTACAACCAACGAACTTAGAGCTTAATTTTAAGAGTTTTCAGAGTGTTAGATCACCTTAAAACGGTTTAGATAGCTTCTTGCATAACCAATTAGATTATGGGTTAAGCTTAAAGTAAAACAAATCACAAAAACCAATGAAAATTGTAGCCAAAATATGCTTGAGAACGGTTTTCAAAAATATTAATTTTGAGAGCTATTTCAACTTTTTTTCATCTAGCCAACTCGGGGCTACTTTTTATCCTTGAAAAACTAAATATTTGTCGTATTGACCTAAAGGAACTTGTAGCAATCATGTCCTAATTTTCATAGTCTCCAAGAACACTAAATTTGAATCACTGACGGAGAAGTTATGAATTTTCCAATATGGCATGTCAACTAAGAAAATTATATTTATTTTGAACTTGAAAACTCCGTCAAATCAATACTTTCAAAATTAAACCCTCAAAACTCGACAAAAAACACTATAAAACCACTCGATACCAACATCAAAATATTTCTATGGATCGTGGAGTCAAATTGGATTAAAACCAATAATCAATTCTTCTAGAAACACAACATAAATTAGTATCAACTCTAAAAACATTTCCAAAATAGTTATCAACTAAATTACATTAGTTCAATTCATTAAAACACTAGCCAAGCAAGTGGAATTTATTCCAAAATAGCACAAATCAATTCAATTTGTCAATTAACAACAATCCTTACCAGTTTCTATTATCCTGTGAAAGAAATCCAAAAATTGCAAAAATTAAAATTGAATTTAGGGAAATGCCCTAAATTGACAATTTACCAAATTAAGAGTCGAGTACCTCATTTCCTTTGGAGAAACTTAGGTCTAACTTACGGTTTCGCAGTGCTCTACAGCTTTGCAGAGACAAACTTGATAAAAATTGGACCATAGGGGCTACGTGAGTGAAAACCTGAGTTGAGAGGGAGAATAATTAAATGTTTTAAAGTTTTTATTCTTGAAACAAATTTGGTACTGATATTTTAAGGGTTTTTATTATTTAAATCTAAACCCTCAACTTCTTTTCAGTAGATTAATTTCTTTTGATTTATTAATTCTTGAAATCCTTATTTTGACAAATTTTAGCTTTGGGCACTCGTTTTGTATCTGATATTTCATCAAATTGAGCCAAACTCTTGACAAAACATTCCACTCCATAAGATGTCCACAACATTTACTTCGGTCACGCCAAAAATCTTAATACCTTAACTTTTCCAATGACATACCAAAGAATTATGAACCAATTCTCTTGTCATACTAAATCAAACTTTCAACAATTTGGATGAAATCTCAACCTCGACCACTGCCAATTGACATAAAGTTTGAGGAAAGGTCTTGCACCTACTTCGTTCTCATTTTACAATACCATTGATCCCGAATTATTTGCAAATTGACGCAAAATCCACGAGTGAGGATTAACACTTGGTTAATTATTTTTCCAACAAATAATAATTTGTTTTCACTTGTGCACTTTAAAGACCAGCTTGCAACCCCGAGTATGACAAACAAAAGATACACCTAAACACACCCCAACTTCACCACAAAATACCATATAATACATACATTAAACACACAACACAAAAAATAACAAATATCTTAGGATCTCTGGTCCATAATGCGAGGGTCCCACCTCAGATACTTAAACATCAAATAAAATCCAAAAATACTTAATTAGTCGCTAAATCAAGTTTATGAAATTCTCGAATTTCACATAATCATTGAAAAAAAAATGCATCTTATTAGGGATCAGGACATCAGATTACTGCTATATGTTCCTTCAATATTATGTATCGCCTCGGAAACTACAAGTTAGGTGCAACTATATTTCTCTAACAAATACAAAACATCAACTTAGTAGGCTAGGTTACCTTGATTTCAATCAATTTCTAAAATTGCTCTCTCATGATACTGTAAGAGGTGTTTTTATTCAATCCTCTAATCCTGATTCTATTAGTAAGCCATGTCAAAGGGGTAAACATGATTCAGTTTCACATGCTAGCCTCAAAAGCATATGATGTCGATTACTTTTATCAGTTGAATTAGTAATTTGGAAATAACTATTCTATGAAGCATTGATGAAATTTATAACAAATTGCAAGTTTCTTCCGAAAAATATCCTCGTCAAGGAGAAAAGAAGACTAGTGTTTTGACAAAAAAATTTATGTTTGGACTTGGTGAATTACAATGTGATTGTGATATGATTAGACAAGTTGTTTGAGTCAATTTTTAAGAAAATATAATACTTTGAAGAAAAGTATTGTCTCCTTTCCAAAATAAAGTTAAAGGTGGAATAGAACAATGGTTCAAAACAATCAAATGACTTCTTAATAGAAGTACTTAAATTTTTAATTATTTATCACTCAAGTGCTTAATCTAAAATAACATTGAGTATAGTGGTTCTATAAGTTATGTAACTTTATGATAAAATGAATGGACATACTAGACTTAAAAGAAATATTTTGTTAAAACTTAATTAGGTGTTGTTACACAATAAAGATCAATGAAATTTCTAAATTGAAAATGAAAGTTTTAGCGATAAGATCAATGTGTTAGAAGTTGATATTGGGGAAATGACATGAAAATAGCTACAATAAATTATTAAGTACAACACAAGTAGCTATGTTAAAAAACTTAAATTACCCAATAGTCACTTCTAACCAAATTAAATTATGATGCCTATCACTACAAACTAAATCGTACCTAAGAAGAGATAGATGTACTGATTGAGTATCTGTAAGTGTTATGTATAGGACGTTAGTAAGAACTCCTATATAGAAAGAATTTTCATTAATAAGACTTAGTTGATTCTAATAAAGTCATTTACAAGATAAATTAGTCATTAAGTTAATGAAAGAACAGTCACGAAACCATTGACTAATGTAAACAACTTAAGGCAATAGCAAACAATTTAATTGTCTGATAAATATTTTTTTTAAAAAAAGAATAGTTAAAGAACACGTAATTGATTGAATGATCATAAGAAGTCGCCTCCTTTCTATGAGATCTGAGAATTCCATAAACTTTATTAGAAGATTAATTAAATATTTTTAAATTTTAATTGGAGTTTAGGTGTCTAATGCGGGACACATGGACAAGATATCATAAGGTATCGTTTATTTTTTTGTGTTTCGTACTTAGTGTGTGTATTATATGATATTTGACTCGAAGTCGGGGTGTGTTGAGGTGTATCCTCAATGTGTCATAATCAGGGGCTTCAAGTGTGTATCCGGAAGGAACAAGTAAAAATAAATGATTCGTTGATCAAAAATTAATTAAACAAGTGTTAAGTATAACATGTAGATTTTGCCCCGATTTACATGTAAGTTGGGATAAGTGGCATTGTAAAATATTTATGAAGTTGGTGCAAAACTTTGCCTTAAGTTTCGTATTAGTTGGTGGTGGTGGAGGTTAGGATTGAGTCCAAATTGATGTATGTTTGGCTAAGTATGGCAACAATATTGGTCTTAAAGTGTTTGGCATATTTTGGACAAAGTTAAGATTGTTGGTGTTTTTTTGTGACCAAAACTAGAATTATGGACAATTTATGAAAATGGACTATTTTGTCAAAAGTTTGGTTCAATTGGACAAAAAACTTGATTGAAAATGAGCTCTGGAAGCCAAGACGTGTCAAAATAATGATTTTTGGAATTAATAAATGAAAAAAAAATAAACCTGCTGCCAAGCATCTAAGGTATTATATATATAATATATATATAAACTAAAAAATCAAAATGTTTACATTTTTTTGACACAACGTGTTTCTATTTTGATTTTTAAGCCTCTCAAATCATTCTTTTATTCAACAAGAGCTTGAGGTTTGATTTTTGCCCGATTTCTTTTCGAAAATTGTAGATCTTCGCAAGACGATAAGTTCATGCTAAGTTTTCACAATAAAAACGAGGCATTTGGCTCGAGATTTGGTAAATTTTGTATTCAGGGTATTTACATTAATACGATTTGAATTCTCACAATTTCTCGACTTCTTTTGTGAGGTTTTAATGAAAATTGGTAGAAATCATTGCGAGTTGATGTATTGGCTTTATTTACGCCAATTTGGAATAAATTCCACCGGTGTAGGTTAGGGTTTTGATGAATTGAACTAATGTGATTCAGTTGATAACTATTCTGGAGATGTTCTTATAGTTGATATTGATTTACATTGGGTTCTGGATGAATTAATTACTTATTTTGATCCAATTTGACTCAACGGGCTATGGAAATATTTTGATGTTGGTATCGAGTTGTTTTCGTGGTGTTTGTTGTTGTATTTTATGGATTTAATTCCAAAATAACTGATTTTGGGAAGTTTATCAGTTCAAAATAAATAAAGTTTACCTAAATGATAGGCCATATTAGAAATTCATAACTTCTTCATCGGTGATCCGATTTAAGTGTTCTTGGAGTCTATGAAAGTATGACATTATTACTATATAAGTTCTTTTTAGGTCATAATGACAAATATTGAGGTTTTCAAAGATGAAAACTTACCCCAAGTTGGCTAGTTGAAAGCCAGTTGAAACAGTTATATAAATTAACACTTATGGAAACTGTTCTCAACTGTACTTTTGCCAAAGTTTTCATTGGGTTTCATAATTTAGTTTCACTTGAAGCTAGATCCATAATGTAATTGGGTATGCATGGAAGCTATTGGAACCATTTTCTTTTTGATCCGATGTTCCGAGAACCCCGAAAAACTAAACTTAAAGTAAGTTGGTTGTAAGTAAACCCTACATTTTTCTTTAATATTTATGGAATTTATCTTTGTACCCACATTTGTGTTTAGTCTGCATTGCATTTAGCATTATTTTTTTATAATGCACACATTCCATCCAGATAGAGTTGCCCTGCTTCGATCATAAATGTGTAGGTGCTCCACTCAAGACTAGACATACTGCACGCGTCTAAGGCAAGGAATTTCGACTCCGGAGTAGCATACATTAAGCTCATAGGATATTCTAGGTTTATCTTGAGTTGCCCGCTTGTTATAAGCTTAAAACAGGAAATGAAGGATCCATGTTGTTATATAAAAAAATTTTATTTGAAAATGCAATTACATCTATCCATATGTATTCAGACTAACATTTGCAGGAGTACAGAGCAGTATAGGATTTTACTTACCTAACATCTTCGAGGTTTTTTTTATAATGTTAGGTTCTTTTTGAAAATAGACAAAATAGGAAAAGCTCGACGATCTTCAGTGAATGTTTTAAGTTCAAAGTTTTAATTTCTTCTCATGAATAACTTTATATATATTGTTTTGGGCTTTGGGGGGGAGTGTAGATCGTGAAATACTTTTGAATAGGTTATGAGAGTCTCCTAAATTAGTTTGAAGTAAGTTGAGAGGTTTAATATTCACATTGGTTTATTTTGGGATAATAAAGTTGTAACTAAGGTATCAAATACTCTAAGTTAGTATTTAAAGTTTAAATTTGATATATATATTGTGAACTACGAGGAAATATGATTCCTTTTATGCATTTCCCCAAATCAGTTATTTAATAGGTAAAAGTTTTTCAGCATGCCACTTTTAGGGGAGGTGGTGCCGAAACTTTTACAAAATATGGATATTTGCTCTAATTAAATAAATCATGAATTGGATTTGAATGGGGATATAAATTTAGTTTTGGAGCATTATTAAGATTGAAAAAAAAAATTATTTTGAGGTTGAAGTCAATTGAATGGATTAGATGCCTAATTCGGGGAATTAGGTTAAGTCGGGACTTTGTGAGATAGACCTTGACAAACTTGGTATCAAAGCTATGGTTAAGTTCAATCAAGAAAATGTAAGAAATGATAATGATGTTGGGTTTAGGGTTGAGTCGATTGGGAATTTAGGGTTAAAGCTCTGGGATTACATTAAGTTACATGAATTTAATTAATTGCCTTGAGGAACAAGGTTCAGTAATGAGGTCTCTATAGTTGGGAAGTGACCGTAAGTTGGGAATATTTTGTTATTATTATATGTTTGTTTTATATTATCGTATTATCACTTGATATACAACAAGAAGTTTATTCTCATTGTCTCTGTGATAGTTAGCTCGTAAGATATAACGAGTGAGTTTAAGAACAAACAAATAAAAAAAGAATAGACTTGTGAAAAAATGGAGTGTGACTATAAGTGAAATGGACTCGAGAAGTCTAAATTATAAAGCTATTGTAAGTAGTTTGGTACTACTATAACTGAGGGAAATAGTTAGTTATGAAACCAATAGGAAATTAGTTGAGCAAGATGTCTACATGTTCAGGAACGCAAGTACTAAACATTGATTTCTTGGAAATCAAAAGTATTGAACATGAAAAATAAGATTGAGACTTGTGCGAATCATAAGAAATGATTATCTTAAATTTTATAATGAGGTAAGTACCGGTTGAATTTGTAAATCAGGAAGACCGATTCTATATAGTATTGGTTGAATTCATAAACAATTGAGGGTTCCTTCTAAAATAGTTTCAATGAAAATAAAATGAGACATGTGGTTTAGAAATTAGAAATTGATTAGACAAATAAAATCTTGACTTAAAAATAAAAATGGGATTTTGTTTGGTTATGTCTAGTTGTCTAAGTCAGTTTCTACTAAAATAAAATACTTTAAAGCAAAGTATTATCTCATTTACAAAACAAAACACCAAGTCAAATGAAAATAGTCAAATGAAAATAGAACAATTGTTTAAAAAAATAAAACAACTTCTAAAAATAAGTAATGAATGTTTTCGATTGTTTGTTACTCAAGTTACTTATCCATAAGTGATGCTGAGTATAGTGGTTCTATGAATCAAACATAGTACTGATAAAATGAATGGAAACACGAGTTAGAGTAATTTTTATTAAAACTAGATTAGGTGTTGTTATGAAACAAAGATTAACAATATATCTAATTTGAAAATGAAAGATATATTGATAAGATCAAGGTGTTAGAAGTTGAGAATGGGGAAAATGGTATGAAAATAGGTAGGATTAGCTACTAAAAATTAACACAAGTAGTTGTGTTTTAAAATTAAAGTATCCAAAGTCATTTCTAATCAAATTAAGTAATGATGTCGATCACTACAACCTAAAATATAACTAAGGACGTAATATTGAGAATCAGTAAGTGATTTGTATAGAAATTTAGTAAGAACTTATATATAGCAAGAATTTTCATTGACATGAATTAAAAGATTGAAATATCATCCTTTACGAGTTTGGTTAGTCGTTAAGTTAATCAAAGTTTGGAAATTCAAATTCTTCTATCTCTTCAGTTGAATAATAGCGGACAAATTAAATCATTAAAAGTAAAGTGATGAACAGTGAGATATAAATTTATCTTACATAATATCATGAAAAGTACTAAATTGAGTGTTCTTGGAGTCTATGGAAAGTATGACTTGAGTAGTACAAGTTCTTTTTAGGTCATCATGACAATTAGGTTTTCAAGGTTAAATAGTTACCCAAGTTGGCTGCTAGAAAGCCCGTTGAAATAGTTATATAAATTAGTATTTGTGGAAGCTGGTCTCAACGATGCTTTGGCTGCAATTTTCATTAGATTTCGTGATTTGTTCTAACTTACAGCTTGACCCATCATATAATTGGGTATGCAGGGAAGCTATTGGAATCATTTTCAATTTGATCCGATGCTCCGAGGACCCTGAAAAACTAAACTTAAAATTGGTTGGTTGTAAGTAAACCCTACATTGGTCTTTACTATTTATGGAATGTATTTTAGTTCCTATATTTGCTTTTAGTTTGCATTATATTTTGTCTCATTCTTGATCATGCATACATGACATCTGGATATAGTTGACATTTTTCAGTCGTAAGAGTGTTAGGTGCTCCACTTTATATTCAACATACTACAAGAGTCTAAGGCGAGTAATGTCAACTTCGAGTTTGCATGAATTGAACTCATATGATTGTTTTAGGTTCATAGTGAGTAGGACCGCTTATTATGAGCTTGGAACAGGAAATGAAGGATCCACGTTATTATTTAAATTTGTCCTTATTTAGAAATGCAATTACATGTCTCCATGTATTCAGACTAACATTTGAAAGAGTACAAAGCAGTGTAGGATTTTACTTACCTAACATCTTCGAGTTGTTTTTGACGATGTCAGGTTCTCTATGAAAATTAGACAGAATGAGAAAAGCTCGAAGATCTTCGGTGAATGCTTTATGTTTAAAGTTTAATTTTATGGTTATAATCACTTTATATATATTGTTTTGGGCTTTAGGGGTGAGTGTAGGCCATGAACTACTTTTGAATTGATTATGAGAGTTTCCTAAGTTAGTTTGAAGTAAGTTAAGAGGTTTATGACTCACTTTTGGTTTATTTTGGGATCATAAAGTTGTAACTAAGGTATCGGAGACTATAAGTTAGTACTTTAAGTTTAAATTTAATATATGTTAAGAATTCCAGGGAGTTGTGAGTCCAATAAGGCCTCTCCCTAACTCTACTATCTATTAGGTGAAAGTTTTCTAGCATGACATTTTTAGGGGTGGTGCTGTCAAATTTTTTACAAAATATGGATATTTGCTCCAATTAAACCAATCATTAATTGAATTTGAATGAGTATATACACTTAGTTTTGGAGCATTATCAAGGATCGAAATAAAAAATATTTTGAGGTTGAAGTCAATTGATTGGATTAGATGTTTAATTAGGGGAATTAGGCTAAGTCACGACTTAGTGAGATGGGCCCTGAGACTCCTTAGCTCGATTTTGGAATAGAGAAGAGCTAAAACGAAATGCTTTTAGAAGTCAATACTAAGGAGCAGTAAGTGGCTTTTCTGTTGATCAAAGTAGTGGTAAGTTTGAAAAAAGGATAAACAACAAGATAAATGTGAGAATAGCCAATATTGACAAAAATCGAATGGAATAGAAACTAAGTAGAAAATAAAATTAGACGTCTAGATGACTTTTGACTACTGGAAGTGACACGAATTGACTCCTTTAATCAAGGTAAGGCACTGAAGTATTTGTGCATAACCAAAAGCCTAAGTAACTCAATTTCAAAATCATGATTCATTCACAACATAGAAGACTGGTGTGAGAGCCCCTACTATCTTTGAATAGTCGAATGAATTTGTGATAGTCAGAATGAAAGAGTTTATGAAGTTTCGTTAGAGTCAATTAGAAGCTTAAGTATAAGTAAAAAAAAATGGTGCATAAACTCTCACATTAATATGGAAAGTGAAAATTTTAGGTTAACAAGTCCCGATATGGCTTAGAATATCAAATTGTAAGTTCGATATAACTTATTTTTTCTTCATAAGGATCTTACAAAGAGTCAAGCTTCGAATGTTGAAAAATTTGAATCATAGTAGTATACAAATACTATCATAACATATGTTGTACATTGGTATAATTGTGTACATTGGTATAATTGTAACGCTACATTACCTGATTTGTTAGTGATGAAATTTGAAGCATAAAGTTATTTTTAAGTTGGAGATGATTTAAAATACCCACATGAGGGTCAAGATATGAATGACATGAAAAGATATGTATAACTTACAACGCAGTTAGTTACTATTACCTGTATTGGTTTAAAATATTGAATAGAGTACAGTGTATCTGACTTGATACGTTTAAAGAATTGAATAATTTTCCATTGTAAATTGAGTAGAGCTTAAAACATGAATTGAGTAGTGGTAAAAAAAAAGATAGTATATTCATACAAGTTAAAAGTTATAATATGAAAGTATAATCATCGAATATGTCAATATCACTATTTAAAATCGTATATCTACTCATGTTAATGATAACCGTCTCTATTTAAGTAACAAAAGAAATCTAATGAATAGTAAGTGATTGGAACATAAGATGATATAAAGTCTCAAAAATTGGAGAAAGGCCAAGAATATTGAAGAAGATAATAAGAAAAGAGATTATAAGATAAATGAATGAGATAAGGTTCTTAGTGAACTTACAAATACAAAATGATTTGATGAAGTTAGAAAAGATCTAAATTTTCTAACCAGTCAAATGAAAACTTAAGTGAATTAGCTAACGAGTCAGAAAGGATAATTGCTCTCTAATCCACTAATCTAAATGATATTTTGAATAGACATTTAAAGAATGAGTGAGACTTGCATGATGTGTTGATTTGTGTTATTCCAGGTTTCCATTCAGAAACACTGGAATGGAGATAGATCAAATAGACATGCAAGTCTACTTTAGCATCTAATGTCGTGTTCAAATATTATTTACATTACTATATAAGTATTAACACGGATTATAGTCTAAAAATTAATTGGCTAATGATTCTAATTATAAATTATTAATAATGAGAAAGCAAATTGGGATGTGTATACTTGATTTTGGTGTATAAGGAAAGAATTATTAGGCTTGTGTAATAGTATTCAATTAAAAATGAAAATGGTTTAATTGATAAGCATGATAAGCTAGATCTTGCCAAATATTAATGCTTGAACGGGATTCGAGGCATGAAATGAGTAGTGAAGAAAAGTAAGGTTATTGGATATTCCAAAATATTTATCATTTCACTCGTTAAAAATTCACAAAATGTCAGGATTGGCAGAGAACTTGTTGTGAATTTTCATTAAACCAAGAAGTTAGAAATGAAAAGTTAAAATATTTACGATCTTTTACACTAATTTGTTGATTACAATGAAAATTGATTAGGTCCACTTAACAGTTTTACCTTAGAAATTGTTCTTACAAGTTTGAATTAAAAGAATTGTATACAAAGGATCATATTCTCATATCTTTTTTTGTTCGGTAGCTTTATGGACGAAATTTTTGATTAGTTGGGAAAAGTTTTGAAATCCGAGAATTTCATAGACGTAATTCAGCAAGTAATTAACCGATTTCAAATTCTATTTGGAGTTTGAGTATCCGACATGGGAACCAAGCATTACGGATTAGAGATCATAAGATATATTTTATTTTTGTGTGTTGTGCGCTTCATGTGTCTATTAAATGGTATTATGTTGCGAAGGCTTTGGTTTTGAGTTATATTCTTAGTTTGTCATACATGGGGTTACGTGTACGTGTTTGAAGTCCACGAGTGAAAATTGATTATCAGTTGCTCAAAAAGTAATTATCCAAGTTTTACTCCTCACGTGAAGATTTTGCATCGATTTGCATGCAAGTTGGGATCAATTGTATTATAAAATGAGAATGAAGTTAGTGCAAGACCTTATCTCGAGCTTTATATCGGTTGGCAGTGGTCGAGGTTGAGATTAGGTGTAAATTAGTGCAAGTTTAGTTCAGTGTGGCCAGAGAATTGTTCCATAAGTGTTTTGTTTAATTTAGTGAAAAATTGGATTGAAAACAAGCAATAGAAGCCAAAACATATCAAAATAGGGATTTCGAAGGTTAATAAAGAAAATGAAATTAAGCTGGTGACAAGAAATTGAGGGTTTTTTATATAGATAAGAAAAATCAAATCAAAAATCAAAATCAAAAGTTTTGTTTCAATAAAAAGAATTTAGTTTCATTGAAACTGGCCCATTTCAACTCGGGTTTTCACTCCGCGATATTCCGACGTCTAACTTTCGCCTGGTTTTTTTCCATAAAACTGTAAAGTGTCATGAGATGGTCATTTTGAGTGAAGTTTCTTTGGTGGGTACGAGGTATTTTACTTGCAATTTGGTAAATTCTCAATTCAGGGCATTTTCCCTCAATTTAGTTTGAATTCTCAGAATTATTCGATAACTTTCGTTGGATTTTCCTAAGAATTGGTAAGGATTGTTCAGAATTGATGTGTTCGATTTATGTGCGCCAATTCATAATAAATCCCACCAACATGGGTTAGGGTTTTGATGAATTGAATTGATGCAATATAATTGATAACTATTTTGGTGACATTTTTATATTTGATATTGATTTACATTGGGTTTTTAGATGAATTGAGTATTGGTTTTGATGCAATTAGATTCAACGGGCTGTGGAAATGTTTTAAAGTTTGTATCGAGTAGTTTTGTTGTGTTTGTACTCAAGTTTTGAGGATTTAATTGTGAAAATATTAGTTGCGAAAAGTTTTTCATTTCAAAATAAACAAAGTTTGCCTAGGTTACATGCCATATTAGAAAATTCATAACTCCATCATCAATGATCTGATTTGAGCATTCTTTGAGTTTATGGAATGTAGGACACTAGTACTACAAGTTTCTTTTTGGACAGTATGACAAATGTTGAGGTTTTCATGGTTAAAAAGTTACCTTAAATTGGATAGTTGAAAACCAGTTGCAACAATTATATAGATTAATATTCTTAGGAACTAGTCTCAAATGTAGTTTTGCGGCAATTTTCATTGGGTTTTGTGATTTGATTTTACTTGAAGCTTCACTTATAATACAATAGGGTGTGCAAGGAAGCTATCGAAACCATTTTCAAGGTGATTCAATGCTTTGGGAACCACTAAAATAATGCTCAAAGTTGATTGGTTGTATGTAAACCCAATAGTGGTTATTACTATTTGTGAAATTTATTTTTTGCACTTCTGTTTATTCTGCATTGGATTTGGTATCATTCTTGGTCATGCATTTATGTCTTGTTAGTGCTATAGCCAACGAGCAGGACTCGGGGCTATGTTTCTTGAATAGATGGACTACAACACGAAAGACCCATGACATGCAAGTTTTATGGCGAGCATGCATTAATGGAAAGGGATGTGGTTGAAGTGTGGTCGACCATTTCCGTAAGCAAGTAGTAACCATATTTAGCATCTATTTTCCAAAGTTAAGTAGTATATTTTGATGACTGAGTTAACGTGTTTGGCTTGAAAATCTACTTCGACACATTGCGTTTACGTTTCATAAACTCCTAGTACCTTTTTTATGCTATATTTGGGAGTCAACATGAACAGAGAGATTCACTTTGTTATTTTTATTTCTTGTTATTCAGACTAACATTTACAGGAGTACAAAGCAGTGTACGAGTTTACTTAGCTGTCATTTTTGAGGTTTTTTTTTGGTGATGTAAGATTTTCAATGAAGGCAAAAAGAATAGATAAGACTCGATTATTGTGGTGATTGTTTCTGAATTTAAAAGGTTTATTCTTATTATATATTGTTATTATATATCACTTTGGGCTTCGAGGTGAGTGTAGGGTGTGAAACAACACTCTTGAATAAGTATGAGATCTTTACAAGTCAATTTCAGGAAGTTTTGGAAATGTTGAAAGGTTTCATTGGACATTAATTTGGTTCATGAAGTAATATTAGTTTAGTTTAATGTTGTTCAGTTGTCAAAAAAGACTTTACCTTGGAAGTTAGTGTTTATGATTTAAATTTGATATATATTGTGAACTGCAGGGAGTTATGAGTCTTTCTAGTCCACTCACCAATCTTGCTATATATTAAGTAATTGTTTCAGCATACCACTTTTAGGAGAGGAGTTGCTGAAGTTTTTATAAGACTACAAAAAATATTCCATATGATTTCCTAATTTGCTCCAATAAAATTAAACAAGAATTGAGTTTCATAGAGGATATTGGAGTATTATTAAGGATTGATATCAAAATTATTTTGAGGTTGATGTTAACTGAATCGACTCGATACCTAATTGGGAGAATTAGATTAAGTCAGGGAATAGTAAAATGGGCCTTGATATATATAATGCACCATACAACAAAAGAAGCCCGAACAAGATTGTCAACAAGATAACATTGATAACACAAACACCATAGAGTTAACGAAGTGGAAACTCGATATAAAGTGTGTGATGTGACAACCAACTACCTTCAAAGGTATCGAAATATGATCGTGACTTAATAGATTGGTGTCTAAGCATCATTACGATCCCTCCTGCCAATATAGGCCATCAAATGTAGCATATAATAGTGGAAGGAGATTATCGGTGGTTGTCAACTCTCCAGTTTGAGATACCATTACAATTATTCATTTGAAACATATAAGTTCCATTTGCATTCATAAATAGAAAGCTCAAAAGGACAAGGTAAAGCTGAAATGACAAGATATATTCAATTGGGTTCCAAGCAAAACATCAACCATTTACTACCATGAATCCTATTATAACTAATATCATCGCATGATTGAAGATAAAATAAACCGTACTTAATTCCTAACAAATGTCTAGTGCCATGGGTTTTCTTACTATATGCTAATGAGAAATCATTAGCTTTAAGTCGAAGAACTTCGAATTCGTTTGAGCGATTTGCTAGCATCGTACATTACACATCACGACATGGGGGAATCATAGGGTTGACTTCATCGATTGCCCAGGTAGTGCCATCGCCATTGCCCTTCTATCTGTAAGCGAGGTGTTGGCACGGCATTGGGCGTGAATTCTAAATTTCAAATCTAAATCCAAGTCCCAAATTCCCTAACAACTCAAGTGACCCCCAAGGGTACAAAGCAAATTAAAACAGTCATAACCACATCATATGAAACAAAAAGATCATTCCTATTCAATTAAATAACATATTAATAAAACACAAATCTACCAATAAAACATAGATTTAGCAATCTGTTTAAATAAACTAAAGAAGATAAGAGGGAAATGTCAAATCCAAAAAATTTTAAATTGCTAATATTGGCTATTCAGCAATTAACGAAGTCTAATTATAGTTTTTGTCGCGAGTTGGGAGTTAAAGATCGTGAAATTGAGATTTCAAAGTAATTTTATTTTTGTGTGACATTCGTCTAGAGTTCCGTAATATATACAATATTGTTTTTAGAAATTCAAGTTGACCAAGCAAATTCTATAATTCGCGAAGTATTATCTTGGGATACGTGTTGAAATGGGTCTCAACAGAGTTAAAATGTTGACTCAAGTTATCATTTCGAATATCACAAAAAATAATTGAATTTAAGTTTAAAATTCAAATTTGTATATTTAATCGAACTTAAGGAGTCTACGTAGGCCCACAACTCTATTTTCGTGTAAGATAAGTGGTTCAGCAGTTTTAGAGCACATTGCTAAATTCTCTAATTTTTTGGTTGAATTGGAGTATTTTTCAAGGTTTAATTTAGACATGAAGTGAAAAGATAATTATGAAAAAAACTAGAAAAAAAATCCAAATTACTTAAAAGGTTATTAAATTTATAAAGTTGAGGACTAAAAAGGAAGGGCTTATTGATCATTTAGGCTGCCCTTATATTCCAAACGAAATCAAAGAAGGGTATGTAGCTGTAACATCTGAGAATTTTATAAACATGATTGGGCGGCTAATTTAGTATTTTCGGATTTAATTTGGGATTTAGGTCTATGAGGTGGACCCACGCGTTATGGATTTGATTTTAAATATTGATTGCCTTCAATTGCACTTAATCGAGCACAATGGTGAATTTTGATCCATGTAACCAACCCCGATCAGGCGGCTACGTTGTTGTTGTTGTATTTTTATGTGTCGTGTGCCTTTTTGAAGTATTATACACTATTTTGAGAAAAAAATATGGTCAAGTACAATATATACGAGGTGTTCGAGAGTTCCGGAGAGTGTTGGAAATATTTTCCGATTTTTGCTGAAGGTTAGATATTTTTTTGAGTTTAATTTGGATATAAATTGAAGAGACAATTACGAAATTAAATAAAAAAATTAAATCAAAATATATTTTGGATTCACTTCGAGATACCCGTAGTGCGAGTTTTAAAGAAATCCTAATATATATACACCTCAACACACCGCCTAATTCAATTTTCAAGATAAGGATTGAACTCGAGGTACTTACTATGTATCTCGAGGGAGCTCAATGTTATAGTATGAAAATAGAACCATAAGATTTGCATCGAGATTCGTGTGATGCGAATCTTGAGAAAACTTTAATATATATCTCAAACCAACAAAATCGCTTATGTATTCATTTCTCAAAAATATCGAAATTGAAACTGGATGTTTCATCATCTTCAACCAATGTCACCACCCTCACTATGGATCGTTATCCACTATTGTTCCATCATCTCTAAAGTTTCACTATTTCTCTATTCCCTCTTTCTTTCATATGTTTTTGGGTCGACTGGGAGGAACCGTATAAGTGGCTATGTTGTATTTATTATGCTGTGTGAATCAAATAAAATATTGATTTTATGGATGGTGTATGTGGAATATTGTGAGGTTTGATTTAAATTTTGAAAAGAAGGGATTTGGTTAATTGATTGTGTAAGAAAGAGTAAGAGAGTTTCGGTGGAAAGAATAAATAAAGAAAGTAGAAAAACTTGTAGAGGCCTTGATGTAGGGAGGATGAAGAAGAAGAATAAGAAGGAGGAGGAGGGGAAGGGACATGGTAAGGGAGGGGGGAGGAGGAGCCGTGATCTCCCTTGCCCAACCCCAATGTTGTTTGGCACTCCAAATCGTAATTAAAAAAAATTATGGGAGCGAAACTCTCCTCACAAGGAGGGAGGAAGGTGATAGAGTTCCACTTAGCCAATCCGGACCCGGTTTAGGGATAAAACACCTTTCCCATATTTAAATAAAAAAATATTTTAAAAACAATAGGAAAGAAATTATATAAAATCCTTGAAACTTAGAAAAAAAATATTTTGAAAAAATAGGATTTTTGGACAAATTGGTTGAAATTAGGGTTTTTCTGGAAAAATGAGGATTTGGGGATTTTCTCAAGGAGTTATACAAGGGGGTTTTGTAAAGAGTGCTATAATACCCAAAAATGTTCAAAATTTAGAAAATTCTTTTAAATTCTAGTCAAGGGTAATTTTCGATTTTGAACAACAATCTGGATTCAAAATTGGGATCCAAACATTCGAGGAGTTGATTTAGAGGGATTCGAGGTTTTCGGGTCGAGTAGGACTAATTAATATATAAAAAGTGAAAAAAACTTATTTATGCCTATACAACATAATTTTCGTAGCCAAATAATAATTTTGAATCAAAAATGAAGTCCTGATATCGGAGAACTTATTTAGGAATGATTTGAGGGGTTTTGAGACCCGATTGGGTTAATTTAACTGCAATAATAAAAAAAGATTGTGTAATTGTTATGGAAACTTATATGACATATTAATGAATTGTAGGATCACGATTGGAGCCCCGTGTGGACTAGTTTACTGACTCAAAGGGCAAGGGAGTTGTGAAATCGCATTTGTAATGTTAACTAAATCCTATAGTAACTTTTACATTGTACAATTATAATTTTATATAAATTGCATTGATCCTTAATATTTCATTTTTGTTGTACATGCATACACAGGTTAAGAGGATAAGGCAATTCAAGTCTCCTTTTAGTTTATGCCAGACTATATTATAGGATAGAACTATTTAGTGTCTGCCTGATTGTGTGCACAGGGTTTATTGAGCTACCTTACTGTGTCATACAAGGTAGATCTTACAATTTCTACCTGACTGTGTACAGGGTATAATTATCTTATGCTTGAGGGGCTAGAGTAATTGATACTTCGCATCACATGATTATTTTAAGATCACGTTGAACCAGATCATACTTTGATAGACTCGAGGTAGGAGGCTCGATTGGTTATTGCCACTGAGCGTGAGTTCTTGTTATTGTTTATTTACCACTTTCAGATAACGTTATCTGATTGTGGTCGAATAACAAAAAGGGAATAGATTCACGGTTGTATTTAAATTCCTTTAATTATATTTCTTGTTTAATCTCTTTGGTTATTATGCATTTAAATATAGCAGGTGTATTGGATTTTGTAGGATTTACTAATCTGATATTATCAAATTTTTATAATTGGATAATAAAAAGTTTTAGTTGTGATAAGGGAAAAGGAAATCTTTCTGACTACCTATGATGTGATGGTACATTTATCTCTCTGTATGCATTATTTTGAATATAATAGATTGTACAAATGTGTTTTTGGGTTTGAGCGTGATTAGGATCTAATTTGGTACGACTGGAACTTTGTTGGGACGATTTGGAATATTATGGAACTAAGATAAAGGGTTTACGAATTTTTGAAAATCTGAAATAGGTATAAATGAATAGATAATTTTTGTGAATGCAATATGTATTGTTATGTGCTGGATTGTGAGTCCTTCGGCATTTCCACCAAAGCTGAGCAGGTTTTGTTGAAGACTTTTGAAGGCCGAGTTTTTCGTTTTAGGCTTTAAATAGAAGAGGCGCAGCCAATTTTTTTTACAAAATTTAACGTTTAAGATTCACTTTAGAATCATTATGGTTGATAATATTTTATAATTGATGATAATAAGACCTTATTTTTGATTGTATATTGATGGAAAGGTGAAGGGAGCTAGATTATCAAGGAGTTAAGGTAATCTTTTGCTGGTTAGATGCCCTAATTTGGTAGGTTCTAACAGTACCCACTATTTATCTCCTTCATCATCGTCCCCAATAGTTGATCATTTCTCCTATCTTTATTCCTTTACTAATTCTATTTGTCTATATCTCTATCTTTCTCCCTCTCTCAATCTCGTCGAAATTTGGATTGAAAAGAGAAACCATAGTAATTGTGTTGTGTGCATCTGTTCGAAGGTGAGATAGTGATTCAAATTCAAATTTTTTATTTTGGTACACTATAGGATTGGTTTGTAGTGTGAACTGAAGGGATAGGTAGGTGGGTTGTTAATTTTGAAACAAGTTGAGGAGGTGAAGAATCAATTAATAAAGAAAACAATAGTCAATTGAAGAAAAGACGAGATAGAGAAACACAAAGGGAGTTATGAAGAAGAGGGGAGGAAAGTGACGATGGGGGGAGGGGGAACCTTTGGAATCCCCCGCCTAAACTCCATTGATTGCAGAACAAAGCCTCTTCATGAGGAAAATATAGGGAGTTGATCCTCCAAACTGTGCGATCTAGATCCGTTTCAACTTAGGCAGCCTGGTTCGGTTCAACGGTTAAACCCCTCATTTAAAAGAAAAAAATGTATTTTAAAAATGAAAAATAAAATAAAATCCTTGGAAATTAGTAAAATTTTGAAAAATGCAATTTTTTGTAAAATTAATAGATATTTTGGATTTTTATAAGAATTTAGTATTTTGGGATTTTCTGAAAGATTTATATCGAAGTTTTCCTCGTAATGCATGCTATGATACACAAAATTGTCAAAAATTGAGAAAATTGTTTAAAAGCCTAGCCAAAGTTAATTTCGATGCGGAACAACAATTTAGAGTGAAAATTGAGATGTGGACATTTGAGGACTTTGTTTAGAGTGATTCCAGGTTTTTTGGGACGAGATTGTATGAAATTAAATATAATTAATTGGAAACAATTATGGAATTGTTGTAGAATCTTACTAGACTTATTAATGAATTGTAGGACTACAATTGGAGCCTCGTGTAGACCATTTTACTGACTCGGAGTGCAAGGATTTTTGGTATCGTGTTTGTAAGGTTAAGTAAATCTTATTCTAATCATGATATTATATGTATATTTCTCGAATATAATTGCATGCATTATTTACTGCTGTATATTTATTGCTTATGCATTCACATACATAAGAAGAAGAAGGGCCTTGAAGATCCTGTTGTATTCATTGGCTATATGCATGGTAGGATAACACCGTGGTGCTATGCTACTAAAGTCACTGATCATTGTAGATACTCGTTTAGGAGGATTTTTGAAGCTGGAGAGGATCATATATCACTGATAACTCGAGCGCGTGGCTTTCGGAGGGACTTTCTTTGAAATTCAAGAATCTTTATTACTGTTTACCCACCACTTTTGGAAAACATCATCAGATTGTGGTCAGTCAATAGAAACAAGATAGATTGCATATTTGTATATTTATTATTACTTGTGATATTATTATTCGTTCAAGTTCTTATAATACAAGGCATTTGATTATTACAGTGTACTGGATAGTGTAGGATTTACTTATCTGACATTATTGAGTTTTTATAATTGGGTAATGACATGTATGGGCAACGACAAAGGAAAGGGAAAGCTGTCAGATTATCTATGACTTGATTAGTTCCTTTCTCTATATGTAGGTATTGTTTTTTAATATAATATATTGTAAATATGGGTTCTTTGGTTTGTGTGTAGTTAAGGTCTTTTTTGGAATGGATGTAATGGTTTTGGGACGAATTAGGAAAATGGTCAAGCTCATGTAATGTTTGTTTAAGGATTTTGATACTTTAAATCAGTTTGGGACAAATATATAATTTTGTTAATGCAATGTATATTGTAATAGGTTGATTGTAAGTCATTTGACATTTCCACTAAGCTTATCATGTATTGTTTGAAGACTTTTAAAGCTCGATATTTTTAGTTTAGGCTTAGAAATAGAGGAGGTGCTATCGAAAAAGTATTAGGAAAATTTTACAAATTATTTAATCAATCTAAATGAACTTCGAGACTTGAGATTTACTTTAGAATCTTGCATGGTCTATAAATTATTATATTTTATGATTATAAGGAACTGAATAAATAATTTTTATTAAAGGTGAGATTAAGGATGCTATATTATCATGGGATTAAAGTAATCTAGGCTGGTAAAATTTCCTAATTTGGTGGGGTCTGACAATGTTGGTATCGGAGCCTAGGAGTTAGAAATAATCTTATTGTATGTGGTTGAATGAGTGATTAGTTAGGAAGTAACGCATTGGAGTGGGGTTGAAAAGTTTAAATTATTTATTAATATGTTATGTGTGTTTTAGATTATCGAGATATCGATGGATATAGTTATGCTGAACCACTTTTCTTGCAATTTTTATAGCAAAAAATTATGAGTAGACAGCATGAGCCGGGTTAGGGATCTGGCGAGGGCAATAGTATCCACTACTTATGGATTGAAACATGTTTCACAACTTGTCTGGGTAGATGTCAAAGTTATTCAATATCTTACAAGTACAAGTGGTAGCCTAGGAACCTATTGTTTAGGTTGCTCAGGAAGTTCTTACTATCATTCGAGCCGCTCAGGAGGGTAAGGCAACCTCTGCAATTCATCCTGGAGTTGAACCGGGTGTTTTAGTTTCAATTAAGGCTCATCTTACCACTATTAGTGTAGTTTCGATAGAGGAAAAGCATAGGAGAGAGTTTAGGATCTATAACCCTATGTACTTCTATGGTGAATTAAATTTGAGGACTGTGGAGACTTGAGTTCTTAATCATGAGAAACTCCAAAACATGTTGGGTACCGACAAACATTTAAGAGCTTTGACAAATTCATACTATCTTCAGGACGATGTTGAGATTTGGTAGAGATCTCTACATAACGGTCACCTTGTATTTGATACTTGGGCTGATTTTATGATGAGTTTAGTGAGCGATATTATGATGAGAGCATGATTCTACAAAAGAAATTAGAGTTTGATCTGGTAGTTCATGCAGACATGTCTTTAGCCCAATATGATGCACAATTTAATTATTTATTTAGATTTGCGGGAGAGTTAAGAATGACAGAGAAGGAGAAATTGTGCAAGTATATTTATGGGTTGCAACAAAAGTTGGGTACCACCATATCAAAGACTAAGTAGAACACTCTGTCAGAGGATCAAGATAAAGATAAACCTATATGACAACATAGAATAAAAAACATGAATTATGACAATATCAGGGCGTTGTGCAGTCTAGATAGAGCTCGGTTTTCGAGGGTGAGAAAAGATTTCCCGTAAGGTTTGACTCGAAATTCCAAAAGAAAAGAAAAAGTGAGAACCACCATTCACAGTGATGACACCTATTGTTCAGTCACATGTACATCATAAGCCATTTCCGAGCATAATAGTAGACCCTCAAAGTTGACACAGACAATGTCAGGATAGACACAATCATATTTTTTTAGCTTGTGGCTCAAAGTGGAATGCCTCAATGGTAGAGGAATGGAGGTAAGCGTTCAGGATCTCAGGGAGATGCTAAGTCACAGAATGGCAACTAGCTAGAAATCTTCTGTAGGTAGTAAGCCTACATTTACATGTTTTAGATGAAGGAAGCAAGGTCACATTAGTCAAGATTTTCCTCAATATTTGAGTGTGGTTACGTGTTTTGTGTGTGGAAAGAAAAGACATTATAGAAGTACGTGTCCACAACTTTTGGGAGCATTATTTAGTATGTCACAACCTTATCAACATATTATGGAATGTTTTTAGGTGGAGAATGAACCAGATTCAATTGCAAATCATGATCTTATGGAAGGTAAGACTTTAGTTTGTGTTCGACCTATTAATGTTTTAATTGGATCTGGATCAAATTTTTCATTTGTATTTGCTTTTATGACAATCGAGTTAGGGTTGACTTTGTTACAAGTCCCTATTCATATGATCCTCAATATAGAAAGTGGGGATAAAGTGTGTCCTCACTATGTATGTGAGAATTGTATTGTTGAGATCTCTAGATATGAGATGGCCACTATTTTATGTGTTGGAATTTATAGAGTTTGATGTGTAGTTAGGAATAGGTTGGTTAACAACTTAAAATTCCTATTCAGATTGTTTCCATAAGACGACGTTTTTTTATGTTCCGGGTCGTAAAGTGCTAACTTACATTGGAACATCAGCTTAGTTGCTTCTACCTCAGGCTAGGATAGCCACTAAGCAAGAAATGGAAACTCTTGTCGAAACCACTAGTTCTAATGAAAGAATTACGATTAAATTAGAGAAAATTTATTTCTTTGTGAGTTTTGGTTGTATATGATGAAATTTCTAAGTTTGGCCACTTATTATAGTAGATTTTTGAAAGAACTTATAATGTAAAAAAGCCAATCAATATATTAATTCCGAAAAATGTTGAGTTCATATGATCAAAAGGATGTATCAAAGCCTTTTGGGAATGGAAGACATGATTGACTTCTGAGTATTTTCTGGTTGAAACGATCATTGTGATGACTTTATCCGAGGATCCAAAAAGTTGATGTGGAGTATATGAAGTTCCAAGACTTTTCTCTAAATAGCAACAATCCAGATTAAGTTGAATGTGCAAGTCAGAGTTTGAGGTTTAGAGGCAGACTTTCGATTCCATCAGCGTTGAGATTCGGGATGACATATTGAATAAACTCATTAGTTGAGATATATCATTCATTCCGGCAAGACTAAAATGTATCATGAAATGAAGAGGTTGTATTGGTAGCCACTAATGAAAGTTGACGTGGGTGACTATATGAGAGGATGTGAGATTTGCCAATAGTTTAAAAGCAAAAGGTGTATACCTGGAGGTACGTTTACAATGGATGATTTACTCATCTGCCTACTTAAAGAGGGAAACATGATGTTCTTTGGGTTATTGATGATAGAATGACAAATTCTACTTATTTTCCTATTTTGACACTTTCCAATATATTTACACAATTGAGCTTCTTGTGTAATCGAAAGGCAATTTGCTCGTTTGTAGTGCCATCGATGATTGTTCTAATCATGATGCTTGGTACACATCGAGGTTATGGCAGGGAATATAGGAACTATTCGACACTCAAGTTTATTTTAGTACTGCATTCATCCACGGGTGGATGGTAAGACTGAAATGTTAATGCAAGGGTCGGAACACATGCTTAAGGCTTGTGTAATGGAGCTTGGAGGTTCATGTGAAGAATACATGCCTTAGTGTGAGTTCTTTTACAATACCAATTATCAATCAAATATTTTGATGGCTCCATTTTTTGAATGGTATGAGAGACCTTGTTGTTCTCCTACCAGTTGGCTTGAAGAGTAGGATTTTGTGGAGTTGGGGCCGTATTCGAGATCAAACTAAGGTTGTTCAACAGATTCGACAAAGATTGGAAGTGGGCCAGGAAAGGCGCAAATTTTGCTATGATCTCTATCAACATGTTATGGAATATTGTGAAGAAGATTAGTTACATTTGATAGTCTCCCCTTGCAAAGGCTATTATAGGTTTGAATTGAAAGGAAAACAATCTCTTTGATTTTTACGACCTTTTGAGATTGTGAAATGGATAGGGAAGGTTGCTTATTGAATAATGCATTATCGTCTAGGTTAGCCAGAGTTCATGATGTATTTCAAGTATCTATGCACGATCAAAATGAACCTGATTTGCATCATATAGCTAAACAGAATCAGTTTTGAATTACTCAAAATTTGGGTAAATATATTAGTGCCCCTATCATATAGGGAAAAATCAAGAATGATACATACTTGGATCTTCTCACTTCGTTATGGACTAGGCTTTTGAGTTAGAAATCTAAGAATTTATCTCTTGCAGGTTGTATTACTTTAGCTAAGGCTTATCTTTAGTCTATTCCAATCTTTCAAATGCAGACAACTAAATTACCAGTTCATGTGTGTAATGAGGTGGATAAGATGATCAGGATATTTATTTGGGGCTCTTCTTCTGGTACCGGATGGGTGCATCTAGTTAAATGGGATATTATTTGCATAGCTAAGGAAGAGGGTGGTCTTGGTCTCAGAGACACAATAGACAATAATACAACATTTTCCATGAATCTATGTTAGGAATTTATTAACAAGCCTAATAGTTTATGGGTTCAAGTGTTGAAAGCTAAATATTGTAAAGGAACATTACTCATCCAGAACCATGGGGAAATAAACCTACCTCTATGATTTGGAGAAGTATTTGTCATACCTAGCATGATTTTCTTCAAGGAATTACTAAGTCTATAGGTGACGGTTCTTCTTCTCTTTTTTAGAGGGATAGATGGGTTGAAGGTCTACATCCCTTCCGTAAATATGTAGACATGGACTTGCTTGATGATGAATTGAATGAAGAATTTTGTAACTTTATTCATCCATCTGGTGGGTGGGATTTCATAATAATCAAGAATGATTTGCCAAACTTTATTTGTGATAAAATTCGAGCAATACCTGCACCTGCATTACAATGAGGAATAGATAGGTTGAGTTGGCAATTTAACAAAAAGAGAGAGTTTTCTTTCAAGGACTCTTGTAGGTTAGTAAAAGGAACTGATATCCAATGCAGAACATCAGGGTGGAGGAGGATTTGGCAATGGGAAGGGTCTCAACGCATTTGTTATTTTCTTTGGTTAGCATGTCATAACAAATTTTTAACCGGAGAGGAGTGTTACAAGAGATCGATTGCAGAGAGATATAGATATCGACAATGTCAATCTAATGCAAAATCTTAAATTCATATTCTTATAGATTGTTCTTTTGTTCAAGGGATTTGGAAGAATTTCACCCATGTTGCTCGAGATAGACATTTTTTCTCTAACACTATGGAATCTTGGTTAGATTCCAATCTTAATCATAAAGATAAGAATTGGAGAATTTTGTTTGGAGTCGGATGCTGGTTGATTTGGTCATGAAGGAATGATTCTCTTTTTGGTTCATAAAAATATTTTCTAGTTGATCCTATTAGGTTCATTAGGGTAAGAACAGAAGAAGTACTTAGAACTTAAATGTTATTTAGGAATGCAAGAGCTTCATTACAAATGAAAAGAGCTTGTAAATCGGAGTTATCGATTTTGGGCTACTTGAAGATGAACTGCGATGGTGTTGTGGATCCGGAGATAGGAAATGCAGTAGTGGTGGGTTTGATTAGGGACGAGAAAGGTGTGTTTCGGTCTGGGTTCCGAAGAGTTGTGGGTAATTGTTCATCCATAATTGTTGAATTATGGGGCATCGAGCTTGGATTGGAGTTACTTCTTCACGAGGGTTTCGACACGTTATTGTTGAAACTAATTCTCTTGAAGCTTTTCAACTTATTGATAATTAGTCTAACTTTACAAGTGTAGACCATCTAGTTATAGATATTCAAGGTATTCTACAAAGAGGACTGGATATCTCTACTCGAAATGTGTTTAGGGAATGTAATATGTGTGCAGATTATTTAACTAAGGAATCTTTGTTGTATAAGTTAAATAAAGTATTATGTAACGCTCCGAGGAATGCAACCTTATTACTTGCGCAAGACGAACCTATAATTTAATCTTGGCCCTTAGCCATGTTTCTACCAAAAAAAAGAGCAATCAATTTTAATTATGGATTGGAAAATCCAAAAGCTTCGAAATGAAGAAATTTTACTTGTCTTGGTGAAGTAAAAATTTCAAGGCTACTCAAAGCTAACATGGGAACGAGAGGCATATATGAGAGAGCATTTTTTAGATCTCTTTAAGTCTACGTAAACTTTGTTTTAATTTTAAATGCAAGAACAAAATTTTTCTTCGTCATGAATATTTTCAAATGCCAAAATTTTTAATTGGTAAACATGGCTAATCTTGGATTACTAGTGCCGAATTATTGTTTTGGTCGCGATCCATGAGTTAAAGATCGATGAAATTGAGATTTTTAGTTAATTTTTTTTTGCGATGTGTTTTCTAGTGTTGTGTACTATATACAATGTTATTTTAAGAAATTCTAGTCGGTCAATTTAAAATACGATATTTCGCGGGTTATTATTTTGTGATACATGTTGAAATGGGTCTCGGTAGAGTTAACATGTTGACTCAAGTTAGCGGCTCGGACTTCACGAGAAATAATTGAATTTAAGTTTAAAAATTCAAATTTACATATTTAATCAGAGTGAATGGATTGACGTAAGCCCCATAACTCGATTTTTGTGCAAAACAAGTTTTTCAGGAGTTTCTGAGCACATTGGTAAATTTCTCCAATTTTATGTCGATTCTGGGGTTTGATTTGGATAATAAATTTGATAACGTAATTATGAAAAAACTAGAAAACAAAGACAAATTGTTGAAAAAGGTATTAACTTTATATTGTTAACGATTAAAACTGAGGGGCATATTGATCATTTGGCGTACCATTATAATGCAAATGAAATAAAAAAGGGTATGTACCCACGGTTCATTGCCTTCATCATCATCCCCAACAGTTCATCATCTATCCCATATTCATCCCTTTATTTATTCTATCTCTCTATCTCCCACTCTCAATCTCACGGAAGTTTGGATTGAAAAGAGAAATCGTGGTGGCTGTGTTGTGTGCATCGATTTATAGGTAAGTTGGTGATTAAAATGATTTTGATTTTGGTAGACTGTTTGATTATTTTGTAAGGTGAATCAAAAGGAGAGATTGGTGGGTTATTGATTATTATACAAGGTGAGGTGGTGAAGAATCAAATAATAATAAAAACAATGATGAAATGAATAAAATAAAAATAAAAAGACGAGACAAAGAAATATAGAGGGAGTGAGGAAAAAGAAAGAAGGGAAGAGAAGACGGGGGAGAGGGGACCAATGGATTCCCCATCAGAAACACTATTGATTCAATTAAATAAAAATTAAATTATAGAATAGAGCTTGTGCATGAGGAAGAAGTCCCCAAACTGGACCTAATTGGGTCTAAATCAACTCAGCTAGACTAGTCTGATTCAGGGGTCCAACCCCTCATTTAAAAGAAAAAAATGTATTTTAAAGACTCTAAATAAAATAAAATCCCTAAAAATTAAAAAATTCAAAAAAATGGGATTTTTGAACGAATTAGTTGAAATTGGGGATTTTTAGGAGAATTTAGGATTTAGTGATTTTCTAGAGGATTTATATCGAGGTTCAGCCTCATAATGCTTGCTACGATACCTAAAAATGTCTGAAATCGAAAAAAAATAATTTAAAGCCTAATCAAGGTTAATTTTTTATGTCAAACCACAATTTGGAGATAAAATTACGATTAGGATATTTGATGACTAGGTTTAGAGTGATTCTAGGTTTTTTAGGACGAGATTGTACTAAATTAAATATAATAAATTGGAAACAATTATGGAATTGTTGTGGAATCTTACCAGAGTTATAAATAAATTGTAGGACAGCAATTGGTTCCCTGTATGGAATATTTTAGTGACAAAAAGTGCAAGAAGTTACTGTATCGCGTTTGTAAGGTCAAGTCAATCCCATGGTAACTGTTATATTGTATGGATATATCTTGAATATAATTGAATGCACTGTTCACCACTGCATATTTACTGGTCATACATTTGAGGACACGAGAAAAAGGAAGCTCTTGAGGGTCCCAATAAGTTCATTGGCTATATATGCTGTAGGATGAACAATTTGGTGCTCTGTGGTTGGATTCACTGATCATTGCAGCCATTAGTTTATGAGCATTTGTAATGCTGGTCAGGATCACACTCCATGAATAGTCTAGGGTGTGGCTTCTCGAGGGACTTCCTCTCCAACTCGTAAATCTTTATTCCAACCACTTTTGGAAGGTGTAATTTGATCAAGATCGGTTAAAAAATTATATCGATTACATATTTGTATATTTATTATTCTTTGCGATATTATTGTTCACTTAAGTTCGTAAAATGTAATTCATTTAATTATTATTGTTGTATAGGATAGTGTAGAATTAACTTATCTAATATTATCAAATTTTTATGATTGGGCAATGATAGGTGCTAGCGACTACAAAGGAAAGGGAAAGCTGTCAGATTATCTGTGACTTGACCAGTTCCTTCTCTCTACGTATGTATTGTTTTTGAATATTATATATTGTATAAATGGATTCTTGAGTTCGTGTGTAGTTATGATCTCTTTTCGAATAGATGTTACAGTTTTAGGACAAATTAGAAAAATGGGGAATCTAAGGTAATATTGGTTTAAGGGTTTTGATATTTTACATCAAGTAGGAATAAATATATAATTTTTTAATTCAATATATAAATATATATATATATATATATATGTTGTTATGGGTGGATTGTCGTCATTCGTCATTTACACCAAGCTGAGCAGGCCTTGTTTGAAGGCTGGGTTTTTTGTTCTTTAGGCTTACAAACTGAGGATTTGTTGTCCAAAAATATTTACGAAAATCTTGGAGATTATTTAATTAATTTAAATGAACTTTTAGATGAGATTTACTTTAGAATCATGTATGGTTGATGAAGTATTGTATTTGATGATTACGAGAAACTGATTAAAAATCTTTATTGATGGCGAGATTAACATTGCTAGATTATAAAGGGATTAAGATAATCTAGGTAGGTCATATGCCCTAATTAGTTTGGGTCTGATAGAAATGCACCGAATCGTGAATCTAAAATTAAGTTTCATCTTCTATATTAAAACTTCAAGAGAAACCATGATTTCAACTTAAAACTGAATATGTGAATTGAATTTAGAAATTAGAGAAGATGAGACAAGTCATTTATATTGCTTTATGATATCTTGTTGAGAGCTCCTTTTCCTCCACTAAATCCATCAAACAAATGTTTTAGGGTTCCTCCTCAAATTCTTGTTGGGTTTTGGGGTTCATACGCAGCGAAAATTACAAAACAATTTTGACAAAAACCCCAACAGGATCCGAATCTAATTCCATTAAAAACGTTTAAACCATGAAAAACTTAATCATACCTCAGTCGCAATATACCTTTCTGAAGGTTAATCGATCTCTAAGGCGCTGCCAATGACGAACGCCCTCTACCAGTAGTCCACACACGAACGGCGACCGAGATTCGAAGTGCTAGCTTCGAGAGAATACCAAATCCTTTTGTTTCTCTCCAAAAAGATCCAGAGCATATCAAAAACCCTAAGTCGTTTCTAAAACGAAAATAGAGTTTCGGCCTATTAATCTTTCGTGCTTGTGTTCTAACTTAAAGCGTCTATTTATACAACCCTTGTATATAGACGGTTAAGTAAATTACACATATACCCTTACTTAAAGAAGTATAAGCGTAATACACCACAAGGACGTTTCTGTTATGAATTTTATCACATAAAATTCATTTTTCTGAATCACCTTAAAATCTCGCAAAACCTTTCTTAGTGTGCGACCCAATAGGCTCATACAACGTTGGTAGTGTACCAAAACACATTTTGGTATACAAGTCATAAGCAGTCTCTAGCAAGACATTATGACTACCCAAGTTGTACGAATATCAAATCAATACAACCTAATCAACAGTGTATATAACATCCTTTTGTCACATGATATCCTTTTGATTAAACATAAGGCATGGAATTGTCATCCAACATGTTCAATCGTACTAGTCTCGATCTCTAGGTAGACCGAAAACATCCAAGTGACATTGATCAATATCAATTCACTTAAACTAGGCCTTTTAACAGTCTAACACATCGATGGATCCACTGGATATCTCTATTTATATGAGAGGGACAAATTCTATCTTGATTACACAACTTCATCACATTGCTCACACAGTAACCAATCACAACCTTTATAATCGTCCGGTTAAAGACAACGTTTGATTGTGTCAAATCACTGTGTTCCTAATGTTGAAGTCTCTGGTAATCTCAAGTCAGAGGACTGGAATATATACCTATCATGAGAAACAACAATGACTTAATCCATGCGATGTTCTCATAGCGGGTCGGTCCAGTACTGTGTTCCCTAACAAGTACTCGTGATCTTGATTTGTATCCATATACGTATAATCATCATATGATCATTAATCAAGACTCACACTAGTCTTAATTCATTATAGTTCCCAGTATAATGATCGACTAGGGACATTTAGGATATTTCTGTAAATACCCATGGATCTTATTATAATGTAAACATGCAAATTAATTATAATAAACAGCAAATGAAATCCTCTATTTTATTAACTAAAAGTATTCATAAAGATAGTTAATGGATTGACCTAGGGCACATGCCCCATCAATTCTCTACGTTGTGATTTCAAACCAAAAGTGGCTTGAATCCCTAATTGTGGTTTAAATACCTAGTAAATGGGATTATGTCTCGGTTGACCAAATTACAACCATAGATCTCATTTTGATGGATTTAAGTACTAGGATGATCTTAGAGTCCACTTTAAGTCCATTATTTCTTGTATTTTACATAAATATCCTTATGTGTGTTTAATTTATTGTACAAGTTCATTCGGCTTATTTCCATTTACTTAGGCACAAATTCCTACCTAAGTCAACTAAATAGTGTATACTACACCTATTATTCACACCATTTCACATATATCATGCATATCTACCAAATTAACTTTAATAAAAGGACAACTTATCCTAATCGGGATTTGGGGCTTCACAATATTGCCAATTTTATAAATTTTTATCCTTGAAAGTAAAAGTAAGTCGTACCTTAAGATTGGAAGAGATCTGGAAAATGTTCTGCCATATAATCCTCCAACTCCCAAGTCAGTTCCTTGTCCCCTTGAAATTTCAATTACACCTTCACTAGTGGGATCTCTTTGTTGTAGAGCTTCTTAACCACCCTGTCAAGAATATGAATTGGTTGCTCCTCATATTACATATTTTCCCTCAAGTCAACCTTACTCCAACTAATAGATGGCGTATGCTTAGTTGACATCTTTGGCAACATCGATACATGAAACACTTCGAGACATCCCGCTACTTGAGGATGCAAGGGTAACTTGTAGGCAACCGGACCAATTTGATCGGTCACTTCGAATGGTCCAATGTACTTAGGAGCAAGCTTCCGTTTCAGCCTAAATATGTAACGTCCCTTCATCGATGAAACTTTAAGCAAGACATACTCCTCTTTTTTGTGAACATCTCGATGATCCATATCATCATATTTCTTTTTTTTTTATCTTCTGCAGTTTGTAGTCGTTGCCTAATCTGCTTAATCTTTTCGGTGTGACCTTACATAATCTCTAGTGCTATCAACACAATGTCACCAACCTCTGCCTATTATACAGAATACATGCAAGGTTTCTATAAAGTGCCTTGAAATGTGCCATACCAAGACTTATTGAAAACTATTATTTTAGGAATACTCATATAATGTTAAGTAGTCCTCCCAACATACTAAGAAATCCAACACACAAGCTTTGAGCATATCCTTCAGAATCTGAATAAGTCTCTTTGTCTGGCCATTTGATTGAGGATGAAATGTAGCGCTAAGATTTAGCCTAGTTCACGTCTGGGTCTATAACCCATTCCAAAACTTGCAAGTAAACCATGGATCTTGATCCGAAACAATAGACGTCGGGACTCCATGTATCTTCAAGTTCTCACTTATGTATTTCCCGCATAGCTTTTCTAGTCTATCTCTTATGAAAATACCAATGAAGTGTGTAGACTTAGTCAAATATTTTAAAATCACCATAACAGCATCGTGCTTCTTCCACGTGGTGCATGTCACGAGTTCTA
Organism: Stephania yunnanensis; assembly: GCA_039657365.1. Classification (NCBI taxonomy): domain Eukaryota; kingdom Viridiplantae; phylum Streptophyta; class Magnoliopsida; order Ranunculales; family Menispermaceae; genus Stephania; species Stephania yunnanensis. The sequence continues at coordinate 34,615,294 of CM077583.1, read as the reverse complement.
TGGTGATATGTCACCACATCCACTCAGGAATAGGTTAAGGTTGCATCATCCCTCTAGGCTTCTGATGATCTACTTTCACTTGCTTACAAGTCACACATATTCCTAGATATACTTAGAAATATTTGCCTTTATCCCCGATCACCAATACATTATTTTCAAGTCATGGTACATCTTGGTGCTTCTTGGATGAATAATAAAGTGTGATAGATGATCATCGCGAATTAAATCCTCTCGCAAGTGTACACGCTATTGTATTCATAGAGTATCAGTGAATCTCATTACTCCATCTATCAAAACCTTTCAATCTATTGATTTCTCAATGTCAACATGTGACATGTACTTTCCATATCCTTCATCATCTCTCTGAAATTCTATTACTTTGGAAATAGCCTATGGCTCCGCCCTCATTTCAATTTGTATCGAGGAATGTGCAAACCCTCCTATAAGTAACTCAAGTATACACATTAATGGGACTTCTTCAAGCAATCTGCACACCTTGGTTATAATCTTACCCACATCCTCCATCTCTTTCCTTAAACGACTAAAAGAATCTACCATAACAGTCGCCTATCCAGGATGAGATGGAATTGTGATGTCTAAGTCTTTCAAAAACTTGAGTCGACGTATTTAATGCATGTTCAACTCGCTTTGTGTAAACCAGTAGTCAAAACTCTTGTAATCTTAGAAAACTATAAACTTTTCACCACACGAGTAATGCCTTTTAAACTTCAAAGCAAACACAACTGCTGCTATCTCCAAATTAAGGGTGGGATAGTTCTTTTCATGTATTTTTAGCTATCTCGAAATTAAGGGTGGGATAGTTCCTAGGTTAATCCAGCCTCTTAACACCCCATAATACGTACCCAAAATCTTCAAACTCTACCTTCAATTCCTAAGGTCAATACAAGCTATTGGATTCTATTTGAATCGTTTTACATTCCAAGTTTTAAAATCAACTCATTAATAATTTGGTTTTTTCTAAATCTATTAAGTAAAATAAATACAATTTTGTTGCAACAACTTCTTAGTTGATTTCAACTAGCAAAATGTTTAGAATATGTATTAAAGTACTCAAGGAAGTTTTTAGAGTTATGTCCTAGCTTTCCACAAATATAAGATTTTTGCAAACTCGATAGAAATTGGAGATATGAAACTCTTACAATAGTGGCTCAAAACAGTTTTAGTTTTTGGCAAACTTTGAAAAATCTGTTTCTCTTAAACCATTGCTTGAAGAACTCATAATTGTGTTACTAAAGCTCATTAACATATCCTAAAAAATTATACTAAAATATTAGCTTAAACCAACAAGAAATACGAGATTTATGCTCAAAACAACATGACCTTTGCAAAATTGTGGACTGTGAAATTTCAGATTCATCATCAAAGTTGCATGGGATTTTAAGATACGAAAACATTCAAGTTTCAAACCATTCATAAGCAAACGTTGTTACCCAATGAATTAGCTTTCAAAAGCCACCATGATGGATCTATTTCAATTTAAAATGAGGAAGTTATGACCAAATTACAGAGGGTGGTTCGTATTACAACATGTTGAACTTCAATTTTGGTCTTATAAATTCAAAAATTCATAACTTCATGACAATAAATATAAATCTAGAACATCTTTAAACTAAAATAAGTGGAATTTCACAAGTAATCCAAATATGGAATTGGATTTTGAAAAAAAGTCATTTGCCCACTATAATTGTTGAAAAACCAGATTTGAATCAAAACGTACAATTTTCACTAAAAGTTTGTTAAATAGTTTTGTAGATTGATTTACCAAGTGGTGTGACTTCCTTTGCTTAATCATCACCTTCCCAGTTCTCTGAATTTTCAACATGTATGGTGCATCACCATTTCCAAAACTCTTTCTCTCTCTCTTTCTTTAGATAAAAAATTAATGTGATTTCCATGAAAACCCAATCAATCCCTTATATATTCATGTGAGGTGAATTTGTAGCCTTTGATCAACATTTGTACACTCAACCCTACCTTAGTCTAATCGCTTATAATGTTACCCCAAAATCCCTTATCGATCCACTTATTCCTCTTTGATGACATACATGTAAGTACAAGTTGCCTAGTGATCACATCCACACGTATCTTGAGGAAAGTCAATGGCTATTGTTTTATTTTTCTAACTTAAGATACATTAATAACAATTCTGCTATAGCCACAATAAATTAGCTATTTAAGCTACACTAACCTAAATTGAGACTTACCATGTCACTGTTTACCCCAGTCCAGTTTTTGTATGCATATCGAGGAGTGTCTCCGCTCGTACGTCTAATTAACAAACTATTCAAAATGAATAAAATATTTTTGTATAATGTACACACATACATTAAGATAGGCATCAATTACTACAAAGTAATTCATTTTTTGGTTCTCACACCGAGTGTTGGGACTGCAAACCCGCTTTCAGGTCACGGCATAGGTCGGTAACCATTATTGGGGACCAATTTGCTATTAGTAAATTCTCGGTTGTTACAATCTTCCAAACCAATAGAAATTTCATCCTCCAAATGAAACTTGACTTAGTCACATGCTTAATCTCATAATTCGGTCTTATACGTAAAAGATATAGTTCTTTATCATTCAAAGAATATGAGATTATTTATTTTAGTTTCATTCTCGTGATGATTACCCTAGCCAGAATTTCAAATGATACTAGCCCAAAAACCCGTGTTTCTCAAGTACCACAAGGGGACCCACTGACCATTTAGGCTTGTTGAAATATTACAGTGAGTTAGTCTATGCATAGCTACCATATACACATTATCACCATATATGACACTCTAGTGATACAAATCAAGAGAAGTCTTACAAGCCATAATTTTATTAGAGATTTTTGAGTGTGCTTGTCGGGCTACGCTATTCCCATTATCTCATTAACACATTTGATATCGACTTATTCGAATCATTCTCGTCAGTCCAATGATCAACTTTAACTCATAAATACTATTGCAACTATTTTTATACATTAATCGAACAGTGCATGAATAATGCAATAAAGAAATGCGTACCCTCACCAGGATCGTCTACCATCTCTAGCTCTGTCTTTGTCTCTACGTGAGCTCTATGTCCTTCTTATGGCTGCATTGTAGTTTGCTGATAGTCATGAAGCTACGGTCATCATCTACTGATATTTCCAGTCTATCCACATTTATAACACGATGGTTGTTTATTAGTATTGTCTAGGCTGCGTAACTGTGCATCGACCTCGGTCCATATGGTTGGACATGTGGAAGTCCTGTTCCTCTTTGATATTGTGAACTAACCCTACTACCTTTGACTTTGCTCTCATTTCCATAATGGAGAAAATTCCAAGGTTGTGGACACATTCGGCTAATATGTCTAGTCTGATGACATATGAAACAAGTTGGCAGTCTCCTTTGCTCTGCAAACACAATCTAGATCCATTCTAGTCTTTATGCAGCTCGGCCTATGTCGCCTGATGCTATTAAATCTGAAAAGGCAATAATACGAGTTTTACTAAAGATGGAAAAGAAAGTCTACTTGTTGATTGCAGAGTGCAGTGTATGATGTGTCCCTTTTAACCACATCAGAAACATATCGTACAACTTATCAACTTTACCAACTTCGTCTATCTAGGAGTCAATCTATGCCCTTCATTCGATGCATACTGGTCTCAAACGACCCGAATTTGCAAAGTCTATTGCATTGGTTGCACTATCTGATGTGATCAGCTGGAAAAATCAAATCGAAGATAGGTAGAACCATAATAGGCAAAAGTAGGAATGGAAGCCTACACGCCACTAAGATGCAAATAGAGAAACATGGATGGTACTATCGTGGTAATTGGTACTGCTAATCTAGAAGAATTGGATTTTATTGGGGTATGTGCCCTTGGTCAATCTACAAACATTATTTATCTTATAATATCAGTTAATAAAATTGAAGTTTTCATTTATTGTTGTTTATTATAAGTGATTGCATATTTACCTTAAAGTAAGATCCATGGGTATTTGTTGAATTATCTTAAATGTCCCTAGTCGGTCGTTGTACTTAGAACTATAATGAATCAATACTAGTGTGAATCTTGATTGATGGTCATGTGATGATCATGCGTATAGAGATATGAATCAAGATCATGAGTACTTATTAGGGAAGAAGGTACTAGACTCGCCCATTATGAGAACACCAAGGGATTAAGTGGTAGGTGTTACTCGCGATAGGTATATCATTTAGTCCTTAAACTTGACATTACCATAGACTTCAATTTTAGCGGCATGATTATCTGACGCAATCATAGGTTGTCATTAACCAAACTATTATAAAGATTGTGATTGATTACCATGTGAATAATATGTGAAGGTGTGTAAGCATGATAGGATTTGTTACTCTCATATAGAGAGAGATATCAATGGATCCATTCTACATGTTGGACTGATAATGGCCAAATACATGTGAATTGATATGATCCATGTTACATGGATGTATTTAGTTTACCTAAAGATCGAGACTAGTATGACTGAACAATAAAGGTGACTTTCCATGACTTATGTTTAATCAAAGGCTATCGCATGACAAAAGGATATAATATACATTATTCATAAGGTTGCATTGATTTTGATATTCATGCTACTTTGGTAGTTATAATACCTTCCTAGAGACAGCTTATGACTTGTGCACCAAAATGGTTTTGGTTCAATACCAATGTCACATAAACCTATTGGGTCGCACATAAAGAATGGATTTGCAATTTTAATTAGTCTAGAGTAATGAATTTTGTATGATAAAATTCATGAAATAAAAACCTTTAAAATTTGTTATATGATCACTTATTAATAGGGGCGTATGTGTAATTTGCTTAAACTACTTAAATACCATAGTTATATTACGAATGAGATTTTCAGATATGGCTTGTTTACGCATATAAAACCATAAAACGGAATAAAATTTTAATTTTTGTAAATTTTGAGTTCTCTGGATTTTGGGAGAGAACGAAAAATGTTTTCAATCTCTTTTTAAGGCAAGCACTCCAAATTGTGTTCACTATTCATTTGTGGATTTCTAATAGAATATGTGCACTTTAACGTCTTGGAAATTGATCAATCAAAGAAGAAAAGCATGGATTAAGGTATATTTTACTTTTCCAGATCTAGTTTAATAGAACTTATTTTTTATTCATTTCGGGTTTTTTGAAATTTGTTTTGAATTTTTCGCTACGTATGAACCGCAAAAACTAATTGATTCCTCATTCATCTATAATGTCCCTTGCTTTTCCTCCTCTTCTTATTGTTCATGGTCAAAGCAATTCTGAAATCAACCAATATTTTTGGTGGTACTGCCATGTGAAGCATCTCTAGTGGAATAGGTATTTTTTGTGCTATTGGTAGCTCAGGTGCTCGTACTATGGTGGTTGTAGTAATCAATGCACTCCGAGTCTTCCGTACTGGAAGCACTATAGTAATAATCTTGGCATTAGCAACTGGTGAAACCTGATGTGCTCGTACATTCGTGAGGAGCTCGATCAACTGTTCTTCTTGAACTGTGATTAGGACAGTCTAATGCTGCTGATCATCAATCGTAAAAAATGAAGTCTCTGGCGGAGGAAATGCTGTAGTTGTAGTAGTGATGGTGATAAACTATATAAGTGCGGACATACGTGATGTCATATCTAACATGAAGTCAGCCAAGTGTTAACCCTGTGCTGCAACTCTATCGGATATCTTCTGAATATCAACAGTCCATATCGTATATTACCTACCGCCGGCATTACCATTTCCACCCTCGCGTTGATCGGCCTTCGTAGTCTATATGTTCATAACAATTGTAACATCATCTACTACAGAACATATCGCATTTTTGAATATTCAAAACATACCATGTATACATACTGTTCCCAACTGACATTTGCTCACTTCCTAACAAATAGTTTATAGGCAAGGATCGTCTAGTTTCCACATCTAAGATTTATGATTTTTTCTTATTTCGTTATATACTTATCAAGAACTTTGATTCCCATATCATCTGCGATGGTGGTATCACGTTATAGAATAAACCATCCTCCATTACCTAGGTTCTACAAACCTAGGCTCAGATACCAAGATACCCACTGTTAAGTTGGTATCACAATTTTGGAGAACTCTTAATCTATCCCTAAGGTTTTAGAACCTATACTCTAATACCAACTATGATGGTTATGCCCTAATCACTCTACATAAGACTTAAAACATATTATTCAGTCTTTTGTCTCTTCCACATCGTTATAATAATTCAACAAATGTATTATATATTTTTTTTGAAATCATAATTTTTAGAGTTAATCAATACTTTATAATCTTATCAACAGAAAACAATAAAAGTCATGGAAGCATTTACAAAAGCAACTACTGTGGAAACCTGGTAATTAAATCATTTCATAAAACCAACAAAGTAATACATGCATAAGTAGTCAATTCTATTCTCTCAAATCAATATATAACCCAAAGTTATATAAATAGATGGAAGCAATAAATACGCAAAATGATCACTCACAAAGGTTGCAAGAACTACTCACTGACGGGTTAGTACTAATCATCGATTTTCTCCTTCCTTTGTCTGCTAATCTAATTATCTGCACCTATTGTCATAAAATGATGATAGGTACAATAAATTAGGATGTAAAACATGAAGGTTATTCATCCACATTTCCAAGATATACAAAGAACGGTAAATAAACACATACAATAGCTATTAAGAAATACAAACTAAAAGGAAAGTATGCAAACAATTGCCAAGCTTCTATAATGAATAATAAATAGAGAAAACATGAAAATTTAGGTTTAGGTTCGCCGACATCCCCTAGGAACTAAAACTAAAGTGCCACGTTAATAACATCAATTATGAGGAATGCCGACACCCAAGGGTCTATAACCCCATGAGCCGCACATCTCATAAAATTAAACTTTATCAGCTGTGTAGAGCATCTATAACTCCAAGGACTTTAACCCTAGGTTGTGTGCAACCAATATGGTTAAGGCATTTACATAGGTAGGCTCCTCAACTCATGCTTATCGAAGTGTTCGTGATGTAGATTGTACTAACAAATATCACACAAAAAAATATAATTACATATATGTGTACAGACACCATTAAAAGAGTCAAACAAACTATAGCATGCTATTTCAAGGAAAAGTTGATAGCTCATAAATCAACAATACCAAAGGATTCTAATCATAGAATGAATTGAAAAAAAGGAATATCATATGAAAAATCATTACACAATTTTTATAGATAAAGAAACCATATATACTAAGAAAAATACAATGCATGGCATTAGGAATATAAAACCAATAGTAAAACAGTCCAAATTACTAAATATCAACTCATTAATGGAATGAAATGGAGAGAATTTCCTCAACAGTCTTACTTACATGGCACGCAAATTTCATAGGCTAATCCAAATCCAAATCCAAAACTTAATAACATAATGAAAATTAGCGGAATTTCTCCAAGAATCCAAATATGGAATTATATTTTGAAAACAGAGTCATGTGCCTAGCTTGATCATCCTCTTACCAATTCTCTGAAATTTCATCATATTTCGTGGATCTCCCTCTCTAGAACTCTTTCTCTTTAAATAAAAAATGAATGTGATTCGCATGGAAACACATTTAATTCTTTTTATAATCATGGTAGGTGAGTTTGTAGCCCATCATCAACATGTCTACACATATCCATTATTTAATCTCATAGCTTATAATGTTACACCTTTCACACGCGTCGAGCGTGCATAATAATATGCATTATCTATGTAGCTGCTGGGGTCGTGAACATTGTCAACTTGCAGAGCATGATGGTAGATCGACAAATGATCGAAGATCGCAGCAGCTCCAATGGTGCACACTCTTCCAGTAGTAGAGACATCTGAGACTCTACCATTTCCCCATGCCTGCATCTTCTAACATATGTGTCAAGGTCCAGCTTGTCAAGACTCAAACCAGCCCACTCTGATGGAGCAAAGAAATGTGAGAAGATCGAGAAGTGGAAACTATCTCAAGTGAAACTTCATATGATAATGAAGGTTAATGTAAAAGTAGAGAAAGAGGTCAAGAGAGTTTCCCGACAAGGGCAGAGAAAGGCACATGCCTAGAATTAGGTTCAGGGATAGCATAGATCTATCACTTCTTTAAGGTGTGGTCAGGTTATGCATGTAATTTGATAGTGTCCATAGTTAGCAGTCATGATTCCACCATAGAGTCGAGAGGACATACACATGGTTGCATTGCCTGATGTAGATGCCACACGGAGACTCATAGAGGGCGTGGTTTCCATTTATTGTATAGAGTCATATGTTTCGTTTGATTTGGGTTATACATTATCTCTCATTTATGGTCACAGGCATCTTAGGGTTACCATCGATTAGAGTTAGCGTACATTTGATTTTGAGTACGGCAACGAGAGATAGGATTTACCATAATTATCATATTAGAGATGTCTAGTTGAGATAGGCGAGGTAGCGTTACCTGCAAACTTCAGGGTTCTCGAGTTTTTAGTGTTTGATGCATTGTTAGGGATGGATTGGTTAGCAGCGTATCACGCTTATATCGACTATCTCAGTAAGATAGTGATATTTTAGATCCCAAGGCGTCCGATGTTCACATATAGTAGTAGTACACAAAGAGCCAAGGGTATTATAGGTTGACTTATGACTAGTAGAGAGATGGAGACTCTGGTGTCAATATACACCATAGTAGAGAGTCAAGGACCCATACTTGAAGAGATTCCAGTTGCGTGCGAGATCCAGACGTGTTTCCAAAAGATTTACCTATTTTAACCCCACTAAGAGAGATAAATCTCATCATTGAGTTGGTACCAGGCACTAGACCTATATATATACCACCATACTACATGTCTCCAAGAGAGCTGAAGGAGTTGAGGAGTCTGTTGCAGGATTTTAGAGAGAAGGGATTCATCACACCTTCTATGTCACCATGGGGATCAACAGTCATGTTTGTAAAGAAAAAGGACGGTAATTTGAGACTATTTATCAATTATAGACAGTTGAACAGGGTTACAATCAGAAACAAGTATCCCTTACCATGGATTAATGACTTATTTAATCAGTTGAGAGGAGCATAATATTTCTCTGAGATAGACCTGCGATCAAGGTATCTTCAGCTTCGGCTCAAGGATGAGGATAGGTCAAAGATGACATTCAATATGAGATATGGACACTATAAACATACAACTTTGCCATTTGGTTTGACTAATGCGCTTGCCCTATTTATGGATTTCATGCATCGAGTGATGAGGCCATTTCTTGACCGTTTCGTGATAGTTTTCATCGATGATATATTGATATATTGGAAGACTCAAAAAGATCACGAGTAACACCTCAAAGAGACATAGTAGACTTTAAGGGAGCATAAACTATATGCAAAGTTCAGTAAGTATGAATTTTGGCTATCAAAAATCAAGTTTTAGGGACATGTTGTTGGAGCAACAGGTATTGCTGTAGATCCAGCTAAGATTCATGATATTATAGATTGGCCTATACCGACATTAGTTATGAAAATCAGGAGTTTTCTGGGGTTAGTAGGATATTATCGCAAGTTTGTGAAGGATTTCTTGAAGATCGCTTCAGTGATGACCAAATTGACCCAAAAAGATGTCAAGTATGATTGGTCTGAGGAATGCTGAGGCATTTGCTCAGCTAAAGAGATTGTTAACTACTGCACTAGTATTAATATTCCCAAAGTCTAGACAGGAATTCCTGATATATACAAATGCTTATCATATAGGTCTAGGTTGTATGTTGATGCAGGATAAAGGCACGGTAGCTTATGTATCTAGATAGTTGAAGATACGTGAGAAAACTATCCAACTCATGACTTAGAGCTGGCAGCGGTAGCGTTTACTTTGAAAATATGGAGACATCATCTATATGGAGGGAGGTTCACGCTCTAGTTGAGAGATACCGATAGTAGCATAGTTGAGAGATAAGATTCTTCAACACTTACACCGTTCCCGGTTCACTATTCATCCATGTAGGACCAAAATGTACTATGACGTGAAGAGCTTTTTTTAGTGGCCTGGGATGAACGCGGACGTATCGTAGTTTATCTGGAAATGTGGGATTTGCCAATATGTGAAGGCAAAACATTGTAGACCTAGAGGATTGTTACAGCCGCTTAGCATTCCACGATGGAAGTGGGAATACATAGATACGGATTTTGTTAAAGGATTACCGAGGATTGTTTGTTGACATGGTTCCATCTGGGTTATTGTGGACACATTGATGAAATATGTGCAATTTATACAAGTAGCAGCTCATTACACATTTGACCAGTTGAGTGTATTGTTCAATAGAGAGATTATTAGGCGGCATGGGGTGCCATTGAATATTACGTCAGATAGAGATGTTATGTATACGTCCAGGATGTGGTAGAGTATGTAAGAGCAGTACGGTACGCGCCTATAGCATAGCACAACTTTTCACCCTCAGACTGATAGGCAGACTGAGATGTTGATTCAGACTCTCGAGGATATGTAAAGGGCTTTTGTACTTATGTTTGGTGAATCATATGAGAAGTACTTACCATTGTGTGAGTTTTCATACAATAACAGTTATTAGGATAGCATTGAAATAGCACCATTTGAGGCATTATACTGTAGACCGTGTTGTTCACCATCTTGTTGGGCTGAGCCAGAGGACCGGGACATTATAGGGCTCGAAATTGTTGTTGATCACACCGAGAAAGCACGACAAATTCGCAAGAGGCTTAAAGGAGCTTAGGAGAGGCAAAAGAAGTATGTAGACACATATCACTGCGATCTCACGTATGACGAGGGAGCCTTGGTGTATCTAAAGTTTCTCCTCTAAAGGTTTTTCATAGATTTGGTCTGAAAGGCAAGTTAGCACCGAGATTCATCGGGCCTTTTAATATCAAGAAACAGGTCGAAAAAGTTGCTTATAAGCTGGATTTACCTCTATAGATGTCGAGGATTCATCTAGTGTTTCATATTTCTTTGCTTTGACTAGCCAAGTAAAAAGCAGGTGAGAGACAGACAGTTGACTTTAGTCAAATTGATCTGAGCGATGACAAATTTTAAAAGGAGCAGCCTGTACAGATCTGGGACTAGAGAGTACAATAGTTTAAAGGCAAGTCCATGCCGAAAGTGTTAGTCAAATGGTAGTTCCATGGAGATTCGAAACTCTGTTGGGAACATGAACACTATATGCGAGATAGGTTACCGTACCTCTTTGAGTCAAGTATAACTTTAGGTTAAGTTTAATTTTGAGGATGAGATTTTCATTAGTTGGATGGAATTGTCACGACCAAAATTTCTAATCCTAGTGTATTGCCTATGTCTTGAGCACTAAGTCATTTCTACTTACATATAGGTGTCGAGGCATGAGCGAAGATTCACCTTGATATGCATACCGGTATGGGACCGTGTTAGAAAGCAATGCGGTGAGTTGGTATAAGCACTATAGTGCTTTCATAAGTGATATAAATGGAGCTATGAGTTAGTGGGACATGTGTTAGTAGATGAACCATTAAATACACTTAAGTTAGTAAGATAAAATAATAGCCACTTGACATTTCTCGAGACATGTGTTGTCACGTCTCATCACAAATTGAGTCACTCTTTGGTGTTACATGGCATGAGTTAGTGGGACATGCGTTAGTAGGTGAACCATTAGATAAGTCTTGAGATAGCTGTGCACATTAGGGTCAATGGATATTAACCAACAGTATCATATTCATGACTATAAAGCTTTTGGTCCACGTAAGCAACTCAACTCTTTCATTTTGAATTCTTAAGTAAGAAGCAAAGCTTGCTGCAGTAAAGAGAATAGCTTGAGGAGGAAGAAGAATAGCAAATTTAGTGATTTGGTAAAGAAGAACCAAGCTAAGCTAGTGTACATCACGTTAGGTAACTTTTCAACACCATAAACATAGCTCAATTCAATGAATTCATGTATTTGATGATATGTCTTACTGTTTTATATTGGTAATGATGTCTTTGACCTTGGGAATTGTGTATGGAGGTGTTCAAGGCATTAGCATTGCCTACATGTGGAGAAAACTCAGAATTCTGTTCCCAGAATTCTAGGTTCTGCAACACATAGAACGTTATGTAAGATATGTAGCACGCTACATCGGTTATTAGCGCACTGCATAGGATCATTAGCACACTAGGTGCTGTGACAGCATAAAAAAATCAGCAAGTCTCAAGAGGTCCTTAAACACTATAAATGAGTCTAATATGCTAAGTAAATGTCCAAACATACTCAAAAACATATGATATGATGTTAGGGACCTAGGGAAGTATTTCGGGGGTTCAAATATGAGTTTCGAGGTGTTGAGAGGCCGGAGTAGCATAAGAAATTGCGTGGATTGTAAGTAAACTAATTGAGATATTCATTTACATTTCATTCGTATTCATACATTCATTTCTAGTTATTAGTACTGAACTGCCTCTGTACTCCATATGCCATGACTTGTTATTCATTCTCATTGCATGAGGTTGCTTCAAGGCATAGTTTTTTGATAAAATGATTTCGTTGACTCCAACTCAAGTGCTATGTCATTATTGATTGTTAATACATGTGGTCAGTGAAATAGCATGCTATTAGGTAGGTGTTACATAGTATTGTAACCCATTTCCTTTGCGCATTAGGCATGCAATTTATTTATTGGATTCTCAAACCATGCCCTTTCTTGAAATATGAAAGTTGTTCTTGTATCTAAGGTCGTTAAGTCATAGAGGTCCGTCGGACATACTGGGTCACTAGACTTCCAGGGTGATTAGGATCTCTCAACTATCTTCCGCAACATACGGGAAATGAGTCCCGGGGTTATTTGCCAGCATAACTTGCACAACACACGTGGTATGGGACCCGAAGTTGTTGGAAAGTATCTATCATATGTGACCAGCACTAGCAAAACGTTATAAATACAAGAGCACTGCTCAAACATTCATATTGATGTAGAGCTCGACTCCATCCTCATATAGTGGAAAGGCTGATGTGATGAAGATCACGACCGACTGGCCCTAAATCATTACTACTTAGCCATGTGTCGGTTTCATGTTGTTTAGCTGAAGTATCTCTTTGCCTGTTCTGTTTATCGCATAGTTGCTATTATCATGCTTTTAAATACTTGTTGCATAATTGGGACTGTGTACAAATGTCTCTTAATATTACTTTCTACTGTCATGTAATCACCGTCTAGTTTGTGATGGTGGGTGCAGATCCATCTAGTAGAAGACCAAGCAAAGAGAAGATTGGCGACTAACTCTGAGCCAGAGGAGCACCGCTACACCCGATTTTGTAGGTTCAGATTTTTGATGTATTACTTTTATATGTATATGATATACTTTTGGGATTGTATACTTTGGGTCCAGTGATAAGTACATTGACCGGACACATGTTGTTATATATTTTTCGTTATCTTATATATATATATATATATCTTTATTACTTGTATTTTTCATAATTGTTAGACCTCATGATATAAGCTTCCGCTAGATTGTTAAGACTTCCGCTGAACAAACTTTGATGTAAACAAAAATTTAACTAACTCCGATTTATGAATTGACATAGGATAAGTATAAGTTCATATTCACTTAAAAAAATAGTTGGTATGTAACAAGGTTTTGGAAGGGCTAACTAGTCTATTGTTAAGTCCTATATGGTGAGATTTGGGCTGAATAACGAGAATAGGCCGGGTGGTGCCCTAATTTGAGAAGGGGTCATCACAAAAAATATCACTTCTATTCAAGAATCTATTCTACATTCAACATCTTTCTTACTAAAAATAAATTAAATTTAAATTTATTCATACTTGAATGCAAAAGAAATTTAAAGAATTTTCTTGAACTTACTTGAATATTGGATCAAAATATTTTTGATCAATTCTGAACATATCTTCTACATTTATTTCCTTTCTTTGCTTTCATTGCAATTAATGTCATACTACACCTAAAATACCCCCAAACTAATTGCAAACCTTTTCCTCAAGGTTTTAAAACTGAGTTAGGTTTCCAACATAACAAACATACCACGTGAAGCATAAACGATTTGATATATGTAATAAAAATGTAAATAAAGATGCAAATATCGAAGTCAAAAAATTCCAAATTAATGGAATACTAAATGGAACATAAACATTCATTAACAAAATCTTCACCGAGAGTAGTACATTGTATCATTCAATCATTCATTGCATATAATAGAAAATTTTTACACATAGCAGTGTTTGAAAGTAATTTGTCAATTTGATCATCTTCATTTATTTCAGCAGAAAGTTGGGAAACATAACTATCAGTTGGGTTGTAAGTCCCTGTTGGAAATTGCAACTGTAGAGATGGGACGTCAACGCCTCTCCTTGAGTCCGGCAAAGGGTTATCATGTCTTCTCTTACACATTGAATAGTGGCAATGTAAATTTTTCTCGTTCGTTGTTATCATTTCTTCATTACGATGAATATTCGTTTACTACACATTAATGAAGAAAATATGGTCTGAAAACATCCTCTCCTCGAAGGAACATTTGGTACGTTTACTATACCTATTAATCTTGGCGCTCTCTATGCATCTTCTCTTATCCTCGTTTAGCTTTTGATTATGTTTTGCTTCCTTGCTTTTCTCGCATTTATTGCATTGAATGATTCTTGTTCATCCTCTAAATCATTGTTTTAAACCACCGTTATCATTTGTTGTACTCCAGCAACATTTATGGTCCTTCCAGGCAATACATCAAATTCAACATTGAAACCAACCTCTACTTTCCTACATAATTCAGTGACTAAAATAAGGAATGGTAATCCTTCATTTTTTGTAGTCTGCATTGTGAACTTCATATAATTATGTATGATTTTTCAAACATCGATATAACTTTTCTTCATCATTATACAATACAATAAAGTAGCTTTTGGGGTTCTTCACTTCAAATTTTTGGTTAGTCAAATAAAAATGAGCATTCATAATATAGCTCCACCTCTTGGTAATTATCTTACAATAAATGGTTTCAATAAATTTCGAGTGGCCTTTGCTATCAAGCGCAAATCCCCTCGAAGGTATCTCTAACGCATTTTGGATTATCTGGAAGGGGTATGATTTCTTATTTAATAAATGATATTTGAGCAATCCTCTTAAGAATCATGACTCTCTTTTTTCCCGATAAAAACTTATCTATGCTCTAGGTCTCACAAATAAAGAAAGGTCATCAGGCACTAAATCACTAGGGATTCCTAAAATATTCTTCTCGACTAGACCATAAAAGAGATTATTTTCTAGCTTTGCCTTTCCAAATCTAGGTTCTCTAATAGTAACCCTGTTAGGTATAATATTCTTTAGGTGGCCTGCATATTTCTGCTTTTGTTTGGGTCGCACAACACCTTTCACTTTAACTTATTCGGTCCCCCTACTCACCCTCTACTTCCTCCTGCCACAGAGTAACTCAACTAATGATGGAATAGCTAAATTGCAATCCTATCATCTAAAATCCATAATAATGAGGTAAGGAAAAGAAATTTATGCAAAGGTTTTATCACGAAATTTGAAAAGAGTTGAAAGTGATTCATATAAAACAATTAAATCAACATATCCCTTTAAGAAGTATGTATCTATTATAAAGAATTTATAGAAACCCCTAAACTCGTTTGAATACCCTTATTCCAATAAAAAATATGCAAAAAACCATTTCCAAAAAGAATTTGCAATAAAAAGCCAAATATTATCTATGTTTGAAAATATCAAAAATCGAGTTTCGTTCAAGATATCAAAATCAAAAGGATTATAGAGTATTAATTCATTTCCTACTTGAGAGTGAATCTCTAAAGTTAAATGCTCTATTGACTCTTCAGATCCCCTTTCCCTGCCTTAATTTCGAAAAACAAAATTCACCGAGCTCTACTTAGGTTGTATGAACATGGATTCAAAATTTATAGGGTTGAAACAATCCTAAGCAGGGTGGGATGCACTTATTTAAGCTTTAATTCAAGCTTTGAAGAGTTGAATCTAGTCAAAAATCTATAAATTAAATGAGTGGGTACCAGGGTATTAGATGTAATAGGGTTCATTGTTGGCGATTTGGGGTTCTGTTTTTGAAAACATAGATTTGTGCTCAGATAATCTAGATTTAAGTGAAATTGTTGAGATATTGCTAGTGAAATTGATGAAAATTGATCTCTGTGGTTTAGTGATTAGTTTAGTGAATCCTAGTATAAAACAAAAATCGCCGACAAATCGTTGAGTCAATTTTAAATGAATAACTTATTAAGTGCAGACGATTTATCCAAGGATTCCTAGTGTTAATTGGTATTATTAAGAAATTGTTGAATCATTTATTGCTATTTTTGCAATAAATTATTTATTTGATTAATTATAACACATAGCAATCATAATTAAGGCAGAATGATATGTATTCGACAATAGATATTGTAAAAATTAATTTGGCATTTTATTTAGGGGATATACTAAATAAATGCTTTCTTTCTTAAAATAATTAAAGACAAATACAATTCGATTGAAAAACAACCAGATCATCCCCTTCTCAATTGGGGATATCCCAAAAGAGATTTAAATGGGATAAATTGGGCCAAAAGAATTCGAAGTTCAAAATTTTACAAGCAGTTCGACCTGGATCGAAATACCCTCCACATGCATAAGTATGATAATGAGATATAATTGATTGTAAATCTGATTATGGTATGCATTTCTTAACTATTTGGTCGATGTAATACTCCCATAACTAGGGTTCATCCCATAAATATTGTTTGGAATCTTTTTTTTATTTTACTCTCTTGAGCTCTTGTTAAATAAGGTGATAACCTATTGGTTGTAAAATAATGAACTATATCGGCATACTAAGGGCCATCTATTTTCACACTATATAAGTAATCATCAAGAAACTCATCCTTTAATTATACAAGTGGTTCTCCATTCTTCAACCAAGTAAAGTGGTCAGCTACTAGATTTTTTGCTCCTTTTATCTTTTATAGTGTGGTCGAATTCTTGTAAAAGTACAATCCATCTTGTTAGTCTAGGTTTTGCATCATGTTTTGTCATTAAATATTGCAAAGCTACATTATATGAACAAACTATTACCTTTGTTCCTAAAAAATATGGTCTAATTTTTTCTAAGGCAAACAATACCGCTAAAAGTTCTTTTTCAGTTGTGGTGTAATTCTGCTTGGCTAGATCAAGTGTCCTCGAGGCATTATATATGACATGAAATTATTTTCCTAATTTTTATCTAAAATAGCTCCAACTGCATAGTTACTTGCATCACACATAATTTCAAAGTTTAATGAGCGATTTAGTGAATTAATAACATGTGCGGTTGTTAAATAATCCTTTAATTTATCAAACATTATCTTGCACTCATTGGTAAATTCAATAGGGATGTTAATCTGTGTACTGCAAGTATAACAAATCTCTTATAGTAATAACGTAACAAATTTAAATTGACTACGGATATTGTCCTTAGAGAAAGGTATTTACACTAGTTGTTAATTACTGTTTAACGTGAACTATTGCTAGGGGACCCACTTTTAATTGGTTTTATATATGAACTAAACTAATCAAAGAAATTAGTCTAAACATTAATTGAATTCTTATTTTAAGGATATCTTATTTCACAATTTCATCTAGGTAATTTAATACTATGGTTTGTATGCATGTTTACATATTCATATGTTGTGTGCAATGCCTAATTAGAATAAACAAGTTTTCCTCAAACCTATCGATATGGATAATGTAAGCACCACATTGGTTTAAGTCTCAAATCATTGGATTCATAACCTACTAAGTTTACTATCCGCGCCTCCCTAATTAACAACTATTTATCGATGTTGTGTATTTTACAGTTATAGCATTCATGTCCTGATAAAAAGCTTCAATGGCCATGATAAATTTTAAAACAAAAGTTCTTGAAACATGTGATCAAGATGTTTAACACATTAAGCTCACAATATATACAAATTATAACTACTGCACATTCTACTATCAGTTTTCGTTCCTATTCAAAGCATAGCATTTATACCATACGATCTATTAATCCCTAAGATAAATAGACTACTCATTCTTCATTGAAAAACACATATCACAATTAATTATGGAAATCATTGAAAATCAGATATGAATATAAATATTACTTTGAATTAATCAACGAAACTAAATTTTAAGTGCAAACGTAAAGTCTTCAATGTTTTCTTCATATAAACTCATTAATACTCAAACTCAATGTAAAACCTATGCTAAATTACTCTTATGGTGGATAATAGTTTGTATGTAATGAGTTTACCACATGCTAATATCTATTTATATACCCTAATAGCAATTAGAAACTCTACTTTACAATTTAACTCGAATTAAAACTCAACTTTCTATTTCTTGCGTGTTTGACGTTGTAAATTAATGCCTTGGCATCGTGTGTTAAGCTACGGTGCCACCACTGCGCTACTACTTCATTCCCTTTTTTCAAGCCCCTAGTGTCTCAATGTTGTCCACTACTCCTTCGGTACCTTCCCTTATATTCCATAGCACCGCTACTACCCTGGACCTCCAAATTTTATTTTCTCACTTTTTTCTTCTAACCCATGCAACAATATTACATTCCTACGCTTTGCTCTTTCTTCCACAGCGCCACATTGTGTTTCCATGATGTTAATTGTGTTTTAGTAGGTTTTTTGCTATGTTTGTTCTTGTTTTTCATCAATTCCTTCCGTTACACATTAATTCCCCAAAAATGCAATAATACCATGAAATAGTACACATTTAAGGATATTTATACTACATATAATACTAAACTACCCTTATATAAAGGTATAAATAATCACTTTTCAAATACCACCAAACTTAGGAGTTTGCATGTCCCGAGCAAAGGTGTATTCTACATAGTCTCCTAATGTTAATTCTCATTCAATTTACATTTTTCATGGAGTATCCTTTAATTCACTAAGTTTCAATTTAACAACCCACTTAAGAGTTTTTCTTTGCAAAAACACATATTTTTTTAAACATTTAGCATTAACAACACGTATAACTTCAGTTTCAAAACACTAAGTAGATCTTAACTAAAAACCATTGCTACTCACAAGTTTGTTTTATTTCAACACTCAAGTAGCAAGTATACAACCTCGTGATTTCTCATTAAACTAAAGAATTCAGAAATAAGCATATAACAAACTCATCTTTTGTAGACTTTATCACTTCAAGAGTCTATAGGACTTAATATAGTTGAAATGAAAACTTGACTCAATTAGGTACTTACACTCGAGCTAAATGTTTTATTTGAAGTTTTTTAGTTTACTTCCGCTTTCTTTTCTTAAATTCTTTTTCTTTTTCTCTTTTTTTTTCTTTTTTCATTTTTTTTCA
Source organism: Stephania yunnanensis (assembly GCA_039657365.1). NCBI lineage: Eukaryota > Viridiplantae > Streptophyta > Magnoliopsida > Ranunculales > Menispermaceae > Stephania > Stephania yunnanensis. Next base: position 34,595,950 of record CM077583.1, on the reverse strand, counting down.
CTCCCTCTTTTTTCCTATATACTTCATTCTATTTACATATTTCTAACCATCAAGTTCTCTACTCCATTCCTTGTAGAACTTGTGGGATTCTCTTTTTTTTCTTTATTTCAAAATGTCTTGTTAGCACTTCTCAGTGTTACTAAATCAAGTAAGTTAACTCTTGCTTTTAATATATAATGCCTACTTCTTCCTTTTTTGCACCGAGTCTTTATTCGCTCTTTATTTTCATATAAGATTCACACTTATTATATGAACCTTATACACCTAACTTTTGCACAAGAAGTGTTCTAGTTTCTTGCTTTTGTTTCAAGTTCCAAGTATTTCCTAACTCTAGGTTTCTAATCATGAAATCACACCATTGTTTGCTACACCATTGTTTTTCCTTCAAAAATTAAAATCGTTTTCTTTTGTTTCATGTCCATATAATACTTGTAATTTACTCATCCATAATTAAAGGCATGAACATGTAAATGAACTACTTATTCATTACATATTACAATATATAGCCTAATCTATACTAGTTAAACATTTCAATTTGTAAATAAATGAAAAATTTATACACTACCATGCTTTTTATCCTTAACTGCTTCAAATTAAAATTTAAATGATCATACCTGCAGTGTCTATCCTTGTTTCTCAGCCTATCTTACAACTTCCTATAGTGTAGTGTAAAGTCGATGCCCCCAAACTTAAGCCAAACCTTATCCTCCAAGTTAAGTAAGGTTGAAACATGAATTGAATAAAATACATAAACATATATAATAACACAAGTTATAATAAACTACACTAATCATATAATTAAATCAAGTAAAAAATTAACAAAATATCCCGAATGTTAAATATTAAATGATATAAATGCCACTCTAAACTCCCCAGGTCTAAAGGAATCCAATTACACTAGCTTCAAGATCGCGCATCATTATTATCAGCTTCATCATCAGTTGCAGCTTGGGTTGGTGTCAATGGATGCTCCACCCTTTTGTTCTCCACCAAATCCTGATCAAACACATATGTTGGTGATGCTGGAAAACTTAATGACCTATCAACGGTCTCAAGCATCTTCTCCTTTCATATTAAGCTATGTCTCGATGATGATCAACAAACAACATGAAATTGTGTCACCCATCCTGTCGTTATTTCTATCTATTCTCAATATCCTACTCATATCTTAATAAGGCTGCCTGGTATCATTCCCTATCGTCCTGGTACTGTCTCCTTAATTATCTCCGCTATCCACACCTCTTGCTATCATGGAGTCAAATCCTCAAGTGGTGGTACAAGTGCCTATCTTGGGGTAGATGGTCGAAAGACTTTTGGACTATCCAAGTCTTACTCTCCCACCTCTTGGTCTACAATCTCATAGCCCTAAGCAAATTCTTATTGTTGCTGCTCCTCCACTTCTTCATTTTCCTCATTTTCGAGTTCTTGGTCTAATTTCGCTACTGCTGCTCGATCATATTTCCTCTTTGCTAACACAATAACCATAAGTCTAGCTCCCTTGGCCTTCTCTATCTTGTCCTCAGAGTCTTGATAACCAAGTTGCGATATTAATTGTCCTCGAAGTCTTGATAACCAAGTGGTGATATCAATGTGAGCATGAAAGCTTCATCCATGGTTGGTTAGGCCTTTATATCAAATTCTTTATCATCTCTAAGTTATACCTTAGCCCTCAAGCTGTATGATCTCCCCAATGATGATTTCCCCAGAAACTTGTTGTCACTTTCTCACATGATAGACTCACCCAAATTGTTTGTATGATCTCCCCAATGATGATTTCCCCGTGTTATGTAATCTCCTAAAGACAAGCCACTTTCAGCTTGTTTATCACACCCTGCTAAGAATTAGGGAGTAATGAAGCAACAAGGAAATATTTCAACATTCTATAAAATATACGAATGCTCCTTTTTTCATGTGCTTTGGCGCATTCTCAGCTCCCATTACCCATCCTTGTTGTCCTTGGACAACCAATGCTCACTTTATAGTTTTAAAAGGGTATTGCTTATGGGTCTCATATATGCTAGCCTTGAAAATCAGTTGCAATCGAATCCATAAATTTTATTATTCTCACACACATTAAAAGGAAATAAATCTCTCTCACATTCATTTGCTCATCCTTGGCCGTGAACTTTGCATTGGTATAAAACTCAAAAACAATCCCACTCACGCCTTTAACTTTATTCTACCTATAGTCTTCAGTGAGTTATTTTCAATTTTGGTTCCTAATGAAATTGTTCACTCTTTTATCATACTTGGCCGGTAAATTAGTTCACTTTTTGCAAATGAACTTCGCATGTATGATTTTCTTATATCATTCCATAGCCCCTTCACAAATGAAAAATTTAGATTTATTAGGCATAGGCTGTTCTTAATTGGGGTTTCTAAATGTAGATGACTCAAAATCATTTGCTCTAATTTGTGAAACTTTTTTCCTTTTTCTTACTATTTTCTTCTAATTTCAAGCAACTAATACAACACTGCAACGCAACTTGGACATCATATCACCTAAAACAACAAAATTCATATACTATGGAGCATGCATATGCCAAAAAAATGCAAATACAACAACTAAGTCTCCAGGGGTGATATTAATGCTCACATTGACACAATCTTGCAAAACCTATCCGACAACCTCAATTCCATAATCTTATACAATGTCATCAAAAACTTGAAATCTTAATGCATAACTAGATGAAATTGAAAATGTACCTCAATTCGGGATTAATTTTTGGTGTAGTTCATTCATCCAAGTCTTATTCAATCCAAGCCCTCCAAATGTTCTCACCAACAAGAACCCTAGCTCTCCTTGGAATCAAAATCCAAAAATCCAAGCCTTAGCTTTCCAAATTGTGCTATGCCACAATGTACTTGTTTATTCATTCTCAATCACTACGAACTCACTAATCTTACTTAAAAATTGTTAAATATGTGCTCTAGAGAGATGTATGCTTGGAGGTTATTTTGCAGTTCTAGTGCAAGTGTGTTGAATGAAGGATAATGAGGTTTTAAATCCTTAAAGTCAACCCTGCTGCCATTCCTTAAGGCATGTCGCCATGACAGCGCTGCCATAGCGTCAACGTTGCAATGTATCCTTTTTCATTTTTTTTAGCCTGCTGCCACTTCAACGATGTGGCTTGTACTCACGGCACCATGGGTAACACCCACAACGTCAACCTTACAATCCATATCTCTACATATAATTTTTTGCTAATTCTCCTCCGACGCTCATTTGGCTTTGTGTATAACTCCCATAAGGTGTCATGACCGCATAAAATCCATGAGAATATTAAAATTATATAGTTTACGTTTTATCTCGCCCGTGCACCTTACCTTCACTGCTTTAAACTCCTTTGCACTTTTTCACTATTTTAATGAGTTCGTGAGACAATTCTATTCTGATGAATCATCGCCCAGCCAATGCTCTTTCATGCATATTTGACACCAATTTACAAAAGTTAGAAGTAAAACTTGTAAATTGTACTTATTCAACTAAATAAGCAACTACTAACTGAATCTTAAAATTTAAATCCTTGGGATGCCCCAGTAGCGCTTAATTTAGCATTATTAGCCCGATGCCTTTTCACTCGTTTAGGTCGAGTCTAAATCGAGAAACTCCATCTGCAAATCGAAGATTATGATGTCATTCCCAGTTGAATGTACTTCTTCACCATCAATGAAGACAACCTTCTTAGCATCATCGCCTTCGTCGATACTCATCATAATCTTTCTCTCACTTATGTAAAAACTTACTCTAATAGTGTTCAAGAATGGCCGCTCAAGTATGATAGATACATCATCATCCATGTTGTGCTTCATGACCTGAAAATTCGCAATGACTATGGATCTACCTACTTTCACATGCATATTCAAAACTCTTCCTAATGTAGGTATCAAATTACTATCTGCTACGTGCAAATTTATCGTATCGAGACAATTGATCTTCAAGTCACCATGTATCATGTCTATCAGTGGTATGACATTGACTCCTGTATCACAGAAAACATTTCTAAAATGGTTCTCGTTAATGTCTATCAATATGCTTATCCTTCCATGATCTCTCAAACTCGTCTTGCCTCACTTCCGTATTGTGCTCATGCATCTCTTCATGCTTGTACATTACTTGGTCTTGCCTTGGCTCCATTGTATCTGTAGTGCTCATCATGGGAATGGCACTCGCGTTCTCCTTGGGATTGGTGATGATGTTGCTAAGAAACTATCATTTTTTCCTCAATTTCAAGGCCATAGCAAGTTGACCAATTTGCCTTCTATATCTTCCCATTTTTCTTCAATTCTTCATTTACATCTTAATTCCCTAAAAATGCAATAATACCATGAATTAGCACTCATTTAAGGATATTTATAATATATATACGACTAAACTAACCTTATATAGGTTTAAATAATCACGTATAAAATGTCTTTTTGTAAAATTTTGCATAAAGATTGTATAATTTTAGATAAATCTTTTAGAAATCTTCTATAGAATCCAGCATATCCAAGAAATGAACGTATTTCACTTGCCATCTTCCATAAAATCCACCATATCCAAGAAATGAACGTATTTCACTTGCCAAGATTGGGTAAGGTAACATTTTGATCACTTAGATTTTTGTAGGGCTTACCTTTATTCCTTTATGTGACGCTATATGTCCAAATACTAGTCCTTGGTCTACCATGAAATGACATTTCTTATAATTTATTACTAAATTCATTTCCATGCATCTTTAAGGCATTTTAGTTAAATTAACTAAACATTCGTCAAAAGAATTACCATAAACTGTAAAATCATCAATAAAAACTTCAATGAGATTTTCTACATAATCAGAAAAAATAATAACCATACACCTCTGTATTGTTGTAGGTGCATTACATAAAATAAAAGACATACATATATTACAAAATGGACGAAAAGGACAAGTAAAAGTAGTTTATTCCTAATCTGTTGGGGCTACATGTATTTGGTAAAAATCCTGAATAACAATTTAGACAACAGTAATGGGTTTTTCTAGCTTATCATTTTAACATCTGATCTATAAATTGGAGTGGATAATCGTCTTTTCTAGTTGAGGCATTCAGCTTCCTATAATTTATACCCTCCAACCATTTTGGATTCTAGTTGTACTAATTTTCCATGTTCATTTGTTATTACTATAACTCTTGTCTTTTTAGGGAATACTTAGATTGGGCTTACCCAATTGCTATTGGGTATTGGAAATATCATTTGCGTTACATAGTTTTAATATTTTAGGCTTTAATACATCAATTATAGGTAGGTTTAGTTTATGTTGAGGTTGTGTAGAAGCTTTTGTATAAGTTTCTAGGTTTATCATATGCATGCACGTAGCTGGACTTATTCTTTCAATTTCAACTATGGTCCATCCTGTTAATGTATTACAAATTATTGTAGGTAAACATATTTCAAATACATTTGTCAACTTATTTTCTTATGGACTAATTAATTTATTACAAATTATTATCGGTAGCTTATCACAGTCCCCTAAATAAACATATTTCAAATGGTATGGTAAGTTTTTTAGATCTAATTCTTGGTCCATAACTATAGAAGGTAGAAGTTTTTAATGAGATCTACATATGTTTAGGTAATAAGTAGGTTCGTGTAGTTCATTATATGATTCTAAAGTACTTATTATCTTTTTTGCTTCCACATCTTTATCAACATCATCTTCTAAATGTTCAATTCCCAGTTCTAATTTATCTAATTTATCTTTTCTTATAGCTTTGTCTATTAATGGATTTATTATATCTATTGTGAATATGGAAGAAAAATCTATTTGGTATTTCATTGTGTCATATATATATATACATATATTAAAATTTACTACATCGTCATGCACTTTCATTTTTAATGTTCTATTTGAAACATCAATATTTTCTTTAACTATTTTCAAAAACAACCTTCTTGAGATTAGAGAAGTACTATTAGAGAAGTTATTTTCTTTCATATCTTACACATAGAAATATGATAAAAAGACTAACTCATTAACCTTGACTAGTATAACTTCAAGTAACCGCACTTGTTTAGCAGTTGATCATCTGCTAATTGCACGACTATACCTATTTCTTCTAAATGTGCGTTTGTCATTTATAAATAAATAGATAAAGACATAACATTTATGGAGGGTCCCAGATAACATAATGCTTTAAAAAATCTTATGTTCTCAATCATACATGGAATGAAAAACATTCTCGAATTACAATATTTAGGAGGTAACTTCTTTTGAATTAGTTTTGATACGTGTTTCTCTAGACTCACCTTTTTAATAGCCTTCATCTTATTAGTGCAGAAGTTTTTTATGAATTTTTGATACTTAGGTAAATTTAAATGATTCAAGCAGAGTTATATTAACTACTACTTTATTTAATGTGTCAGATATTTATTTTTCCTCCTGCAGTTTCTCAGCATTTTTATTATCTTCCAAACATGAAGGAAGGGTGTTCTTACTCTAATTGGTCTATCTTTATCAAATTCATTACCTTTTTTGTTGGGAATGTTATTACTTCTTCGATTTTTTTTTTTCTAGATTCACTTCTATTTCTTTTCTTGAAACAAATTGGTCTGGCATTTTAGGTTCATCCATCTGCTTACTACTCCTTAATGTTATAGATGGTGCTTTCATATATTGTAGGATAAGGTTTAGATGGTAGCTTCCTTTGATTTAAAAATTCACTCAATTGTTTTCCATTTGACTTAATTGGATTTTCAATTTGGCCATATCATTTTATAATTTTTAATTATTCGATATTTTTCCCTTTTGATGTTATTTGATGTTTATACCTTTGATAACCCTGATTGTTAATATGAGTACCTACATTTGTTTATGGGTGATTTGTATAACTACTAAAGTTCTAATTGGGATCAACAAACCCATTATATTGGTTCATTATAGCATTCGCTTCACCTATTTTGGTTTGTTGTTTCAAAGGATATTGATCATTATAAAAGGTTAATTTACTGGATTTACCTTGCTTAATCTATTTTTAGTAATTAATTAACCATGGCTTTTAGTTCGTCTATCTTATCGTATGGTATTTTATACGTTCAATTCATTTCACTTAGATTATCTTTGATTAATTCACTCTTTTTATCATATTGCGTAGATTGTTTAGTCATTTTATTTATAGTTTCTCTTGCTAAAGTTGGTGATTTATTGAGCAAAGACCCTCCACATGCCGTGTCTATAAATCTTTACTCTAAGTGATTTAATCTTTCATAAAAATCTTGCATTAAGTTTTTTCTTTAAATCCATACAATGGACATAATGAAATCAAATTTCGATACCTATCCCTAAATTCATCGAGAGTTTCTCCAGTTTCCATTCTAACTTTACTAATTTTTTATCTATATAAACTAATTTATCTTACTGGAACATGTTGAACAAGAAAGACTTGTAGCATCTCTGACCAGTTGGTTATGGAATTTGAGAAAGGTAAAATAATCAATCTAAAGCTTTGCCTTTCATTATGGAAGGAAAAGCTTATAATTTTTCATGATCTATTTCTATATCTTTATGTTTTAACGTGCTTTCTTAGAGTACAAACTCTCTAATAAACTTTTGAGCATTTTCATTATCTTCACCATAGAAACACGGTAAAGAATTTATGAGTTCGAAGTTCAATTCAATTGCGGAAATTCTATTGTGAAAGTTATGGACATAGGTTCATAAGCCATAACATTCCTATCAGATTGGCTAAGTTATTTATTCCTCTTATTAAGCCATTTTATATGCTTTTTAATAGGAAGGTTTCCAAGTGATTATTTTTAAAATCCCCAACGACAATGCCAGGAATTGACAAATGTCGATTGTGCACAATAATTTTTCAAATTTTACTATTATTTTGTAATAGTAATAAATGGGATATCATCTGTAAAGGGATTTTTCAAATCTCATAAGTAGAAAGGCTCCTAAAGTTTAACTATATTTAACTTGTTATAATTTAATTAATTTAATGAAAAATAAACATTTAATAATGTGCAAATAAAATAAACAATTAATTAAAAATAACTAAACCATAAAAAATGTAAACTTAATAAACTAACTTTATATAACTAATAATTCAACAAATCAATAAATTGATGTAAATAAAATATCTAACAAACATCTAAACAAACCCCCACTAACCATTATAATGTACTCGGATCATTTTCAAACTCTAAAACATAACATCATTTCAAGATATAGTTATAATTACTTCATTTGGAATCTTGAAATCATTAAATCTTAATTCATAATAGGTTGATAGCCTTTAGCCAACCATCGATTTTTCTAAATTCGATGAAATTGCCACATTCTTACCATTGTAAATCTACCCATTCTATAAAACGCGACACTGTAGAAATACAATGGCATTAAGTTCAATGAAATATCATGCCTAATCTAAGCCAATATAATTCGAAGCCGCATAATAAACAACTTAGAAAACAATCACGTAGAACATCCACTCAGGAAATGCTTTACATAATAATCATAGTTCGTACTTCTATAATTGTTGTCAATAACTATAGACATAGAATTGAACACTCTATATTATGGAAGATATTGGCCATTATGCACTCAACATAAAGAATTACTAGTTGTACAATGCAAAAAAAAAAACATGTTTTATCCATGATTGACGTGTATAAATTGATTTAAAACATTAAGTACATGATTCCATAATTATAACTGCATAACAAACCAAAATATATTACATATCTAGGGTTTATTTAGATTTGTAGTAAACAAGGCATAAATTTAATGAAAAGACATAGTGAACATATAAATACCTTAATATAAATCAAAGCTTGATTGTATCTTTAAACATCGACTAAAATAGACAATAGAAATAATGTAGAGCAAATGGAAAGTAGAAGGAGATTGTTATTTTGAAGGTGTCTGACCTTTTTATAGTCTCTTTGCGTACACATATCTACAAATTCCTCATATTAATCCAAAAAAACTTTCATCGACCTCAGAGATTTGTCAGCATTTCCTTACTTTTACACAAATCGCTAATAATATGATAGAGTTTAGTTTTTAGTGTTCCATCGATTCAGTTGGCAATTTCTAGTTCATTCTTTGATTCGCTATGGATTCCATAGCCTTTTCCTGTTGCCGATTTAGGTGGAGATTTTCAGTGTAAAATCAAATCGCTGGCTAGTCGCTGAAAATCTTTTTCCATTTTACTATTTTGCTTTTCTTTTTTTTTTTCTTCCATTTCTTCACTTTCTCATTTAAAACCTGAATCACAAAAATAATAGAATACCTAGTGTAATATCATAATTTATATATAAAACATCCAAAATTACTCTATAAAATGTGTATAATTATTGACTTATCACCAAAAATCCACTATCCATCCACTTGACTTGTCACCTAAAATCCACTATCCATCCATTTATTCAGACTTGATGACACGCATGTGAACGGAAGTTGCCTAGTGATGACATCCATACGTATCTCGAAGTACATCAATGGCTATTATTTTATTTTTCTAACGTAGGTTACATTAATATCAATTCAACTATAACCACAAAAAATTAGCTTTTTAAGCCACACTAACTTAAATTAAGATTTACTAAGTCACTCAATACCCTGATCCCACAATAGTACACATCTCGAGGCATAATTAACAAACTAATCAAACCCAATGAAATATCTGAGTGTAGTGTACACACATACATTACACAAGGCATCCATCACTCAGATGTAATATATTTCTTAATTTTCACATCGAGTATTAGGGTTGTGTACCAGCTCTTGGGTCGCGTCTCAAGTCGGTGACCCTGATTAAGGACTAATTAGCTCTTAATACATTCTAGGTCATTTCAAATGAGTTCACAATAAAATTAATATCCCATGGTGGAGGAACTCCAGGCAGGTCTAAGGGAAAGAATTTTAAGAATTCTCTAAGCACTAGAATTTGTTCAAGTTGGACTTCATGGAATTCTTCATCCATGGCGCTCAAATTAACGAGAGCTTCCAGCTCACTAACAGTTACTACCTTTCAATGGGTGGTGACTCGTCTAGTTGCTCGACCTTTAAATAAGAATGATGGTATATCTGGAATTCTAGAGGAAATAGTCTTGCGAAAACATTCATCACCAGTTTGGTAAGCTTCTAAAAGTCCATTCCTAAAAAGGCATCGTACTTTAAGTATTATAAGACTCGCATATACGTTCTCACTAGTGGTGGTACTCAAGTTAAGAACTATGCTAGCTCTAACTATTTTTAGTCCTAGCTCATTAACTATTTTACCAGATAAAAATGAAATAATAGAAATAGAACTAAACAAGGTATGCAAGCCCCTATCACAAATGTAAATCGTACCTGCCACCAATTGTCGAGTGGCCCCATATCTACTTTAGCAATACTATACACTCCTCCCCCGACTAACTGAACAACTCTAGTTGTGGACTATGCCTATTTAGTGGAACACTCTCCCTTGTAATGTCCAACATGCCCACATCAAAAAATTGATACCCCTAGGCCTCTGAAATGTACTAGAAGATAAAGAAGTTTACTTGCTTCTTTGACCCTGTTGAACCTTTATTCTTACTCTGAGTTTTCTCCAATCGTCATAGTGAAAGTGGCAATTTATACCCTCAATCGTGGGTAGTCGAGGGGCAAGGGTGTGAGTGGTCCCTACTTAACTGTGGTATACCCTAAACACCGTACTGAAATGAGTGAAACTACCATCTCACACTCTATTAGATCACGCCACTATCATCATCAGTCCCCTAGGAACCTTGGTATCCCCTAGGCAATAGGGACATCCATATCGAGTACTAATTATGCACTATGAGTTGTTTAAGGAGGTTAGTACAAAATATTTATATAGGAGACATAATGAATGAACAAGAAATCTAACGATATATATCTTATATATAAGCAAATAGCATCATAACATGTACTTGTTTGTTTTTTTACTCCCATCCCACCTTAAATTTTTCACTCGTGCATATTAAGTCAATGCAAACTATAGGTCAACGAAGATGATTTCATTACTTAACAATGACTTACTTTTCCTAAGTTTAACAACTTACAAATCCGTAAGGTGACGTTACTTAGATTTGGATACTATCGTGGAAGTTCGACAAGGTCCTATTCCCAATTTTGGTATTGGACTACACTTTTCTTATAGGCTCTACTAGCTAAGGTCATTATATTAATAGTGGTCTTTCCTAGGTAATAATACCTAGGCTAGATAGCCAACTGGGATCATTTTCCACTTTGTTTCTCGATTTTCTTAACCTATGATCCGATACCAACTGTGATGTTGCTATCAAAAATTTGGATAACCCTGCATACTGCCCATTTAGGCTCTACTACCTAAAGCTCTGATAGCAACTGTGACGTCCTAAATTCCTATAACCAGGGTTGCCTGACCAAAACCATCGCCAAACCCCTCTAGTTGACCTAGCAAATCGAGCAATGATCTTGTAAACCTTAAACTGCATAAATACTACAAGGAAATCTACAAATAGATTACTAAAACATATAGTTAGTGTGGAATAAAAGTCATCAACGTCTATTAAGTAAGGAAATAAAATAGAAAGTCTACCTATGACAAATACCAAGTTAATTACATAAACTCTCAAAAGCAAATAAATATAAATAAACATCCTTGAAAAGGAGAAATGAGCTTCTATGTAATGACTTTGCTCATTCCACTATACCGAGCAACAACTTGATGTACTTGGAGGGAAAAAGTAGTGGGGTGAGTAATATTTCAATGGGCTAAGTAAAATTGCAAACAATTTTACCATCAATCATCCAAGTAATACTTAATGGATAGTAACTAGCATGAACAAGGTTATTGACCAATCCTACTTTCATTCTGGGCATGAAATGATAATGCGACAAGCATACTATGTAATGGAAGATACAACAAAACAAACCTAAACAAGATAGTCAGCAAGATAACAATGATTACATGAATGCCATAGAGTCAATGAAGTGGAAACCCCACAAAAAGTATGTGATGGGACAACCAAAGAGCTTCAAGGATATCAAAATATGATCCTGCTTTAATAGATTCGCGTTTAAGCATCATTGTGATCATGCCTACTAATATTGGCCTTCAAAGGTATCATATAATCGTGGAGGGAGATTATCGATGGCCATCGGTTCACTTTTCCGAGGGACCATTACAATTATTCATTTCAAACATATTAGTTCCACATGCATTCTTAATTAGAGAGCTCAAAAGGACTAGATAGAGCAGAAACAACAAAATATAATCAATTGGACTCCAAGCAAAAGATCAACTATTCATTGTTGTGAGTCCTAGCATAACTAATAGCATGGCGTGATTGAAGATAATGCAAACCCCACTTAATTTTTCAAAAGAGTCAAACACCATCATAGCGTCATCAATTGACTTCATAATGCAAACAACACGTTGGGGTGAAATCGCTGGCCGCGAGTCGAGGAACCTTAAATTCGTCTTAGCGATTTGTCGGCATTGTATGTTACACGTCAAGATGCTAGGGAATCGATGGATTGACTTCATCAATTGCTCAGTAAATGTCGGGCACCCATAGGCGAGGTGCTAACGTGGCACTGGTGTAAATCTAACCCCGCAACCTATAAACAAAGTAGGATGTTACATATAGGCCGGGCCCATCTCCTATATCACCTCTTCTTAATTCCAAAGTTTTACTCTCGTGAATCTCAGTAAACACAAATTCTCTATTATTGAAAAGAATCACAGTATAAATAGTCCCCCATTCCATTCTAACAACTATATGAGCTATATACACTAAATAGCCAGGCAATATTGATAAATAAGCAAATCCATACTTCCATTGGGTTTAAGTCTCCGTTTCCCAAATTCCTTAAGTTTCCAGTCATCTCACGTTTTCTCAGTGTTCCTAGACCTATCACTAATCATTTGATGTCAATTTAGGTCTAGTATACTCTAATTAGAACCCTTGACCCAAAGCTCTCAATAAACCACCCAAATCCAATTAGTTTTATACTGATTTGAGTGTGGATAGCGCGCTATGTCTCGGAGCTAGCATGATATTCGCATTACTAAATTTCATACACACTTCTGGGGTCTAATAGCACGCTACTTGACATGGATAGTGCACTATTCGTATGTCATTCATCTTCCCCAGTACGCGTAGCGCGCTATGGCCAATACCTAACGCGTTATGCGCACCAGACTTGCAACACCAACACATTACGATTGATCCCAGCTTGACCCAATCTCATCCAAACTCAACAATTACACTTCTAAATGATCTGCGAGGACCTTTAATGAGGTTATAAACTAAATTAAATCAACAAGAACCTCGATTTACAGAGATTTAATCATAACGAGATAATTGAATATCAACAAACTCAAAAATCAGACTTACCAAAGTGATGATCACTAGCTTCTAATATGTTTAAGCTCCTCAACTTGATTGAATTCGGCTCTTGGATCGACCTTCTTTCATTCGAAATCGAACCAACCTCCCGAACCCTCTTTAATTAACGATTGAATTGGATAATAATGAATTTTTATTTTTATATGTGGATTTTTCTCTAGATACGTGCACACTATCTCGAAACCGATCATGTAGTTGATGGGTTAAAATGACACAGCTTAAAGTGACAAAAAATTTGACAAATCAAGCACTTAAGCTTCGTTTGAGATGATTTGATAATCCATATATTTATAATATTCTTTTATTTTCCAATGTATATTTATATATTTAAAAACATACAAATATATATAGCGCGCATTATTCACCAATAAACTCACCGAACATGTCTAAAAGTGTCCGTGAGTATGCAGACTTTTTCCACGACTCCCACATCACACTTTGTGTCTCGCTAAACCTTAGTTTATTTGGTACTTTCCATTTTATAGGCTTGTGTATAATATCCTTATTATACAACAATCTATATATAAATTGAATTAAAAATACAAATAAACATCATATATCATGCAATTGCATGCACATGCTAATCGAGGACACTGAACTTAACCACGAGCCTAACCTAGGTAAAATAAGATTTGGATTAATACTAATCACTAGCTTAAGGTAATGGGTCGTTATACTTATTACATGATACATGTATATTGACACTAACTACAACTTCTATCCCCATTATTTCAATACATGGTATCCTTTCGTCATGATTTCACCCCATAGGTTTATTAATCAATACAAAATTAATTTACCTTACTTATTTGCATATTAGACTTGTGTTATGAAAATAATTTTAATGAACCAAAACAAACAAACTAATTTGTAAACCTCTATAATTTAATATATTTCAACAAAATAATAATTTAAACATCGAAATTGACTAAGTCCGATTATTAGATGGTTAGTTCGTGAGCCATCATGGACTAATGTGTAGGTGACGTGACATGACTTGGTAATGTGTCCGACAACGTGGCGGTACCAGATTTACCTAAAAAATTTGGTCTGTCACACTTCTATTTTTGCTTTTATATAGAAATATGTTAGGTTCATGTGCAACTCTCCTTATATGCCTTTACCAATATTGTTGATTCAGCCCAACTCAATGTCCAGCTTTAAATTGTATCAAATGCTTCTCTCTAATGTCAGGTCCTGAAATCGATTTGTAAACATTTTACCCATGCATTTCTTGTTTCTGAATCTATGAAGTAAAATAAATAATAAAGTACCTACTAGACAAAACTTACACTTCAAATTATGTAGATTTTCAACAATATACAATTACATTCAACACAATTATTAGATATGACATACACTGGAACACCGATTTTACCATTTAGAGTTATAGGTGTATTTGACTTCATAAGTTTGAAAAATTGAAGATTTCTCCACTATAATCGAGTATAGCAAAACATATGTATTGAGGACTGGAAAATAGATATAGCATATTATTACTTGCATGATATACAAGTTAAAAGTTATAAAACGAAAGTATATTTATAAAATATGTTAATATCTCTATTTAAATGAATATATTTTCTCAAGTTAAGGATAACTGTCTCTATTCAAGTAATGAAAAAGATCTAATGAACAATAAGTGATTTAGGTGTAAAATCTTAGTAAATGGAATGAAACCTCAGTAATGTGAAAATGTGGAAACCATAGTAGTGATCAAGACAATTTGAAAGAGATTAGTGACTAAGTGAAAAGAATTAGGTTCTTAAGGAACTCATGAATATAGAGTTATTTGACGAGGTTAGAAAAGTAGTTAATTTTCAACTAGTAAAATGGAAAGTTAAGTGAATTAATTGACAAATCATAATTGATAATTACTTTGAAGCTCATACATCGAAATGACATTGTGAGTAAAAATTTAGAGAATTAGTGAGAGTTTCTTGGTGTGTCAGGTTGCATTTTCTGATCAAATTGAAATTCGAGATCTCTTGTCATAAAATGGAAAATGTAATTCCAGATCTATACTCAAGGTATGTCTTATACAATTCCACGATACTATTAAGAAATGTCAGAATGGTGATGGATCAAATAGACCTACAACTATACTTTACTCTCTAATGTTGTGCTAAAATATTATTTTCATTAATTTATATAGTTAGAATAATGATAATCTAAGAGTTGATTTTTCTACAATTCTAATGAAAAATGATTAGTGATGAGGAAGTAAACTAGGATGTATATACTAGAGTTTGGTAAATATGAAAAAGTTCTCGATGGTTTATGGAATTGTTATCAATTAAGAATTAAAGTGATTTTATTGAAAAACAAGGTAGGCATGATCTTGCTAAATTTTGATGTTTGAATGAGATTGAATTCATGAAATATGATGCAATATAACGGTATTGAATATTCAATAAAATTTATTAGTTAAATCATCAGAAATTCATTAAATACTAGGATTGGCAAAGTAACGATGATAACTTTTCATTCAACCTAGAAATTAGAAAAGTAAAGTTAAAATGTTTATGATCTCTACCACGAGTTGTTGATTACAACAAAAGTGATTAAGTACAATTAATGATTAGACCTTGGAAATGTTTTTTATACATTTTGATTAAAAAATTTAATGACTCATTACGTTAAGTACATGATTAACGTTAATCTGAACTCTACTGAACTAAAGTTAGGCTTATTGTTAAGTCTGGCTTGTCTTAATTAGTGTGTGCGTGGACTTGCATGTCGTTCGGTGTTTCTATGGACTACATTATTAATTATGAAAAGTAATTGGATTAATTGACAAATTTTGGGATGCCTAATACTGTGTGTGGGCCAAAGGTAATGCACATGGGTCATGAGGTAGCGTTCTTGCCCAAGAGTACTTATTGACTAAATGATAAACCTGTGAATAAAGGCACATATATATTTATATATATTGTACGTATAAACAAATATATATTAAAAATAATTAAAAAAATTTGGGCGCTTAGTGAAACGTACTGTCGAGAGTAACATGCGCGGTATTTACAATAGTGGGCATGCCCGAGGGTGGTTGTTGGTGCATATGGTGAATTTATAGGCGTGGAAATACACGGTTATATATATATATATCATTTAAATATATAAACTTGTAAAAAGTGAATCCTAAAGTTTAAATTAAAATAAATTATACATTTGATTCAACTTCTACTATATCATCTTCAAACTTTTCTGCTACCCAAGCCTCTGGTTCACCACCACAAACCACTTGTGATGGCACGGCTTACCAAGTTAATACGGTTACTCCTACAACAGATATACTGATACTGTCAGCTTTACAGATTTTGCTGAATATCATATTAATGTTGTAACCATTGAAGAACAACCAGACGTTGAATTTGTCATGGATTATGAATTGCTTAAACAACAATTCTTAACCCATCCACTAAAACCATCCTTTTGCAAGTTAGTTCCTTTCAAACATCAAGCCATTTTTCGAGAAAAATATTTTGATTATATACAAATGCATAAGCAAAACATTTCTTTCTTTGACTGGTTAGCTATCCAAAGTCCTAAAACTTGTGCCCAAATTAATGTTATTTGGGAAACCACTACTGGTCAAAAATTTGATCAAAATAATCCACCCTTAGCACCATTACTTACCAGTCATAAAGATATTAAAGCTTCTCCTTTGAAATCAACAGCTGATATCGAAGGACCAATTACAAAAAGAGATATTATTAATATAATTGAACAAAACAATTATACAAATTTATATCTATCATCAATTAAAACTTCTCCAACTACATCAGTTCCTACTGGAACAACGCTACCGAAAAAACCTACAAAGGTTACTAAACCCTTCTTTCCACCATCGGCCTCTCCATCCATGCCTTCCTATAAAACTCCATTATCATCTGAATTCTTTGATGTTCTTACTACCAAACTCAGCCAATTAAAAATATCTTCTTCTGCTTCTACATCTACCCCGCCAATTCCTCCTCCTCTTCACTCGACAACATCTCCTTCAAAGTCAAAAGATAAAGGCCCTGCCATTTTAACTATCGCTCCTATTGACGATAGCTCTTCTTCTTCTTCACAACATAAGAAAGAATCCTCCAAAGTTGATGTTTCTTCAGATGAGTCATCTAATCCAAATGATTCTGAAGAGCTTCAATCTCTTCCCGAAATTGATAGGGTTATTCGAAGAAAAACCCGACGATTCAGCCAAGGATTCAAAAATAAAAATCGTTATCCATTAACTAAACAATTTTACTCCCGTCCATCTCCATCAGATCTTATTCTCGAAGAAAAGACCAAACGCAATCAAAAATATGATGGTAACGCCATCTATGATTGGTGTATTGATGGTCTCTCAGAATATCAAATTATTGAAGTTGTCCTCAAGATGCATATATATGCAAAAGCCAGTATCCTCCAAAATCATACTGAACCTGACACAGCAAAAGCTATAACTTGTGGCTTTACTGGTCAATTGTATGGTTGGTGGCATTATGTTATGGATGAAGATGAACGCGAAGCGATCATCAATCATCTCAAAACTGATGCTTTAAACAATCCTATTATGGGAACCAATGGTGAATGGGTTTATGATTCTGTGAATCAGCTCATGGCTGGAATAATTTGGCAATTTGTTGGTCATCTTAAAGCTATTAATGCTAAAATAAGAGATCAAACTCCATAATCTTCGTTGTCGTACCCTGAACGACTATCGCTGGTATAAAGATACATTTTTCACAAAATTGTATGCTTTAACCAAAAAACATGATGAAACCTTCTGGAAAGAACGATTTATTGCTGGATTACCACCATATTTTGCCTCCAAAATCAAAGATTTCATCAAAGAGCATTATGATAATACTCTTGCTGAACTCTCATACGGCGATATTACCCAATCTGTGCAAACTTGCGCACTTGCCATCTGTAATGATATGAAACTCAATCGCCAAATACAAAAAGAAAAATCTACCTTGCGTCATGATTTAGGTAATTTTTGTTTTGACTTCGGCCAAGATCTTGATGTATCCAAATATACCACTCCTAAAACCAGGAGTAAACATCCAAAGAAATCACCATATTTATATAAACCACCTTACGCCAAACCTACTTCCAAACATACTCGCTATTCACATCGAAAATTCCCCTCTTATGCAGTTAGACACAAATCCACTGATCCTCATACAAAATCTAATGTTTGTTACAAATGTGGCAGACTTGGCCATTATGCTAACAAATGTAGAGCTGCTCCAATGAAGATAGAGCATGTTGCATTTTCTGATTCTTCTGAAAATGAAAAATGTCACTGTGCCTCTAATCTTCCCCATACTTCATCTTCTTCGGATCCAGAGATTAATGTTCTCACCGCCTATGAAGATCTTCTTCTTGCCATTGGAGATCAAATAGCTGATCCTAATTTAAAACTCCAATATTATACCAAAGTTATTTCCAAAGAAGCTTCCCCTTCTTCCTCTTCTCCTACTCAGCAAAAGCGCCAAAAACAATTTAAAGAACAATTATCCATAGACGATTCTCATCTTAATTTCAATAGTCTTATGGAAATTGTCAATAAGAAAAATTCAAATAAACAACCTACCATTCAATCTCTTCAAATAGAGATTAACCAGTTAAAACATGAGATTAAGCAATTAACTTCTCGTGTTAATGCTTTTGACAATTTTAGTGATTCTGATGTCGAAGCTCATTATGCTTTTGACCCAAATAACATTTTCATTGAATCACTCTCTAAACCTAATTCCTCGTTCCAACGTTGGTATACTCCCATTACTTTTACCGTAAAGGGATTTACTGTAAAATGTAACGCTTTGATCGATTCAGGCGCTGACCTTAATTGTATCCGTGAAGGATTTCTTCCACTCCGTTATTGTACACTTAGCACAGAATTCCATAGTATTTCAGTTGCCAATGGACAAAATACCAGAGTTAAATATGAAGTCTCCGTGGCTCATATTTGTCATCAAGGGATTTGTATCCCCTTAACCTTCCTTGTTATTCCTGGTCTTAAACAAGATATGTTACTAGGAACTCCATTCTTAAGAGAAATTCAACCTTTCTCTGTCACCAAAAATGGTATCTCTACTACCCTTCAAGGTAAATCTCTCCATTTTTCATTCATACAGCCAGCGGCCAATTCTGAAATTGACCTTATCATTCATCAAATTGAGTACAAACATACTCATATTGGTTTTCTTAAAAATGAAATTTTGCCATTAAAAACAGACCAGATTATTCAATCTCCTATTTTTAAAAGCAAACTTCAAACTTTCCAAACTAATCTGCAACAGCAATGTTGTTCAGACATTCCTAATGCTTTCTGGTCTAGGAAACAACATATTGTGCGACTTCCTTATATTCCAGAATTCAAAGAATCAAAAATTCCTACCAAGGCCAATCCATCACAAATGAATTCTCGACTCCGAGAAATTTGCCAACAAGAAATTACTGATTTACTTAAGAAAAAGCTAATTACTCTTTCAAAATCTCCATGGAGTTGTACAGCTTTTTATGTTGAAAATGCTCCTGAACTTGAAAGGGGTGTTCCTCGATTAGTTATTAATTATAAACCATTGAATAAAGTTCTGCAAACCATTCGTTATCCTTTGCCCAATAAATCCGATTTGTTAAAAGCCACTACTTCTGCAGTAGTCTTTTCCAAATTTGATTTAAAATCTGGATTTTGGCAAATTCAGATCCATCCTTCTGACCGCTATAAAACGGCATTTAATACTCCATTTGGTCAGTATCAATGGAATGTTATGTCATTTGGTCTCAAAAATGCACCATCAGAATTCCAAAAAATTATGAATGATATTTTTAACCCATACACTGCATTTATTCTTGTTTACATTGATGATCTATTAGTGTTTTCCAACTCTATTGATCAACATTGGAAACATTTGTGCATATTCCAATCTTTAATTCGCAAACATGGCCTTGTCCTCTCTCAAAAGAAAATGCATCTTTTTCAAACTGAGGTAACATTCCTTGGTTTTAAATTAAGTAATAACACCCTTACTCCTGTTAATCGTGTTATTGCTTTTGCTAATAAATTTCCCGACCAACTAACTGATAGAAACCAGTTACAGAGATTTTTAGGTTGTCTTAACTATCTCTCGGATTTTTACAAAAAGGTTGCAACCGATAGACAGTGTCTACAAGAATTATTATCTTCCAAAAAACCTTTCCATTGGACATCTGTACATACAGATGCCATTAAACTCATAAAACAAAAGGTTCACTCACTACCATGCCTCTATTTAGCTATTCCCCATTATTTTAAAATTGTCCAAACTGATGCCTCAGACATCGGTTATGGTGGAATACTTTTGCAGCAACCCCCATCTGATCCAGAGCAACTCGTTTGCTTTACTTCCAAAACCTGGAAGGATGCTCAAATTAAATACTCAAATGGATTATAATCAATCTATTTTAGGTTATAGATCAATAGGGTAAAAGTTTTAGAAACCAGAGGAACTAATGAGATCAGCGGATTAGTGATGAACTAATGAGCATACATCAAAACTACACAGAGAATTTAAATCTCAGTAAGATATAAATGTCCTCCTCTACGTAGGTTCAACTTAAACAATCAATTAATCAAATTGATAATGTGTACAACCACTAAAATGATCTCTCATTCTAAAAAAACTCAAGTAATGAACGATTATCCGCACAATATCGATGACAAACATTTATAGACTCAGTCTATCTAATTTATCTAGGAATTTAGTCATAAATTCATTTTAACTCGAAAAAAATTCTTGGTCTCCAATTGTATGTCCTATTGGAATCATTCGATATTCAACAACTAAGTCTTTTATTCCTTAGAGAATCTTGACTCGTCGTTTTCATAAAGTTCTTTAGTCCTTTATGCACTTTTCTCTTAGATTTTGTATTTGTATTCTATCCCGTACTTCTCAGCTTGATGTGTCAAACGTTTTCACTATTATAGACTAATAATGAGAGTTACCATATTTCAGCATCCAACTTGTATTCGATTTTTACTTCGACTTCAGGTATTTTTTCATCTTCGACCTTTACTTTGATACTATAATCCTCTCCTTAATTTACATCGTAGTCTTTTTCTTAGTTGTATTTGAATTCTCAAACCATTTTGCCTGGTCAAGTTTCCGATCTTGATTTCACCATGTACCTATCTTAACATCATTTTTGACTATATACTACCAATAAAGATAGGCCGACTAAATTACATTAAACTAGGGTCTAACAACAACCCCATTTAGCAAATATTGGTAAAAATAGTTACTTAACAAGACATAATGTTATTGATGGATAAATGTAACAACACATAAAACTCATAACTTCAAAAATGTATAGTCACTACTAATAAGTACAATCATGAAATGCAGTGAATAGGTTCATACACTCACAATACCGATAAACTTAACTTAACCTCTTTTGATATTGTTCAGTCCCCTTTTTTTACTAAACAAAGGCAATGAGATTACAACAATTTTCTAACCAGCCATCTCAATTGGCAAAGTTCGCCATTAGCATCTTCCAGCTTTTCATGTAGTGGTCGCATTTATGCTACTATATCTTCCATATAAATAATAAGGTTAGCAATATGATATAAGAAGTAGTTAAATAGTGGCGGGTGTGGTCTCATCACCATTAGAGAACCTATAGCTTAGTGGTTCATCATGAGCTCAATTAAAGTCATCTTCAGCAACCTATGTTTGTGTTGTAGCAGCAGCAATAACTAGAGTAGAAAATGCAAGTTAAACAGTACCATTAACCGTTGTTTATGGCTCAATTGAACTGGAAGGAATAGCTTGAATATCTTCAATATCCTTTTGCTCAAGGTGAATGGGACGATGGGTTGACATACATGGCTCAGATTGCAAATCTTCATTCATTAGAGCCTCAAAAGTATGTCCTGTGGTTGTAGTTCACCCTTAAGGTTAACAATAGTAATGTTCTCAAGAGAAGGAATCTTTGATGTTTTAGGAGACTCTTCCAGTTAATTAACATTGTAACTATGAATGTCACATGTTGTTTCGGTATCTTAACTATCAGTTTCGTAATTCATCATAACGGACTAAAGTGTAGTCATCCTTGCAGTAAAAACACTTGTAACGACACTTAAATTAATATGTAACTCAGTAAAATTATCTTGATTTACTCCATTCTCACGAAAATCAACAAACAAAATGACTTCCTCTAGTTTATTAGGAATTACAACAGATGAACTTATATCAAGTCGTAATTGTATTTATCTTGCAGCAACAGGAAGAAAATCTTCCCCTCTTACAATTTCTTCTCCTAAAGATTACACTTTAATAGGACTTGTGTCCATATTTCACTAAACTATAGCAATCCGTCATTTCAAGATCATTTTGGACATTTAGATAGGCTTCGTAACTGGTCTGAACAGGAGTATTGGTAGTTGGCTTGACAGTAGTAGGAGTTGGAGTAGTTGATGCCTTCTTGTGTTGATATGAGAATATGTTGATGCCTTCTTGTGTTGATATGAGAATTTAATGTCAACAACTCGATAGTTAAACATCATCAAGTGAGAAGGTCGAACCTCCTTTACCACATTTTCCAACTTGTCATTTTGGTGATCAATGAAGGAGTATATTCCAAACAGTGAAGTTATGAAGCATGGTTGAGACAAGTTGCTATGTTTCTTCCCCAAGCGAACCATGGAGTGATCAATCTCCATGTAAACATTGAACTTTTTCCCCAGAGAAAAAGCATACAACAATAGTACCTTTTCATTGAATACATGTGTTTGATGAGAATTGACTACCACTCTCGTCATCAAGACTTCCACTGCATATAAGCCTTACAAGTTAGTTTGTGGCAGGAAGCCCTAAGGCATTATTAGAGTGCCATGTTTTAAGAACCCCTCCAGTATGCATAGGGACTGCAACATCAAGATTTAGCAATAACTTAAAGCGAGAAAGTTGAAATTCACATCTAGAAATAAGTGTAAATTGGAAAGACTAATTTGTGTGCACAAGATTATCACCCATAATCCATCAAAGATAAGTACAATTTTGATTCAGAAATCCCTTAAATACCTCAAAATATAATCCATTATGTCTAATGAAACTGTAATTACTCCTACTCACTAGGTGTAACGGGTAGTTTTTTATAGCCAACTTATTTGGAGCGGCACATGTTGCAGTGAAAATTCAAGTGGTAGTTTCTTAGTCAAACACGAAAGTAGCTCACAATAAAATATCAAACACATATGTGTACGCGTTAACGTACATAACTGCCAGGTCATAGTAGGAACCCATGTTAGTGAGAGCAAACGCTAATCTAATGGTGCAGTTGCTCAAAAGTTTGTATGTTAAGAGCCTTTATAAAAATATCGGCTAACTATCGTTATGTTGGAACCTACCGAATACTGATCAAAGCTCTTTCCACTAAATCCCTAATATAGTGATGACGAATATCAATGTGCTTTACCCTAGAGTGTTGAACTGGTTCTTTGAAATATCAATGGCACTTTCATTATCACTGCAGACTGTCCATAAAGATAGTGCAATACCATAATCTGTGAGCATTTGCTGCATGCATATCAATTGCGTACAACAACTGCTTACAGTAATGGATTTGACTTTAGTAGCAGATAGCAAAATACAATTATGTTTCTTGCTAGACCAAACAACAAGATTAGAATCCATGTACTAGCATCAACAAGTAGTACTCTTTCGATCATCGACCATTCAATATTACTATACCCGATTAAGTCGCTTGCATAGGCCTCAGTAAATAGAGTGCCAAAGTCAATTTTTGCGTGCTTATACCGTAGAATCCTTATTGTAGCAACCAAATAAGATTAATTTTGACATGCTTGATATCGAGCACATATAGCAACATGGAAAACTATATTTGGTTTGCTTGCAGTAAGATATAAAAGGCTCGTAATCATGCCTTTGTATAATATATAATTAACATCAATACCCTTGTAATCCTTATGAATATTTCCATCTGAACTCGTAGGAGTCCCAACAGACTTAGTAGTGCCCAAATCAAAGCGCTTAACATGAGATTTAGCATATTTTTTCTAAGATATGAATATAATGTCATAAGACTGTGAAATTTGTAGACCCAAGAAGCAAGTAAGATCACCAACCATGGTCATCTCAATTTTTTTCTTCATTAAATAAACAAATTACGAAGCAAGCTTTGAAGAGTTTGCTCTAAATATGATATCCTCGATATAGATATGTGCTATAAAAACTATTATGCTTTCTAAGAAACAAATTCTTATCATTCCACCCTCTAGTATAACCCTTCTTTAGCAAATTGGTAGTCAACCTTTTATATAAAGCTCATGGTGCTTCTTACATACCATAAGTGCCTTTTTCATATGATAAACATCATTAAGTTTATCATGAACCTCAAATTCTTTATATTGTGCAATATAAACTTTTACTTGCAAATACCCATTTAGGAAAGTACTTTTCAAATCCATTTGGTGTAACTTGAAACCTCAATTACAAGTAATAGCTAATAGTAGATGAAGAGATTCCAATCATGCAACATGAGTAAACATCTCATTAAAAATAAAAACTTTCAAATTTTGTGTAGCCTTGTGCAACTGATTTGGCTTTGTTGTGAATAATAATACCATTCTCATGTGTCATACGGCTGAAAATCCACTTATTACCAATCATCGTAACACAAGTGGGTCATGAAAAAAACTCCCACACATCATGTCAGACAAACTCGTGAGTTCCTCTTATATAACATTCACCTAATATTCATCCATATGAGCCTCCTTGAAATTCTTAGGCTCAATCTGATATGTAAAACACTCAAAGTGTGCCATGTTCTTATAGTCAACTGGAAGAATCAATCTAGTTTGCATAAGATAATTCACTGAGCCTATAATTTGCTTAATTGGATAATCTTTCTGCATTCTCGGCTGTGTTGGAGCAAATGTAGAAGTAGAACTAGGTTCTATAGTAGATAATTTTTTATCATCATCATTTGATGTAGTTGTAGATGAATCAGATAATCTTGAAGTAGGCTGCGTAGTAAGTGCTGAGGTCATAGGTATTGATAGCTCCTCTTCATTTTCCTTTTGAGAGGACAATTGTTCCGTTCTTGCACATTCATTAACCATTTTCTTAATAGATTTCATCACAAACATAATTTGCTTATTATAGATTCTATAAGCTTTAGTATGCTGAGAATATGCAATAAAAACTCCAACATCACTTTTCGAATCAAACTTTCTCATATGATCTTTATCATTCAGAATGAAGCAAGTACTACCGAAAACATGAAGATGATATGAAGAAGGCTTTTTACCTTTCGAGACTTCATTTGAAGTCTTTGTAGTGAATGGCTTGAAATAAACCTGTTGATAATGTAGGTAGCAGTGTTATTTGCTTCCCACCAAAGATTTATAAGCATATTCTTCTCGACTAGCATGACTTTAGTCATCTCCGAAATTTTGCAATTCTTTTTTTAACAATACCATTCTACTATGGCGTCTTAGGAGCAGCAAATTCATACTTAATTTTTAATTTAGCATAATAATCAACAAATTATCGATTCTCGAACTCTCATCCATGATTACTTCAAATTCGATCAATGGATACGTCCTCATTCTTTTTCTCATTTAGAAGTTGAAAAGATAACTTCTTAAATTCATTGAACGTTTGTGCTTTATCATGAATTAAATGAATCCATGTAAACCTTAAGTAGTCATCAACAATAACAAAAATATACTTCTTTTTTCTAAGAATTCCAACTTGCATTGGGCCAAAAAAGTCCAAACCAACACACATGAAGTCATTATGTCACTTAGGCCACGGTGAAAAGAAGAATGTTGTTTACTTCTTGGACATGGTTCAAAAAATGAATTAGACTTAGAGGTTAAGTTAAGAATACCTTTATAGCATCATGAGAGATTAACTTCTAAAGTTGCTTGAAATTTAGTTGACCTAGTCTTCTATGCCAAAGCTCTATATTTGACAAGGAAATAGAGTTGCACTTAACTTAAAGCTTATGAGGCGATACGGAATGTTGAAGCAGCATATAAGAGTTGTCTGATGTCCAAATTCCATACATGATACGTTGTCTTTCGTAATTGATTATTTCACAATGATCTTTAGCGAAATTGAAAAACAAGTCCTAATCACACAGTTTACTGATGCTCATCAGATAAGTTCAACCAATTAACATGAATAACTGCTTTGAGGTTAGGAAAACCCGTAACATTTAGTTTTCATTTCCCAACAACATTGCCTTTTCGTCTGTCACTAAACGGAAGAGCACCTTCTTTAAAAGATTCATAGTTCTTAAGAATGCGTTTGTTACCTTTCACATGTCTGGAACAACTACTATCCAAATATTGTTGGGGCATGTGCCCTAGGTCAATCCATTAACTGTCTTTATGAATAATTTTAGTTAATAAAATAGAGGATTTCATTTGTTGTTTATTAAAATTAATTTGCATGTTTACATTATAATAAGATCCATGGGTATTTACAGAAATATCCTAAATGTCCCTAGTCGATCATTATACTGGGAACTATAATGAATTAAGACTAGTGTGAGTCTTGATTGATGATCATATGATGATTATATGTATAGCTATACGAATCAAGATCACGAGTACTTGTTAGGGAACAAAGTACTGGACCGACTCGCTATGAGAACATCACATGGATTAAGTCATAGTTGTTTCTCATGATAGGTATATTTTTCGGTCCTCTGACTTGAGATTACCAGAGACTTCAACATTAGGAACATAGTGATTTGACACTAACAAACGTTGTCTTTAACCAGACGATTATAAAGGTTGTGATTGGTTACTGTGTGAGCAATGTGATGAAGTTGTGTAATCGAGATAGAATTTGTCCCTCTCATATAAAGAGAGATCTAGTGGATCTCTAGATATGTTAGACTGTTAAAAGGCCTAGTCTAAGTGAATTGATATTGATCAATGTCATTTGGATGTTTTCAGTCTACCTAGAGATCGAGACTAGTACGATTGAACAAGTTGGATGACAATTCCATGCCTTATGTTTGATCGAAAGGATATTGTGTGACAAACGGATGTTATATACACTATTGATTAGGTTGTATCGATTTGATATTCGTACAAGTTGGGTAGTCATAATGTCTTTCTATAGGCCGCTTATGACTTGTATACCAAAATGTGTTTTGGTACACTGCCAATGTTGTATGAGGCTATTGGGTCGCACACTAAGAATGGTTTTGCGAGATTTTAAGATGGTTCAGAAAAATGATTTTTATATGATAAAATTCATGACAGAAACGTTCTTGTGGTGTATTACACTTATAATTCTTTAAGTAGGGGTATATGTGTAATTTACTTAACCTTCTATATACGAGGGTTGTATAAATAGACGCTTTAAGTTAGAATACAGGTACGAAAGATTAAACGGCCGAAACTCTATTTTCGTTTTAGAAACGACTTAGGGTTTTTGGTATGCTCTGGATCATTTTGGAGAGAAACAAAAAGATTTGGTATCCTCTCGAAGCTAGCACTTTGAATCTCGGCCGCCGTTCGTGTGTGGACTACTGGTAGAGGGCGTTCATCGTTGGCAACGCCTTAGAGATCGATCAACCTTCATAAATGTATATATTGCGACTGAGGCATTATTAAGTTTTTCATGGTTTAAACGTTTTTAATGGAATTAGATTCGGATCCAGTTGGGGTTTTTGTCAAAATTGTTTTGTAATCTCTGTTGCACATGAACCCCAAAACCCAACAGTGGTATCAGATCTTTCAAGTTCGATTCCATTAAATTCATTGCATATTTTCTTCTAATATATACATGATATATGATTGAAATCATGTTAATAGTTGATGTATATGTGATATACATAAGTTTTCTGTGAGATTTATTATCATGTTTTGTGTATATGATAAATATATTCATGATTTAATTGAAATTAGTTTCGTACATGCTAGTAACCATGTTAGGTTAATTCGAATAATTTTAATGAATTGAGTTTCATGTTCTGTGATCCATGACACCATTAGGTTCGATTGGGATAGTAGTTCATGATTCAATTACGTGTTTGTGATTATTTGGATGAGGACCGAAATTGCAAATAATTATTTTTTGAAATTATTTATTTATCTTGTTATATCTGTTCAGTTATAAGGTTCTATTTGATAAAGGTAGATAACAAATTAGATTAAGAGATATAAGCAAAATCGGTTTTGTTATCCCTATTGGATAGGAGATAAATATGGAGAAGTTTGTTATTGGTGATATGCTAGGATTCAAATATCTTAAGTCCTAATTGGATTAGGATAGGATGATTAGATAGATGTGGGCCCGGGTTAATTAAAATTGTTTTAATTGACTTAATTTTGGATAAATTAAGGGATAAATTTAGGATAATAAAATCAGCGAAAAATAAAATTTTCTATAGCGAAATTTAATTTTCGGAATTGAAATTCGTCTTCTAATCCTAGTGCACGGAAATTCTTTTATTAGTGAATAGTATAAAAATCTCCAAATGGTTTAGTGATTTAACAAATCAATAAAATATATGATATTTCACTATTTATATAAAATCACTAAAACTGAATAAAATCCCTCTATTAAATTTTAAGTCTCACGCCATCCATTTTAAACACTTGTCAAGGCCTCGATCACACTAATACACTTTCAACCATAGCTGGATGTATTGTGTTATCTTGGTGAGACAAGTTGGATAAGAGTTACCTAAATGTTTAAAATGGTTCGACTTAATAAAGCTATAAAAATAGTTTTGAGCTTTAGGCACATGATGAGATAAGAACATGATAAGATATAAGATGTCCCGTATCTCATAAAAGTATCTAAATATTACATAAGATGTAATTGGTAACTATTACCTACCTAAATGATCTAGTTCTGTGTTTCATGCCATAGCTGTCTTAAAATTAGGTGAAATATGGATTTTAGTTCCCTAAATAAAATAGTGTGTTTTAGGAGGATTGTTAATTTAGTGGGAGTCTATTCCTCTATACTAAAATAAACTTTGCATAATTTATATTGTAGATCAATGGCCTCTTCAAGTAACAATAATCCCCTATCACTGCGATCCATCCTTGAGAAGGATAAGCTATCTGGGACTAACTTTCTTGACTAGTTCAGAAACTTGAGAATTGTTCTTAAGCATGAACGCAAGTTGTATGTCCTGGATGCTCCAATTCCTGAGGACACCAGCCAATGCTACGAAAGCTGTGAAGGATGTGCATAATAAGCATGTTAATGATTCTACTGATGTTGGATGTATTATGCTAGCAACTATGGTTCCTGAACTTCAGAAGGACATGGAACTAATGGAAGCCTACGACATGGCTATAACACTGAAGGAAATGTTCCAACAGCAAGCTTGGCAAGAAAGTTTCGAGATAGTCAAAAACCTACATTCTTGCAAGATGACTGAGGGTGCGTCAGTTAGTCCTCATGTTCTGAAGATGAAGAGCTAAGTTGATCAGCTTGATAGACTCGAATTTCCCATAAGCCAAGAGTTGGAGAAAAAGGGTAGTGTGACTACCACTATGGATTTTATCCTGAATTCATTACTAGAAAGTTACTCACAATTTGTGATGAATTACAATATGAATAATATGGAGAAATCAATTTTAGAGTTGCATTTGATGGTCAAAACTGCTGAACAAAATATCAAGAAACCCTCTAGTAATGTGTCGATGGTCCGAAAGGAAAAGGGAATGAAGAAGAAAGGCAAAGGCAAGGCTAAAGTTGTCAAGGATGCTGCTGTACCTGTCGCAAAGCCTGTGGAACAAGTCAAGCCCCAGCCTGTTCCTGCTTCAAAACACCCAAAAGAAATGGAAGGAAATTGTCATTTGTGTCATGCACCTGGACATTGGTTTAGAATTTGCAAACTCTATATGGAAGATCTAAAGAAGAAAAAGGGTAGTGCGACTACCACTACAGGTATTTATGTTATTGAAATTAATTTATCTACTTGTGATTCCTGGGTATTAGATACCGGATGTGGATCTCACATTTGTATAAATGTGCAGGGACTCACCAGAAGTAAAAATTTGAAGAAAGGAGAAGTCATCCTCCGCGTAGGGAATGGAGCAAGAGTTGCTGCCCTGGCTATTGGATCATATGACTTAGTCTTACCTAGTGGACTTATTTTAACTTTAAATAATTGTTATTTTGTGCCTGCCTTGAGCAGAAACATCATTTATGTTTCATGCTTGGATATGGATGGTTTTGATTTTATTATTGCGAATAATAGATGTTCCATTTCTCGTGAAGGAATATTTTATGCAAATGCTTATTTGTGTGATGGTCTATATATTCTAAGCATGAAAAGGTCCACTAATACTCCAGTTTTTAACATAAATACAAAGAGATTTAAGTCAAATGATTTGAATCAAACCTATCTTTGGCATTGTCGTCTCGGGCACATAAATGAGAAACGCATAACGAAGCTCCATAAAGATGGACTTCTAGATTCATTTGATTTAGAAACATTGAAACGTACGTATCTTGTTTACAAGGCAAGATGACTAAAAGTCCCTTTACTGGACACAGTGAAAGGGCAAGTGATTTATTGGGTCTAATACATACTGATGTATGCGGTCCTATAAACACAATGGCTAGAGGAGGTTATCGGTATTCATTACATTTACTTGATGATTTCAAAGAGATATGGTTATGTATATCTAATGAAACATAAAGTCAATCATTTGAGATGTTTCGAACGTTTCAAAATGAAGTGCAGAATCAACTTGGTAAAACTGTCAAAACACTTCGGTCAGATCGAGGTGGTGAATATTTGAGCCAAGAATTTGATGATCATCTTAGAAATTGTGGGATTGTCTCCCAAATTGACACCATCAGCAACTCCACAGTGGAATGAAGTTTCCGAAAGGAGAAATCAAACCTTATTAGATATGGTTCGATCTATGATGAGTCATGCAGATCTTCCATTATCCTTTTGGGGTTATGCATTACAAACTGCAGCTTTCAATCTAAATCGAGTTCCTTCTAAAGCGGTTGATAAAACACCATATGAGATATGGTACGGGAAGAGACCTAATTTGTCTTTCCTTAAGATTTAAAGATGTGAGGCTTACGTAAAACGACAAGTCTCAAAAAAATTAGCACCTAAATCTGACAAGTGTTTATTTGTGGGGTATCCTAAGAAAATAAAAGGATATTACTTTTATAATCCCGCCGAGAACAAAGCGTTTGTTGCTCGGTATGGTGCCTTTATGGAAAAACAATTTATTTCAAAAGACACTAGTGGGAGAGAAATAAATCTTGAAGAAGTTAAAGAATTACAGATAAACCCTAAACCGGTACTGGAAGTTCAACAACGTTATGAACTAGTTGAACGTCCGCAAGTGACACAAGGCCCACGTAAATCTGGTTGGGTAAGAAATGAGCCAGAGAGATTCGGATTTCTCATTACTGATAGTCGTGATGTGTTGCTTATGGATCAAAATGAGCCCACCACTTATCAGGAGGCTATGTCTAGACCAGACTCAGATAAATGACTAAGTGTCATGAACTCTGAGATGCAATCCATGTATGATAACCAAGTTTGGAACTTGGTTAATTTACCTGAAGGTGGTAAGAGCATTGGATGTAAATGGGTTTTCAAGAAGAAAACTGACATGGATGGCAATGTGCATACTTTTAAAGCAAGACTTGTAGCAAAATGTTTCAGCCAGACTCAAAGTGTATAACTCTTCAGTCCTTTATGCACCTTCATGTCAAATTTTGTATTTATGATCCATCTTAATGTTCTCTACTTGTGGAGTTGAACTTCTTCACTGCTGTAGACTAACACTGACAATTAGCTTGTTTCAATATTCAACTCGTATGCATTTCCTACTTCTACTTCAGAATTGTCCTCGTCTTCGACCTTGATTTTGATAGTACAATTTGCTTTGTGTTTTTCTCGAGTTGTGTCTACTCTCAAACAATCTCGTTTAGTCATGTTTCCCATCATGATTGCAACATGTACCTAACTTTTGCAACGTAATTACTATATTTATTTCATATAACATTATAGACTAGGATTGAGGCAATATACTATGTCTTAACTATACTTGTTTTTAAATGTGAAAATCCTCAGAAGTGTTGATAAGGCAGACTGAGACCGAGGGACGTTAAAGTTAGCCGGGAAATGGATTTTTCCCATGGTTATAATTAACGGAAAAAGTTAGCATAGAAATGGGTTTCTCCCTTTATCTTTATTAGGCCAAAGTTTTACCTTAGTCATTGACTTTCATTTAGGGTAGGTACCTTAGTTACACTTGAATACATTGATAGAATTACATTATAACCAACATGGGGGTTTTGTGGATCATATTCTTGGGTTAATATGAGAGTATGGCTCTCCAGTTATTAAGAGTAGATCGCATGATTACATTTGAATCCATTGGTAAAACCATATGTTGTTCAACATGTGGATTTAGCAGACATATTCTTATATAAGATGAATGTACAACTCAGAAATAAAATAAAAATATAAGTCACGATTATGGTTGCAATTGATATTCGAACTTGCATTCTATTATGTATTTTTATATTATTTTGAATGCCTAAATATATATGTTTTGGATTCATATGGCTATCCATTTATTCATTGATAGTAGTTGATAATTGATATGCTTATGAGTATTACTTATAAAGGAGTTGAAACGCTCGTTCCCCAATTTAAATTTCATGGTAAGGACTTGTGCTTTGAATCAGGAATGGAGAAGATTGGGAGGTTATAATATTCTCTACGGGGAATTGATTTCCCTATTATTTAATATATTGTATTGAATTACTATTTTGTAATAAGAAAGGTTGGGATATGATTTTACAACCGAGGTTGTTATTGATTTTGGACTCTGATTAGTATGGTTTAGTATATCATTCAAATAATTAAAAAAGTTTAAATTTCATTGTGTTTTCAATTATTTATTCGATATAGAATAGGTTGTAATGTGATTATTAGGTATAAAGGATGGGTACACTATTACTCTATTTGAGTCGGAGTGGTGTACCACGGATTAATTTGGATTTCAGGCCAAGTATCATCGTAATAGGGATTGGGGATGCTGCAGTTAGTATTAGATACTAACTTATAAAGCGAGCTTCCCTATTCTTGAATTCTCAAAGAATCAAGGAATAGCTCTGATACAATTTAGCATTGGAACTTGAATTCATTGCTTATAAACAAAATATAATTCTAGGTTTAATGACTTGGAGATTGGTTCTCAAGTTATTGATAACCTAGAAATCAATAAATGGTGAGGGTTCTTAAGTAACCTGAACTTAAGGGATATTACAACAAAGAAAGATAGTAGAAATGTTATAGGATGAAAAAGCATTAAAGATTAAGAGTTTATAGAAACACGATTCTGAATGATACATATAGCAAAGAAATGCATAAGAAATCTTACAATGACAAATGATAAACTCTTCTATGATGAATAGTCTCTAATGGTTTTTATTCACATGGATATTATTTGATTAAAGTAAGTAAAATCTATTGAACCTGGACTATGAGAAACATATTAAGACAATGGACAATAATAAGAAAGTGATTTCAATGAAACTCAAAGGTGGTAATTCACTTTGAGTAGAATATATGCAAATAATGAAACAAGATAAACAAGATTAGAAGTTGTTCAATGAGAAAATTATTGGGTGAGTAGTGATTAGAACCTGGTTGATTTTAGATAACAACTAATATTTTTTACTTCATAAGTTGTTAAAAGTATAAGATTCCAGATATGGTGCTAATAAATATTGGAATCATGAGAAGATACTTATCAGTATTGTTGTGGCGTAGCCGCACATACTGAATTTAATGCAAGAAAAAGGCTTATTAGTGTTGTGGTATAACTGCACTTTTTAATAGAATGATAAAACATAAGAGTAATGTTGTGGTGGATCTTTACGTAGGGAAAGGAAAGATGAGATTACCAGATGGATGTGTAGATCAATGATAGGATATAACATAATGATCTTACTGGATAAATTTTTTCTAAAAGCGAAGATTCACAAAGAAAGATTAGAGTTGAAGGATTATGGAAAATTCGTGATCTTACTTAACACTATCTTATTTATTGGACTTCTATCACTTTTGTTGTAGCTTCATATAAAAATTTAAAGTTACAAAGTTGTAAGAAGCTATATAGTTTGATAATAAATTGGGAAGAATGAGTTGTTAATGAATATGAGGAACTGAGAATCTAAAGAATATCTTATAATATTTAAAAAGAATAGATAAGTAGAATATCAAGATGATGGTATTAACTGCTACTTTTGTCCAAGAATTGGGTAATATTTCTTATTTTTTAGGAGTGGTGATTCATAGAAATAAAGTTATAACTCGAGAATCAAATGGTTTTAACTATTTGTATAAATTTTGTAGATCCTTAATGAGAATTCAAGCTTGATGAATGAAAATTGTGAGTCCCAAAGTTTCAAAAGATTTGTTTATCAGATTCTTTTGGAATTTTGTCATAATTTGAGATTAAATTAATCAATCACTTGATTTATGATATTCAACTAGTAATCAATTTTATTTTTACTCAATGTATTATGGAAGTTATATGAGTTTGAGAACTCAACTTGAGTGATGAACTAATTTGAACTAAATTAAGAATGAATATTTAGCACCCATAAATCGACAACTCATTTGGTCTATTGCATGAAACCAATTGTTCTCAAAAGTTAGTTGAGATCTCGTTTTCATTAAATTGTGATCAGAATTGGAACTATATGAATATAATGCCAGGCAAAAGCTTTTTCATATTGAAAATCTTGGTGAAAATCATGAATAGTCACTGGAGCTCATGACATGTTCATAAATGAATAAAGAAACAATGTTGTTAGACTCTATTGGAATAAAATTATCACTGTGTACTCGATGATAATATAAAAAAGAGTTGAAGACTTATCAAAGGCACAAGAAATACTTCAGAGTTATGTGAACTTTGACGATAAATTAGTTTATCCAAAAACATTGCCAACGCATATACAAAGCATTAAATTTAATTGACTTAGACAAGGGTTAATTGTGAATTTTGAGTTAATGAACTTAACAAAGATTGAGAAAGTGAACGAATAGTCATATATTTAACAAAATATCATAAGGGTAGTGTAATCTTGGAATGATTAAATGATACAAAAAATGTTTAAAAAGAATTATAGTAATGATGTGTTGTATGTTCTATTAACCTAATGATTAAATGATACAAACAATGTTTACAAAGAATTTTAGCACTGATGTGTTGTATGTTCTATTAACCTAAAGGTGAAAATGACGTGAGTCGTAATTGACAGAAAGATGCCTTCAAAGAGAATTTAAATCTAATTTAACTACAATATAGATGGATTATGAAAAAAAAACCAATGGTTTATACTTGTACTTTTAACTAGGTAGTTGTGTATTGACACGAGGCAAGAGATTTTAGTTTATACTTTTATATGGTTCATGAAAGTTTAAGAGGAACTATTGCGAAATAAATGTTTTGGTAGTCGTACCAAAACATTTAAGGTATCAATTGTAGAATAAAAGTTTGAATTGTATTTCAAATAACAAGTAAAATGAATTGTAAAAATAAATTATAGACGTAAGACTTAGGGTTATAAAATATGGTTGTAGATCCTAATTTATTTGTGAATCCATTCAATTGAATAGGTTGTCCAAGTTCATTCATTCATCGTAGGGTTTGAAATACTGATATAACCAAGTAAAAGGGATTTGAAGGGACTTTTAGTTCTCTCATATATTAGATAATCTTCAGAAATCATTAAAACACAGATCGAAGTATGCAAACAATAAAAGTGTTGGTGCAATGTGACTTCGAAAACTTCAAGCCATGAGAGTTTGAAGAGTATAATTATCATAGTGAAAGAAGCAAGAGGTGCAGTGAGTAACCTAAATTCATGAATATAATGAATTCACTGTGAGAAATCACCATACGAACTTATTGATGTGATCGATAATTTGAATAGAGAAAAGAACACGAAGTGTAATTATAATAGGAACTTCTCAATATTATCTCTTAAGAGAGATGTGTAAACATGATGATAGAATAAAGTCTTGCGCAGGCACATCATCAACTGATTTGTTGGAGTTAGCAATTACAAATATATTCATTGAAGCTTAGATTTTTGCCGAGCAAAGCGTTTAACTAACTAGGTTATATGTTGATTAAGAAGTCGAATTGGAATTACTTGATATACTTGGATTTGGTTATTAATGGTTAGTGTTCATGTTGGACTGTCTGATGAAATTGAGTTGTATGCATTAGTTGCTGAAATGAAAATTCTAGTTTAACAAAGATATTAGGCAAGAATTATTTTGATAATCTCATGAATATCTTTATATTGATTGTACAAACAATGTCATATCTATTGAAGTATATGATTAAAAGTATGGATTGTCTAAAATGATGAACTATGTTATGAAACTCATAAAGAGATATGAGATCTAGTCAATAAGTCAAGCCTGCATATTAAGAACCCGAAGGGTTAAGTAAATTCTTATCTATATTTGATAGTAAAAAGAATATATATATATATATATATATGTATGTATGTATGTATGTATGTATGTATGTATGTATGTATGTATGTATGTATGTATGTATGTATGTATGTATGTATGTATGTATGTATGTATGTATGTATGTATGTATGTATGTATGTATGTATGTATGTATGTATGTATGTATGTATGTATGGTAAGGCAGATTAGGCTTGGATGAGGCAAAGGTTAGCCAAAAGAGAAACTCTGCCTTTTATGATCAGATACCCATAATCAACCTTAGCATTTAGTGTTAATTTAGAACTTAAATTTCTAAGCTTGTGTCTTGAAAATGTATGACATCTGAAAGAAATTAAATTCCTTTGTATGAGCTCTATGATAATAAAGATAATAAGGTGGATTACATCATTTAATGATATAGCTGAATACTCTCAATCTTATCGTATATGGAGCTATAGGTGTAACATTGGAGATATAGATTTTTTGAAAAATAAGAAAGTAAGAGCTACATAAAGAGGTTAGAGCTAAGTGATTTATAACTACAACAAGGACAAGATAAGAATATATAGGAGATAAGCATCATAAATTTTTAGAGAGTTCAAAAGACAATTTTGCTTTTGTTTTTAAAAGTCACATTTTTGAGCAGGCTTTCAAGGTTTCCATTAAGGGAAAATAGTAATTTCATGAAAATTAAAAGATAACTGGGGAACGAGAGTTACAAATGGAAGAGTAATTTCCATTTCTCTTCAGAACTACAAGAATCTAGTACGTTTCCTTTAATTTTGAGGATGAAATTGTCTTAAATTGGGGAGACTATAATGTCTTGTTACCTTTAGTAGGTCATTAACATTAATCCAAACTCTAATTAACCCAAGTTAGGCTTGTGGTTTAGCTCAGCTTATTTGAATTAGCGTGTGCATAGACTTGCGCGTCATTTTGTATTTATATGGACAATATTATTAATTATGGAAAATAATTAGATTATTGACTAATTATGGGATGCCTAATACGTAATGCACGGTCAATGGTGATGCACATGGGTTATGAAGTCGCATCCACGCCCGAGTGTACTTGTCGGCGCGCACGACAAAATTATATACACTTGAATAAAGGTGTATATATATTTATATATTGTATGTATAAATATATATTGAGAATAATTAATAATTGGCGAGCGCCTAATGACACGCATGTTCCAGAGCGACATGCATGGGATGTACAATAACGTGCATGCTTGAGGGTGGTTGTTGACGCGTGTGGCGAATTTATAGGCGCAAAAGTACGTAATTATATAGATTGTGTATATATAAAAACATATGAAAATGAATCTTAAAGTTTAAATTAAAATAAAGTATACCTTAGATTCAGCTCAAGATATTTGTTATGCTTGACTTGAGGAGATAAACGAAGTGGAACGTTTGTAGTTGGAGAGATTATCAACACCTTGTCACAACCCCACTTTCAATCCTAGTTCAATTCCTTAATCAAGTTCATTGAACCGCGACGTGGGACCGCATATAGATATGTGCAATGACTGAGGCATGCGGCTGAGGTATGTGTTAAATTTTTTATGATGTATGTCTATTGTATAGTATATGTGTAGACTACTAAGTCACTCCTACTTGTGTATAGACATTTACATGTAAGAAGAGATATGCCTCGAGATGCGTGTAAGCATGAAACCATGGTAGATATTGATGTGGTAAGTTAAGATTATGTTACTATGGCTAAAATAGCTAATGAGATGTGGCTATAATTTGATTCATATTATATGTAGCATAAGATAACTAAATAAAGCATTAGTCAATGATATTTCTCAATATACATGTGGAGAGTTAGTGGAGATTTAGTTGATGTAAATCAAGATATGGGCTGTGATATCCGAAAATTTCATAAACTTGACAAGGTGAGTAATTAAATATTTTTGGATTTTATTTGGAGTTTAATTATCACGAGTGTAACCTACGCATTATAGACCAGAGATCACAAGATAAATTTTTTTTTTTTATGTTGTGTACTTAGTGTGTGTTAATGGTACTTTCTCTCGTAGTACAATTGTGTTAAGGTATATCCTCAATATTTCATACTCCGGGTTACAAGTGCATATCTGAAGGGCATGATTAAAAAATAAATTATTAGCATTTTGAAAACTAATTAACCAAGTGTTAATCCTCACGCGTAGATTTCATCTTAGTTTCCATGCAAGTCGAGATTGGTGTAATGTAATATGAGAACGAAGTTGGTACAAGAGTTTGCCTTGAGTTTTTTATCAATTGGTGGTTGTCGTAGTTGAGATTAGGTCTAAATCAGGGTATGTTTGGCTAAATATGGCAAGGAAATTTGTGAATAAGATTTTGGTATGTCGCGGAAAAAGTTAAGATTTTTGTAGCCTGTTCACTTCATGGTTTTAAGGAGGTTCAATCCTACTGGACTAGCTAAGCCAGTGTTCACTTCGTGGATTAACTAGGCCACAGGATTAACTAACACTCAGTAGAGGTGACTAAAGTAAACCACCAATTTTGTTATGACTAACTAGTCCCAATCCCATTACAAATTACCAAATTATCCCTTATTTTTACACATTCTTCTCTCTAACTCAATTGAGTTCCCATTGAATTCTCATCGAATGAAGATGTTGGAATGAAGATTGCGATGAAGACCGAGGAAGATGACGAAGACGATGATGGAAATGAGGACTCGGTCGAGGCGCAAAGAAGATGACGATTATGAATACGTTGATTGCGGATGATAATGAATATGTAGACTCAGCCGAGGACGATGATGAGGACGAAGATACGGGAATGAAGACTGATGACGATGATGATGATGCGGGAATGAAGATCGCGATATCGCTAACTCGACTGAGGAGCAGAAGTGATGAAGAACGAAATCGACTTTGATGATTTTATTAGAGATGTAAGTTAAATAAAGGAGTACTTTAGTATGTACCTATTAGAACCACATTTATTCTGAAGCGTAAACGTCCCAACCGAACAAGTCCCATAAAAAGGACTAATACATAAACCCATTTGTTAGTCCCATTAGAAACTAATCAGATGATCTTGGGTCTTGCTATTATTTGAAACGAACAGGCTATTAGGGTTTTAGGGTGACCAAAACAAGTGTTATGGACGTTTTATGAAGATGGACTATTTTTTAAAGAGTTTGGTTCAATTTGGTGTAAAATTGGATTAAAAACAAACGCCGGAAGTTGAAGCACGACAAAAAAGAAATTTTTAGAATTAATAAATAAAAAGAAATTCTCTTACTGACAAGCAACTAAGGGTTTATATATAAAAGGAAAAGTAAAATGAAACGAATCAATTCATTTCATTTTTTCAACAAAATGAACAGTTCGTTCCCTAAACCCTCTCACTCGTGTTTTCACTCTGCAAGCTACCTATGTCCAATTTTCGCTCGGTTACTTTTTGCTTACCTGTACTTATCATTTTTTTTATTAAAGTGGGTGTAGATCCATTGAGTAGCAAACTAGGCAAGAAGAAGATCAACGACTACCTTTGAGCCACTAAAGTGTTTCTACCTTTGATATTGTAGCTTTTTTGTTTTGTTTTATGACTTATATGCATCTTTTATACACTTTGAGGTCAAAGTTGAAAGAACGAATCAGGCTAACTAGATTATCAAGGAATTAAGGTAATCTAGGTTGGTCAGTCATCTTAATGACGAGGGGGCTGACATGGGCCATCAAATTGATCTAGAGATTGGTGATGTAAATGAGATTAAGGGCTCAAAATCTAACACAATATACATATATAAGATTGAATATGTTCAACATGCAAATTTATTTCATTTGATCAAATCTAGAATGAAAGGAGATCTGATGAAGGAGATCAAATATTGTAAAGGATTTTAAAGAAATTGTAAGGGATTAACCATGATTAAAATGATATACAGATAGGTATGCTAGTTTACACTATCAATTTGTAAACGTTTGTTAAAAAAAGTCAAAGTTTTACTTCAGTTTTCGCTTTTGCTTAATTTCAGATAGTATATTAAATAATTTTACAAATCGGTTGATAGATTTAGATTTCTTGCGAATAACCAATATTATTTCTATCCAGAAAATTCGGATTTTGATTTATATTGACCAAGTTATGGTATTTTGAAGTTGTAGGCGCTTTAATGGATTTTTAGGAACAACTATGATTTTGGGTTTCAACACCTAAGTCTTGCAAATTTTGGGTAAATTGATGATGATCGAGCTTGATTTAGGTGTATTTGTGGTGTATGGATCATTAGAATGCAAGTTGAAACTAATATGCACAGGTTTGACACCGTGGCGATGCTGTGGGTGCATAATACATGGCGCCAGCGCAGTGCCATGACCTGAGTTGTATGGCAAAAGGTTCAGTGGACACAGTGTTGTCACTGCATCGTGCCACTAAACATACACACCACCATGGCTATGTGTCCATCACTGTTATACAAAGGTGATGCTGGGTGGCTCCTTGATCTTTGTACGCACAGGTGCCACTATAACGCCAAAAACTTAGAATTTGGTAATTTTTCAATAAAAGTTTTTTGGTTTTCTAAATGGTTAAATGCAAATTCGATGGTTTGTATCAGTCTTAAAACACCATAATTAGCCTCAAGAAACCAATGAGGAGTCTCGAGAGGTTGTTGGTGAGATAAGGGATGTCGAAACGCCGTATTAGCCTAGGAACTCTACAAGGATTGTAAGTAAACTGATTGAGATATTTATTTCAATTTCTTTCTTACTTTGCTATTCATTTACAATCATTTGGACTAATTTTCTTATTGTACTCTAGATGGTAGGACTTTGTTGTTTTATAAAGTTTTCATGAGTTTTGTTACCATGGCATTATTTGTTCTTTAATTGGTTTCATTTATTTCAAATTATGTGTTATGTCATTTTTAATTGTGGTGGAATTTAGTTAAATGAAATTACATGCTTTTAGGTAGGTGATCTATGGTATTGAAAATCTATTTTTATTTGTGCATTAGTTGTGAAAATACATTATTGGATTCTAAACCTTGCCATTTTTTGAGTTGTGAAAGCAATTCTTGCATCTAGGACCATAATATGATAGAAATGTACACGACACACGGGGTTAGTAGATTCCCGGGGTTGTCAGGATCTCACCATTAGCTTGTGAAACACACGTGGTATGGGACCCTGGGTTGCGGACAAGTATACATTACGTGTGAGGGGCACTTGCGAGTATTTAATTATATGTGGAGATTTACGAAGATGTGAAGGCATTCATGAGATTGTTTATGCCATTACTAGTAGAATAAAGCTGACGTGATATGGCTTACAAAATACAGGTCCTAAATCATTACCGCTTAGCCGAGTGTCAGTTTCATATATTCTAACTTTAGTATCTTATGGCATCATTCTTTTTTAGCATAGTTGCTAATTTTATGTTTTCACTTCCTTGATGTATATTTTGGAATGTAGATAAATGTCTCTCAGTGTTACTTTTTGCTTACCTGTACTTATCGTCCTTTTTATTACAGTGGGTAGATCTATTGAGTAGCAAACTAGGCAAGAAGAAGATCGGCGACTACCTCTGAGCCACTAAAGTGTTTCTACCTTTGATATTGTAGCTTTTTTGTTTCGTTTTATGACTTATATGCATCTTTTATACACTTTAAGGGATGTATACTATGGGTTGTGAGATAATTACCCAACCAGATGTGTATGACAAAACTAATAGCATTGCTTTATGTTCCTCAAAAAGGTGTATGACAAAAGTTAAGGATTTTGATGTTCTTGAGATTTTTAGAGAAGAATGCAACTTAAAGGATCCATTTCTTGATTATAGTTAGCTTATAAGAGTTGGGATCTTTGTTTTAATGAAATAATTAATGAATTAAATTTATAGAGTCGAACATAAGCCTTGAGTAGATACAAACGTTAGTGGGAGTGTAATTATCTTTCTAAATATGTTTGTTGATGATATATTATTCATTAGAAACAATTCCTAACCTTGCAGAATGTTAAGCCTTGGTTGAGGAATGTTTCTCAATGAAATTCTTATACAATTACGCCTATATCCTTGTGATATAGATCTATAGAGATTGATATAATAGGCTAATTTCTCTAAATTAGAGTGTTTATCTAGACAAATAATTGAAGTGGTTTAATGTACGAGATTGTGAAAAGAACTCGTACTTATGTCTTATAACATTAGTCTCTACAAGACTCTGTGTCTGAGAACAAATGATTAGCGAGATAATGTCAATATGATTCCATACGCGTTAACTATTAGAATCATCGTATATGTTATACTTTGGATTCAGATTGATCTGTTATATACTTTGGACAATATATACATATATTTTATTGATTCCAGTGAAGGTCACTTGATATTTATTGATAACATTTTTG
This sequence comes from Stephania yunnanensis, assembly GCA_039657365.1. Lineage (NCBI taxonomy): Eukaryota > Viridiplantae > Streptophyta > Magnoliopsida > Ranunculales > Menispermaceae > Stephania > Stephania yunnanensis. The sequence goes on along the minus strand of CM077583.1, from coordinate 34,552,679 downwards.
AGTAGTTTAGAAGAACTTAGGAAATGCTATTGGATTTGCAAAGGTTTGAAAGATACTAGTTTTGTAAATGATTACAAAATGCAAACTTTAATTCTAGTATAAATGATTAATGATCATAATATGGATATGTGTTCTCTTCGTAAGAATATGCAGTGGGTTGAAAATGTTCTAAAATCACTATAACAAGTTCTGCAACATAAACTAAGTTTTTAGCTGCATTTGATGATGCCAAAGAAAATGTTTAGTTCATAAGGTTCATGATTGAATAAGGTGTGATTCCACGAGTTGGAAATTATTTTGGCTTTTATTGTGAAAGAAATGGACAAATTTAGTTTATGGAACCTAAATCACACTATAGATCTAAAAAAACCACTTGAGCGTTTTTGTCTCATTTGAGAAGGAACGTGAAAATTTTCAGAATATCAATATTAAGTATGCACATACATAAATAAACTTCATTCACTAAGAACGCATTAAGGTCACACACTATTAAATAAGTGTAGGATTGGACCTAAAGCAAGTGGGAGATGTTCGGTTATGTGCCCCAGGCCAATTTTGTAGACGTTGTTTAACAATTATAAATAGATGCATGTTTCTTTTATAATAGTATCAATGGATTATTACCGTACTATTCTAAAAGTCCTTAATCAGTTATTATTGAGGGAACAATAACAAGTTAATACTAGTATGAATCTTTATTAATAATCATGTGATGATTATGTGTATTCGGATACGGATCAAGATCAAGTGTATCTATTGGGAAAAGATGTTGGATCGACTTGCTTTTAGAACACTAAATTTTTAATGTCATAAGTATTTCTGACGAGATATAATTTTGTCTTTAGACTTGAGATCAACAGAGACTCCAATATTAAGAGCACAATAATTTATCACAAACAAACTTCACATTTAATCGGATGATTATAAAGATTGTGCTTAGCCATTGTTTGTCTAATATGTGGAAGTTGTTTGATCAAGATGGGATTTGTCCCTTTTTTTAGAGAGATATATATTCGGCCCCTCAATATGTTAAGACTTATAAATGGCCATGTCTATTGAATTGATTATATCAATGTCACTAGACGATTTTAGTCTACTCAAAGATCGAGACTAGTAAACGGAAGTAAAATGGTGACATTCCATGTCTTATATTCAATCAAAAAGATTTCGCATGAAAAAGGGATATAATATACATTTTTATTAGGTTGTATCGATTTATTGATCTTTATTCAACTTGGGTAGCCACAATGTCTTACTAGAGCCCGCTTATGATTTGTGTGCCTAATAATGTTTTGGTGCACTGCCAACGATGTATGAACCTATTAGGTCACACATAAATAATGGATTTGCACGATTTAATATTTTCTGGGTTAATGAATTTTATTTGATAAAATTCATTTTGAAGATTCTCATTAAGTCTCCTATTTTGACTCGGATTCAAGTCTTTCCTACATTTTTATTATGACTAGAAATTTTGTCTCTTGATAAATCCTATTTTGCATAAGACTCTAGTTGGAATTATAGTATGACTTTAATTCTTATTTGAGTTTTAGATAAATCACAACTCTTTTTGGATTAGTAATTATAGATTATCTATGACTCTATCCTTTTTAGAGTTGGACTTTGTGTAAGACTCCATTTGGAGTGTGAGTAGGAGATGGTGTTCTTTTACAACTTAGCCTATTATACTATAAATAAGACATTAGGGTCACGGTTATTATAGAGATTTTTCTAGAGAGTTTTTTGTGATAATTTTTGCTTTAATGTTTTTGGCATTAGCGCTTTGGATCGTGATTGTCTGTTAGTGTGTGGATTTCTGATGGAGGACATTTGTCCATGGTAGTGTCTTAAAGGAATCGATCAACACCAAACAAGGCAGACATGGAGTTGTTCTCGTTAAGGTACAATTTTTCTCTCTTGGTACACCAGTATAATGGAATCAATATGATCAAGGTTCGGGTATATATAAAAATGTCTCAAAAACTTTTACTACCATAGATCCTCGAATTCAACCATTCTTCACTTTTCCATCTCTCTCACACCATGCCTTTCCTTCCCATACTGTGCCTTGTGTGCGCATAATGTCAACACGTATAGCCATAGCACTAAGTGTGTGTTTGTAGGTATTAGCTTTATTTCTTCTCGTTTTTCCTCAGTTTTTCCATTATACCTTAGTTCCCTGAAAATGCAATAATACAGTGATTTAGCACTCATTTATTGATATTTATACTAAATTTACGACTAAAATAAACCTCTATATGAAAATAATTAATCACGTATCACCATGTTCCCATAGCAGAGTCATGAAGGAATACATATAGTAACACAGCAAGATGTAGATGCTACACGAGGTCCTATTGAGGGTACAATTTATGTTTTGCTAGAGATTTTTATGTCTTGTTTGATTTTGGTTTTACGGCATCTTTCATATCAGATCATCTGATAAGCATTTGACGGTTGACACTAGTTAGAGTTAGCATACATTTGATTTTGAGTACCATACATTTGATTTTGAGTACCGTAACCGGGGACAGGGTTTACCCTAAAACTTTTATTGATGGACTTCCAGTAGAGATAGGCAGGTTAAAGTTACCTACAGACTTCAGAGTGCTTGAATTTTAGATTTTGATGCATTGTTAAGAACAGATTGACTAGCAATGTATCATCCTGATATCGACTGTCTCACTAAGATAATGATATTTGAGATCTCAGGGCATCTGATGTTAATAGTGGTAGTACATCAAAAGCTTAGAGCACTAGAGGTCGACTTGTGACTAATGATAAGAAGGAGATTCTAGTATCATTATACATAGTAGCAGATAGTCAGGGACCTAAAGTAAAGGAAATTATGATTATGTACAAGCTTTCAGAGATGTATCTGAAGGATTTACCTAGATTACGAACATCGAGAGAGATAGATTTTATTATTAAGTCGGTAGAGGCACCAAACCTATTTCAATACCAATGTACCAACATTGAGGGGTTGAGGAATCTGTTTGAGAATTTTGAGAGAAGGGATTCACACCCCATCTATGTCGCCAAGGGGAGCACCCATCCTGTTTATGAAGAAGAGGGATGATACTTTGAGACTGTGTATTGACTACAAATTGTTGAATAAGGTCACTGTCGGGAACAAGTATCCACTACCACATATTGATAACTTATTTGATCAGATAAAGATATTGCATAGTTTTTCTCTAAGATAGACCTGCGATGAGGGTTTCATCAGCTTAGGATCAGGGATGGGGTTAGGTCCAAGACAACATTATGCACGAGATATGGACACTATCAGTTCACAGTCATGTTATTTGGGTTAACCAATGTTCTTGCCATGTTTATAAATTTGGTTAATTGAGTGATAAGATCATATCTTGACCGCTTCGTGATAACTTTTATCGATGATATATTAATTTATGTGAGGGCTCGAGAAGATTACGAACGGTAACTCTGGGAAAAGATGGAGACTTTGAGGGAGCATAGACTCTACGCTAAGTTTAGCAAGTGTAAGTTTTGGTTGTTAGATGTCAGATTTTTATGCCTTGTTGGAGCAAAAGGGATTGTAGTGGATCCAACCAAGATTCTGGCTATTATGGATTGGCCGGCAGCAAAGTCAATTATGTAGATTAAAAGTTTTTAGGGTTAGAAAAGTATTACCGCAAGTCCATGAAGGATTTCTTAAAAATCTCTTAACAAATTACCAGACTAACCCTGAAGGACATCGTATTTCTTTGATCTGAAGATTGCCAGCAGGCATTTTGCTGAACTGAAGAGGTTGTTGACCATTATATTGGTATTTATATTTCTAGAGGGTGGACAAGGATTTTTGGTATATACAGATGCTTCTCATACTGGTTAGGGCAATATATTAATGCAAGATAGAGGCACAATGGCTTATGCATCCAGTCAACTCAAAATATATGGGAAGAACTGCCCCACACATGATTTATAGTTTCTAGAGGTGGTGTTTGCTATAAGGATATGGAGACATCATCTGTATACAGAGAGATTCACACTCTACATTGATCAAAAGAGTTTAAAGTATCTTTTCATACAAAAAGAGCTAAACATGAGACATCGTAGATGATTGGAGTTTTTGAAGCAGTATGACTTCTCTCTTAAATATCAATGTGGAAAAGATAACATAGTTATAGATGCGTTGAGTAGGATACCGACAGGATGCCGAGTTTGTCGTGTGTCATATATTATTATAGACACTTGATATGTGCATAGATGAAGCTACATATATTGTCTATATAGAGAGTGTTAGAGATTTGACATATTTTCCTTGAGATTTTAAGTGTTAGCCTATAGTACTAATATCATTGATTGGAAAGAGACAACAAATCTGTGTTTAAGATTAAAAGGCTATAGATTATGGATTTTGTAAGTGTTAGAGATGAGATTCTTCAGAAGTCAAAATGTTCATGGTTCAGTGTTCATCCAGGCAAGTCCAAGAATTACCATGACATGAGGAAACATTTTTGGTGGCCCAGGTTGAAGGCGACCATATCAAAGTTCATCAGGAACTGTGGGATTTGCCTATTGGTGAAAACAAAGCCACGTAGACCTAGAGGGCTATTACAACCATCTCCCATTCCATGATGAAAGTAGGAATGCATTGCTATAGACTTTATCAAGGGTTTTTCAAGAATTGTCAAATGAAACAATCCTATTAGGGTGATTGTGCACAGATCGAAAAAATGTGCCCATTTCTTACCATTCGCAGCTTATACTCATTTGACTAGTTGAGCATATTGTTCGAGAGGGATATTATCGGGCTAGATGTAGTACCTTTTACTATCATGTTAGATAGAGATGTAATGTATATGTCTAAGATGCGGCAGACTATTCAGGAGCAGTATGGTATGCGCCCACAATTCAGCACCATTTTTAACCTTCAAATTGACAGACAAACTGAGATGCTAATTCAGGTTCCGGATAATATGCTCAAGGCTTGTGGGTCCTAAAATTGTTTTTGTACACACAAAGAAGGTACAATAGATTTGCTAGAGGCTTATAGTGGTCTATGAGAGGCAGAATAAGTATGCAAACATGTATTGCAGTGATATCACATAATAGAGGGAGCTTTTATGTATTTGAAGGTTTCTCCTCGAAAGGTCTTCACTGATTTGGTTTAAAAGGCAAGTTAGTACCGAGATTCATCTTGCTTTTCAAGATCAAGAGATAAGTTGGGAATGTTACTTATGAGATTGAGTTTATTCCACATATTTTAAGAAGACATCTATTTTTCTATATTTCTATGCTTCAACTAGCTATGTTAAAGGCAAAACTATGACCGACGGTTAGCTTGAGCTAGATTGACCTGCGTAAAGTTGTATCTTAAATGGAGCAGCCAATACAGATTTTTGACGAAAAGGTAACTAGTTAAGAGGTAAGTTTATCTCAAAGGTGCTAGTCAAGTGGCGATTTCAAGGTGACTCATAACTCACTTAGGAACGAGAAAACTATATGCGATAAAGGTTTTAGTGCCTTTTTGAGTCAGGTATAACTTTAAGTTGAGCTTCAATTTCAAGGATGAAATTTCCACTAGTTTGGAAGATTTTTCACGACCCAAAATCTGAATCCCAGTTTAATTCCTTAATTTGGATCATTGACCCGTGATGTGGGACCCGCATCCAGATATGTGCACTAACCGAGGCATGTGACCGAGGTATATGTTAGATTTTTTGTGATGTATGCCTAGTGTATTTTATATGTGTAGACTACTAAGTCACTTCTACCTGTGTATAAATGTCGAGACGTCAGTGAGGAAACTCCTTGAGATGTGTGTCAGCATGGAACCGATGCAAAAAGTGATGTAGCAAGTTAAAATTAAGTTATTATGACTTAAATACCTAATTAGATGTAGTTATAAATTTATTTACAATAAATGTAACATAAGTTAGCTAAACTAAACATTAGTCATTGATATTCTTTGAAGTACATGTGGACATATCACAAGACTGACTAAGTTGCAATTAGTGCTATCAAGGAATAGTTAGTGGAAAGTTAGTGATGTAAATCAAGATGTGGGCCATTAGATTGATCAAAGGATTGGTGATGTAAATGAGAACAAGGGCTAAAATTTAACTTACTTTATATATATAAAATCGAATGAGATTAACATCCAATTTCATTTCATTTGATTAAAACAAGGAGGAACGGAGATCTGAAGAAGAAGATCAATCATGGTGAAAAACTGTTGTGACTTTGTAAGGGATTAATCTAGATTGAAGTATTCTTTACTACATAACCTAGTTTACACAATTAATTTGTAAACGTTTGTTAAAAAACTTAAAATTTTACTTCAGTTCAGATTTTTGCTTAATTTTATAGAGCAAATGAAATCATTTTCGAAATTAGTTGCAAGATTTGGATTCCTTGTGAAAAATCAATAAATTTGCTATCAACAAATCCAAATTTCGATTTGCATTGATAAAGTTATGGTATTTTGAAGTTCTAGGTTCTTTAATGTGTTTTTCGCAAAAAACATGATTTTTAGTTTCAACACCCAAAGCCAATAAATTTTGGTTAAATTGGTGATGATCAAGCTTGATTCAGGTGTAGTTGAGGTGTTTGGATCATTAGAATGCAAGGTTGAACTTTATGTAAATTGCACAGGCTTAAAGACGTGGCGACGTCGTGGGTGCATAATGCAGGCACCACTACAACGTTAAGACCTGAGTTGTGTGGCAAAGGTTTAGTGGAAACAACCTGTCATGATGTCATGCCACTTAACACATGGCGCCACCAAGACTTCGTGTCCATCTAGTGTGATACAAAGGTAACGTCGTTGTGGCACCATGACCTTTGTACACACGACGCCACCACAACGACAAACGCTGGAAATTTGGTATATTTTCTAATAAAAGTTTGGGACTTTCTAATTAGTTTGATCCAACTCTGATGGTTTGTATATGTCTTAAAAAACCTTAATGAACTAAGAAATGAAGGAAAGACTAGAGAGGTTATTGGTGAGATGCGGGTTGTCAGGAGGCTGCATTTGCCTAGGAACTTATTGGATTTTGAGTAAACCAATTGAGATATTTATTTTCATTTCTTTCCTGCTATGCTTTTCATTTGCAGTTATTTGGACTCATTTACCTATTGTACTCTATATGTTATGACTTTATTGTTTTGCCTCATTTTCATGAGTTTGTTATCATGGCATTGTCTATTGTCTAGTTACTTTCAATTATTTCAAATCATGTGCTATATCATTTTTTATGGTAGTGGAATTTAGTTAAATTAAATAGCATGCTATTAAGTAAGTGATATATGGTATTTAAAATCTATTTTCATTTGTGCATTAGTTATGCAAACTGAGACTTAAGCCTATTTTTGTTATTTTAGTTTTTGTTAACTTAAAATTAAAGTATTGAAAATAAAAATTAGAAACTACTCTTACTAATTAAGTAATCCTAATGGCAAACTGAGACTTAAGCCTATTTGTGCATTAGTTATGCAAACTGAGACTTACCTATCTAACTAAACTACTCAAACAAATCACTTTTAAACTTTAGTTGACTTCTTATATTAAGGATATTTTAGTTCACAACTTCACCTAGGTAATTTAATACCATGATTTGTAGTCATGTGTACATCTCAAAATGTTTTGTACAATGCCTAATTTGAATAAAAAGATTTCCCACAAATCCACTTCAACCCACTATCATGACGGAGAAGATTCTATTGTTCAAACTAGAACACCACTTATCGGTTTGAATAACGTAAGTTCCACATTGCTTTAATTCTCAAATCATTGGATTCAAAACCAACTAAGTTTACTATAAGCGCCTCCCTAATCAACAACTATCTCCAGATATTGTTTATTTAACGGTTGTACCATTCATGTCCGGATTAGAACCTTTATTGGCCTTGAAAACTCCTAAAGCTTTAGTTCATTAAACACACGATCAAAATGTCTAAAGCATTGCGCTTAGATTCAAGAAAAATTCTAACCGTTGCATTTTTTATCATCACTTTTTATTCTTATTTCAAAGTATGGCATTCTTACCATAAAATCCATTAATCCCTAAGATAAATAGACTACGCGCACATCATTGAACCACACAATTCACAATTCAATACATAAATTTATTGCAAAACATATCTGAATAAAAATATTTCCTAGAATTAATCAATGAAGCAAAATATTGATTGCAAACATGGAATCCTTAACGTTCCTCCAACAAAAACTCCTTAATACTCGAACTCAATGCTAAACTACTCTTATGGAGGCTAATTTCCTTCTATGTGGTTGGCTCTCTCATGTTTATCATGTCCTAATACCTACTTATGCTCCTTGATAACAACTAAAATCCCTAATTTGCAATTTAACCTAAATTAGAACTTCATTTTCGATTTTATGCGAAGTTGGTGCTGTCACTAATGCACGGTGCCTTGTATGTTAAATCATGGCACTGCCACTACGTCGGACCTCCAAAGTTAGTTTTCTTCATTTCTTCTTCTCTCCTACTCCATGTCTTTCTTCCCCGCGTCGTGCCTTATTATCCCACATTGTTTATACATGCTCCCATAAAGCTTTGATTTTGTAGGCTTTTGCTTCATTTTTTCATGTTTTTCCTTTATTCCTTCCAATAGACCTTAATTCCCTAAATATGTAATAATACCATAAAATAGCACTCATTTGACAATATTTCTACCAAATATACTACTAAATTAGCTATCCCATTTGAAGCTTCAGCATTTGATTGCTCAGGTTGGAAGTTGTCGTGATCGCGGCTTGCGAATCAATCTCATATAGGCCTATTGGTTTCCTTACTCTAGAATGATTAAGGCTATAGAATTCAGAGACATAAGATCTAAGATAGCTAATGCTCCATCCTCATCCTTTTTTAGTAAAGAACATCATGGTGCGACATCTGCTAGTGTTCTAGTGATGTGGTTAATCCCATCATAGAAATTTAGGAGTTGTGCCCATTTCACATATCCATGTCCTTGACATCTCCTCAAAATCATCTCGAATCTTTTTTAAGCCACACAAAGAGACTCGACATCTTCCCACGATCGAATATCCAAATAGACAATTTCACCCCAAAATGGAACTCTACCTTCCTATTTTCTTTAGTCTCAAAGCTGTCACTTATGATTTGGCACAATGTGTGTAATGCCACTGTGCCATGAAAGGTTCGACCACTTTGTGTGCTTTTTCCTCATTTAGTAGACTTGGGGCCCTACATATCCTATCCCGGTATTGTCCCATATCACCCACACGACGCTACTGTACTGGCCATCCGAAATCATTTTTCTATTTTAGTTGGTGTTCCACGCGGTACCTTAATCTCCAACACTATTAACTTTTCTTCTTATAGCGCCAACCATCTTAGCCATAGCGTCACACCCACTTTTATGTATTTTAGCCTCCTTTCTTCATAAATTCCCTCGTTTGTCTATTTTATACCTTGTATACCTAAAAATACATAAATACCACTATTAGAGCTCATTTTGGGATATTTACGATAATAATACTACTAAACTAATACAATATATTAGTCTAATAATCACTTATCATGAAGATCATTTTGGGATTCTTCACTAAGAACCCCAATGAGATGAAGTCTGATTTTTAAAGTCGGAGGCAAGATCATCTCTCGGTTGCTGATGCGGCAACACATGTCCCTCAATCTGATGCAAACGAGTGACCTGATGGTCAAGGCTCGTATCAATTGGAGTGAAGGTCCGCATCATGTAGTTTTTCTTATGTCCAAACTCAACAAATGAATGGCTTGATGGTCAAATGGGACATGTTAGGTGCAGGAGCAATCCATAATAAAACTAATAGTGTTATGGCTATGCAAGCTGCTCCGATTGATGTGGAGGTGTTAGAGTAATGAATGTTAGAAGAGGGTCTTGCAGAACGTTATCTTTGCCGCCATCGCCATTCGAGTATAGGAAGTTGTAGTCAAGATAGTCGCATGAATCAAAAACTACATTAGGACCCGACTCATGAGGAGATTCGTAATTGCCTTAGTGTTCAACCTTGGGGATGTCATCCTAAAGGATCTAGCGTCACTCCGTGCGAATGTAGGGGATACTCTATGGCCTTCATAGTGGCCATGTCGACGGTGTTTGTGACAAAGAGTGGGCAACCTGCCAATATAAAAATCAACCTAGAAAGCCTCGAAGAAAGAGTTCAGGATAAGTGCTTTTTCCTCATTTAGTTGACTTGGGGCCCTACATATCCTATCCCCGTATTGTCCCATATCACCCACACGACGCTACTGTACTGGCCATCCTAACTCATTTTTCTATTTTAGTTGGTGTTCCACGCGGTACCTTCATCTCCCACACTATTAACTTTTCTTCTTATAGCGCCAATCATCTTAGCCATAGCGTCACACCCACTTTTATGTATTTTAGCCTGTTTTCTTCATAAATTTCCTCGTTTGTCTATTTTATACCTTGTATACCTAAAAATACATAAATACCACTATTAGAGCTCATTTTGGGATATTTACGATAATAATACTACTAAACTAATACAATATATTAGTCTAAATAATCACTTATCATGAAGATCATTTTGGGATTTTTCACTAAGAATCCCAATGAGATGAAGTCTGATTTTTAAAGTCGGAGGCAATATCATCTCTCGGTTGCTGAGGCAGCAACACATGTCCCTCAATCTGATGCAAATGAGTGACCAGATGGTCAAGGCTTGTATCAATTGGAGTGAAGGTCGGCATCATGTAGTTTTTCTTATGTCCAAACTCAAAAAATGAATGGCTTGATGGTCAAATGGGACATGTTAGGTGGAGGAGCAATGCATAATAAAACTAATAGTGTTATGGCTATGCAAGTTGCTCCGAGGGATGTGGAGGTGTTAGAGTAATGATGTTAGAAGAGGGTCTTGCTGAATGTTATCTTCGCCGCCATCGCCATTCGAGTATAGGAAGTTGTAGTCAAGATAGTCGCATTAATCAAAAACTACATTAGGACCCGACTCATGAGGAGATTCGTAATTGTCCTAGTGTTCAACCTTGGGGATGTCATCCTAAAGGATCTAGCGTCACTCCGTGCGAATGTAGGGGATACTCTATGGCCTTCGTAGTGGCCATGTCAACGGTGTCTGTGACAAAGAGTGGGCAACCTGCCATCGCCATTCGTTATTAGTCACCTAGTAAAATTAATGATTATCAAATGTCCCATATACCTAACCTCCCAGATTTGGATTTTTAACCCCATTTATATTGCCATTAAGCGTTAAAACCTAAGCATACAAGCCAAGAATGCCTAGTTATGGATTATGACTTCTTACCTAGCCTCAACTAGGGTTTTGCCTACCCTCAACTAGGTCTTCCCTTGGCATAGGTCCTACTAAGTCTTACCATCATCCACTTACAATTACAATTTATAAAAACAATGAAATTCGACTTTACAAAGTAAAGCGACAATAAGTCCAATTACTCACAAGCTTCCTATAGCCTAGTAACACTTATGTATCCAAGTATAGATATGGATAAGATTATGAAAGTCTTCTATTTAGTGCAAATCTCAATTATGAAACCAAATCAAACGAAACCGATAAAGATGGGTGTGGATTTAAAGTTGATGAACATGTAGTTTTATCTAAAATCAAGGTTAAGACAAAATACTTGTTTAAATCAGTCCTAGGGTTGAAAAATAAATTTTAAGTATGAAACCAAAGACAAATACATTTAACAACATAAAAAATGATTTCCATAAGACAATCACAACGAAAAATGGAATTTAAGCACAAAGGGAATATGAAAATAAGATTTCTTACTACCCAAAGTGAGAGTAAACCATATCAGTTATGGAATGTGGGTTGGGAGCCTTAAAACACCTCTATGACACTACACATTCCAATCAAACTAATGCACTCTTCTTGATTGATGAAAATTTCAAGAGAGATCCTACACATTCCAAACAAAGTTTTGAAATGAGGATTGGTGATTTTTGCAGTAAACATGGATTTCTACTTGACTTCCATGGATTCTTCTGCTCAGAAAAGTCTTTTAGGACTGAAATAAAGTTCTATGAACTCCAGTTTTGTTTAAAACTCATGGTTGGTAAAATTAGATTTAAAAAGAATGCTTTAATTAAATGTTTTAAATAAGCTAGACTTGATTTGACTTGACTTTTAGACTTCAAACCATGTTAGTAATATCGACTCTTTAAAGATCAATTTTAATCCTTTGAAATGTGTTTTACTCACATTTGTTGAAGTTGTGGTGATTCATCACTTTGGATGAGATTTGAAGCTTACTTAAGATGTGAGAGAGATTTTGATTAGGAAATTCTAAGTCGGACTTGACTTTTATGAGGAGATTTGAACCTTTTTGGCTGTGATTAATCGATTGCATTTGACTTATGTTAGAAAACCATGTTTTGTTGGATTTTCCTTGTTTTGCTTAATCGCATGCTTCTTTTACTCCAATCATCATTTTTTATTTGAAAGAATGGTTTTTAAGTCAAGAAAAACTTAATTAAAAAAATTAGGAATATGAATGAGTTCCTAATAGTTTAAGCTTTTTTAAGCGAGTGTTAAATGATTTTAAAATATATGTTTTATACTTATGTGCTTCTAGATAAGCAAAAAGAACTTAGTTAAATGATTCAGCATATGAAATGGCTTAAGTAAACACGACAAGTATGGTAACTGGGGTTTGCTTTATCTTCAATCATATCATGCTATCAGTTATGCTAGGTTTCACGTAGTGAATGGTTGCTATCTTAATTAGAATTGCATTTAATATATCATGTTATTTCCATTTTGTATTGTCCATTGAGTTCTCTATTTATGGATGCCTGTGGAACTGATATGCTTGGAATGAATATTTATAATGGTACCTCGGATTGGAGAGTTGACGGCTGCCGATCATCTCCTTCTGCTATGCTTGAAAATCAATCTGTTGAGTTCGGGTTCCATTGGATACTATCGAAACCAATTTGTTGTTTAGACACTAATCTATTGAAACTGAGTTAGTTATGATACTATAAAGCTAGTTGGTTGTCACGTCACACACATTATATTGGTTTTCCACTTCTTTGATTCTATGTCATTCATGTTATCATTGTTATCTTTTTACTATCATGTTCAGGCTTTGTTTCATTGTTTCATGCATTATATAGTATGCTTATTCATGTTATATTTTCATGCTCAGAATTATAGTAGGAATTGATGAGTAACCTTATTAATGCTAGTTATTAGGCATTAGGTACTACTTGGATGATTGAGGGTAAAATAGTTGCTGCTTTAATAATCTTGTTGATATTTGGCTCACCCTACTTCTCTCCCAAGTTACCTAGAATACAAGGATTAGATTGCAAAAAGGAAGGTGTAGGAGACACACAAAGCCATCTCATTTGTATATGAAACTGTTGAATTTGCATTACTTATTTTCATATTTAAACATGTATAACACATGGACTGACTTGGGTACTTAGTTGTGATGGAACTAGTTGTAGAACTAAATGTTAGGCTTAGAAATGAAATATGTATATTAATAGACCTTATTGCTATTGGATATGCCTTGCACATGTTTTAGAAGAGCTATTACAATTGTTGAAGGATATTTGGATACCTCAAAATATATAGGAGACTCTGCAGAAAATTCATAAGAAATGTAGAATTAGAATAATTGAAATTATTATGTTGACTTAATAGGCCTTAAATTAATTCCACAAAATTTTTTATTGGACTAGAAAATTTTTAGTCGTTGATTATAAGTTATATTCCACAGGTTAATGCTTACTAGGTTTCCGCTTAACTTGGCTTGGTATTCGAGAGGGTAAGTGGTAGTTTAGGTTGGGCAAACCTATGGTGGGAATTGGGGTCGTTGCATCAACTTTTCAATCAAGTGACTAATTTTCAAGTAGATTCAACCTTCCAAATCTAGATTTTAGTGTATTTAAGTGATTCCCTCCTCAATCTTCACACATTCAACTCATAATTTGATGAGTTTTGATAGTGTCGAGCCAACTAGGGCTTGAGCAAAGATAATTCAAAGTCGGAGCTTGGAGGAGGGTTCTTGAGCAGTCTTAGAAATCTAATCTTGAAAAGTTCACTTTCAAGAAGGTAATTAATGTAAACGTTAACTTTTTATTTAGTATATTTTTGGTTTTTCATCAATTTTTGAATTTTTACATAGGTTCGAAGCTAAATTGCAAATTTTTTACTCTCAATTGGCTTTATGTCGAATGTTATCAAATATAATTCTAGTATTGGAGTGTTGTGATGATTTGTTTATTGCTATCAAATTTTTCAACTACTTTTAGTACATAGCAAATGGATTGAGTTTTTACATGCAAACTAATTTGAGACAAAAACTCAAATGAGTTGAGGTTTTGTGTTTGTCTATCGCACGACTTGAATAACTTATGAACGATTGTTTTTATCAACGATGCTTTAACGATGAATTTCATATTAATTTCAAACTCTCGATTTACAAAAGACTTTTTTGATGAATTTCTCTTTATTACATAGATAAGTTGAATTTGACCAAACATTTTTTTGACAATTCGGTTTTAAATGGTTTTACATGTTACTTTTTTTTACTTGTACTTATTCAAATGGTCGGAAGTGGAAAGGGTAGAGGTTCAAGGGTGGCGAAGGGAAATGGGAAGTTAGTAGAGAAAACAAAGAATAAATCCAATGTTTTCCAAATCTAACCCACTTCAATTTCTTTCAACATACCTAGAATTAGACCACAAAGAGAGCCTACTCAATCATTATCATTTAGTTATCAATCTAAGAATGAGTATTAGGATCAGGAGGAGGAAGTAGAACAAGAGATACAAATGGGGAGAGAAATTATGTTATTAAGAAGGAAAATTTTATCAATGAGAAGGCCTGTAAAAAAATATAAGAATCATTTAGTGAAAGATAGGAAGTTGATGTTGAATAGGCGATTCAGTATAAGGAATGATTTGAAATACAGGCCTAGGATCCTACTATCATTGAGACAAGGAACTAGGGATTGTTGAGTAGGGACTATAACATCTTAAACCTAGATGATGTTCCGTGTGAGAAAGGATTTGATATTTTGGTGGAAGAGTCTTATGCAAATGCTTTTAAAAGTGATAGTAAGATAAACTCACGAGTTTGAGGAAGAACAGTAGATTATTCTGCTTCAAGAATAAACCAGTATTTTGGTGGACTGTAATCTCACCAAAGAGGAAACAACGAGTTTCTATAGCCCAAATACGCAATTAAGTTCCACTACCTCACAAAGACAATTAAGGAAGGCTTAGAGGCAATCCATGGTAACAAATTAATTTTTCATATAGAGGGGTTCTTGAAGTACATAACTACCAATTTTTTAGGAAAATCACTAAAGCATGGTGTTATTTCATCAACACTAGCTTCTAGCCAAGCCTATAATATTATGATATATTGAACTATAAAGTCGGCTTACTTTGCAAATTTTCATGGGCTTAAGATATTTGGATGTTGGCAAGATTATCTATAAGTTGATAAGTAACGCCATCGCCACATAGGGCAGATCAAGTAAACAAGGCAAGGCTTGAAATGAATGTTCTACATGAGAAGACCATCATGGATGAAGCTATAGAGAGATATGGAAAAATTGATGGATATGAAGACTCCAAAATGAAAGAGGGAAGACTGAGATAGGCAGAAGAGAGACATAACAGAGAATAAAAATTGAAGATGACATGAGGAGAGTTTTCGAGGAAATGCTAGAGCTAGAAATGATTTGAATATGGAGTAACCCGCTAGGGTCTGTAATTGACTATATATGGAAGAATTAAAGTGGGTACAATTCTATGAAATCAAATGCAAGCTATGAGGAATTAAGAGCTGGTGTTTGAGAACTAGAGAGCCTTAGCAAGAAGCATTCACCGGATAGAAAGAATGATGTCTAAAAGGCATAAAAGAAAAGGAGGCACAGAGGTTCCTGTACATTTACACAAATGAAGCTACCGATTAAGAAACGAAACATGCAGTATCTACTGTGCTTCCTTTATTAACTTTTCTATCTTGTCATTGATCAACTCTATGATTAAATACATTCCAAATAGATAAGTTAGGAAGCACAGTAGATACTGCATGTTTCGTTTCTCCCTTAAACACCCAATAGAGTCATAGATCTCTTTCACTACATCGAACTTCTTTCCCAAAGCAAGAGATTACAATAGTGACATTCTTTTCTTAAATACATGAGTTAGATGGGAAATAGCCACAGCATCAGTGGTCAGGACCTTCCACAAAATGTAAGCTTAGCATGTTAGCTTTGTTGTAGGAAGCCAAAAAGCATTGTCATAGTGCCACTTCTTAACAACCCTTTATTCAACAAAGAGACGACGTCATCAAGCTTGAGTGTCAAACCTAATTTATCTACTAGTGTCTTCAATCCATAAAGTCATAGCATAGAATTGATCAAAGTAGGATTAAACGAGATCTTGAGACCAAAAATAAATACTTTGTGCCCAGAAGCATTTTAGGAAGATTGCTATAAAATTCCTTGACAATTGAGTCATTGTAGAAGCCATCATAAGGCGCTAACCTATATATGCCAGTCTGAACCAACAACCTCTAAATGTCACCAACCTTTTTCTTTCCTTTGGCAGTTCTGGCTTTCATTGAAGAGTCGGAGTACCTAACTTATTGTCAATATATGAAGACCCCCAATTTCACATGTGTACTCTCTACAACATTTTTAGATCCGACTGTGTATTAATATGGAGGTTAGTTGTTGAAGCATGATAGTAAATGCTTTGTCTTCAATGTCGGAAGATAAGTCATTGCGGTAGATTCATTATTCGAGGTTGAAGAAGATTGTTGAGACATTCTTGCAGTAACTTAAAGTAAGATAGATGAAAAAATGGCTAAGAAGGAAAAGAGGTCACAGTTAGAGAGAAGAGCTTGAGTTGGGATGATCGAATTGTGAAAATAAGGTATTATCACAAAATCAATGAAGAATAACTAAGATCATCACAAAAATATCCCTTAAATCCCTAAAAATTTATTTGTTGTGTCTAACATCACAAAATTTACTCCCTGTCAACCCCTTAGTAAAGGCTAGTTTTTACAGCAAACTTAAAAAGAACGATACATTTTGTAGGTAATTCCAAGTGGAAATTTCTTTGTCAAATACAAAAGTAGCTCATAACAAAATTTCAAACACATTGATATATGTGTGAATGCATATAGCTACCAAAATGAAGTAAGAACCCGTGCTAGTGAGAGCATACGCCAATGTCATGGTGCAACCTTTCAAAAGTCTATGTGCCAAGAGCCTTTTGTAAGTATATTAACTAACTACCTTTTGGTATGAACACACCGAATATAAAATAATCCTCTTTCCACTACATCCCTGATATAATGATTACAACAATCAATATGCTTCATTCTAGAGTGTTGAAATGGATTTTTCAAAATATTAATGGCACTTTTATTACCACAATAAAGTGTTAACTGAGATAAAACAATACCATAGTCTTTGAGCATTTGCTGCTTCTAATTAACAACATACAACAACTACCAACAACACCATATTCAGCTTCAACAGTAAGTGAAATTCAGTTTTGCTTCTTGCTATTCCAAGTACCAAGATTATTACCCATATAGTAACATCCACCTATAGTACACTTTTGATCATCAGTATTTCTAGGCCAATCAGCATCACTATACCCGATTACATCATTGACACCTCTCTTAATATATAGTATACCAAAGTTAGTTGTTCTGTGCATATAGTGCTAAATCCATTTTACAACAACCAGGTGAGAATCTTTGGATATGTCTTAAAGGGAGCACAAACCCCAACACTAAAAGCAATATTCGCTCCGCTTGTATTAAGATATAATAAACATCCAATTATGCCTCTATATAATGTTGGATTGACATCACCACCTTTGTCATCCTTGTGAATCTTCTTACTAAAACTCATAGGTTTTCGAATAGACTTAGTTGTGTCTAATCCAAAATACTCAATAAAGGATTTAGTATATTTGTTATGAGATATGAATATACTTTCTTAAGAGTGTAATCTACAAACCCTAAAAATATGTAAGATTTCCAGCCATGCAACTCTTATATTCTTTCATCATTACTTCAACACTGAAGGTAGCTCTACAAATGTAGTGTCAAATATAATAACATCGACATAGATTTGCGCACCACAAACTTTTTATTCTACCTTTTAAGAAACAAAGTCTTATAAATAGACTTTGTTGTAACCTTTCTACAGAAAATAGGTAGTCAACCTTTCAAGCCATGCCCGTTGTGCTTGCTTTAGTCTAGAAAGTGGCTTTTTTAGATAATAAACATCATTAGGTTTATCATGAACCTCTAATCCTTTAAGTTGTGCAACATAAAATTTACGCAAATACCTATTTAAGAAAGCATTTTTAACATCCATTTGATGTGACTTGAAACCTTTGTTAGAAGCAATGATAAATAGTAGATGAATAGATTCCAATATGGCAACTAGAGCAAACGTCTCATCAAAATTAGTACCTTCAACTTGTGTGTATCCTTGTGCAACCCATCTGGTTTTGTTGCAAACAATAACACCATCTTCAACTGTCTTTTTAAGGAATATCCATTTAGTACCAATGATATTGACATTAGTAGGTTATGGAAAAGGCTCCCATACATATTCTCTAATAAACTCATTGAGAACCTCTTGCATGACATTCACCCAATATTCATCTATTAAAGCCTCCTTGGAATTTTTAAGCTCAATATGAAATGTAAAACATGTAAAATGAACCACATTCTCATAGTAAACTGGTGGAATATATCTAGTTTGCACTAGATCACTAATTGAGGCAAAGATTTTCTTAAATGCATGATCTTTCAGCATATTTGACTCTAGAGCAGCGGATGTAAAACCAGGTATTGTATTAGTAGGTGATTTTTAATCTTAATCATCATTATCATTTTCATCATCAGATGAAGTATTGATATTTGAAACAAATGGTTTAGTAGTAGGTTGCGTAATAGGTGCTGAGCTAATTGGTGTTGGTAGCATATCATCGTAACGTTTTTGAATGGATAGTTGTTTTGGTCTAGCACAATCATCAACCATAACGTTAATACATTCCTTCACATTCATAGTTAGCTTATTATAGACTCTATAAGCTTTAAGATTCTTACAATATCAAAGAAGAAAATTTATATCACTTTTAGAATCAATCTTTCCCAGGTGATCTTTACAATATAAATCAGGTAACGCAAAAAACATGAAGATGTTTGAGATATGCTTTTCTTCCTTACCAGATCTCAAATGGAGTTTTTGTAATTAGTGGTTTGAAATAAACTCTGTTTATTATATAGGTAGCAATATTTACTGCTTCCCCCAAACACTTACATGATGATTTTTCTCGGCTAGCATAACCCTTGTCATCTCCTGAACTATGCAATTTTTTATTTTCATCAACACCATTCTATTGAGGATTCATAGGAGCAACAAGTTCATGTATAATCCCAAACTCAATATAGTAATCAGCAAATTGCCAATTTTTAAACTCACTTACATGATCATTACGAATTCGATTAATGAATATAACCTCATAACTTTTCTCTTAATGAAGTCAAACAATTAAATTATTAAAATTATCAAATGTTTATGCTTTATCATGAAACAAACAAATCCGTGTAAATCTTAAGTAGTCATCAACAATAAAAAACATACTTCTTTCTTCCAAGACTTTCATATTCCATTGGACCAAATAAGTTCGTGTGTAGTAATTCTAACACATACAAGGGGAGTATGTCATTGAGGCTAGAATATGAAAGTTAACGTTGTTTACCCCCTTAACAAGGCTCCTAAATAGAAAAGGCTTAGTTGCTAGTTTAGGAATAACTCTTACATCATCATTACGGAGCAGTTTTTGCAGTTGCTCGAAATTAAGATAACCTAGCCTTCAGTGCCAAAGCTATATATTAGTTAGTGAAACAGAGTTGCACATAACATGCATCTTATGAGGCGATTAAAATGTTAAAGGAGTATATAGTAGTTGTCTGATGTCCGGATCCCATACATCATGCATTTTATTCATTGATTGTCTAATAATAATCTTTAGTGAAGTTGACAAATAGTTCCTAATCACACAGTTGACTTGTACTGATCAAGTTAGGTTTTAACTCATCATCATGTAGAACTCCTTTGAGATTAGGCAGTCCTATAACATTAAGTGTTCCTTTTCCAATAGCCTTGTCTTTCTTTCTGTCACTAAACGTAACAACACCTTACCTAGGATATTCATAATTTTTAAGAAAGCTTTTGTTACCATTCATTTTTCAGGAACATCAACTATCAGAATACAATAAGTCGGTCATAGTTGCTAAGAGTTGCAGATGCGGTGTCATAGCCTTATGAGATTTAACTCTTTAAACCTTATTAGATGTTTTCTTCTTTTGAAGTGCACTCAAATCTTTAGATATCCGATAGCATCATGGTCGAATATGACCAACGATCCCACAATAATAACGTATAGCAGCAGGTCTGTAATCAACAACAGCGGTCACCTTTTTATTTGCGCTTACAACAACCTTCTGTGGCATAACAACCTTTGCTTTTGTTGTATCAACTCGAGATTTATTTGATTGACTCTTAGTGATTACAATGGCTTTGCAAAATACAAATGGAGTATTTGTAGATCCCTCAGTATAGCAAAGACTATACTTGACTTGCAATGATTGACTAGTTTGTAGCATTCTATTTGAGTTCTAAAAACCATAATGTCAATTTACAACAACAGCCTCAAAATTAGAAAAGCATTCGGAATATAGAGATTTCAAACTCACGCTATTTTAATAATGCATGACGAGTCTTGTGTTCTCTTTCAAGAGTCTTATAATCAAATTTGACAAAGTAAAATTTCATTTTAAATTAAAATCTTGATCATAAAAGATGTCCATTGAGTGAACAATAGTTCATTAGAAGTTTGAAGATCCTTTGTAGAATCATCATCATTTACAACAACATATTTATCCTTGGTTTTCTCCTTACTCTTTTTCGTGTTAGATACTATGACGTTAAGTTCAGAACACCAACAACAGATGAAGAGGCATCAATAGTATTTGACTCTATCAATATAATAGTCAGTGTAGTAGTATAATTGTTCGAATGTTTATCACGGTATTATAAGTCATCATAACTTTTATAAACATTTAGAGACTTCTTCTTCTTGTAAATAGGTCTTTCAATCTGAATCTATCCAACTCCCCCATACTCATAACACTTAATACACTTAAGTTTATTCTTAGCATCAGTGGTCTTCTAATCAGTATAAAGCTTATTGTTATCATTACTCTTCTTGTAATTAGTTCTAGCAGAACTTCTTTTATATCTTTTGTGAAATTTTAAGAACTTCTTTGCCATCATAGCAAAAACATCTCCCATAGAAGAAATATAGTCTCAAAACAATATGCATTTTTAGAAAAACTAGGCTTGTTAAACATATTAATCTCTTATGTTTTCAAAGAACCAATTAATTCATCAAAAGACATCATAGTAATGTCACGACACTCTTCGATTGTAATAATCTTTTAGTCAAATCGTGAAGGAATAGCACAAAGTGCACATCATACCAATTGCTCTTTAGTATACTTTTTTCCATGTTGAAAAGTTTGATAAATGATGTCTCGTAAACAACCATTGAAAGAGGCAATATCATCTTCCTCTTTCATCTCAAGACGATCAAGCATAGAATTTAATTTTTGTTACTTGGAAATTTTTTAGAATTTGTACCTTCAGATTTTTCTTCATAACACCTTATGCTTGCTTTGGAGTAGTGCAATTTGCAATTAGTTTGAAGTGTTTACCATCAACAAAATTGAAAATAGTATTGATTGCCATACGATTGACAACCTTCTCCTTCTTCTCAGCATCTGTCCATAGAGATTCAGGTTTTGGAACAACTCTCCCATCCATATTTGGTTTTATCAGAGCAGTGTGTTCTCCCTCCAGCAATTCTCTAGTAATTTCATTAATAGCAAAGACAAAGTGAACACCAAATCATCCAGTAGGTATAGTTTGTTCCTTCCAGCAATGGCAATTGAGTTATCAAACCACCTTCATGTCATTCTAACATGTGTTGATTGTGCACAATAGTTTCTTGTATTTTCCTATTATCTGTAGTAATGTTAAATGGTATATTGTTTCCATAAGGATTTCACAAACTTCTAAGGAAACAATTTTTTTCTTAGTGTTTTCAATTTAGTTAATCTAATAAAACAGTAATTAAAATACCAATAAAGGAGAAATCTAACTATTAACTTAATTAACCAAACTAACTAAACATATTAAACTATTCAACGCAAACTAAATTAAACAAAATTCAAATTAAATGTAATTCAAATATTAAACAAACATCTAAACTAACCCCTTGTTAAAAAAATGTAATATGTTTTGATTGCATTCAAACACTAGAACATAATATCAGTTCATAACCTAGTTATAATCATATCACATGGAATCTCGGAAATATTAAATCCAAATTCGTATTAGGTTGATAGCCTTTAGAAAACTATCGATTTTCCTATATTCAATGCAAAATAAGCCATAATATTATTGTAAATTTACCCATTGGAAAAAATGCAATAAAATAGAAATATGATAGCATTAACACTCAATGAAAATCATACTTAAACTAAATCAAATATTAATTAGAATATGCTAATTAATAAATAACCAAGAACACAATCACCTAGAACATTCACTCAGGAAATATTGCCTTACAGATTACTCTTAGTTACTATTTCTATAATTGTTGTTAATAATCATGAACACTGAATCATAATCACAATACTACAATACATATTTGCAACTATGCTTGCAATATCAATCTTCTTTAGTTGTAATAAGCAAAAACATCTTATTAAAACCGTGATTGTTGTGTATAAATAGATCTAAAGCATTAATTTTGTAATTCCTTAATTCTAACTATATAGCAATCCAAAGTATATACATGTCTAAGGTTTGATTAAATTAGTAAAATACTTTGTCATGCCGAAAATGAATAATACAATAATATAATTGAAAAACATAATTAAATAAATAATATATCTTAAATAAATCCAATCTCCAATGTAGCTTCAAACGTAAGCTTAATAAAATGAACTTATGAGGGCAAAGGACTAAGAGAGAGATCGAAACTTAGAAGCCCTTTATAGCTTCTTATGTATAGATATCATAGATAAACTAAAATCCTTTGTATTAATCTAAAAATCTCATAACAAACCTTAGCGATTTGTCAGCAATTCCAAAGTTGTTCACAAATCGCTTAGCTAATCACTAGAAATTAGTCTCTCTACTCCACTGATTCGGCTAGAGATTTTTATTATGTTTTTTAATTCGTAGATGATTTACTAGCACTTTTTCCCTAATTTAGGTGGTGATTTCTAGTGTAATCTTGTATCCCTGGCTAATCGCTGGACCTCTTCTACAATTAATTGTTTTGCTCTTCTTTCACATTTTCTTTCATTTCTTCATTTTCCTAATTAAATCCTTAAATCACAAAAACAAGAGAATACCTAGTGTAATATCATTATTTTTATTTGAAAACACATAAACTACATTATAAAAACATATTTAATTATTGACTTGTCAAATACCCCAAGACTCATCACTTTATAGTCTCAAGCAAATGAATACTCTTAGTCATATTCACTTTTCAATCTTTATAAACTAATTTCAATCTAATTCATCTTAACTTTAAATAATAGAAACTATAAAATATAAGTGATTATTAAAGGGAAATGTACTAACAACAACTAAATGAATGTTATGATAGAATATAATGATTAGACAAAATGAAACATCCATTTATGATAACTCAACCACGAAATGCAACACTCTTTAGAACTTATAGTTCATTACCAAGGCGAATACTTAATATAGGTTTTCTCAATCTCCACTAACAAGCATCAAGCTTACGATGGCTAGAATAGAATCTCAAAACACAAAAACCACTAGATTAATCATAATTTTAGAAAATACTTTATAAAAAGCACCACAATTAAAATTAATATGAAACTTGCTAAGACACCAATAAATACATTGTTTGAAACATGTTATATTAAGAAATACCTCATTCAACTCTAGTTTCAATGACTCGAGCTAAATCTTTTCTTTGAAGAGTTTAAAAAATCCATCTTTTTCATCTATCATTCTTTTCTACTCCATCCTAATTATTTATTTATTATATATTTTTTTTGCTTTTGCTTTTATGTACTTGCTCAATTTCCTATGGACGTTCTCACATTTTTCCCACTGTAGATTCCCTGTTAGATTTCATATGGAATCTGTTGGACTCTCTATATACTTGTAATCTCTTGTTAACAATTATCACTATCCATTAAAGTTGAAGAAAGTATTGTTTCTAACTTATAGAATTTCATTGGTTTCTAATCTATTTCTTCTTTCAATTGTGGCATAATAGCTTTCTTTATACATACAGTAAAAATATTTAATCAATAGACTTTGTATTACAGGGTTCTTAGAAATCTTCTTGTTCATCTTGCATTGTTATTTCGATCTTCTATCCACTATCATGACTAACACAAGGCGTTCAATTTTTTGTACACAACAACTGGTAAATTTAATCAAAAAGGTATAAAAATTGATTCCTTCTTTCATAGAATTCACTTAGGTAATAAAATATCACTTCCATTCAAAATATATTATATATTCGTTTTCTTTATGAATCTTTTCCTAACAAAAAATAAAGTAAAATGGAATTCATACTTAGTTGAATTCAAAAGAAATTTGACAAATTTCATCAACTTACTTCTACCTATATTTCCTTTCTTTGTTTTCGTTGCTATCATTATCATAATTCACCTAAATTACACCAAAATTCATTCCAAACGTTGTTCTAAAAGCTAAAATTGAAGTTGGGTTACTAATAAAAGAAATGTACCTCGTGAAGTATAAAGGAGTTGATATAATCATTAATTAGACAATCAATATAACAATAAACTCAATAAAGAATTTTATCAAACAAAGTGCATAAAAAATAGGAATAAACATCACCAATGTAAATCAAATTTAGCATCAAATGTAACGTCAAATTACTTTATAAAAAGTAACAAATGAATGCACATCACCAATCATAGATCAAATGGAGTATATCACCACAGATCACTAAGTATAATACCAGAGATATAAGTCAGACCTCACAAATTATCACAAAGAGACCAAAAGATAAAACGGAGTAAAGAAATCAATGTCGCACCCAAAAGTCGCATCTTCATTGTCCTCTAGTGAACCAATCCACTTGGACTGGTAGGTCGTAATAGGATCATAAAGGTAGTAGTCTTGGCCTGACAAGACTTGAACATTAAGACTATTATTAATCGGCAGCTTCATTTGTGTAAATGTACAGGAACCTCTGTGTCTCCTTTTCTTTTATGCCTTTTAGACATCATTCTTTCTATCCTGTGAATGCTTCTTGCTAAGGCTCTCTGGTTCTCAAACACTAGCTCTTAATTCCTCATAGCTTGCATTTGATTTCATAGAATTGTACCCACTTTAATTCTTCCATATATAGTCAATTACAGACCCTAGCAGGTTACTCCATATTCAAATCATTTCTAGCTCTAGCATTTCCTCGAAAACTCTCCTCATGTCATCTTCAATTTTTATTCTCTGCTATGTCTCTCTTCTACCTATCTCAGTCTTCCCTCTTTCATTTTGGAGTCTTCATATCCATCAAATTTTCCATATCTCTCTATAGCTTCATCCATGATGGTCTTCTCATGTAGAACATTCATTTCAAGCCTTGCCGTGTTTACTTGATCTGCCCTATGTGGCGATGGCGTTACTTATCAACTTATAGATAATCTTGCCAACATCCAAATATCCTAAGCCCATGAAAATTTGCAAAGTAAGCCGACTTTATAGCTCAATATATCATAATATTATAGGCTTGGCTAGAAGCTAGTGTTGATGAAATAACACCATGCTTTAGTGATTTTCCTAAAAAATTGGTAGTTATGTACTTCAGGAACCCCTCTATATGAAAAATGAATTTGTTACCATGGATTGCCTCTAAGCCTCCCCTAATTGTCTTTGTGAGGTAGTGGAACTTAATTGCGTATTTGGGCTATAGAAACTCGTTGTCTCCTCTTTGGTGAGATTATAGCCAACCAAAATACTGGTTTATTCTTGAAGCAGAATAATCTACTGTTCTTCCTCAAACTCGTGACTTTATCTTACTATCGCTTTTAAAAGCATTTGCATAAAACTCTTCCACCAAAATATCACATCCTTTCTCACACGGAACATCATCTAGGTTTAAGATGTTATAGTCCCTACTCAACAATCCCCAGTTCCTTGTCACAATGATAGTAGGATCCTAGGCCTGTATTTCAAATCATTCCTTGTACTGAATCCCCTATTCAACATCAACTTCCTATCTTTCACTAAATGATTCTTATATTTTTTTACAGGCCTTCTCATTGATAAAATTTTCCTTCTTAATAACATAATTTCTCTCCCCATTTGTATCTCTTGTTCTACTTCCTCCTCCTGATCCTAATACTCATTCTTAGATTGATAACTAAATGATAATGATTGAGTAGGCTCTCTTTGTGGTCTAATTCTAGGTATGTTGAAAGAAATTGAAGTGGGTTAGATTTGGAAAACATTGGATTTATTCTTTGTTTTCTCTACTAACTTCCCATTTCCCTTCGCCACCCTTGAACCTCTACCCTTTCCACTTCCGGCCATTTGAATAAGTACAAGTAAAAAAAAGAAACATGTAAAACCATTTAAAACCGAATTGTCAAAAAAATGTTTGGTCAAATTCAACTTATCTATGTAATAAAGAGAAATTCATCAAAAAAGTCTTTTGTAAATCGAGAGTTTGAAATTAATATGAAATTCATCGTTAAAGCATCGTTGATAAAAACAATCGTTCATAAGTTATTCAAGTCATGCGATAGAGAAACACAAAACCTCAACTCATTTGAATTTTTGTCTCAAATTAGTTTGCATGTAAAAACTCAATCCATTTGCTATGTACTAAAAGTAGTTGAAAAATTTGATAGCAATAAACAAATCATCACAACACTCCAATACTAGAATTATATTTGATAACATTCGACATAAAGCCAATTGAGAGTAAAAAATTTGCAATTTAGCTTCGAACCTATGTAAAAATTCAAAAATTGATGAAAAACCAAAAATATACTAAATAAAAAGTTAATGTTTACATTAATTACCTTCTTGAAAGTGAACTTTTCAAGATTAGATTTCTAAGACTGCTCAAGAACCCTCCTCCAAGCTCCAACTTTGAATTATCTTTGCTCAAGCCCTAGTTGGCTCGATACTATCAAAACTCATCAAATTATGAGTTGAATGTGTGAAGATTGAGGAGGGAATCACTTAAATACACTAAAATCTAGATTTGGAAGGTTGAATCTACTTGAAAATTAGTCACTTGATTGAAAAGTGGATGCAACGACCCCAATTCCCACCATAGGTTTGCCCAACCTAAACTACCACTTAACCCTCTCGAATACCAAGCCAAGTTAAGCGGAAACCTAGTAAGCATTAACCTGTGGAATATAACTTATAATCATCGACTAAAAATTTTCTAGTCCAATTAAAAATTTTGTGGAATTAATTTAAGGCCTATTAATTCAACATAATAATTTCAATTATTCTAATTCTACATTTCTTATGAATT
The DNA here is from genome assembly GCA_039657365.1 of Stephania yunnanensis. NCBI lineage: Eukaryota > Viridiplantae > Streptophyta > Magnoliopsida > Ranunculales > Menispermaceae > Stephania > Stephania yunnanensis. The sequence continues at coordinate 34,525,025 of CM077583.1, read as the reverse complement.
TTCTGCAGAGTCTCCTATATATTTTGAGGTATCCAAATATCCTTCAACAATTTTAATAGCTCTTCTAAAACATGTGCAAGGCATATCCAATAGCAATAAGGTCTATTAATATACATATTTCATTTCTAAGCCTAACATTTAGTTCTACAACTAGTTCCATCACAACTAAGTACCCAAGTCAGTCCATGTGTTATACATGTTTAAATATGAAAATAAGTAATGCAAATTCAACCATTTCATATACAAATGAGAAGGCTTTGTGTGTCTCTTACACCTTCCTTTTTGCAATCTAATCCTTGTATTCTAGGTGACTTGGGAGAGAAGTAGGGTGAGCCAAATATCAACAAGCTTATTAAAGCAGCTACTATTTTACCCTCAATCATCCAAGTAGTACTTAATGCCTAATAACTAGCATTAATAAGGTTACTCATCAATTCCTACTATAATTCCGAGCATGAAAATATAACATGAATAAGCATACTATATAATGCATGAAACAACGAAACAAAGCCTGAACATGATAGTAAAAAGATAACAATGATAACATGAATGACATAGAATCAAAGAAGTGGAAAACCAATATAGTGTGTGTGACGTGACAACCAACTAGCTTTATAGTATCATAACTAACTCAGTTTCAATAGATTAGTGTCTAAACAACAAATTGGTTTCGATAGTATCCAATGGAACCCGAACTCAACAGATTGATATTCAAGCATAGCAGAAGGAGATGATCGGCAGCCGTCAACTCTCCAATCCGAGGTACCATTATAAATATTCGTTCCAAGCATATCAGTTCCACAGGCATTCATAAATAGAGAACTCAAAGGACAATACAAAATGGAAATAACATGATATATTAAATGCAATTCTAATTAAGATAGCGACCATTCACTACGTGAAACCTAGCATAACTGATAGCATGATATGATGGAAGATAAAGCAAACCCCAGTTACCATACTTGTCGTGTTTACTTAAGCCATTTATATGCTGAATCACTTAACTAAGTTCTTTTTGCTTATCTAGAAGCACATAAGTATAAAACATATATTTTAAAATCAATTAACACTCGCTTAAAAAAGCTTAAACAATTAGGAACTCATTCATATTCCTAATTTTTTAAATTAAGTTTTTCTTGACTTAAAAACCATTCTTTCAAATAAAAAATGATGATTGGAGTAAAAGAAGCATGCGATTAAGCAAAACAAGGAAACTCCAACAAAACATGGTTTTCTAACATAAGTCAAATGCAATCGATTAATCACAGCCAAAAAGGTTCAAATCTCCTCATAAAAGTCAAGTCCGACTTAGAATTTCCAAATCAAAATCTCTCTCACATCTTAACTAAGCTTCAAATCTCATCCAAAGTGATGAATCACCACCACTTCAACAAATGTGAGTAAAACACATTTCAAAGGATTAAAATCGATATTTAAAGAGTCGATATTACTAACATGGTTTGAAGTCTAAAAGTCAAGTCAAGTCAAGTCTAGCTTATTTAAAACATTTAATTAAAGCATTCTTTTTAAATCTAATTTTACCAACCATGAGTTTTAAACAAAACTGGAGTTCATAGAACTTTATTTCAGTCCTAAAAGACTTTTCTTAGCAGAAGAATCCATGGAAGTTAAGTAGAAATCCATGTTTACAGCAAAAATCACCAATCCTCATTTCAAAACTTTGTTTGGAATGTGTAGGATCTCTCTTGAAAATTTCATCAATCAAGAAGAGTGCTTTAGTTTGATTGGAATGTCTAGTGTCATAGAGGTGTTTTAAGGCTCCCAACCCACATTCCATAACTGATTTGGTTTACTCTCACTTTGGGTAGTAAGAAATCTTATTTTCATATTCCCTTTGTGCTTAAATTCCATTTTTCGTTATGATTATCTTATGGAAATCAATTTTTATCTTTTTAAATGTATTTGTCTTTGGTTTCATACTTAAAATTTAATTTTCAACCCTAGGACTGATTTAAACAAGTATTTTGCCTTAATCTTGATTTTAGTTAAAACTACATGTTCATCAACTTTGAATCCACACCCATCTTTATCAGTTTCGTTTGATTTGGATTCATAATTGAGATTTGCACTAAATATAATACTTTCATAATCATATCCATATCTATACTTGGATACATAAGTGTTACTAGGCTCTAGGAAGCTTGTGAGTAATTGGACTTATTGTCGCTTTACTTTGTAAAGTCGAATTTCATTATTTTTATAAATTGTAATTGTAAGTGGATGATGGTAAGACTTAGTAGGACCTATGCCAAGGGAAGACCTAGTTGAGGGTAGGCAAAACTCTAGTTGAGGCTAGGTAAGAAGTCATAATCCATAACTAGGCATTCTTGGCTTGTATGCTTAGGTTTTAACGCTTATTGGCAATGTAAATGGGGTTAAAAATCCAAATCAGGGAGGTTGTGTAGATGGGACATTTGATAATTTCATTAATTTTACTAGGTGACTAATAAAGTATTTTCGAATTTAAAATGAAAATTAAGATCCAAGGGTATTTGTTGAAATATCATAAATATCCCTAGTAAGTCATTATACTGAGAAGTATAATGAGTTAAGACTAAAGTGAATCTTGATTGATGTTAATGTAATGATCATGCATATATGGATACAAATGGAGATCATGAGTACTTTTTATGGAACAAGGAACCGGAATGACCTGCTATGAAAACACAACGTGGATTAAGTCATAGGTGCTACTCATGATAGATATATAATTTGGTCATTCGACTTGAGATTACATAATCTTCAATATTAAGAGCATGGCAATGAAGACAGAATTTGTCCTTCTCATGTAGAGAGAAATATCAGTGGATCCTTTGGTATGTTACACTATTAAAATGACAAGTCCAAGTGAATTGATATGATCAATGTCATTTGAATGTTTTCAGTCTACCTAAAGATCAAGATTAGCACGACCGAATATTAAGGGTGACTTTCAATGCCTTACGATTAATCAAAGAATATTGCATGACAAAATGATATAATAAATATTATTCATTAGGTTGTATCAATTTTGATATTCATGCTACTATGGTAGCCTTAATGCCTTGCTAGAGATCACTTATGACTTGTGTACCAAAATGGTTTTGGTTCATTTGTCAACAGTCATGAAACTATTAGGTCGCACACAAAGAATGCCTTTTTGCAGTTTTAGTTGGTCCAAAGTAATGAATTTTATATGATAAAACTAATGATATAAAAGCCCATAAATTTTGTTATATGATAAGTTGTTAATAAGGGAATATATGAAATTTGCTTAAACTGCCTAAATACATTAGTTGTGTTATGAATAGTTTTTTTGAATGTACTTATCTAAACATGTAAATAAAGGTTGAAACCCTAAAAATGAATAAGATTTTTGTTTTTACTACATTTGAGTTCCCATGAAAGAAAAATGTTTTTAGTCTCTTTTGGGGCTAGCACTCTAAATTATGCCCATTGCTCTTGTATAGGTTTCTGGTAGAGGACATGCACTTACATGTCTCATAGATCTAGTTTTTGCAACTTAATTTTGATCCTTTGGGGTTTTTTCAAAACTTGTTTTGGATTTTTCGCCTAGTAGGAACCCCGAAAACACAACATTATGCTAATATATGGTGGTGGGTGACTTTACTACATCCAAAGACCTATTTATACTCGTAGGCCTCCTAAAAATATAATTAAAAACAACAAATAACAATTGCAAATGAAATGGAATTTCAAAACTTTCTATTATTTTAGTCTTCACGCTATTTGTAAGTTATCCACATCGTCTATGTTACGTGACTGCGCCACCACATCGCTAGGCCTATTCTCTATTTTACCTTCTCTGTGACCTTGACATCGCCCGTGTTATGCTGCGGTGCCGCCTGTTCTAGTCCACATTGTCATGACTGCATCACTATTACTACATTTCTTCTTCTAATTTCCACATTTTCCCCACGTCGTCCATGTTATACTTCAAGGTGTTAGCCTTCTATGTAGAACGTCAACTCTATTTTTGTGCTTTTTCTTCTCTTTTCTTTATGGAATCCTTCCTTTGTGTCTTTTATGCCTTATAGACTAGAAAAAAAATAAATACCATCATTTAGAGCTCATTCCAAGATATTTGCACCAATTATGTAGCTAAATTAACCGAATTTATAAGTCTAATTAAGGCTATGCAAGAGGAGTTGCTGCGACATTTTGTAAGTAACAAAATATGGACCCGAGTGCCTAGGCCAAGGAACCATGCTATCATAGCTACCAAATGGGTTTTCAAGAGCAAAACTAATGAAAAATGTGAGACCATAAGAAATAAGGCTAGGTTTATTGCACTAGGTTAGAATTAAGAGAAAGGTATTGATTATGAAGAAGCCTTTACACCAGTAGCAAAACTAGAAGCAATTCTAATGTTGCTTGCTTATGCTTGCTATAATGGGTTTGTACCAAATCAAATGGACGTTAAAATTGCATTCTTGAATGGCTTCATAAATGAAGAGGTCTATGAAGATAAACCACCAGGTTTTGAAGACCATGTTTATCCAAGTCATGTTTATTGTCTTCTAAAAGCCTTGTATGGATTAAGGCAAGCACCTAAAGAATGGTTTGATAGGTTAAATACATTTCTTTGTAATAAAGGGCTTAAGAAAGAAACACTAGAACCCACTTTCTTTATTTTTATAAAAAATCATGATATGCTCCTCATTTAAATTTATATAGATGATACAATCTTTGGGATCATCAAACACATGTCTACATGATAAACTTTCATCTTTGATGAATAATTAATTAGAAATGAGCATGTTGGGTAAACAGATAAAAATCTTGATTTTCCAAACTAAGCAATCCAAACGCAAGATTCTCATCAATTAAGTGAAATATGTGAGAGACATGCTAATGAAATTCAAATTTGGAAATCTAAAAGCATGTGACACTGCTAGTAGTTCCACCGTTAAAATTTACAAAGACTAATTAGAAAAGCGTATATATCCTAGGCAATATCGTGGCATGATAGGAAGTCTCCTCTATTTGACTACTAGCAGAATGGATATTATGTTTAGTGTGTGTATATGTACTAAGTTCCAATCTGAGCCAGAAGAATCACATCTAAAATGTGCCAAAAGCATATTTCGATACATAAATTGGAACATACGATTTAGGACTGTGGTTCAACAAAGCACAAAGTTTTGAACTTAAAAGCTTTGTTTATTCTGACTATTTGAGGAATCTAATGGATTTGATAAGTACCTCAGGATTTAGCCATTTGTTAAGAAATCCTTTGATTTTATGGTTTAGTAAAAAGCAATATGTTGCATTGTGCACCTCCGAAGCCGAATATGTGGCGGCTGGAAGTTGTTGTGCTCGATAAGTATACATGAAGCAACAAATTGTGGATTATCAAATCCAAGTTGGTAGTGCTGCAATCTATTGTGATAACACAAGTGCAATCAACATGATGAAAAATTCAGTGTTACAATCTCGTACAAAGCATATTGAGATTAGGCAATACTTTCTATACGATCATGTCTAGAAAGTAGATGACAAACTAATTCATGGGTCCACTAATGTTCAATTAGTTGATATTTTCACTAAGCCTTTTCCTAGAGAAAAATCTTCAAATATTAGGCAAGAATTAGGTATGATTCGTGAGTTTAACCACATAAGTATGTTAAGGATCATTAAAACTATGTTTTATACCGGCATTGTGGTGCCCATTGTGTATGTGATGTGTCTTGGAGTCGTTGAAAAATTTAAACTTCTTACCAAAAAAATTTAAAGATTAATTAGGGTTAAGTCCCTCAACTTAGCATACTAGGTCTTTGCAATATGCTTGCTAGGTCCCTTTCATTAGCGTACTAGGTCTACTCATTAGCTCACTAGCCCAAAGCATTAGCGCGATAGCCGGTATGTGCATGGCTCAGATATTAAACTTATTAACACTCTAACGACTCCATTAGCATGCTAATTCATCTCGAGCCAAGTTCTTAAACCCACTCGAGACATTACACGGTAAACATGCATTCTTCTCTCGTTCTCCTTCTTGTGTCTCCTTTCTTCCCAGTTCATAACTCGTGCTCCTTGGGAGCTTCCCCAGTGTTTTCTCACCATTTCCTATCATATTTGCCTTCTCCTTACTAGGTTTAATCTATTGATTCAATCATTCACTTCCAAAACTCTCTTTCCCTTAGCGCCTAATAGGTGTTTGTTCAAATGCCTAACCTATGGAAACATATTCGTATGGTCCTTGAGTCAACCTCCCGTCGTCCCACCATCTGCAATGCTACCCGACCATCCTATAACAATGACACCGAAACCTCCTCTTCATTTTGGTTCACTACCCAATGCACCACCTGTCACACAATAAGGTCCACTAGTTAAATTCATAGCGACACTTCACCTCCATTTCGGTCGATTCCACACTTCACAATGGTCAATCCAAGTCCGAGAACGATGGTGCTTCATCCATAAAATCTATCCTTAAGGTCATTATCTCACGCCTTATAGATGCCAAAGTCCTCAATCACACCATCATAGACTTTAAGTTCTTTGACAAGGCACACTTGACGGTCTATGAGGTGCTTGCCAAACTCGAGTTGGTGTCCTTTGTTTGAGTGTCTGACTCGAATCTCGTCACAACCAATGAAATTACCATTTGATCGGTGGTTGGCTATTAATTATTCAACATCACTCCATAACATTTAGTTAATCTCAAAGTTCATACATTTTAGACATGCACCGTTACTCTCATAGGAATCATGACTGACCATTTAACCAGCTCGAGGTCTTGAGCTCTTTCCCTTGATCTGATCGGGAATATTTGCCCTTTTAGAGTCATGAACAGTGACTTCAAACTTGTGCCACTTTTTTTCATAAAATTTTGCACGAAGTCATCCTTCCTCGCAGTTGCAACTAGAACTATGTTACCTTGTTAGACCTCTATGTGCTTGGGTCTCTCATGATGGAGATACCCATAAGTCTACCCTAAAACATCATTACCTATATGACATTCACCTCCGGCTCAGGTTCCCACCTCTTGTATGTGCACATCCTGAACTCTTTCTTCGAGGCTTTCTAGGTAGGTTTTTGTTTTGGCAGGTTGCCCACTCTTTGTCACAGACACCGTCGACATGGCCACTATGAAGGCCATAGAGTATCCCCTACATTCGCATGGAGTGACGCTAGATCCTTTAGGATGACATCCCCAAGGTTGAACAGTAGGGCAATTACGAATCTCCTCATGAGTCGGGTCCTAATGTAGTTTTTGATTAATGCGACTATCTTGACTACAACTTCCTATACTCGAATGGCGATGGCGGCGAAGATAACGTTATGCAAGACCCTCTTCTAACATTCATTACTCTAACACCTCCACATCCCTCGGAGCAGCTTGCATAGCCATAACACTAATAGTTTTATTATGCATTGCTCCTCCACCTAACATGTCCCATTTGACCATCAAGCCATTCATTTGTTGAGTTTGGACATAAGAAAAACTACATGATGCGGACCTTCACTCCAATTGATACGAGCCTTGACCATCAGGTCACTCATTTGCATCAGATTGAGGGACATGTGTTGCCGCCTCAGCAACCGAGAGATGATCTTGCCTCCGACTTTAAAAATCAGACTTCATCTCACTGGGATTCTTAGTGAAGAATCCCAAAATGATCTTCATGATAAGTGATTATTTAGATTAATATATTGTATTAGTTTAGTAGTATTATTATCGTAAATATCCCAAAATGAGCTCTAATAGTGGTATTTATGTATTTTTAGGTATACAAGGTATAAAATAGACAAACGAGGGAATTTATGAAGAAAGGAGGCTAAAATACATAAAAGTGGGTGTGACGCTATGGCTAAGATGGTTGGCGCTATAAGAAGAAAAGTTAATAGTGTGGGAGATGAAGGTAGCGCCTGGAACACCAACTAAAAGAGAAAAATGAGTTAGGATGGCCAGTACGGTAGCGTCGTGTGGGTGATATGGGACAATACCGGGATAGGATATGTAGGGCCCCAAGTCTACTAAATGAGGAAAAAGAACTTATCCTGAACTCTTTCTTCGAGGCTTTCTAGGTTGATTTTTGTTTTGGCAGGATGCCCACTCTTTGTCACAGACACCGTCGACATGGCCACTATGAAGGCCATAGAGTATCCCCTACATTCGCACAGAGTGACGCTAGATCCTTTAGGATGACATCCCCCAAGGTTGAACACTAGGGCAATTACGAATCTCCTCATGAGTCGGGTCCTAATGTAGTTTTTGATTAATGCGACTATCTTGACTACAACTTCCTATACTCGAATGGCGATGGCGGCGAAGATAACGTTCTACAAGACCCTCTTCTAACATTCATTACTCTAACACCTCCACATCCCTCGGAGCAGCTTGCATAGCCCTAACACTATTAGTTTTATTATGCATTGCTACTCCACCTAACATGTCCCATTTGACCATCAAGCCATTCATTTGCCGAGTTTGGACATAAGAAAAACTACATGATGCGGACCTTCACTCCAATTGATACGAGCCTTGACCATCAGGTCACTCATTTGCATCAGATTGAGGGACATGTGTTGCCGCCTCGGCAACCGAGAGATGATCTTTCCTCCGACTTTAAAAATCAGACTTCATCTCATTGGGATTCTTAGTGAAGAATCCCAAAATGATCTTTATGATAAGTGATTATTTAGACTAATATATTGTATTAGTTTAGTAGTATTATTATCGTAAATATCCCAAAATGAGCTCTAATAGTGGCATTTATGTATTTTTAGGTATACAAGGTATAAAATAGACAAACGAGGGAATTTATGAAGAAAGGAGGCTAAAATACATAAAAGTGGGTGTGACGCTATGGCTAAGATGGTTGGCGCTATAAGAAGAAAAGTTAATAGCGTTGGGAGATGAAAGTACCGCGTGGAACACCAACTATAAGAGAAAAATGAGTTGGGATGGCCAGTAGAGTAGCGTCGTGTGGGTGATATGGGACAATACCGGGATAGGATATGTAGGGCCCCAAGTATACTAAATGAGGAAAAAGCACACAAAGTGGTCTAACCTTTCATGCCACAGTGGCATTACACACACTGTGCCAAATCATAAGTGACAGCTTTGAGACTAAAGAAAATAGGAAGGTAGAGTTCCATTTTGGGGTGAAATTGTCTATTTGGATATTCGATCGTGGGAAGATGTCGAGTCTCTTTGTGTGGCTTAAAAAAGATTCAAGATGATTTTGAGGAGATGTCAAGGACATGGATTTGTGAAATGGGCACAACTCCTAAATTTCTATGATGGGATTAACCACATCACTAGAACACTAGCAGATGGCGCACCACGATGTTCTTTACTAAAAAAGATGAGGATGGAGCATTAGATATCTTAGATCTTATGTCTCTTAATTCTATAGCCTTAATCATTCTAGAGTAAGGAAACCAATAGGCCTATATGAGATTGATTCGCAAGCTGCGATCACGACAACTTCCAACCTGAGCAATCAAGTGCTGAAGCTACAAATGGGACAACTAATTTAGTAGTATATTTGGTAGAAATATTGTCAAATGAGTGCTATTTTATGGTATTATTACATATTTAGGGAATTAAGGTCTATTGGAAGAAATATGGGAAAAACATGAAAAAATGAAGCAAAAGCCTACAAAATCAAAGCTTTATGGGAGCATGTATAAACAATGTGGGATAATAAGGCACGACGCGGGGAAGAAAGACATGGAGTAGGAGAGAAGAAGAAATGAAGAAAACTAACTTTGGAGGTCCGACGTAGTGGCAGTGCCATGATTTAACGTACAAGGCACCGGGCATTAGTGACAGCACCAACTTCGCATAAATTCGAAAATGAAGTTCTAATTTAGGTTAAATTGTAAATTAGGGATTTTAATTGTTATCAAGGAGCATAAGTAGGTATTAGGACATGATAAACATGAGAGAGCCAACCACATAGAAGGAAATTAGCCTCCATAAGAGTAATTTAGCATTGAGTTCGAGTATTAAGGAGTTTTTGTTGGAGGAACGTTAAGGATTCCATGTTTGCAATCAATATTTTGCTTCATTGATTAATTCTAGGAAATATTTTTATTCAGATGTGTTTTGCAATAAACTATATATTGAATTGTGAATTGTGTGGTTCAATGATGTGCGCGTAGTCTATTTATCTTAGGGATTAATGGATTTTATGGTAAGAATGCCATACTTTGAAATAAGAATAAAAAGTGACGATAAAAAATGCAACGGTTAGAATTTTTCTTGAATCTAAGTAATGCTTTAGACATCTTGATCGTGTGTTTAATGAAATAAAGCTTTAGGAGTGTTCAAGGCCAATAAAGCTTCTAATCCGGACATGAATGGTACAACCGTTAAATAAACATTATCGAAAGATAGTTGTTGATTAGGGAGACGCTTATAGTAAACTTAGTTGGTTTTGAATCCAATGATTCGAGAATTAAAGCAATGTGGAACTTATGTTATTCAAACCGATAAGTGGTGTTCTAGTTTGAACAATAGAATCTTCTACTTCATGATAGTGGGTTGAAGTGGATTTGAGGGAAATCTTTTTATTCAAATTAGGCATTGTACAAAACATTTTGAGATGTACACATGACTACAAATCATGGTATTAAATTACCTAGTTGAAGTTGTGAACTAAAATATCCTTAATATAAGAAGTCAACTAAGGTTTAAAAGTGATTTGTTTGAGTAGTTTAGTTAGATATAAAACAAATTAAAAGCGAATCCCATAGCAATAGTTCAAGTTAGATAGGTAATTAATAACTAATGGAAAAACCATTCCCTAAGGACGATATCAGTGTTCAACGTAAGTTGATTGCACTATAAGTATAAGGTAGCCGTTATACTTGTAGCCGCATCAAGTTTTTGGTGTCATTGCTGGAAAAGAAAGCCATTAGGATTACTTAATTAGTAAGAGTAGTTTCTAATTTTTATTTTCAATACTTTAATTTTAAGTTAACAAAAACTAAAATAACAAAAATAGGCTTAAGTCTCAGTTTGCATAACTAATGCACAAATGAAAATAGATTTTAAACACCATATATCACTTACTTAATAGCATGCTATTTAATTTAACTAAATTCCACTACATAAAAAATGATATAGCACATGATTTGAAATAATTGAAAGTAACTAGACAATAGACAATGCCATGATAACAAACTCATGAAAATGAGGCAAAACAATAAAGTCATAACATATAGAGTACAATAGGTAAATGAGTCCAAATAACTGCAAATGAAAAGCATAGCAGGAAAGAAATGAAAATAAATATCTCAATTGGTTTACTCAAAATCCAATAAGTTCCTAGGCAAATGCAGCCTCCTGACTACCCGCATCTCACCAATAACCTCTCTAGTCTTTCCTTCATTTCTTAGTTCATTAAGGTTTTTTAAGACATATACAAACCATCAGAGTTGGATCAAACTAATTAGAAAGTCCCAAACTTTTATTAGAAAATATACCAAATTTCCAGCGTTTGTCGTTGTGATGGCGTCGTGTGTGCAAAGGTCATGGTGCCGCCACAGCGTTACCTTTGTATCACACTAGATGGACACGAAGTCTTGGTGGCGCCATGTGTTAAGTGGCATGACATCATGACAGGTTGTTTCCACTAAACCTTTGCCACACAACTCAGGTCTTAACGTTGTAGTGGTGCCTGCATTATGCACCCACGACGTCGCCACGTCGTTAAGCCCGTGCAATTTACATAAAGTTCAACCTTGCATTCTAATGATCCAAACACCTCAACTACACCTGAATCAAGCTTGATCATCACCAATTTAACCAAAATTTATTGGATTTGGGTGTTGAAACAAAAAATCATGGTTTTTCGAAAAACACATTAAAGAACCTAGAACTTCAAAATACCATAACTTTATCAATTCAAATCGAAATTTGGATTTGTTGATAGCGAATTTATTAATTTTTCACAAGGAATCCAAATCTTTCAACAAATTTCGAAAATGATTTCATTTGCTCTATAAAATTAAGCAAAAATCTGAACTGAAGTAAAATTTTAAGTTTTTTAACAAACGTTTACAAATTAATTGTGTAAACTAGGTTATATAGTAAAGAATACTTCAATCTAGATTAATCACTTACAAAGTCACAACAGTTTTTCACCATGATTGATCTTCTTCTTCAGATCTCCATTCCTCCTGGTTTTAATCAAATGAAATGAAATTGGATGTTATTCTCATTCAATTTTATATATATAAAGTAAGTTAAATTTTAGCCCTTGTTCTCATTTACATCACCAATCCTTTGATCAATCTAATGGCCCACATCTTGATTTACATCACTAACTTTCCACTAACTATTCCTTGATAGCACTAATTGCAACTTAGTCAGTCTTGTGATATGTCCACATGTAGTTCAAAGAATATCAATGACTAACGTTTAGTTTAGCTAACTTATGTTACATTTATTGTAAATAAATTTATAGCTACATCTAATTAGCTATTTTAGTCATAATAACTTAATTTTAACTTGCTACATAACTTTTTGCATCTGTTCCATGCTGACACAGATCTCATGGAGTTTCCTCACTGACGACTCGACATTTATACACAGGTAGAAGTGACTTAGTAGTCTACACATATAAAATACACTAGGCATACATCACAACAAATCTAACATATACCTCGGTCACATGCCTCGGTTAGTGCACATATCTCGATGCGGGTCCCACATCACGGGTCAATGATCCAAATTAAGGAATTAAACTAGGACTCAGAATTTGAGTAGTGAAAAATCTTCCGAACTAATGGAAATTTCATCCTTGAAATTAAAGCTCAAGTTAAAGTTATACCTGACTCAAAAAGGTACTAAAACCTTTATCGCATATAGTTTTCCCGTTCCTAAGTGAGTTATGAGTCACCTTGAAATCGCCACTTGACTAACACCTTTGAGATAAACTTACCTCTTAACTAGTTACCTTTCCATCAAAAATCTGTATTGGCTGCTCCATATAAGATACAACTTTACGCAGGTCAATCTAGCTCAAGCTAACCGTCGGTCGTAGTTTTGCCTTTAACATAGCTAGTTGAAGCATAGAAATATAGAAAAATAGATGTCTTCTTAAAATATGTGGAATAAACTCAATCTCATAAGCAACATTCCCAACTTATCTCTTGATCTTGAAAAGCAAGATGAATCTCGGTACTAACTTGCCTTTTAAACCAAATCAGTGAAGACCTTTCGAGGAGAAACCTTCAAATACATAAAAGCTCCCTCTATTATGTGATATCACAGCAATACATGTTTGCATACTTATTCTGCCTCTCATAGACCACTATAAGCCTCTAGCAAATCTATTGTACCTTCTTTGTATGAACAACAACAATTTTAGGACCCACAAGCCTTGAGCATATTATCCAGAACATGAATTAGCATCTCAGTTTGTCTATCAATTTGAAGGTTAAAAATGGTGCTGAAATGTGGGCGCATACCATACTGCTCCTGAATAGTCTTTCGTATCTTAGACATATACATTACATCTCTATCTAACATGATAGTAAAAGGTACTACATCTAGCGCGATAATATCCCTCTCGAACAATATGCTAAACTAGTCAAATGAGTATAAGCTGCGAATGGTAAGAAATGGGCACATTTTTTCGATCTGTGCACAATCACCCTAATAGGATTGTTTCATTTGACAATTCTTGAAAACCCTTGATAAAGTCTATAGCAATGCATTCCTACTTTCATCATGGAATGGGAGATGGTTGTAATAGCCCTCTAGGTCTACGTGGCTTTGTTTTCACCAATAGGCAAATCCCACAGTTCCTGATGAACTTTGATATGGTCGCCTTCAACCTGGGCCACCAAAAATGTTTCCTCATGTCATGGTAATTCTTGGACTTGCCTGGATGAACACTGAACCATGAACATTTTGACTTCTGAAGAATCTCATCTCTAACACTTACAAAATCCATAATCTATAGCCTCTTAATCTTAAACACAGATCTTTTGTCTCTTTCCAATCAATGATATTAGTACTATAGGCTAACACTTAAAATCTCAAGGAAAATATGTCAAATCTCTAACACTCTCTATATAGACAATATCTGTAGCTTCATCTATGCACATATCAAGTGTCTATAATAATATATGACATACGACAAACTCGGCATCCTGTCGGTATCCTACTCAACGCATCTATAACTATGTTATCTTTTCCACATCGATATTTAAGAGAGAAGTCATAGTGCTTCAAAAACTCCAATCATCTACGATGTCTCATGTTTAGCTCTTTTTGTATGAAAAGATACTTTAGACTCCTTTGATCTATGTAGAGTGTGAATCTCTTTGTATACAGATGATGTCTCCATATCGTTATAGCAAACACCACCTCTAGAAACTATAAATCATGTGTGGGGCAATTCTTCCAATATATTTTGAGTTGACTGGATGCATAAGCCATTGTGCCTCTATCTTGCATTAATATATTGCCCTAACCAGTATGAGAAGCATCTGTATATACCAAAAATCCTTGTCCACCCTCTGGAAATATAAATACCAATATAATGGTCAACAACCTCTTCAGTTCAGCAAAATGCCTGCTGGCAATCTTCAGATCAAAGAAATACGATGTCCTTCCGGGTTAGTCTGGTAATTTGTTAAGAGATTTTTAAGAAATCCTTCATGGATTTGCGGTAATACTTTTCTAACCCTAAAAAACTTTTAATCTACATAATTGACTTTGCCGCCGGCCAATCCATAATAGCCAGAATCTTGGTTGGATCCACTACAATCCCTTTTGCTCCAACAAGACATAAAAATCTGACATCTAACAACCAAAATTTACACTTGCTAAACTTAGCGTAGAGTCTATGCTCCCTCAAAGTCTCCATCTTTTCCCAGAGTTACTACTCGTAATCTTCTCGAGTCCTCACATAAATTAATATATCATCGATAAAAGTTATCACGAAGCGGTCAAGATACGATCTTATCACTCAATTAACCAAATTTATAAACATGGCAAGAACATTGGTTAACCCAAATAAAATGACTGTGAACTGATAGTGTCCATATCTCGTGCATAATGTTGTCTTGGACCTAACCCCATCCCTGATCCTAAGCTGATGAAACCCTTATCGCAGGTCTATCTTAGAGAAAAACTATGCAATATCTTTATCTGATCAAATAAGTTATCAATATGTGGTAGTGGATACTTGTTCCCGATAATGACCTTGTTCAACAATTTGTAGTCAATACAAAATCTCAAAGTATCATCCCTCTTCTTCATAAACAGGATGGGTGCTCCCCTTGGCGACATAGATGGGGTGATGAATCCCTTCTCTCAAAATTCTCAAACAGATTCCTCAACTCCTCAATGTTGGTACAGTGGTATTGAAATAGGTTTGGTGCCTGGTACCAACTTAATAATAAAATCTATCTCTCTCGATGTTGGTAATCTAGGTAAATCCTTCAGATACATCTCTGAAAGATTGTACATAATCATAATTTCCTTTACTTTAGGTCCCTGACTATCTGCTACTATGTATAATGATACTAGAATCTCCATCTTATCATTAGTCACAAGTCGACCTCTAGTGCTCTAAGCTTTTGATGTACTACCATATTAACATCAGATGCCCTGAGATCTCAAATATCATTATCTTAGTGAGACAGTCGATATCAGGATGATACATTGCTAGTCAATGTGTTCTTAATAATGCATCAAAATCTAAAATTCAAGCACTCTGAAGTCTGTAGGTAACTCTAACCTGCCTATCTCTACTGGAAGTCCATCAATAAAAGTTTTAGGGTAAACCCTGTCCCCGGTTACGGTACTCAAAATCAAATGTATGCTAACTCTAACTAGTGTCAACCCTCAAATGCTTATCAGATGATCTGATATGAAAGATGCTGTAAAACCAAAATCAAACAAGACATAAAAATCTCTAGCAAAACATAAATTGTACCCTCAATAGGACCTCGTGTAGCATCTACATCTAGCTGTGTTACTATATGTATTCCTTCATGACTCTGCTATGGGAACATGGTGATACGTGATTAATTATATTCATATAGAGGTTTATTTTAGTCGTAAATTTAGTATAAATATCAATAAATGAGTGCTAATTCACTGTATTATTGCATTTTCAGGGAACTAAGGTATAATGGAAAAACTGAGGAAAAACGAGAAGAAATAAAGCTAATACCTACAAACACACACTTAGTGTTATGGCTATACGTGTTGACATTATGCGCACACAAGGCACAGTATGGGAAGGAAAGGCATGGTGTGAGAGAGATGGAAAAGTGAAGAATGTTTGAATTCGAGGATCTATGGTAGTAAAAGTTTTTGAGACATTTTTATATATACCCGAACCTTGATCATATTGATTCCATTAAACTGGTGTACCAAGAGAGAAAAATCGTACCTTAACAAGAACAACTCCATGTCTGCCTTGTTTGGTGTTGATCGATTCCTTTAAGACACTACCAGGGACAAATGTCCTCCATCAGAAATTCACACACTAACAGACAATCACGATCCAAAACGCTAATGCCAAAAACATTAGGGCAAAAATTATCACAAAAAATTCTCTAGAAAAATCTCTATAATAACCGTTACCCTAATGTCTTATTTATAGTATAATAGGCTAAGTTGTAAAAGAACACCATCTCCTACTCACACTACAAATGGAGTCTTACACAAAGTCCAACTCTAAAAAGGTTAGAGTCATAGATAATCTATAATTACTAATCCAAAAAGAGTTGTGATTTATCTAAAACTCAAATAAGAATTAAAGTCATACTATAATTCCAACTAGAGTCTTATGCAAAATAGGATTTATCAAGAGACAAAATTTCTAGTCATAATAGAAATGTAGGAAAGACTTGAATCCGAGTCAAAATAGGAGACTTAATGAGAATCTTCAAAATGAATTTTATCAAATAAAATTCATTAACCCAGAAAATATTAAATCGTGCAAATCCATTATTTATGCGTGACCTAATAGGTTCATACAACGTTGGCAGTGCACCAAAACATTTTTAGGCACACAAATCATAAGCGGGCTCTAGTAAGACATTGTGGCTACCCAAGTTGAATAAAGATCAATAAATCGATACAACCTAATAAAAATGTATATTATATCCCTTTTCATGCAAAATCTTTTTGATTGAATATAAGACATGGAATGTCACCATTTTACTTCCGTTTACTAGTCTCGATCTTTGAGTAGACTAAAATTGTCTAGTGACATTGATATAATCAATTCAATAGACATGGCCATTTATAAGTCTTAACATATTCAGGGGCCGAATATATATCTCTCTAAAAAAGAGGGACAAATCCCATCTTGATCAAACAACTTCCACATATTAGACAAACAATGGCTAAGCACAATCTTTATAATCATCCGATTAAATGTGAAGTTTGTTTGTGATAAATTATTGTGCTCCTAATATTGGAGTCTCTGTTGATCTCAAGTCAAAAGGCAAAATTATATCTCGTCAGAAATACTTACGACATTGAAAATTTAGTGTTCTAAAAAGCAAGTCGATCCAACATCTTTTTCCAATAGATACCCTTGATCTTGATCCGTATCCGAATACACATAATCATCACATGATTATTAATAACGATTCATACTAGTATTAACTTGTTATTGTTCTCTCAATAATAACTGATTAAGGACGTTTAGAATAGTACAATAATAATCCATTGATACTATTATAAAAGAAACATGCATCTATTTATAATAGTTAAACAACGTCTACAAAATGGCCTAGGGCACATAACCAAACATCTCCCACTTGCTTTAGGTCCAATCCTACACTTATCCAATAGTGTGTGACCTTAATGCGTTCTTAGTGAATGAAGTTTATTTATGTATGTGCATACTTAATATTGATATTCTGAAAATTTTCACGTTCCTTCTCAAATGAGACAAAAACGCTCAAGTGGTTTTTTTAGATCTATAGTGTGATTTAGGTTCCATAAACTAAATTTGTCCATTTCTTTCACAATAAAAGCCAAAATAATTTCCAACACATGGAATCACACATTATTCAGTCATGAACCTTACGAACTAAACATTTTCTTTGGCATCATCAAATGCAGCTAAAAACTTAGTTTATGTTGCAGAACTTGTTATAGTGATTTTAGAACATTTTCAACCCACTGCATATTCTTACGAAGAGAACACATATCCATATTATGATCTTTAATCATTTATACTAGAATTAAAGTTTGCATTTTGTAATCATTTACAAAACTAGTATCTTTCAAACCTTTGCAAATCCAATAGCATTTCCTAAGTTCTTCTAAACTACTCAAAAATGTTATCAATAAATATGCAGTGACCTTCACTGGAATCAATAAAATATATGTATGTATTGTCCAAAGTATATAACAAATCAATCTGAATCCAAAGTATAACATATATGATGATTCTAATAGCTAACGCGTATGGAATCATATTGACATTATCTCGCAAATCATTTGTTCTCAGACATAGAGTCTTGTAGAGACTAATGTTATAAGACATAAGTACGAGTTCTTTTCACAATCTTGTACATTAAAACCACTTCAATTATTTGTCTAGATAAACACTCTAATTTAGAGAAATTAGCCTATTATATCAATCTCTATAGATCTATATCACAAGGATATAGGCGTAATTGTATAAGAATTTCATTGAGAAACATTCCTCAACCAAGGCTTAACATTCTGCAAGGTTAGGAATTGTTTCTAATGAATAATATATCATCAACAAACATATTTACAAAGATAATTACACTGTCGCTAACGTTTGTATCTACTCAAGGCTTATGTTCGACTCTATAAATTTAATTCATTAATTATTTCATTAAAACAAAGATCCCAACTCTTATAAGCTAACTATAATCAAGAAATGGATCCTTTAAGTTGCATTCTTCTCTAAAAATCTCAAGAACATCAAAATCCTTAACTTCCGTCATACACCTTTTTGAGGAACATAAAGCAATGCTATTAGTTTTGTCATACACTGTTGGTTGGGTAATTATCTCACATCCCATAGTATACATCCCTTAAAGTGTATAAAAGATGCATATAAGTCATAAAACAAAACAAAAAAGCTACAATATCAAAGGTAGAAACACTTTAGTGGCTCAGAGGTAGTCGCCGATCTTCTTCTTGCCAAGTTTGCTACTCAATGGTTCTACACCCACTGTAATAAAAAGGACGATAAGTACAGGTAAGAAAAAAGTAACACTGAGAGACATTTATCTACATTCCAAAATATACATCAAGGATGTGAAAACATAAAATTAGCAACTATGCTAAACAAGAATGATGCCATAAGATACTAAAGTTAGACTATATGAAACTGACACTCGGCTAAGCAGTAATGATTTAGGACCGGTATTTTGTAAGGCATATCACGTCAACTTTATTTTTCTATTAATGGCATAAACCATCTCATGAATGCCTTCACATCTTCGCAAATCTCCACATATAATTAAATACTCACAAGTGCCTCTCACACGTAATGTATACTTGTCCGCAACCAAGGGTCCCATACCACGTGTGTTTCACAAGCTAATGGTGAGATCCTGACAACCCCGGGAATCTACTGACCCCGTGTGTCGTGTACATTTCTATCATATTATGGTCCTAGATGCAAGAACTGCTTTCACAACTCAAAAAATGGCAAGGTTTAGGAATCCAATAATGTATTTTCACAACTAATGCACAAATAAAAATAGATTTTCAATACCATAGATCACCTACCTAAAAGCATGCTATTTCATTTAACTAAATTCCACCACAATTAAAAATGACATAACACATAATTTGAAATCAATGAAACCAATTAAAGAACAAATAATGCCATGGTAACAAAACTCATGAAAACTTTATAAAACAACAAAGTCCTAGCATCTAGAATACAATAAGAAAATTAGTCCAAATGATTGTAAATGAATAGCAAAGTAGGAAAGAAATTGAAATAAATATCTCAATCAGTTTACTTACAATCCTTGTAGAGTTCCTAGGCTAATACGGCGTCTCGACATCCCTTATCTCACCAACAACCTCTCGAGACTCCTCATTAGTTTCTTGAGGCTAATTATGGTGTTTTAAGACTGATACAAACCACCAAATTTGTGTTTAACCATTTAGAAAACCAAAAAACTTTTATTGAAAAATTACCAAATTCTAAGTTTTGGGCGTTATAGTGGCGCCTGTGCATACAAAGATCAAGAAGCCACCCAGCATCAACTTTGTATCACAATGATGGACACATAGCCATGGTGGTGTGTATGTTTAGTGGCACGATGCAGTGACAACACTGTGTCCACTGAACCTTTTGCCATACAACTCAGGTCATGGCACTGTGCTGGCGCCATGTATTATGCACCCACAGCATCGCCACGGTGTCAAGCCTGTGCATATTAGTTTCAACTTGCATTCTAATGATCCATACACCACAAATACACCTAAGTCAAGCTCGATCATCATCAATTTACCCAAAATTTACAGGACTTAGGTGTTGAAACCCAAAATCATAGTTGTTCCTAAAAATCCGTTAAAGCACCTACAACTTCGAAATACCATAACTTGGTCAATATAAATCAAAATTCGAATTTTTTGGATAGAAATATTATTGGTTATTCGCAAGAAATCTAAATCTATCAACCGATTTGTAAAATTATTTAATATACTATCTGAAATTAAGCAAAAACGAAAACTGAAGTAAAGCTTTAAGTTTTTTAACAAACTTTTACAAATTGATAGTGTAAACTGGCATACCTATCTGTATATCATTTTAATCATGGTTAATCCCTTACAATTTCTTTAAAATCCTTTACAATATTTGATCTCCTTCATCAGATCTCCTTTGATTTTAGATTTGATCAAATGAAATAAATTTGCATGTTGAACTTATTCAATCATATATACGTATATTGTTTTAGATTTTGAGCCCTTAATCTCATTTACATCACCAATCTCTAGATCAATTTGATGGCCCTCCTCATTAAGACGACCGACCAACCTAGATTACCTTAATTCCTTGATAATCTAGTTAGCCTGATTCGTTCTTCAAACTTTGACTTCAAAGTGTATAAAAGATGCATATAAGTCATAAAACAAAACAAAAATGCTACAATATCAAAGGTAGAAACACTTTAGTGGCTCAAAGGTAGTCGCCGATCTTCTTCTTGCCTAGTTTGCTACTCAATGGATCTACACCCACTTTAATAAAAAAACGATAAGTACAGGTAAGAAAAAAGTAGCACAGAGAGACATTTATCTACATTCCAAAATATACATCAAGGATGTGAAAACATAAAATTAGCAACTATGCTAAATAAGAATGATGCTATAAGATACTAAAGTTAGACTATATGAAACTGACACTCGGCTAAGTAGTAATGATTTAGGACCGGTATTTTGTAAGGTATATCACGTCAGCTTTATTCTACTATTAATGGCATAAACAATCTCATGAATGCCTTCACATCTTCGCAAATCTCAACATATAATTAAATACTCACAAGTGCCCCTCACACGTAATGTATACTTGTCCGCAACCCAGGGTCCCATACCACGTGTGTTTCACAATCTAATTCGTCTAAAATCCAAATCTAACTCAATATCAACAACCCAATACATCAATTCTCAACAATCCTTATCAATTCCTATCAAAACCTGGCGAAAGAAATTGAAAAATCGTAAGAATTCAAATTGAGTTATGGTAAATGTCTTGAATTGTGTATTTATCAAATTGTAGGCCGAATACATCATTTCCAACACAAAAAATTAGCTCGAACTGACCATCTCGCGATCCTCTATCATTTTGCAGAAAGAAACCGAGCGAAAATTGGACATAGGTAGCTTGCAGAGTGAAA
The DNA here is from genome assembly GCA_039657365.1 of Stephania yunnanensis. Classification (NCBI taxonomy): domain Eukaryota; kingdom Viridiplantae; phylum Streptophyta; class Magnoliopsida; order Ranunculales; family Menispermaceae; genus Stephania; species Stephania yunnanensis. The sequence continues at coordinate 34,503,167 of CM077583.1, read as the reverse complement.
ACACGAGTGAGAGGGTTTAGGGAACGAACTGTTCATTTTGTTGAAAAAATGAAATGAATTGATTCGTTTCATTTTACTTTTCCTTTTATATATAAACCCTTAGTTGCTTGTCAGTAAGAGAATTTCTTTTTATTTATTAATTCTAAAAATTTCTTTTTTGTCGTGCTTCAACTTCCGGCGTTTGTTTTTAATCCAATTTTACACCAAATTGAACCAAACTCTTTAAAAAATAGTCCATCTTCATAAAACGTCCATAACACTTGTTTTGGTCACCCTAAAACCCTAATAGCCTGTTCGTTTCAAATAATAGCAAGACCCAAGATCATCTGATTAGTTTCTAATGGGACTAACATATGGGTTTATGTATTAGTCCTTTTTATGGGACTTGTTCGGTTGGGACGTTTAAGCTTTAGCATAAATGTGGTTCTAATAGGTACATTTACTAAAGCACTCATTTATTTAACTTACATCTCTAATAAAATCATCAAAGTCGATTTCGTTCTTCATCACTTCCGCTCCTCAGTCGAGTTAGCGATATCGCGATCTTCATTCCCGCATCATCATCATCGTCATCAGTCTTCATTCCCGTATCTTCGTCCTCATCATCGTCCTCGGCTGAGTTCACATATTCATTATCATCCGCAATCAACGTATTCATCATCGTCATCTTTTTTGCGCCTCGACCGAGTCCGCATTTCCATCATCGTCTTCGTCATCTTCCTCGGTCTTCATCGCAATCTTCATTCCAACATCTTCATTCGATGAGAATTCAATGGGAACTCAATTGAGTTAGAGAGAAGAATGTGTAAAAATAAGGGATAATTTGGTAATTTGTAATGGGATTGGGACTAGTTAGTCATAACAAAATTGGTGGTTTACTTTAGTCACCTCTACTGAGTGTTAGTTAATCCTGTGGCCTAGTTAATCCACGAAGTGAACACTGGCTTAGCTAGTCCAGTAGGATTGAACCTCCTTAAAACCATGAAGTGAACAGGCTACAAAAATCTTAACTTTTTCCGCGACATACCAAAATCTTATTCACAAATTTCCTTGCCATATTTAGCCAAACATACCCTGATTTAGACCTAATCTCAACTACGACAACCACCAATTGATAAAAAACTCAAGGCAAACTCTTGTACCAACTTCGTTCTCATATTACATTACACCAATCTCGACTTGCATGGAAACTAAGATGAAATCTACGCGTGAGGATTAACACTTGGTTAATTAGTTTTCAAAATGCTAATAATTTATTTTTTAATCATGCCCTTCAAATATGCACTTGTAACCCGGAGTATGAAATATTGAGGATATACCTTAACACAATTGTACTACGCGACAAAGTACCATTAACATACACTAAGTACACAACATAAAAAAATAAAATTTATCTTGTGATCTCTGGTCTATAATGCGTAGGTTACACTCGGATAATTAAACTCCAAATAAAATCCAAAAATACTTAATTACTCACCTTATCAAGTTTATGAAATTTTTGGATATCACAGCCCATATCTTGATTTACATCAACTAAATCTCCATTAACTCTCCACATGTATATTGAGAAATATCATTGACTAATGCTTTATTTAGTTATCTTATGCTACATTTAATATGAATCAAATTATAGCCACATCTCATTAGCTATTTTAGCCATAGTAACATAATCTTAACTTACCACATCAATATCTACCATGGTTTCATGCTTACACGCATCTCGAGGCATATCTCTTCTTACATGTAAACGTCTATACACAAGTAGGAGTGACTTAGTAGTCTACACATATACTATACAATAGACATACATCATAAAAAATTTAACACGTACCTCAGCCGCATGCCTCAGTCATTGCACATATCTATATGCGGTCCCACGTCACGGTTCAATGAAATTGATTAAGGAATTGAACTAGGATTGAAAGTGGGGTTGTGACAAGGTGTTGATAATCTCTCCAACTACAAACGTTCCACTTCGTTTATCTCCTCAAGTCAAGCATAACAAATATCTTGAGCTGAATCTAAGGTATACTTTATTTTAATTTAAACTTTAAGATTCATTTTTCATATGTTTTTATATATACACAATCTATATAATTACGTACTTTTGCGCCTATAAATTCGCCACACGCGTCAACAACCACCCTCAAGCATGCACATTATTGTACATCTCATGCATGTCGCTCTAGAACATGCGTGTCATTAGGCGCTCGCCAATTATTAATTATTCTCAATATATATTTATACATACAATATATAAATATATATACACCTTTATTCAAGTGTATATAATTTTGTCGTGTGCGCCGACAAGTACACTCGGGCGTGGATGCGACTTCATAACCCATGTGCATCACCATTGACCCGTACAAAGTATTAGGCATCCCATAATTAGTCGATAATCTAATTATTTTCCATAATTAATAATATTGTCCATATAAATACAAAATGACGCGCAAGTCTATGCACACACTAATTCAAATAAGCTGAGCTAAACCACAAGCCTAACTTGGGTTAATTAGAGTTTGGATTAATGTTAATGACCTACTAAAGGTAACAAGACATTATAGTCTCCCCAATTTAAGACAATTTCATCCACAAAATTAAAGGAAACGTACTAGATTCTTGTAGTTCTGAAGAGAAATGGAAATTACTCTTCCATTTGTAACTCTCGTTCCCCAGTTATCTTTTAATTTTCATGAAATTACTATTTTCCCTTAATGGAAACCTTGAAAGCCTGCTAAAAAATGTGACTTTTAAAAACAAAAGCAAAATTGTCTTTTGAACTCTCTAAAAATTTATGATGCTTATCTGCTATATATTCTTATCTTGTCCTTGTTCTAGTTATAAATCACTTAGCTCTAACCTCTTTATGTAGCTCTTACTTTCTTATTTTTCAAAAAAGCTATATCTCCAATGTTACTCCTATAGCTCCATATACGATAAGATTGAGAGTATTCAGCTATATCATTAAATGATGTAAGCCACCTTATTATCTTTATTATCATAGAGCTCATACAAAGGAATTTAATTTCTTTCAGATGTCATACATTTTCAAGACACAAGCTTAGAAATTTAAGTTCTAAATTAACACTAAATGCTAAGGTTGATTCTGGGTATCTGGTCATAAAAGGCAGAGTTTCTCTTTTGGCTAACCTTTGCCTCATCCAAGCCTAATCTGCCTTACCATATCCCGCTTCCAATCATTTAAGATAAACTATTGACAATGACAAGAAAAATAGGACTTTGTTCAGTCTATCAACTATAACTCACACATCATTTAGCAGATGCAAAAACTTTGCTAATCTTGTTTCCTAAATCACATACATACATACATACATACATACATATATATATATATATATATATATATATTTTTACTATCAAATATAGATAAGAATTTACTTAACCCTTCAGGTTCTTAATATGCAGGCTCGACTTATTGACTAGATCTCATATCTCTTTATGAGTTTCATAACATAGTTCTTCATTTTAGACGATCCATACTTTTAATCATATACTTCAATAGATATAACATTGTTTGTACAATCAATATAAATATATTCATGAGATTATAGAAATAATTCTTGCCTAATATCTTTCTTAAACTAGAATTTTCATTTCAGCAACAAATGCATACAACACAATTTCATCAGACAGTCCAACATGAACACTAACCATTAATAACCAAATCCAGGTATATCAAGTAATTCCAATTCGACTTCTTAATCACCATATAACCTAGTTAGTTAAACGCTTTGCTCGGCAAAAATCTAAGCTTCAATGAATATATTTGTAATTGCTAACTCCAACAAATCAGTTGATTATGTGCCTGCGCAAGACTTTATTCTATCATCATGTTTCCACATCTCTCTTAAGAGATATAATATTGAGAAGTTCCTATTATAATTACGCTTCGAGTTCTTTTCTCTATTCGAATTTTTGATCACATCAATAAGTTAGTATGGTGATTTCTCACAGTGAATTCATTATATTCATGAATTTAGGTTACTCATTGCACCTCTAGCTTCTTTCACTATGATAATTATACTCTTCAAACTCTCATGGCTTGAAGTTTTCGAAGTCACATTGCACCAACACTTTTATTGTTTGCATACTTCGATCTGTGTTTTAATGATTTCTGAAGATTATCTAATATATGAGAGAGCTAAAAGTCCCTTCAAATCCCTTTTACTTGGTTATATCAGTATTTCAAACCCTACGATGAATGCATGAACTTGGAAAACCAATTCAATTGAATGGATTCACAAATAAATTAGGATCTACAACCATATTTTATAACCCTAAGTCTTACATCTATAATTTATCTTTACAATTCATTTTACTTGTTATTTGAAATACAATTCAAACTTTTATTCTACAATTGATACCTTAAATGTTTTGGTACGACTACCAAAACATTTATTTCGCAATAGTTCCTCTTAAACTTTCATGAACCATATAAAAGTATAAACTAAAATCTCTTGCCTCGTGTCAATACACAACTACCAAGTTAAAAGTACTAGGATAAACCATTAGTTTTTTTTTTCATAATCCATGTATATTGTAATTAAATTAGATTTAAATTCTCTTTGAAGGCATCTTTTTGTCAATTACGACTCACGTCATTTTCACCTTTAGGTTAATAGAACATACAACACATCAGTGCTAAAATTCTTTGGAAACGTTGTTTGTATCATTTAATCATTAGGTTAATAGAACATACAACACATCATTACTATAATTCTTTTTAAACGTTTTTTGTATCATTTAATCATTCCAAGATTACACTACCCTTATCATATTTTGTTAAATATAAGACTATTCGTTCACTTTCTCAATCTTTGTTAAGTTCATTGACTCAAAATTCACAATTAACCCTTGTCTAAGTCACTTAAATTTGATGCTTTGTATATGCGTTGGCAATCTTTTTGCATAAACCAATTTATCGTCAAAGTTCACATAACTCTGCAGTATTTCTTGTGCCTTTGATAAGTCTTCAACTCTTTTTATATTATCATCGATTACACAGTGATAATTTTATTCCAATAGAGTCTAACCACATTGTTTCTTTATTCATTTATGAAAATAGTGTGAGCTCCAGTGAGTATTCATGATTTTCACCATGATTTTCAATATGAAAAAGCCATTGCCTGGCATTATATTCATATAGTTCCAATTCTGATCACAATTTAATGAAAACAAGATCTCAACTAACTTTTGAGAACAATTAGTTTCATGCAATAGACCAAATGAGTTGTCGATTTATGGGTGCTAAATATTCATTCTTGATTTAGTTCAAATTAGTTCATCACTCAAGTTGAGTTCTCAAACTCATATAACTTCCATAATACATTGAGTAAAAATAAAATTGATTACTAGTTGAGAATCATAAATCAAGTAATTGATTAATTTAATCTCAAATTATGACAAAATTCCAAAAGAATCCGATAAACAAATCTTTTGAAACTTTGGGACTCACAATTTTCATTCATCAAGCTTGAATTCTCATTAAGGATCTACTAAATTTATACAAATAGTTAAAACCATTTGAATCTCGAGTTATAACTTTATTTCTACGAATCACCACTCCTAAAAAATAAGAAATATTACCCAATTCTTAGATAAAAGTAGCAGTTAATTCCATCATCTTGATATTCTACTTATCTATTCTTTTTAAATATTATAAGATATTCTTTAGATTCTCAATTCCTCATATTCATTAACAACTCATTCTTCCCAATTTATTATCAAACTATATAGCTTCTTACAACTTTGTAACTTTAAATTTTTATATGAAGCTACAACAAAAGTGATAGAAGTCCAATAAATAAGATAGTGTTAAGCAAGATCACGAATTTTCCATAATCCTTCAACTCTAATCTTTCTTTGTGAATCTTCGCTTTTAGAAAAAAATTATCCAGTAAGATCATTATGTTATATCCTATCATTGATCTACACATCCATCTGGTAATCTCATCTTTCCTTTCCCTACGTAAAGATCCACCACAACATTACTCTTATGTTTTATCATTCTATTAAAAAGTGCAGTTATACCACAACACTAATAAGCCTTTTTCTTGCATTAAATTCAGTATGTGCGGCTACGCCACAACAATACTGATAAGTATCTTCTCATGATTCCAATATTTATTAGCACCATATCTGGAATCTTATACTTTATCGCAACTTATGAAGTAAAAAATATTAGTTGTTATCTAAAATCAACCAGGTTCTAATCACTACTCACCCAATAATTTTCTCATTGAACAACTTCTAATCTTGTTTATCTTGTTTCATTATTTGCATATATTCTACTCAAAGTGAATTACCACCTTTGAGTTTCATTGAAATCACTTTCTTATTATTGTCCATTGTCTTAATATGTTTCTCATAGTCCAGGTTCAATAGATTTTACTTACTTTAATCAAATAATATCCATGTGAATAAAAACCATTAGAGACTATTCATCATAGAAGAGTTTATCATTTGTCATTGTAAGATTTCTTATGTCTTTCTTTGCTCTATGTATCATTCAGAATCGTGTTTCTATAAACTCTTAATCTTTAATGCTTTTTCATCCTATAGCATTTCTACTATCTTTCTTTGTTGTAATATCCCTTAAGTTCAGGTTACTTAAGAACCCTCACCATTTATTGATTTCTAGGTTATCAATAACTTGAGAACCAATCTCCAAGTCATTAAACCTAGAATTATATTTTGTGTATAAGCAATGAATTCAAGTTCCAATGCTAAATTGTATCAGAGCTATTCCTTGATTCTTTGAGAATTCAAGAATAGGGAAGCTCGCTTTATAAGTTAGTATCTAATACTAACTACAGCATCCCCAATCCCTATTACGATGATACTTGGCCTGAAATCCAAATTAATCCGTGGTACACCACTCCGACTCAAATAGAGTAATAGTGTACCCATCCTTTATACCTAATAATCACATTACAACCTATTCTATATCGAATAAATAATTGAAAACACAATGAAATTTAAACTTTTTTAATTATTTGAATGATATACTAAATCATACTAATCAGAGTCCAAAATCAATAACAACCTCGGTTGTAAAATCATATCCCAACCTTTCTTATTACAAAATAGTAATTCAATACAATATATTAAATAATAGGGAAATCAATTCCCCGTAGAGAATATTATAACCTCCCAATCTTCTCCATTCCTGATTCAAAGCACAAGTCCTTACCATGAAATTTAAATTGGGGAATGAGCGTTTCAACTCCTTTATAAGTAATACTCATAAGCATATCAATTATCAACTACTATCAATGACTAAATGGATAGCCATATGAATCCAAAACATATATATTTAGGCATTCAAAATAATATAAAAATACATAATAGAATGCAAGTTCGAATATCAATTGCAACCATAATCGTGACTTATATTTTTATTTTATTTCTGAGTTGTACATTCATCTTATATAAGAATATGTCTGCTAAATCCACATGTTGAACAACATATGGTTTTACCAATGGATTCAAATGTAATCATGCGATCTACTCTTAATAACTGGAGAGCCATACTCTCATATTAACCCAAGAATATGATCCACAAAACCCCCATGTTGGTTATAATGTAATTCTATCAATGTATTCAAGTGTAACTAAGGTACCTACCCTAAATGAAAGTCAATGACTAAGGTAAAATTTTGGCCTAATAAAGATAAAGGGAGAAACCCATTTCTATGCTAACTTTTTCCGTTAATTATAACCATGGGAAAAATCCATTTCCCGGCTAACTTTAACGTCCCTCGGTCTCAGTCTGCCTTATCAACACTTCTGAGGATTTTCACATTTAAAAACAAGTATAGTTAAGACATAGTATATTGCCTCAATCCTAGTCTATAATGTTATATGAAATAAATATAGTAATTACGTTGCAAAAGTTAGGTACATGTTGCAATCATGATGGGAAACATGACTAAACGAGATTGTTTGAGAGTAGACACAACTCAGAGAAAAAACATAAAGCAAATTGTACTATCAAAATCAAGGTCGAAGACGAGGACAATTCTGAAGTAGAAGTAGGAAATGCATACGAGTTGAATATTGAAACAAGCTAATTGTCAGTGTTAGTCTACAACAGTGAAGAAGTTCAACTCCACAAGTAGAGAACATTAAGATGGATCATAAATACAAAATTTGACATGAAGGTGCATAAAGGACTGAAGAGTTATACACTTTGAGTCTGCCTGAAACATTTTGCTACAAGTCTTGCTTTAAAAGTATGCACATTGCCATCCATGTCAGTTTTCTTCTTGAAAACCCATTTACATCCAATGCTCTTACCACCTTCAGGTAAATTAACCAAGTTCCAAACTTGGTTATCATACATGATTTGCATCTCAGAGTTCATGGCACTTAGTCATTTATCTGAGTCTGGTCTAGACATAGCCTCCTGATAAGTGGTGGGCTCATTTTGATCCATAAGCAACACATCACGACTATCAGTAATGAGAAATCCGAATCTCTCTGGCTCATTTCTTACCCTACCAGATTTACGTGGGCCTTGTGTCACTTGCGGACGTTCAACTGGTTCAGAACGTTGTTGATCTTCTAGTACCGGTTTAGGGTTTATCTGTAATTCTTTAACTTCTTCAAGATTTATTTCTCTCCCACTAGTGTCTTTTGAAATAAATTGTTTTTCCATAAAGGCACCATACCGAGCAACAAACATTTTGTTCTCAGCGGGATTATAAAGGTAATATCCTTTTATTTTCTTAGGATACCCCACAAATAAACACTTGTTAGATTTAGGTGCTAATTTTTTTGAGACTTGTCGTTTTACGTAAGCCTCACATCTTTAAATCTTAAGGAAAGACAAATTAGGTCTCTTCCCGTACCATATCTCATATGGTGTTTTATCAACCGCTTTAGAAGGAACTCGATTTAGATTGAAAGCTGCAGTTTGTAATGCATAACCCCAAAAGGATAATGGAAGATCTGCATGACTCATCATAAATCGAACCATATCTAATAAGGTTTGATTTCTCCTTTCAGAAACTTCATTCCACTGTGGAGTTGCTGATGGTGTCAATTTGGGAGACAATCCCACAATTTCTAAGATGATCATCAAATTCTTGGCTCAAATATTCACCACCTCGATCTGACCGAAGTGTTTTGACAGTTTTACCAAGTTGATTCTGCACTTCATTTTGAAACATTCGAAACATCTCAAATGATTCAGCTTTATGTTTCATTAGATATAAATAACCATATCTACTGAAATCGTTAGTAAATGTAATGAAGTACTGATAACCTCCTCTAGCCATTGTGTTTATAGGACCGCATACATCAGTATGTAGTAGACCCAATAAATCACTTGCCCTTTCACTGTGTCCAGTAAAGGGACTTTTAGTCATCTTGCCTTGTAAACAAGATACGTACGTTTCAATGTTTCTAAATCAAATGAATCTTGAAGTCCATCTTTATGGAGCTTCGTTATGCGTTTCTCGTTTATGTGCCCGAGACGACAATGCCAAAGATAGGTTTGATTCAAATCATTTGACTTAAATCTCTTTGTATTTATGTTAAAAACTGGAGTATCAGTGGACCTTTTCATGCTTAGAATTTAAAGACCATCACACAAATCAGCATTTGCATAAAATATTCCTTCACGAGAAATGGAACATCTATTATTCGCAATAATAAAATCAAAACCATCCATATCCAAGCATGAAACAGAAATGATGTTTCTGCTCAAGGCAGGCACAAAATAACAATTATTTAAAGTTAAAATAAGTCCACTAGGTAAGACTAAGTCATATGATCCAATAGTCAGGGCAGCAACTCTTGCTCCATTCCCTACGCGGAGGATGACTTTCTACTTCTGGTGAGTCCCTGCACATTTATACAAATGTGAGATCCACATCCGGTATCTAATACCCAGGAATCACAAGTAGATAAATTAATTTCAATAACATAAATACCTGTAGTGGTAGTCGCACTACCCTTTTTCTTCTTTAGATCTTCCAGATAAAGTTTGCAATTTCCAAACCAATGTCCAGGTGCATGACACAAATGACAATTTCCTTCCATTTCTTTTGGCTGTTTTGAAGCAGGAACAGGCTGGGGCTTGACTTGTTCCACAGGCTTTGCGACAGTTGCAGCAGCATCCTTGACAACTTTAGCCTTGCCTTTGCCTTTCTTCTTCATTCCCTTTCCCTTTCGGACCATCAACACATTACTAGAGGGTTTCTTGATATTTTGTTCAGCAGTTTCGAGCATCAAATGCAACTCTGAAATTGATTTCTCCATATTATTCACATTGTAATTCAACACAAATTGTGAGTAACTTTCTGGTAATGAATTCAGGATCAAATCCGTAGCCAAATCTTGGCTTATGGGAAATTCGAGTCTATCAAGCTGATCAACATAGCCCTTCGTCTTCAGAACATGAGGACTAACTGACGCACCCTCAGTCATCTTGCAAGAATGTAGGTTTTTTACTGTCTCGAAACTTTCTGACCTAGCTTGCTTTGTTGGAACATTTCCTTCGGGTTATAGCCATGTCGTAGGCTTCCATTAGTTCCATGTCCTTCGAAGTTCAGGAACCATAGTTGCTAGCATAATACATGCAACATCAGTAGAATCGTTGACATGCTTATTATGCGCATCCTTCACAGCTTTCGTAGCATTGGCTGGTGGGTCATCAGGAATAGGAGCATCCAGGACATACAACTTGTGTTCATTCTTAAGAACAATTCTCAAGTTTCCGAACTAGTCAAGAAAGTTAGTCCCAGATAGCTTATCCTTCTCAAGGATGGATCGCAGTGATAGGGGATTATTTTTACTTGAAGAGGCCATTGATCTACAAGAAAAATTATGCAAAGTTTATTTTAGTACAGAGGAATAGACTCCCACTAAATTAACAACCCTCCTAAAATACACTATTTTATTTAGGGGACTAAAATCCATATTTCACCTAATTCTATGACAGCTAAGGCATGAAACACAGAACTAGATTATTTAGGTAGGTAACAGTTACCAATTACATCTTATGTAATTTTTAGATACTTTTGTGAGATACGGGACATCTTATATCTTATCATGTTCTTATCTCATCATGTGCCTAAAGCTCAAAACTATTTTGATAGTTTTATTAAGTCGGACCATTTTAAACATTTAGGTAACTCTTATCCAACTTGTCTCACCAAGATAACACAATACATCCAGCTATGGTTGAAAGTGTATTAGTGTGATCGAGGCCTTGACAAGTGTTTTAAATGGATGGCGTGAGACTTAAAATTTAATAGAGGGATTTTATTCAGTTTTAGTGATTTTATGTAAACAGTGAAATATCATATATTTTATTGATTTGTTAAATCACTAAACAATTTGGAGATTTTAATACTATTCACTAATAAAAGAATTTTCGTGCGCTAGGATTAGAAGACGAATTTCAATTCCGAAAATTAAAATTCGCTATAGAAAATCATATTTTTCGCTGATTTTATTATCCTAAATTTATCCCTTAATTTATCCGAAATTAAGTCAATTAAACCAATTTTAATTAACCCGGGTCCACATCTATCTAGATTATCTTATCCTAATCCAATTAGGACTTATTTGAATCATAGCATATCACCAATAACAAACTTCTCCATATTTATCTCCTATCCAATAGGGATAACGAAACCGATTTTGCTTATATCTCTTAATCTAATTTGTCATCTATCTTTATCAAATAGAACCTTATAACAGAACATATATAACAAGATAAATAAATAATTTCAAAAATTAATTATTTGCAATTTCGGTCCTCATCCAAATAATCATAAACATGTAATTGAATCATGAACTACTATCCCAATCGAACCTAATGGTGTCATGGATCACGGAACATGAAACTCAATTCATTAAAATAATTCGAATTAACCTAACATGGTTACTAGCATGTACGAAACTAATTTCAATTAAATCACGAATATATGTATCATATATCCAAAACATGATAATAAATCTCGCAGAAAACTTATGTATATCACATATACATCAACTATTAACATGCTTTCAATCATATATCATGTATATATTAGAAGAAAATATGCGATGAATTTAATGGAATCGAACTCGAAGGCTCTGATACCACTGTCGGATTTTGGGGTTCATGTGCAGCAGAGATTACAAAACAATTTTGACAAAAACCCCAACAGGATCCGAATCTAATTCCATTAAAAACGTTTAAACCATGAAAAACTTAATAATACCTCAGTCGCAATATATACCTTTATGAAGGTTGATCGATCTCTAAGGCGCTGCCAACGATGAACGCCCTCTACCAGTAGTCCACACACGAACGAAGACCGAGATTAAAAGTGCTAGCTTCGAGAGGATTACCTAATCTTTTTGTTTCTCTCCAAAACGATCCAGAGCATACCAAAAACCCTAAGTCGTTTCTAAAACGAAAATAGAGTTTCGGCCTTTTAATCTTTCGTACCTGTATTCTAACTTAAAGCGTTTATTTATACAACCCTCGTATATAGAAGGTTAAGTAAATTACACATATACCCCTACTTAAAGAAGTATAAGTGTAATACACCACAAGGACGTTTATGTCATGAATTTTATCATATAAAATTCGTTTTTCTGAACCATCTTAAAATCTCGCAAAACCATTTTTAGTGTGCGAATAGGCTCATCACACAACATTAGCAGTGTACCAAAACACATTTTGGTATACAAGTCATAAGCGGCCTCTAGCAAGACATTATGACTACCCAAGTTGTACGAATATCAAATCGATACAACCTAATCAATAGTGTATATAACATCCTTTTGTCACACGATATCCTTTTGATCAAACATAAGGAATGGAATTGTCATCCAACACGTTCAATCGTACTAGTCTCAATCTCTAGGTAGACTGAAAACATCCAAGTGACATTGATCAATATCAATTCACTTTGACTAGGCCTTTTAACAGTCTAACATATCTAGGGATCCACTAGATATCTCTCTTTATATGAGAGGGACAAATTCTATCTCGATTACACAACTTCATCACATTGCTCACACAGTAACCGATCACAACCTTTATAATCGTCTGGTTAAAGACAACGTTTGATAGTGTCAAATCACTATGTTCCTAATGTTGAAGTCTCTGGTAATCTTAAATCATAGGACTGAAAATATACCTATCATGAGAAACAGCTATGACTTAATCCATGTGATGTTCTCATAGCGAGTCGGTCCAGTACTTTGTTCCCTAACAAGTACTCGTGATTTTGATTCGTATCGCTATACATATAATCATCATATGATCATCAATCAAGACTCACACTAGTCTTAATTCATTATAGTTCCCAGTCAAATGATCGACTAGGGACATTTAGGATATTTTTGTAAATACCCATGGCTCTTATTATAATGTAAACATGCTAATTAATTATATTAAACAACAACTGAAATCTTGCTACTGTCAAGGCTACTATTGATTCACCTATTCCTACCCTGCAACAAAGCTATTAGGGAAGTCTAAAAGGATTATGAAACAAAATATGGCTGAGGTTTCTCATTCTAAGAAATATGTTGATACTGATGACACCAATCCTATCGAAGTGCAATCTTTAGGTGAGGAATTTGCAAGAATGGAAAATTCCTTTCTTACTGTTGTAGGATATAATGGAGTGCTACTTACTACAACATAAGGTGCAAGTTATATTGCTCCACTTCCTCAATACAAAGAGGAAGATTGTTCCTCGCCGAGTTTCATGCTGATGAATTTGGAGTTGATCAAGGTAACTTTATGGGTTTAAACTCTGAACTAAATTTTAAAACTCATGTTTCTACTACTTGGACAAGTATTATAGAGTCCTTCGAATGAATTATGGAACTTATAGTGAAGATGTTCTAACACCAAGCAAGGTTCCTTGTGAGAATGTTAGTAACGCATTAAGTATTTAGCAACATCAAAGATTCTTCCTGCTAAGTACTTGATTATTGTTAAAGTTAAAGCCATTATGCTGCCTTCGATTACTACAACTACGGTACATACTATTGAGGCTCCAGTGAAGATTCTTTGCAAAAAGAGCCAAGTATGTAAGTCCATCCTCCTACTCACCTTGAGCATGAGGATTTCATGTCAATTAAGCCATTCCTACCACTTAAGTGGAGCCAACTACTTCGGTTTATGTTACTACTTTTATACCTGTGCCTTCTACACCTATTACTGCTTCTGTGACACAAACAAAAGTTATTGAAGACGACTCTACTACTACTCAAGATGATACAACAACCAAGTCCTTCGGTGGTGATGGGACCACAACCGCCACTATTCGATTACTTCTTGGATCGTATTGCATATATTATAACATACAAAGGTGATGTTGTTGCACTAATGCGACCACTGCAAGAAGCATTGGACATTGCTGACACTTAGCTTTACCGATTGAGGTTGTTGGTTCTCGCACTACTCTAATTTCTTTAGCATAGTTAGTCAAAAAGGGGAATGAGTGAGAAAAAGAAACAACTCTTAAGTTTTTGGTATATAGTGACTATAACTACATGGGCCTTTATGTTTTAAGACTACATTTCATGGATGTACCTAATGGTCAATGACAAAAGCTTTTTGGGGTCTTATTTTTTGTTTTTGTTACTTTAATCCATCGGTAATAGTACATTTATAATGTTCCTTAAAATTTTGGTTATCTTGCTAGTTACTACTTTTGACCAAACTACGCCAAAGGGAAGATTATTAGACCCTATTTTATCCTATTTGGGTTGGTATATCCTTGTTGGCATTATATCGTAAAAATAGAAGATAAGTTAGTTAGGTAAATGATGTAATGAATATGGAAGCCTAACTAAAAAAAATTTCTAAGTGTAGATAAAACTTAGAGATATACTACAATTACAGTGAAGAGTACAGTATCATTGTTAGAGTCGAATACGAAAACAAAATTGAAGTCGAAGCAGGAATTAAACAAGAGCTGGATAGTATAACAGAACAACTACAAGTATTTGTCTACAAGAGGATAAACCTTCAAGATGGATTACAACTACAAATACGACGGAAAGATCCATAAAGATCTGAAAGGGTTTAGCGAAACGATGAGTTATGATTGTTGAAGTAGTTGAAGACTTAGTTGTTGAGTGTTGGATGATTCTAACACAACTCATAATTGGAGACCAAGGAGGTTTTTCGAGTTGTATTTTATTTAGGACTGAATTCCTAGTTAAAGTACATAGTCTGACTGTATAAATACTCGAGATCACCATTTTGTAGATCATTGTTCATTACTTGAGTTTTGTAAGAATGAAAGATAATTATAGTGGACGTACACATTATTAACTCGATTAATTTGATTGTTTAGGCTTAGCCTACAATGAGGAAGGCATTCAAGTCTTATCGCAATTTCAGTTCTTGCTTTGTTATGATTTGTGTTTATTAATTCAACACTGATTCATTAATCTCTTCAATTCCTTTGCTTTCTAAAACATTAACATTATTGAATGTTCATGAAGGACTTCTCGATGATCGCAACACACATGAAAAGGCTAACGTAAAAAAAATGTAGAATTTCAGTAGACAAAAGAATGCAATAATGCTTTTAAAGAAATAGGAGACATGCTAACGTCGGCACCTATATTGCTACTTCCCTTGATGGGAAAGGAATTGGTTCTAAATACAGATGCTTTAAAGATCGGGTCAGATGTGTATTGATGCAAGAGGGGAAAGTTATAGCTTATGCTTCTAGACAACTTAAAGTGCATGAAAAGAACTACCTAACCCACGATTTTGAGCTAGCAGCAATTGTTTTTGCTTAAAATTGTGGAGGCATTATAGTTTGGCAAAAAGTTCAGGGTGTTCTTGAATCGTAAAAGTTTGATGTATTTTTCTACCCTGAGTTGAATATGCGACAAAGGCGTTTGCTTAAGTTATTGAAAGAATTTGAGTTCACTATTTAGTATCTTCTCGAGAAAGCAAATGTTGTGGCTAAGGCTTTGAGTCGTGTGAGGAAGAAAATAAGAGAGATGTAGGCAGATCATGGTCAAAAGTATAACAACTCAATTCTAGTAATAGTACGACCAACATACGTTGATTACATATATCTTTCTCAAGGAAAAGTGTATGTACTTTGTGTTACCTAGTTAAAATTACTCTATTGGTAAGGAAATTCTTTGTAATTTGTTTTATAACTAAAGTATTCTAATCTAACAAAACAATATAAATTACTTGTAAACTCTTATATTACGAATATCTTGGTTCACAACTTTACCTAGGTAATGAAACACTATGCTTTTCAACTCACATTATCATTTATATTATGTATGTGCAAAGCCTAATTAGAATAGATAGATTTCCTTCAAATCGACTATCATGATGGAAAAATTCTAATGTGCAAACTAGAACTCCACCTATCTCTGTGAATAACATAAGCTCTACATTGCTTTATGTTCCAAATCTTTAAATTTATAACAAATTAAGTTTACTATCCGTGCCTCCCTAATTAATAAATGTCTCTCGATGTTATGTATTTTACTGTTTTACCATCCATATCCAACTTTAAAGCATCAATGGCCATAATAAATTCCAAAGCCTAATATTAACTAACAAGTGATCAAGATGTTCATAGCATTATACTCATTATCAATTCAAATTCTTACCGTTGCACTTTTTATCCTTAAAATCTATTCATGTCTGTAGCATAGCATTCATACAAAAGGGTCAATTGATCCCTAAGATAAATAATTACTCACACTTCATTCAAACAAAATGCAAATAGTGGTATTCATTGAAATCAGAGATAAAATGAATAACTTCAATTAAATGAATAAAAATAATACCCGAATCACTACACGTGAGTCTTTAATGCAATCTCTTCACAAAGCTTCTTAATACTTAAGAATAAAGTAAACCTGTGCTAATCTATTATTTTTGTTCCTAATGGGTGTTAATTGGTGAGTTTACCACGTTCTAGTATCTATTTACACTCCTAAGAGACGTTTCAAAACAATTAGAAACCATAGTAGGCAACTTCATATGAAATAGAACTCTAACTTTCTTTTTTCTTTAGTCTTGGCATTATCTGTAAGTAGTCTGACACTATATGTAGAATGCCACGACACCATGACAGCTTCGGCCTCTTTTTGTGTTTTTTTACTTCAATAGGCTCGACGCCCTGCTTAGACTTCCCCGGCACCGTCCCTTGTCCTCCATGGCACCACCATTACACAGACCATCTTGCCCATTTTTTTCTCTTTGCCTTGGTCTCCCACATTGTGCACCTTCCCACAACATCACACCTGCGTGTCATGGCATCCAACCCTTATTATTGTATTTTAGCTTCGTTCCTTCGCGAATTCACTTGTTTACCTCTATAACACTTACTATACCTGCAAATACATAAATACCGTCAATTAGAGGTCATTTCATGATATTTATATTACATATATTACTAAACTAATACTATATATAAGTCTAAATAATTACTTATCAAATACCCCAAACGTAGGATTTAGCACATCCCGAGCAAAAGTATATTTTACTAAGTATTCTAACTACTCCTATCACTTCTAGTTTATATTCATTTTACATCGTTAATGGAGTATCCTTTAATCCAAATACGTTCAAATTAATAATCCACTAAAAAAGATTTTCTTTGCAAAAACTAATATTTCAAAAATGTGTATCCTTAACAACACATAATTCACTTTCAAAAGTCAAGAGTAGATCACAACCAAAACGATCACTACTCACAAGTTTGTTTCTCCATGACACTCAAATAGCAAGTGTCGAATCTCTTGATTTCTCATTAAGCTTTGAAATTCAAAAGTAAGCATAGATCAAACTAATTTTGGTAAACTTTAGCACTTGAAGAGTCTATGGGACTTAATATATTTGGAAAGGAAACTTAACTCGATCAAGCTTCTAAAACTCGAGCTAAATCTTTTATTTCAAGAGTTTTATTCTAAGTTCTGCCTTTATTTCTTTATTTTTGTCGATATTTTCTTTTCATCATCTCTATATATTTTCTAATAGCATGGTCCCTTCTTCATTTCCTTTGGATTCCATTTTTCATGATTTTTTTCGACCATCAAGTTCTCTGCTCCATGTCGTGTTGAACTTGTGGGACACTATATTTATTTCTTTCTTTTTAAAACTCATGTTAGCACTTCTCACTTTCACTCCATCAAGCAAGTTAACTCCAACTTTTTCATTAAACATGCATGTTTCTTCCCTTCTTACTACTAAGTCTTTTTTTGCTTTTTATTATCAAGTAAGATTCACACTTGTTATAAAATCTTTTAGAGATCTAACTTTTTGAATAAGAAGTGTTCTAGTATTATCCTTGTCTTTGTTTCAAGTTCATGGTATTCCTTAATTCTAGGTTTCTTGTCATGAAGTTATACCGTTGTTGCTACATTTCATATTGTTTTCAAAAATTTTAAAAAATACTCTCTTGAGTTTCATATCAAGAGGACACTTCTATCTTACTCATCCTCAACTAAAGGCATGAGCTTTGCAAATGAATGACTTACTCATTACTTATTACTATATATAACCTAATCTATACAATCCAAACACATTCAAAATGTAAATAAATGAAATAGAATACACTATTATTGTTTCCTCTTTAACTGCTTCAAAAATAAAATTTTATAATCATACCTGCAGTGTTTATCCTTATTTCATCATTTCTTACCGCTTCTCATAATGTAGTGTTGATGCCCCTAACTTAAGTCGAACCTTGTCCTCAAGTTTAAAAAATAAGCTTTAAACATGAAAAACACTAAAACACAAACTTATAATAATAACACAATCCTTATAACTCATGGATACTTATGAATCTTCTATATATGTTGAGACTTCTCCTGCATATTTAGCACAAGTTTTCAAAAGTTAGAAAACTAAAATGTTTTAACTGTCCTTAACTAAACTAAATAGCTACTTGTATGATTGAAATTGAAAAGCTTAAAATTTAAAAACCTATAGGCTACTTTTCAGTAACGCTTAGTTTAACGTCATTAGCCTAACGCCTTTTCACTCATTTAGTCCTAGTTTAAATAGGGATACTCCATTACATTTGATGTTTGAAATAGTTGCTCATTCATGGATAATTCGGTTACCACTTTCCATTTATGACCTTCTGTATGAGGTGACATAGATAGACTTTCGATCCCACTATATAAATTCTAAACTTGTCACATGCAAACACCACTGCCAAAAGCTCCTACAGCACAGTCACTTGCATCACACATTATTTCCAATTTAGGATCCCAATTTCGTACTACCATTATTGGTGCCAAAATCAAAGCTACTTTCAAGGTCTTAAATGCTTGTATGCATGCATGACTCATTGCAAATGGAATGTTTTTCTTGCAACAATGTGCAAAATGGTTGTGATTTTTGACAAATCCTTGATAAACCATATGTAGAGACTTGCAAGTCCTAAAAAACTCCTTATATATCTAATGTTTCTTAGTATAGGCAATTTCACAATTGGTGTTATTTTTGCTTTACTTCTAATCCATGACCAGACACTCTATGTCCCAAAAAAATTCCTTCTCAAACCATGAAATGGCAATTTTTTTCCAATTAAGTACCAAGTTTGTGTCTTGACATCTTTTTTAATACCAAGGCAAAATTTTGCAAGCATAAGTCGAAAATGCTCCGAATACAAAAAAAGGTATCCATAAATACCTCCATGATATTCCTGACTATATAAGAGAAAATGGCCATCATAAATCTTCAAAATGTTGCTAGCACATTGCATAATTCAAATGGCACCTGTCTAAAAGAAAATGTTCCTTAATGATTAGTAAAAAGTTGTTTTCTCTTGACCTTCTGGTACTATAGCAATTTGATTATATCCCGAGTAGCCATCTATGAAACAATAGCATTTATATCTTGCCAATATATCCATATATGATTAATTAATAGTAAAGGGAAGTGATCATTTCTCGTAGCCTTATTTAAATTTCGATAATCAATGCAAACTCACCAAGTTCTTACTACTCTAGTTGATACGGTTTCCCCTTTTCTTTATTACCATGTGTATTGGTGATACCAATGAACTGTCTGAAATAGCGCAGATGGTTTCGACCTTCAACCATTTCAAGTTTTCGTTCTTCACGACTTCTTTAATTACGGGATTTAACTGCATCTTAGCTTTAATTGCTTGTTTATGACTTTGTTCAATTAAGATCTCATACATGGTGATATTTGGACTAATTCCCTTTAAGTCTTTGATTTTCCATCCTAATGTTGATTTATGCTCTCTCAAAAACCAAAACAATTCCTCTTCCACCAACTTTTATCAATGGTGCTGAAATGATCACAAGATATGTTAAATTCTTTCCTACATATGCATATCTTAGATGCTCTAGTAAAGTCTTTATTTCCATTTTTAGTTCAATTACTGAATTTTCCACTTCTATTTCTAATTTCTCAAAATCTTTATGGAACTTCGAGGGTCCTAATTGTGATACAGTATTTATAGCCTCCTGAAGTTCACCGTTAGTTGCAGAACTTGTGGTTATGCTTTGGACTAGACATTGCTCTAGTAGGTAATTTGGCATATACTCTATGATTATCTCAGAAACACAATCAGAAACTACATCTCTAACTTTGATACTTTTACAGTGCTCTCCCCCACTTAGAAGTTTCAAGGTCTTCTAAATATTGAATTGGACTTGCTCTTCATATACTCGTAACCTTAATTCTCCCTCTGGAACATCTATCATTGCTCATGTCGTTGCTATGAAAAGTCTCCCTAAGATTAATGGTACCTCTTAATCTTCTTCCATATCCAGTACTACAAAGTCAAAAGGGAAAATGAACTTATCCACTTACACCAATACATTTTCAATTAATCCCTTTGGATAGGTCACTGATCGATCTGCTAATTGTAAAGTCATATTAGTTGAGTTTACTTCTCCAAAAACTAACTTCTTAGATACTAATAAGGGCATCAAATTTATGCTTGCTCCCAAATCACATAAGCGAGTATCTAACAAGTGTGCTCCTATATTGCATGAAATGGAAAAACATCCTAGGTCCTTCAAATTTAATGGTAACTTCCTTCATAAAATACCATTGAATTATCCTTTCAATTTACTATTTCATAATCTTCTAGTCCCACTTTTCTTGCCATTATGTCTATCAAAAACTTTGTATGATTTGGCATCTATTCCAATGCATCTACGAACAGGATGATTATGTGTAACCTCTTAAACATCTCCACAACTTCTTAAACTATTCTTGATCATTCTTTTTCTGGAATCACTAAGGATACGGCAAAACTAGGTTTATTAGTGGTGCATAGTTAGGAAACGTAACTTTCCCGGGTACCATAACTTTTTTCCTGCCCCTCTCCCCCTACTTACATTTGAGTCGATTATGATTCTTCTGCTAGTGCAACTTCTTTTTGGTTACCTATATCACTCTTTAAGTGTTTTGCATCCCTTTAGTGTTGCTC
Source organism: Stephania yunnanensis (assembly GCA_039657365.1). Classification (NCBI taxonomy): domain Eukaryota; kingdom Viridiplantae; phylum Streptophyta; class Magnoliopsida; order Ranunculales; family Menispermaceae; genus Stephania; species Stephania yunnanensis. Next base: position 34,481,709 of record CM077583.1, on the reverse strand, counting down.
ATCAACTTATTTCCTTATGTCAATTGTTGTATCGTTTGGTTGCACTGGATCATTAGTTGTTTTTCCACTTCTTAATTGGATTTCATATAGGTTCTCCATATGATTAATGCCTATGATACTCGAAAACTATCCTTCATTCCTTTAATTAAAGGCAATGGCTAACTGACCAATCTATCTCTCCAGGTTTTTGATGGATTATGATCCCTCATCGTCAATTCTCTTCGAAGTTTACTTCACATTTTCCATCTCTTTTTCGTGCTTCTCATTGCGTTCGCTATTACCCAAATCCATGGTGTGCAAGAGTTTCTTAATTGAATTCAATGAAGCCCTCTCTATACTTTTCCCTAGCCTCACTTATTGAACTTGTTAATTGAAGCATGGAGGTAACTTCAATGTGTTATCGTGATTTCTATATGAGAACTTGGGGTTGTTGTTATTGTATCATTGATAAAACCTTTTATCATTCCTCTCGATCTGAAGTTGTTTCCATAAACTTGGTTATTGATGAAGTTGAAGTCTTCATACTTCATTCCTTGCTGCATGTCGATTTGATTAGCCACCATGGCTTAGTGATTAATGGGTTGTTGTATCGTCTACACTTGTGGACATTTTCTCCTATTTGAAGCTTCACCATTTGATTACCCAGGTTGGATGGTTGTGCCATAATCGGAGGTTGCGAATCAATCTTATATACGCTCTCTGGCATCCTCACTATGGAATAAGTTTCAGTTGTAGGGTTTTGAGACATAAGATCTTGGAGATCCAATGCCTTATCCTCATCCTTTATTAGTAGAAAACCACTTGAAGCGCCGTCTACTAGTGTTCTTATGTTGTGGTTCATTCCATAGTAGAAAGATTGTAGTTGTGATCATTTCATGTATCCATGTCATGGACATCTCCTCGGCATCTCCTTGAATATTTCCAAAGCCTTGCCAAGAGACTCGGCATCTTCCTGCTTGAGTTGATTGATTTCTAGCTTTTTTTCTTATTGATCGTTACTAGGGAAAGAACTTTGCCTAGAAATCTTTCGTTGATTTCTACCCTTGAGGTCATACTATATGCGTTTAGTTGTTGGAACTAGGATTTTGCTTTTCCACCTATTGAAAATTGGAAAAGTCTCATCCCAATCACCTTTTTTGTTAATCCAGTAATGTGGAAGGTGTCGCATTTCTCTAAGCAATTCTCTACATTTGCAATTAGATATTCATTCACTAGCCCGTTGAACAACCTAATTTAGACCATGTTGATTAGAGATGGTCTTAGTTCAAACTTGGTGGCTGGAAGCCTCATCATCCATTTGTAAGTCTCTTGAACTTTTGGCTTGAAGTAGTCACAAAGACATCTTTATCCTCACAATCCATCCTACACAACTAGATCACCTTTAGGTTGGCTATTCCCTCGTCCCTTTTGTTGGTTTCTTGCTTGATCCTTAGCAATCTTGACATCATTCTTTTTCTTTCCATTGTTGGTTATGTTAATCTTAGGGTCATAAGGCATTTAGTCCTTCTCTCTTATGCTATGCATTAATTATCCCTACAAAGAAAAAACAAAAGAATCAGTGCACATGTCAAACTTGAAATTCGAACCTTTTATTTTGTTCTTTTTGTTTTTATAAACTTGAAAGCAAATTACATATTGTAAAACTTAGCAAGTTTTCAAACAACTAAGTCTAAGTGGCTACCTTTCCCCTACAACGACGCCAAAAACTTGATAGTGGCCACAATTATAACAGCTCGATTGTAGTAATAGTGTGATCAACTTAGGATGATTACATATATTATCCTCAGGGAAAGGTGTATGCGCTAAGTGTTACCTAGTTAAAATTACTATATTGGTAAGGAAGTCATTTTTTATAACTAAACTATTATAATCTTACAAAATAATTTAAATTACTTTAAACTCTTATATTAAGACTATCTTAGTTCACAAGTTCACCTAGGTAAGGAATTACTATGCTTTTCAAATCGCTTTATCATCTTTATTATGTGTGTGCAATGGCTAATTAGAATAGACGTATTTCCTTCAAATCCACTTCAACCCAATGTCGTGATGGAAAATACTCTAATGTGCAAATTATAACTCCACCTATCGGCGTGAATAACATAAGCTCTACATTGCTTTATGTTCCAAATCTTTCGATTCATAACCTATTAAATTTACTATATGTGCCTCTCTAATCAATAACTATCCCTTGATGTTATATATTTTACTGTTATATCGTCCATATCCGGATTAAAAGCTTCAATGGCCATGATAACTTCTAAAACTTAATATCAAGCAATACATGATCAAGATGTTTGTATCATTAAGCTCAAAATGAATACAATATCTAACAATTGCAATTTTTATCTTTATAATCTATTCATGTTTGTAGCGTAACATTCATACCATATGATTCATTGATCCCTAAAATTGATGAACTACTAACTCCTTATTGAAACAAACATGCACATAGTGGTATCCATTAAAATCTGAGATTAAATGAATAACTTTAATTTAATCAATATAAATAATACCTGAACCGCCACATATGCATCTTCAATGTATTATCTTCACAAATCATCTTAATACTAAAGAATAAAGTAAGCCTATGCTAATCTATGATATTAGTTGGTAAAGGGTGGTAACTAGTGAGTTTACCCCTTTCTAATATATATTTATACTCTTAAGACATGTTTAAAAACAATTAGAAAACCGACTAGACAATTTTACTCAAAACAGAACTCTTAATTTATGTGTTCTTTAGTCTCAATGCGCTTTGTAAGTGGTTTGGCGATGTGTGTACAAAGCCACAGTGCCGTGACAACTTCAACCACTTTGTGTACTTTTTCATCCTTCAGTAGGCTCGGCACCCTACTCAAACTTCCACAATGACATCCCTTGTCCTCCATTGCGCTAGCCATCCTGCCCTTTTTTTTCTTCACTTTGGTCTCCTACACTATACCTTTATCTCCCACATTCTGCACATTCCTTCCCATAGCATCAGACCCATGTGCCATGGTGTCAAACCCATGTTAGTGTATTTTACTTTGATTTCTTTGTAAATTCACTCGTTCACCTCCTTTATGCCTTATATACTTGAAAGTACATAAATACCATCAATTAGAGCTCATTTTGGGATATTTATACTAAATATACTACTTAACTAATACCATATATAAGTTTAAACAATCACTTACAAGAGGCAAATTAATAACAAAAATGTATAAATGACTTGGGGAAGCCTCAATTATGTGTATTTATCAAGTTAAGGAGAATGAGTATGATATTTCAGATTCATCAAAAAGAGTTAAGATGATAGTAGAGCTATAGGCTATTTTCGTAATTATAGTCTGTAAGAAGGTAGATTCTAAATATAGCAAATATAAATCTAAGCTGAAAAAGAGGATTTTTCATATTGTAAGCTTTTGGTAGATAGAGCATTAAGGTTTAAAGATAGGCTATGGATATTTTCACATTTACCATTGCGAGAATTTCTACTTTGGGAGGCTCATCGATTTTGCCATACTATTCATCTAGAGAGCACCAAAATGTACAATGACATGAAACGAATGTATTGGTGGTCGGGGATAAAGTCAAATATAGCGAGGTATATCCTGGAATGTATGACTTGTAACCAAGTGAAAGTAGACCATCAGATACGCGAAGGGATGTTGCAACCCTTACCTAATCCTTAATGGAAGTAGGAACATATAGCCATAGACTTTGTGATCAGATTTTTTATTACGATGAAAAAATATGATACGGTTTGGGTTATCATAGATCGATTGACAAAGTCTACACATTTCATTCCAATTTTCATGGGGGATTCAGTGGATAAGCTTGGCAAGAAATATTTTGAAGAGATCTTAAGGCTACATGGTGTCCTTGTGTCAATTGTATCTGATCGAGATCCATGTTTAACTTCTAATTCCGGAAAGATTTTTATAGACATGGATGGCAACCAGACTCAACCTTTGCACTACAGTTAGATTGCCAAGGTGAGACACTTAGCTACATATTTAAGAATATGCTCATGGCTTATGTGTTAGATTTCAGTGGGAGTTGGAAGGATAATATGCCATTATTATAAAAGCTTGAATACAACAACTTTAAAGCAAGTAAAGGTATAGCACCATTTAAAGCACTTTATCAAAGGCCTTGTAGGTCTCTACTACGTTTAACCTAGCTTGGTGACTCAGTGTTGATAAGACTAGAGATTATATGGGATCACACCGAAAGAATTAAGCTGATTAGTTAAGGACTACATACCGCACAACACAGATAAAAGAAAAATGTCGATAAGGGCCACCAAGATATGCGCATTGAGAAGAATGATCATGTGTTGCTTAAGGTTTCACCGATGCAGGACATTAGAGATTTGGGCTAAAAGGGAAGCTTGCGCAAAGGTATATTGGACCATTTGTAGTGACCAAACAAGTTGGTCCAATTGCATTTAAGCTAGTGTTGCCACCTGAATTAGTGGGAGTTCATAACATGTTAATCATACCCTAGTCTTATATGACGCCCCAAGTTTCAAATAAAGTAAATCATTCCTTTTCAAGGTTAATTTAGTATATATGCATGGTATGTGTGTAATAGAGTGAATAATATGTGTACTATATACTATTTAGTTGACATAGGTATGAAATTAAGCTGAAGTTAAGAAAATAGATTTGAATAAAAGGTTAAATAAGTTAAACAAAGAAAAAGTCAATTTTGGTAACTAAACACACATAAAAATAATTTTGTAAAAATACAAGGAAAGATAGATTTATGGAGGACTCTAGGAATATAATAAAGATGAGATATAGTCAACCAAAACCTCATCTCATGGAGAGAATTTAAGAGAGAACCCTAAAAGGCTTGCTTGGTGGATTTGTTAGAGGATAGGGAACTTCATCGAGATCTTACAATGCAACGTTAAATTAACTTGTTTCATTTTCTCTAACTTCACAATTTGATTCTCATTTTCCATTTTGAATTGATATCATGGTTTTCTCTTAATATTTTGAGACGGAAGACAAACCCTAAAGCTTTTATTCTGACTTGGGACAATTCATCTCAACTTCTTTTGTTTATTCAATTAGAGTTGCAAGATTTATGCGTAAATGGTGGATTTGTGGATTTGTGTTTTGAATACATTTTTAATTCTATTGGAATGACCTTATGGTTTTAAATGACATGTTAGGTATAGTTTTGATCGGAATTAGACCCCTGGGGTCAGCATGAGTCTTTATGGAATTTGCAGCTCGGTTTCGATCTCGAAATTCAGAATTCATGCCCAGCATCGCGTCAACACCTTGCCTATATGCAGTAGGGCGCTAGCCATGATGTTGTTTGGGAATTCAGTGAAGTCGATCCGATAGTTCCCCAACGCCATGGTACATAGTTTACGGCGTTGGTGAATCGCTGGACTTATTTATGAAGTTTCATTTTGAAACCTATGTTTTGCCCCAGAGCCTTGTAGGTAAACCCAGTAAGGGCAATGGGTGTTTTAATTATCTAGTTTCCACTTCTTTTTAATTTTATAGCATTCATGTATTAATGCAAACTTATTGAATTATCATTTTTAGGCACTATTTATTCTATCTCGCATTTTATAGTACTTTGGCTTATATACTTTTTCTTGCCCATGATGATATAGGTTTCCTTAAAATCCTTTGTTGCATGTTAGATATTATTACACTAGGTATTTCTTGGATGGTTAAGGGTAAATCATGCTTATGCTTTTCTAAGCCTATTGAATTATTTCTTACCCCATTACTTTCCCCACAAATACCTCAGTTGATGCTTAGGACAAATGAAAGGGCGAGATCGAAGCATATGAGATCTCTTTTCTGTGCGTTGGTTTGAGTATTATTTATTTATATGGTTTTCAAGTTTTTTATGTAATAAATAGGAGATTCCATATGGGTAGATGTTTAAACCCAAATAACTTTGTCTTAGTTATGTTTAGTTATTTGTGGGACTTCTACTATTAATTATGCATATTCTTTGACATTAAAGGCTTTTTATTTCTGCATTTATTAGCCTTTGTTGTCTTTTATAGAATGTCTTGGTATACTTTATGCAGGATAAGAATTACTAGATCATCGCCCAACTCGCCAGGTTATCTCAAGGGTTCGGCGATTGTTTACGTCAGGCAGTCCAGACCTACAAAGGTTTGTGGCGTCTCAATTGGTATCATAGACTAGGTATTTGAAACTAGGTAATGTTGGTTATGCTAACCATTATGGAATGCCACAGTTGATATCCAGTGTAGGCATTAATACCTAGGAAAGATCAAAGTGTATGTCATGACCCTAGGTAGTAGAGCTTATAGGAAAAAGTGTAGTCCAATCCTAAAGTTTGTAATATGACTTAGTAAAAAAAGCCCAAATAGTACCTAAAGTCACCTTAAGGATTGGTAAGTTGTTGAACTTAGGAAAGGTTGGTCCTGGTTCAGTAATGAAGTCATTTGTGAAGGCTTATGGTTTGCATTGACTTAATATTAACTAGTGTCCAAGCATAAGGTGGGAAAAGATTTAAAATGAACAAGTATATGTTATAATGTTATTTGCTTATGTATATATAATATATATATATATATATATATATATATCGTTAGATATATTGTTCTTTTATCATGCTTCCTGTGTTAATTTCTTGAACTAACTCCTTTAAATGCTCACAGTGCATAACGAGTGCTCTAGGTGGAAGTTCCTATGGCTTGAAGAACTCTAGGGAAGCACAGGGGACTGTTGATAGACATTGGCGTGCTCAGATTGAGATTTAGATAGCCTAAGATGGCTAAGAGGCATGCCATTTAGGGAAGTAGCTTAGTTAGTTGGAGAGGTACAAATAGAACTAGTAGCACTAGCACAGGTTGTTAGTGCCAAGAAAATGAGGATGCTTAAGGTCTAGAAGGAGATCATAATGTATGATACACCACACTTTTATGGATACTACGAGGCTAGAGAGGCAAAGGAGTGGATTGCATACATGGAGAATAAACATGAAGTCTTATCAAAATGCAGTGCCACTATGGTATTCCTGGCATCATATATTTTTAAAGAGAGGGAATGTAAGTGGTGGAAGTGCGACAAAAGGACCGATAGACCAATCGAGACTTGGTCGAGGTTTAAGACATTTATTTTATAAGTAGTACTTTTCGAAGGTCGTCAAGGATACAAAGAGATGTCAATTTGTGTACTTAGAGCAAAAAGGCATGCCGTTGAGGGAATATGGGTCAGAATATAATGAACTATAAGATTTTACTTCGAATTACGTGGCTATCATGGAAGAGATAGTCACCAGGTTTTTGGATGGGTTAGATAAGAAAATTAGGACTAATGTGGCAAGTGCATGACATTGTGGGGCTGCATACTTCTTAGGTCAAGAGAGAGAGATCATGCTCCTATTGCGGTCATTGCCTAAGGGAGACTATCAAGGTTCTCGTAAAAATATATTTAGAGGCAATTTCTCAGAATATCCTCACAAGAATAATAAGACTAGAAGTATTTAGGTGGGTTCACTCGTACCTATATAGGACCAAGGGCACTAAATGCTCTTACAATAACAACTTACACTCCTACCCTAAACTTCATATGGTACGGTGAATAAACCATCAACATCGACAACCTTGGAAAGCCAAGGCAAATGGACAGCAAGTTCAAATTCAACAAATTTAGGAGTACTATCATCTACGACATTTCAGATGCTTTGAGGTCTATGTTTTTTCTACAAATAGCCATGACACCATACGGCATAGTGCCTAAATAGGCCAGAGGTTTCGGTAGTCATTGTAGCCCTACCAATCAGGGTTAGAGTGCATGTTGTTGCAGAGATACGTGTTGAGGCACAATGACAGCTGGTGGCTAGTACAGTTTACTTTTTATGATAGATGCATGCATACACTATTTGATTTTTGATCTACTATTTCATCTATATCTGGTAATGTGATTGATTGGATAGGATTGAAACTAGTTAGATGTAATGCAATCTTGATTTTTAGTATTGCCGCTAGTGAGAATGTATATCCTAACATGGTATGTGAGTGGTGTATTATTAAAATTCTTAATCATCTCTTACCAAATGATTTGCTTGTGTTTAAGTATTTAGAGTACAATGCTTTATTGAGGATGGACTGGTTAGCAACTTATAGTGCAAGTATTGATTGTTTTCACATGACACTTACCAGTCGAATCCCTAGTATTCCATCATTTCGATATAGAGCTCGAGCATTTAATGGAGTTGCCACCTCTAGGAACGCAGCAACCGCCATCTAGTTGGAAACTCTTTTAAGTTTGACAACTTTAATGCAAGAAGTTCATGAAGTATAGGTTAAATAAATTTTGATGGTCAGAGAAATCATGGAAGTCTTTCTCTCAAACTGGCCTTGAGTCCCTCCACCCTAGGATGTTGGTTTCATCATTAACCTTGTTCTTGACGCAAAACCCATATGTATACCACCATACAGAATGGTACCCAAAAAACTAGCCGAGATGAAGGATCAGTCTAATGAATTGTTTGAGATAGGATTTCTTCACCCAAGTATGTCACCTAGGGTAGCATAAGTACTTTTTATGAAGAAGGATGGAAGTTTGCAATTTTTATTGACTACTGATAGTTAAATTAGGTGACTATTAGGAACAAATATCCAGTCCTTAAGATTGATGACTTTTTTTTACCAATTACGAGAACCAAAGTTCTTTTCAAAGATAGACTTGAGGTTGGGGTATCATCTGTTGAGAATAGGGGAGGAAAATATATAGAGGACTGAATTTAGAATGGGAAATGGACACTATAAGTTCATGGTGATGCCATTTAGACTTACGAATATGCAGGCAGTGTTTACGGATCTTATCCAAGAGTCTTTAAATCCTACCTAGACAAGTTTATCATTATCTTCATTGATGATATCACGATCTATTTCAAGACCCAAGAAGAGAACGAGAGGCATTTTAGAGTGACCTTGAAGACATTGATGGATCACTGTTGTATGCTAAGTTTAGCAAATGCAAGTTTTATGCTAGGAAGGTGAAGTTTCTAAGTCACGTAGTGAACTCATAAGGGATTTATACGGATCCAGCCAGATTTTGTCATCATAAAATAGCCACAACCCACCACGATGATGAAGATTAGAAGTATTATGGGATTAGTGGGCCACTACCGAAGGTTTATGAAGGATTTCTCGAAGATTGCAGCACTAATGAAAAATGGTAGCAAAGAAAAATGTAGAATTTGAGTGGACAAAATAGTGCAATAATGCCTTGAAAAAACTTTAAGATAGGATAACTTCAGCACCAATATTGTTACTTCTGGAAACAAGGAAAGACTTGGTTCTTTATATTGATCCTTCGAAGATATAGTTAGGATGTATGTTGATGCAAGACAAGAAAGTTATAGCTTACGTTTCTAAGCAATTGAAAGTGCATGAAAAGAAATGCTCGACTCACAATTTGGAGTTAGAAGCAAAGGTAATAGCTTTTAAGTTGTAGAGGCATTACTTGTATGGCACAAAGTTCATGGTGTTCTAGATAATAAGAGTAATAAGTACTTGTTTACACAAAGAAAAATGAACATGCGAGAAGGAAATTTCCTTATATTCTTTAAGAGCTTTTATTTCACTCTTCAGTGTCACTCCGCTAAGACTTATGTGACTGCATAGACTTTTCTGTGCAAATCATGACAATATTAGGGCGTCGTGGAGTCATGGCAAGGCACAGGTTTTGCGAGTAGTAAAAAAAATTTCTGTTCAGGTTTGATCTAAATTCCCAAAAGAAAAGAAAAAAGCCGAGGACCACCATTCACACCTATGACACCTGTTATCCTATCAGGTTAATAGGCTCAAGACATTACTAGGCTCAGGACAAACTTGATCATAGAATTTTCAACCTTCAAGTCGTCTAGGTATACCTCGGTTGCAAAGGAGCGGAGGTAAGAGTCGAAGAATTACGGGACATTTCTCGAGTCAGCGATTGACAATTTGTTAGGAATGTAATTATAGGTAGTGAATTTATATTTACATGTTTTGTGTGTGAGAAATAAGGTCACATTAGTCGAGATTGTCATCCAAATTAAGGTCACATTAGTCGAGATTGTCATCCAAATTCGAGTGCAGTTATTTCTTTTGGATATGGAAAGAAAGGACATTATAAGATTGCATGTTCATGATTCTTAAGAGCATACTCTAGTGTGTCACAGCCTCAACGACAAATCAGGGAACTCGTTCAGTTGGTTACTAAACGAGATTTCATTGTAAACTATAATCTTATCGAAGGAACGATGTTTGTTTGTAGTTGTATGGTGATTGAGTTAAGGTTAATTTCGGTATGAGTCCCTATTCATCTTATACTCAACACAATAATTAGGGGTAAGGTGGATTCTAACTTAAGTGTGATAAATATGTTGTTGAGTTATCTGGACACGAGATGGCAGTTGATCTACATATGTTAGAGTTTCTGTAATTCGATGTGTTGTCACGAATGAATTGGCTAGTGAATTATCATGCACATTTGGGTTGTTTTCATAAGACAGCGTTCTTTTATATTCCTGGTTGTTCAGTTTTCACATATTCCGGAACATCGTCTAGGTTATCTTTGACCAGGAGTATGCTAACTAAGGAAGAGATGGAAAATCTTATCGAAACTATTAGTACAGAGGAAAGATCTGAAATTAAATTGGATGAGATTTTTGTGTTTTGTGAGTTCTAGGATGTGTTTCATGATGTTTTACCTAGAGTTCCACCTCTAGAAAGATTGGTTTTATGGTTGATAAGGTTTCAAGAACTAAACTAATATCTATTCCTCCATATAAAATGGCTCTGAAAGAATTGTAAGAGTTGTAGAAATAGTAGGAGGAGTTGTTAAATAAAGGGTTTATTCATCATATGACGTCATGGGGTGCACAAGTCTTTTTTATGAAAAAATGACGATAATTTGGGGAATTGCATTGATTTTATATAGTTCAGCATGGTCATCATTCAGAATAAATATCCATTGCCTCGAATTGATGATTTGTTTAATCAACTGAACGGTGCCAATTTTTTTTTAAAGATTGATCTTCGTTCTGATTACTATTAGTTAAGAGTTCGGGAAGATAGTGTGCAAAACATAGTGTTTAGTACTAGTTATGGTCATTTTAAGTTTATCGTTATGTCATTTGGGTTAACTAATGCTCCGGCGATGTTTATGGATTTGATGTAGAGAGTGTTGAGGTCATATTAGGGTCATTTTTTGATATTCTTCATTGTTAATATCTTCATATACTCTAAGACTCGCAAGGATCATGAAAAACATCTCAGAGTTATTGTCCAAACTTTGAGAAATCATAGGTTGTACGCCAAATTTAGCAAATGCAAGTTTTGGTTTTCTGAAGTGATGTTTTTAGGTCATGTAGCTAGCATGAAAAAAACTTTGGTAGATCCAGCCACGATTGAGGCTATCATTAGTTAATCGGAACCTACTATAATGATAAAGATACAAAGATTTTTGGGTTTGGCTAGCTATTACCGTAGATTGCGAAAGATTTTTCTAAGATAGCTGCGCCACTTACTAAATTAACTAAGAAAAATGTTCCATTTGTCTGTTCAACAGAGTGTGATGATGCATTTTGGTAATTGAAGAAGCGTTTGACTTCATCACCATTTATTGTATTTCCTTACTCAGGAAAAGGTCTTACTATTTATACTGATGCATCAAAAGTAGGTTTGAGTTAGGTATTAATATAGAATGACATTCTAATTGATTTTGTTTCTCGGGAATGAAAGATTCATGAGAAGAATTATCATGTTCATGATTTGGAATTAGCGACAAATGTGTTTGCTTTGAAGCTATGAAGAGGCTATTCATATGGAGAAAGCTTTACGCTATTTTCATATTATAAAAGCTAAAGTATTTTTCTATCAAACAGAATTGAATATAAGACAACATTTCGAAGACTTTGATTTAAGCCTTGAATATCATTCGGGTAAAGCTAGCGTTGTTACTGACGCACTGACTATGAGGAATGCTGAAATATTGGATCCAACTAGTTGATTAACTTATGAGTATGAAATACTCAAAAAAGTCATCACTATGATTTTGTTAGAGAATCTTGAAGTTGATGCTGAAACAATTTGTTCTCGGTTTAGAGTACAAACCATTTTTATTCTGAAAGTGATAAAGTGTCTGCAAAGTGCTATGGATTATGGGAAGTTCGAGGGGTTTACTGATGATAATAATAATCGAGATTGGGTTGAGTTATAGATTAAAGTTTCGGGCTTAGAGCCAGACTTTGAATTTCATCGGTGGCTAAAATTTGGATGAGATATTAAGAGAATCTCATTGCTCGAGATATAGCATTCATCCTAGCAAAACCAAAATGTGTCATAATATGGATTGATTGTATTTTTGGTCAGGGATTAAAGCTAACGTGTTGATTGTGTGAGTAAATATGGAATTCGCCGACAAGTTAAAGCCAAATGGCGAAAAAATGGAGGTACATTGTAGCCACTTCCCATAACATAAGGGAAATGGGAACATATTGCGATAGATTTCATTACTCATATGCCTACTTTTTAAAGGAAACATGATGCGTTCTGGATTGTTGTTGATGGAGTAATGAAGTCTGGTCATTTTCTTCCTATGTCCATTTCATATACTTTTACACATACGAGCTTAATGTGTGAACGAGAGGTGGCTCGCTCGTTTTGAGAGTCATTGACGATAGTTTCTGATGGAGATGCTGGTACACACCGGGGTTATAGCAGAGCATATAGGAGCAACTCGACACTTAGTTACATTTCAGTCCTGCATTTCATCAATGGGCGGATAGTCATACTGAAAGGTTGATCTATGTACTGGAGGACATGCTCAGGGTTATGTAATGCGATTTGGAGGTTTATTGGAATAACACTAGCCTTTATGTGAGTTCTTTTATAATAACTGTTATCAATCGAGTATCAAGGTGGCCCAATTGAGGTTTTATGTGGGACACCTTATTATTCTCCTGTCGGTTGGGCTGAACCAGAGGATTTAGTAGAGTTGGGGCCAAAGATGGTCCGTGATCACACTGAGGATGTACAGTAGATTCGTCTAAGATTGAAAATGGCTCAGAAAAGGCATAAAAGTTATTATGATCTCTATCATCATGTTGTAGAATATTGCGAAGGAGATTAGGTTTATTGGAAAGTCTCCCATCGCAAAAGTCATTACGGATTTGGACAGAAAAGATAGCTCTCTCCCATATTTATAGAACATTTTGATATTGTGAATTGGATTGGGAAGGTTGCTTATAGAATTGCATTACCGTTTCAGTTAGACAGAGTTCGTGATGTATTCTACCTTTCTGTGCTCAGGCGGAAGGAACCTGATTCACATCATTTAGTAGAATGGAATCAGTTTAATTTACAGGGGATGTGTCATATCAAAATCAACCTATATTGATTGTAGATAGGAAAGTTCAAAAGCTTCGAAATAAAAAATTATATTCATTTTCGTTAAGTGGGAATTTCATGATGATTCAGAATTAACATAGGAATGAGAGATACATATAAGATAGCATTTTTTAGATCCCTGTTAGTGTAGGTAATTTGGTTCAATTTTAATTTCGAGGATGAAGTTCTTATTAGTTACGAAGATTGTCAAATCCTAAAATTTTTAAATTGGTAGTTATAGTTAATCAGGGATTAACGAATCCTAATTATGATTTAGGCCGCGATTGGGGAGCTAAGAACTGTGAAATAGATATTTATGGGTAATTTTATTATTGCGCGGTGCTTGCTTAATGTTGTGTATGATTACATTATTTTATTTTGTGAAATTCAAGTTAAATGAGTAAACTAGAGAATTTTAAGGATTTTGTCTTTAGATACGAGTCTAAATGATTACCGAAAAAATTAAAAAGTTAACCCAAACTATCGTTTCGAATTTCATGAAAAATAAAGGTATTTAAGTCTAAAAATCCGCATTTTGGAATTTAAACGGATGTTAACCAGCCGATGTGGATCCCAAACCTCGAATTTCATGCGAGATGCATTGTACAGAAGTTTCAGAGCGAATTTGTGAATTATCCAATTATTGGCGGAATTGGGGTAATTTTCAGGGTTTAATTCAGAATCAAAATTAAAGAGATAATAAAAAAATAATAGGAAAATGTCGAATTACAAAAATGGGTATAAAATTATTATATGAAATGATAAAAATGGAGGGGTATTTTAGTTATTTAACTGATTTTTAATATAAATCTCAAAATTGAACAGGGGTTCTATGCCCCATTATTCATCATCTTCAATCATGTTCTTTGTTCATTATTCATTACCCTACTATGTTGTCACTGGTTTGCTCCCTCAATGTTCTCATTGTCACTTTTCTCTCTCTCTCTTCCTTGTAATAGTTTCGATTAATATGGAATTGAAGGATAGCCGTGGTGGCTCCTGTGGTGAGGGACGATGGAAGGTGAGTTTCAATTTCAATTTTTTATTTTAAAAGAATGCAAATCAAGTAAGGGGTTAGGTTATTGATTCAAATTTGAATTGAAGATAGATGATTCAGTTGACTGGTTGCTATTTGTTGATTTGTTATATGATGAAAAGATGAGGAGTGGATCGATATATAAGAAGAAATAATATAAAGAAACACTAATGGAAGAGTTGAGGAAAACGATAAGGGAGGTAGAAGAGGAGAGGGGAAAGACGATGAATTCCCCTACCTAAAACCAGTTAGTTCCGAAAAAAAAATGAGAATGAAACAGAGAAGCTATACTTCTCTGTTTCGTCTTAGAATTGATAAAGGGGATGATCCCGAACAGGGTTCCGCTCACTTGAGCCAAACCGAACTCGATTAAAGGATCAAACCGCTTCCCCGAAAATGAAAAAATTGTTTAAAAAATAAATAAATGATATAAAATGGTTAGAATTAAGGAACAATTGGATTTTTGGACAAATTAATAAAAATTGGAGATTTTTATGAAAATAGAGGATTTTGAAAATTTATCATGGATTTATAGCAGGGTTTTCCTTGTAATGTGTGTTATGATACCTTAAAATACCCAAAATTGTGAAAATGGATTTGATCTCTCTATTATAGGCTTTGGCTTGATAATTGCTTTGGAGATGTTAGGTTGTAGATGTCTTGTGGGTGACATTATATTTCCTTAGCAAAGACTTTACAATCATGCTGCAGAAGTGAGTTCCTTTTTCACTAATGATTGAGCGTGGAGCTCTAAATCTTGAAAAGAATCGTTACTTTATAACTTTACCACTATTTGGGAGTCATTACTTTTGGTGGCTTTAGCTTTAACCCATTTTGAAACATAATCCAATGCTAAAAGGATGTAATTATTCCAATTAGAAGGTGTGAATGCACTAATGAAATCAATACCCCAGAAGTCGAAGATCTCACAGAAAAGGATCTTAGTCACTGGCATCTGATCTCTTGGTCATAGTGATCAGTACTTTCGACAGTTAGGAAAAGTTTTAGTGAAGACATAAGCATCATATAATAGTGTGGGCTAATAAAATCCACATTCTAAAACTTTCCTAGTAGTACACCGTGGACCGAAATGATCGCAACATGCATATCAATAACAGTGAGACAAGATAGAATGTGTTTATTGCAAAGAAATGCATCTACAAATCATTTGATCTGCATAGAACTTCCATAAATATGGATCGTCCCACAGATAATGCCTCGAATAGTACACAAGCATTTGCTTTCGGGCACGTGAGTAGTCCAACAATACTTGCTTAGAGACTATATAGTTAACAAGGTTAGCGTACCATGGAACTTCAAAAGACACTATATAAACACTTTTATTAGCGCACTCGTCATTAAGAGCAGTAGGTGGTTCTTCGTTCTCTAGGCGACTGAGATGGTCTGCCACTAAATTCATGGCATTTTTCTTGTCTTTGGTTGTAAGATCAAACACTTGAAGTAAGAGTATCCATCTTATTAGTATTAGCTTAAACTCCTTTTAAGAAATTATGTAATGCAAAGCTGCATGGTCTGAATAGACAATGACTTGGGCGCCCAATAGATAAGGCCTAAAATGTTCAAGTGAGAAAACAACTATAAGGAGTTCTTTTTTGTGGTGGTGTAATTCATTTGAGCAACATTGAAAGTTCTAGATGCCTAATAAATCACAAGAGATTATCTCCCTACCTTTTGTCCTGACAGGACTCCTATAGCATAATTGCTCACATAACACATAATCTCAAAAGGAAGCAACCAATTAGGCATTTTGATGATTGGGGTGGAAATGAGTGTTGTCTTTAGTGTGGAAAAAGACTTTTTGCATTCATCATCAAAGATAAATGGTACATCTTTCTGATGTAATCAACACATAGCTTTCGCTATCTTGGAAAAATCATTGAAAAACTACTTATAGAAGTCTGCATGACTTAGAAATGCATATATGTCTCTTATAGTTGGGGGATAAGTAAGAATGACATCCACTTTTGTTGGATCAACTTTAAGACCTCTAGATGAAACAATATGAACTAAAATGATCCCTTGGTCTACCATAAAATGAAATTTCTCGTAATTGAGAACAAGGTTCTTTTCAATGCATCGAAACAACACTTTGGCCAAATTGTCTAAACGATTGTCAAATGAATCTCCATAAATAGTCAAATCATCTATGAAGACATCAATGAAGTCTTCAACAAAATCAGAGAAAATGCTTACTATGTATCGTTGGAATGTTGCAAGTGCATTATATAGCCCAAATGGCATGCGCTTGTAAGCAAATGTTCCAAAAGGATAGGTGAACATTTTAATCTCCTGATCTTCTAATGCGATGGGAATTAGATGAAACCTTGAATACTCATCTAAACAACAGTAGTGGGATTTCCTAGCTAGACACTCAAGCATCTGATCTATGAGTGGTAAGGGGAAATGATCTTTCCATGTCGTTGCATGGAGTTTTCTATAGTCAATACAAACTCGCCTTCCATTTTAGGCACATGTAGGTATTAACTCTCCTTAGGCATTGGTCATAATGGTTACTCCATTCTTTTTTAGTACAACTTGCACTTGACTAACCCACTTACTATTAGATATGGG
The DNA here is from genome assembly GCA_039657365.1 of Stephania yunnanensis. Lineage (NCBI taxonomy): Eukaryota > Viridiplantae > Streptophyta > Magnoliopsida > Ranunculales > Menispermaceae > Stephania > Stephania yunnanensis. Next base: position 34,464,703 of record CM077583.1, on the reverse strand, counting down.
ATAAATCATCCTTGCATCAAGAAGTTTCAGGATCTCCTTTTTAACTACTTCCATCATAGGAAGATTTAATCGCCTTTAACGTTGCCTCGAGGATTTATAGTCATACTCCATATCTATTCTGTGTTTGATCCCTTAATATCAGCTAGTGTCCATCCTATCGCTTCCTTATAGTCTCGTGGGATGAGAACTATTCTTTCCTCTTCCATTTTCGAGAATTTTCTTGAAATGATTACTAGAAGTGATTCTTCTTACCTAAGTAGGCATACTTCAAGTTATCAAGAAGCTCTTTCAAATTAAGCTTTTAGGGTTTGTCGACCGAAGGCTCGAGCTTGAAACCAGTGGAGAATAAATCCATAGGGATAGGGACTTCGTAATGGAATTCATAGACTCTAATTCTTTGACAACATCTTCGACATCTTCGTTGAGTGAACAGATGTGTTCCAAATCATTAAAAGTCAATCCTTGATAGACGACAAAGCTAAATGTATGACTCGTGGGATAGTCAATACTTGCTTGTACCAGTGAATCAATTGCATCTAAAATACATTGGGATGATACATCGATAGGATATTTCATGGCATCATGAATGTTGAATTTCACAACATCACTATCAAACTCCACAGTCAAAGATCCATTTGCAACGTCAATCGTAGCCAATGTCATTTTCATGAAAGGGCGTCCTAATATGATAAAATAATTAGTTGTTGAATGTTGGATAATTACAACAAAATTTACAATTGGAGACCAAGAATATATTCCTAGTTTTTCTATATTCAGGATTGGATTCCCAAATAGAGTAGATAAACTAAGTCTATAAATACTAAAGTTCACCATTGTGTCGATCATCGTTCATTACTTGATTTTTGTGAGAACGAGGTATCATTATAGTTGTTGTACACATTATAAATTTGTTAGATTGATTGTTTAGACTTAGCCTACACAGAGGTAGATGTTAAAGTCTTACTGCGATATCAATTCTTCTTTTGTATTGATGTGTGTATATTAGTTCATCATTGATTCGTTAATTTCCTCAGTTCCTTTGGTTTCTAAAACTTCGACAGTGGTATCAGAGCTTTGTCACTTCGCTATTTGTAAGAGCACAAAAGAGCGAGATTCTAGAAAGTTTTATCATTATGGAATCGATTGATGAGTTTTTATGACAATGAATCAACTATGCCTACTAGAAGGTTCGAATGGTTCACTTTGTCTCTACCATTAATGAAATTGCAAGAGAATTACTGGAGAGAGGAACATTGCTCTAAAATAACCTGATACATAAGGTTATGTTATTCCAAAACATGCATCTCTGTTGACGGACGTTGGGAAAAAGGAATAGGTTGCAAATCACAAGGCTATCAATTCTATCTTAAGTGTTGTTGATGCTCTAGATTGCAAATTGCACTACTGCAAAATGAGTATGGGTTGTTCTCAACACAATATTTGAAGGTACGAATTCTTTCAAAACTTCCAATTTACAACAGTTAAGTTCTTTGCTTGATCGTATTGAGATGAGATAGGATGATGATATTGCCTCTTCAATTATCATTTACGGGACATTGCTAATCAAGCTTTTCAACTTAGAGAAAAGTATACTGATGAGCAATCACTACGACATGCTCTTTGTGCTCTTCCTTTATAACTCGACTCAAAGATTAGTGCAATTGAAGAGTGTCGTGATATTACTAACATGCTGCTCGATTAATTAATAGGTTCTCTTCAAACGTATGAGATGAATATGTTTAAAAAGCCTTGTTCTTCAAAAAATGCTAATCTTGTTGAGACTACTTATGGTGACTATGAGAGATGATTTTGCTACGATGGAAATTAAGTTCTCAAATTTTTTTAAAAACTATAAGAAAAATCTTGTTAGGACTAATTAGAAGAAGGGTAATGACTGCAATAAGCCTTCTATTGATCTTAAGAAAATAGATGCTAAGAATAAACTAAGGTGCATTAAGTGTCATGAGTGTAGAGGAGTTGGACATATTCATATTGAATGTCCTACTTATAAAAACAAATTTGAACGTTAGATGACTTAGATGATAGGGATAAAGAGTCTAATGATTCTGCTACTACAATCATTACTATATCGATAGAGTCAAATATTGTCAATCCTTCTCCATCTGTTATTGGTGTTTCTGAACTTGATTTCGTAGTAAACAAGGAAAAGAGTAAGGAAAATGTTAAGGATGTATATGCTGCTATGGAGGATGAAGATTCTGCAAAGGATTTTAAGGCTTCTTATGATCTATTATTCGCTGAATAGACATCTCTTTATGTTCAAAGTCTTTACTTGAAGATGAAACTATTCTATATAAAATTAGATTATATGACTCTTGAAAGAGAACATCGTACTTTTAAAATATTGCTAAAAGAGCATGAGGTTGAAATCTCTATATTGAAAAAAGCTCTTTCTGATTTTGAGGCTCTTACTACAAAGTTACATTTTGGTTCTCAGAAATTAAATAGAATTATGCAAATTGGTCAATCATTGCAAGTTAAACATGATCCTGTCTATACTAAATAAATTTGCAATGCTCCTACTACTTCGTCAAAAGTAATGTAATCAATGAGAGTCAATCAAATCTGACACAAGTGGTTTCAACAATGGCAAACAAGATTATGTCACAAAAGGTTCCTACAAGCGCAATGAATAAGGTGACTATTGTTGCTAATAACAAACTACATTCTATATGTCATTATGGTAAGATTATTGGTCATATTCGACCATGATGTTATCAGATGTTTAAACATTCTTACTACACATCAAAAGAAGAAAACATCAGAGAAGGTTTGGAAAGTTAAATCTTATTAGGCCATGACATCGCATCTGCAACTCTCAACACCTTTGACTGAGTTATGGTATTTGGATAATGGTTGTTCCTGACACATGACTGGTAAAAAAAGCTTTCTTATACATTATAAATCTTTTGAGGAAATTGTCCTCATGTTTGGTGACGAAAAAAGGCAATGTTGTTGGCAAAGGAACTCTTATTATTGTGGGACTGCATATTCTAAAATGACTTTTGCATGGTGGTGGGTTGAGATTAAACTTGATTAGTACAATTCAATAATGTGATTGGGAACTATTTATCAGCTTCACTAAAGATCATTTTCTATTAATCAATGAAAAATACAATGCATCATGTATGGGATCTAGAAATCAAACAACTACTATATGTTGCTTCAATTTTTTGTATCGCCTCATAAAATGCAAGTTGTGCAACTCTATTTCTCTAACTAATACAATGTTTTGGCATTGAAGGCTAGGTCATCTTAATTTCAAGCAACTTTAAAAATTGCTCTCTCATGATGCTGTAAGATGTAATCCTAAACTATACTCTGAGCCTGATTCTATTTGTAAGCCATATAAAAGGGGTAAACATCATTTAGTTTCACATGCTAGCTTTAATGACATACCGACCTCATGTGTGTTAGAATTATTGCACATGGACTTGTTTGGTCCAATGCAAGTTGAAAGTATTGGGAGAAATTAGTATATTTTTGTCATTGTTGATGACAACTCTAGATTTACTTGGGTTTCTTTGTTGCAGGATAAAGCAGAAACATGTGATGATATTAAGAAGTTAACTATTCAACTTTTGAATGAAAGAAGTAATGAGGATGTATCCATCGATTGAATTTGTAGTGATCATGGAAGAGTGTTTGAAAATCGAAAATTTGCTGATTATTGTGTTAAAATTGGGATTATGCATTAATTTACTAAAATCTAAGACACAAAAACTGAACTTTGTTGTAGAAAGAAAAAATCACAAATTCAGGAGATAACAAGGGTCAAACTAGCTAAGAAGAATCTGCCTAAGAATTTTTGGAGGGGGAAGCAGTAAATACTGTTACCTATATAATAAACAAAGTTTATTTTCGACCACTGCCTACAAAAACCCCGTATGAAATCTATTGAGGTTATGGTTAAAGATTGTATAAGAACAGAACAATTTTCCTTTCAAATGGATGATGATAATGCGGTCCCAACATCTATTGGCTTAGTACCACTAAGCATACTATTAAGCCATCTGATTCAAATATCACTACCCTATCTAGTGATGAAGATGATAATGATGATGATGATCCAAATCACTTACTACTACAATAGCTGGTTCTAAATCTATTGCACCATAACCAAGGATGCTTAAACAACATCCAATTGAGCACATTATTAGCTCAGTTAATGATCTAGTGCAAACTAGACATATAACTCTTGTTGACTATATGAAGATGGTTCATTTTGCATGTTTTACAATATAGATTGAGCCTTAAATTTTCAAGGAGGCTTTAATGGAAAAATCTTACATAAATGCTATGCTAGAAAAGCTTAATGAGTTTTTTAGATAGGGTGCATGGAAGCTTGTTCTGACCTAATAATGTTAATATTATTAGTCTGCAACAAGACAGATGAGAATGGTGTCACTATTTGCAACAAAGCCAAATTGGTTGCATAAGCATATACATAGGTTGAAGGTATTGATTTTGATGAGATGTTTGCTCTAGTTGCAAGATTGAAATATATTTGTCTACTACTAGCCATTGCTTGCTACAAAGGTTTCTAGTTACATCAAGCAAAAGTTAAAAGTGCTTTCCTAAATGGTTATTCGCAAGAAAAGTTTTGTGTTGCACGACCTAAAAGATTTGAGGTACATAATAAACCTAACAATGTCTATCATCTAAAAAAGTCCCTTTCTGGAATTAAGCAAACAACACAAGCTTGGTATGAAAGGTTAACTACTTATTAGCTGCAGAAATGTTACAAAAGAGGGTCTACTGATAAGACTTTATTTCATGAAAAGGAGAGCAAACAATTTGTTGTTGTGCAGATTTATGTCGATTATATTGTATTTAGGGCTACATCTGCAAAGCTAGATTCAGATTTTGTTGATTTAATGAAGAAAGAATTTGAGAAGAGCATGGTTTGAGGACTTACATATTTCTTAGGTCTATAGATTATAGTGTCTCAAGACATTATATTCATATCTCTGAAAAAAATATGCTAAATCTTTTATTTTGCATTTCGGATTGGATACTACAAAGTTTATTCGAAAACCTATGAGCTGCATTGAGAAGATTCATAAGGGTAAAAAAAGGTGTTGATGTCAATCCTACATTATACAGAGGCATGATTGGTAGTTTATTATATTTTACCGCAAGCAAACAACACACTGCTTTCTATATTGGGGTTTGTGCTCGCTATCAGCCGTGCCCTAAAGTGTCTTATCTGGTTGATGTAAAAAAGGATTCTACGATATGTGCATGGAACAACAGACTTTGGTATACTATTTACTAAGGGAGGTGCCAGTGACATAATCGAGTATAGTGATGCTAATTAGGCTGAAAATATCAATGATCGAATGAGTACTTCAGGTGGATGTTACTACATCGGTTCTAATCTTGTTGCTTTGAAAAACAAGAAGCAAAACTGCATTTCACTATTGACTGGTGAAACTAAATATATTGTTGCTGGCAGTTGTTGTATGCAGTTAAATGGATAGAGCTAATGCTCAAAGACCATGGTATTGCTTTATCCCAGTTAAAAGTTTATTGTGATAATAAATAGTCTTATAATTTGACTACTGCACTCACTACTGTATCGACGGAGTCAGACACTATTGATGTTTCTCCATCTGCTATTGGTGTTTCTAAATTTGATTCTTTGATATATGACATACAAAAGAATAATGAAAAGGACAAGGATGTATGTGTTACTATCAAGGATAAAGATTTTACTAAAGATCTTTAGGCTTCTTATGATTTATCGTTTGCTAAGTACACATCTCTTTATGATAAAATCTTAACTTGAAAATGAAACTGTTCTCTATATAATTAGATTATAAGACTCTTGAAATATAACACCATACTTGGACTGCCTGAATTCTATATCGATGAAAGCACTTTCTAATTCTGAGTCTGTTACTGCAATGCTACATACTACTTCTCAAAATTTAAACAGAATGTTGCGAATTGGTCAATTCTTACTAGCTAAAGATGGTCTTAGCTATACTAAAGGATCTGCCAATGCTCTTAACATTTTATCAAAGTAAAAGTAATGAATTTAATTCAATCAAGTAGAACTCAAGTGGATATAGCCAAGGCAAAAAAGATTATGTCACAAAAGGTCGCTGGAAGTGCAAAGAATAAGGTGACTATGGTTAGTGACAAAAGACGAACTCATGCATGTCATTATTGTGGAACTCATGGTCATATTCGACCATGGTGCTATTGGATGTTTTAATATATTAGTACACTTCAAAAGAATAAAACACCTAAGAAGGTTTAGAGAGTTAAATCTCATTAGGCTATGATAGCGCATATGCAACTCTTAGCAACTACAATTATGATATGGTATTTGGATGGTGGTTGTTCCACACTCATAACTGGTAACAAAACTTTCTTAAACATTATGAATCTTTTCTGGACGGTGTTGTTACATTTGGTGAATGAAAGAAAGGCTACATTTTTGTCAAAGGAACTCTTAATGTTATGGGACTGCCTAATCTTAAGGGAGTTTTGCATGTTGATGGGTTGAAATTAAACTTGATCAGTTTGAGTCAACAGTGTGATCTAGAATTATTTGTCATCTTCACCAAAAATCATTGTTAGATAATGATTCAAGAAAGACAATGGATCGTGTATGGGAACTGGAAGTTAGGCAACTACTATATGTTGTTCCAATATTTTATATCGCCTCACAAGCTACAAGTTATGTACAACTCTATTCCTACAACCAATATAGAGCTTTGACCTAAAAGGATATGTCATCTTTAGTTCAAGCAACTTTAGAAATTGCTCTCTCATCAGGTTGTAATAGGTATTCCTAAGCTATCATCTAAGCATAGTTCAATTTGTGAGCCATGTCCAAGGGATAAAAAACATTCAGCTTCACATGTTTGCCCTAATGACATATTGACCTTACGTGTGTTAGAGTTACATCACATGGACTTGTTTGGTCATATGCTAGTTAAAAAGTCTTAGGAGAAATAAGTATTTTTTTTCATCATTGATGACTACTCAAGATTAACTTAGGTTCATTTTCTACATGATAAAGCATAAACCTTTATGAGTTTGAGAAATTAACAGTTTGACTTCTAAATGAGAAAAGTAATGATGATCTATCCATTAGTTGAATTCGTAGTGATCATGGAAGAGAGTTTGAAAATCTACAATTTGCTGATACGGGATTATGCATGAGTTTCATGCTTCTAAGATATCATAATAGAATGGTGTTGTTGAAAAGAAAAACCACATAATTCAAGAAATGAAAAGGATCATGCAATCTGCGAAAAACCTGCCTATGAATCTTTTGGAAAAGCAGTTAATACTACTACTTATATAATCAACATAGTTTATTTGAGGCCATTGACTACAAAAACTACATATGATATCTAGAAAGCCAAAAAATTGTTTCTCTAATATCTTCATGGTTTTTTGCAGTAATTGCTTTCTTTTAAATGATAGAGATTACTTGGGCAAGTTTGATTCCAAAAGTTACGTTTACATTTTTCTTAGATATTCTTTATAATAGTCAAGCTTATAGATTTTACAATAAGCGAACTATGGATGTGTTGGAATCTATTAAGGTTATGGTCAATGGTTGTGCAAGTATAGAACTATTGTCCTTTAAAAAGGGTGATGATGATGAGCTGCAAACACCAATTATCGCAGCACCTATTACTAAGCTTACTACTAAAAAACTATATTTAAATATCACTACTTTATCTGATGATGAAGATGATAATGATTTTGATCATCCTGAATCACCTACTACTACCGTACCTAATTGCACATCAGCTGCTCCATAGTCAACGATGCTGAAAGATCATCCAATTGAGAAAATTATTGGCTCGATTAATGATCCAGTGCAAAGTAGAGATCTTCCTCTTGTTGACTAAAGAAATATGGTTTGTTTTACATATTTTACATCACATAATGATCCTAAAAATTTCAAAAAGGCTTTAACGGATGAATATTGGGTGAATGCTATGCAAGAGGAACTTAATGAATTTTTTAGAAATGATGTATAGGAGCTCGTTCTACGACCTTCTAATGTTAATATTATTGGTACAAAGTGGATATTCCGCAACAAGTTATATGAGAATGGTGTTATTGTTTGCAATAAAACCAAATTGGTTTCACAAGGATATATGCACTTACAAGGTATTGATTTTGACGAGACATTTGCCCCAGATGCAAGATTAGGATCTATTTGTTACTACTAGCTATTGCTTGTAACCGAGATTTCAAGTTACAACAAATGGATGTTAAAAGTGTTTTCCTAAATTGTTATTTGCAAGAATAATTTTACGTAGCACAACCTAAAGGATTCATTGTACATGATAAACCTAACATTTGAAGAAGGCACTTTATGGACTAAAGCAAGCAACATGGGCTTGGTTTGAAAGGTTAACTACCTATTTACAACACATGTTATAACAGAAGGTGTACTGATAAAACTATGTTTCATAAAAGGCAGAATAAATAGTTTATAGCTGCATAGATTTATGTCGATGATATTGCATTTAGGGCTACATCTGCAAAGCTAGATTTAAAGTTTGTTGACTTAAGGAAGAAAGAATTCAAGATGAACATGGTTAGAGATCTTACATATTTCTTGGGTCTGCAGACCACACAACTTTAATATAATATATTCATAAATCAAAATAAATATGCTAAATCTCTTGTTAAGCATTTCGAATTAGGCACTTCTTAGTTTATTTGAACACCTATGTGCTCCGGTGAGATGATTCATAAGGATTACAATAGTGTTGATTTCAATCCTACATTATATAGATGTATGATTAGTAGTTTTTTATATCTTACTTCAAGCAGACTAGATATTGCTTTCAGTGTTGGGGGTTTATGCTCGCTATCAGGCATTTCCAAAAGAGTCTCATCAGGTTGTTGTAAAAAGTATTTTACGATATGTGCTTGGGACAACTAACTGTAGTATAGTTTTACTAAGGTTGGTGCCCGTTACTTAATCAGGTATAGTGATGATGATTGGCTAGAAAATAATGCTAATCAAAATAGTACTATAGGTGGATGTTACTACATTGGTTCTAATCTTGTTGCTTTAAATATCATCAAGCAAAGCTGCATTTAAATATATATTGTTGAAGCTGAATATATTGCTGCTGGTAGTTGTTGTACACAGTTAATATGGATGCAACAAATTCTTAAACACTATGGTATTTCTTTATCTAAGTTAATAGTTTATTGTGATAATAAAAAGTCTAATGATTACACTCACTACCATATTGACAAAGTCAAATATTGTTGATGCTTCTCCATCTTTTGTTCATGTTTTTGAACTTGATTTCATAATATCTGACACGAAAAAGGCTAAGGAAAAGACCAAAGATGTATGTGCTACTATCATGGATGAGGATGCTGCAAAGGATCTTTGAGCTTTTTATGATCTATTATTCGTTGAGAAGACATTTTTTATGATCAGAATTTTTACTTGAAGATGAATATGGTTTTTGTAAAATTTGAGTATAAGACTCTTGAATGAGGGAAATGTACTTATACTACATTGTTAAAATAGTACGAGGCTAAAATCTTTACATTGAAGAAAGCACTTTTTGATTCTGAGGCTGTTACTGCAAAGTTAAGTTCTAGTTATCAACAATTAAATAAAATGTTGCTAATTGGTCAATTTTTGCAAGTTAAACATTGTCTTGGTTATATTGAAGGACCTACTAATGCTCCTACTGTCTTTGCCAAAGACGCTTAATCAATGGGAGTTAATCAAATAAGGCTCAAGTGGATATAGCAAAGGCAAAGAAAATTGTGTTACAGAAAATTGCTACAAGCGTAAAGAAAAAGGTGAATGCTCATTATCATCATTCTTTTTGAAAAGACAATTGTTTTGTATTTGCATAACCATCAACTAGAGATGACATGGGTCATGCTAGTTGAGAAAAATCTGCATGCTAGTTGAGAAAAATATGCCTATTAGTCTTTTAAGGGGAAGCAGTAAATACTACTACCTATATAATGAACATAGTTTATTTCAGGTTGCTGACTACAAATCTCTGTATGAGATTTAGAAAGGCAGAAAACCATCTCTTAAACGTCTTCATGTTTTTGGCAATAATTGCATTCTTTTAACTGATAGAGATCACTTGGGAAAGTTTGATTCCAAATGTGATGTTTAAGTTTTTCTTAGATATTCTCGAAATAGTGTAAAGTTTACAATAAGTGAACTATGACATCTTTTTTAGTTTTTTTTTTAAATAAAATAGAATAGTTATATGTAATTTTATGTAAGTATTTTTCATTTTTTATATTTTTGATCGAATATTAAAATTTTATATTATTATGAAAATTACGATTACATAAAAAGACAATCTTGATTGTTATGTGCAACTTTGTTTCTCTAACTAATACCGAGCATTGAAGAAGAAAGAAATATATGGTCAGCTTGCAGTATGATATAATAAGCTACCAATCATGCATCTGTATAATGTAGGATCGACATCACCACTTTCGTAATCCTTATGAATCTTCTCAATGAAAATCCTTATGAATCTGCGAAGCCACAAACTATTTATGAACTTGATTTCGTAATATCTAACACAGAATATTGTAAGGAAAAGGCCAAAGATGTTGTGCTGCTACCAAGGATGAAGATTCTGCAAAGAATCTTCGAGCTTTTGTTAGCTGCTGTGAAGGATGAGGATTCAGGAAAGGATCTTTAAGCGTTAGTGTCTTAAAAGCAGCACAATATCTTATAGCAAGCATACCAAATATTGTTTTCAGTGTTGGGTTTTGTGTTCGCTATGAGGTTTGTCCAAAAGAGTCATATCTGGTTGTTGTTAAAAGGATTATGCGATATATGCACGGAACAACTAACTTTTGTATAATATATACTAAGGGAGGTGCCCAAGACTTAATCGGTTAAAGTGATGTTGATTAGGCTAGAAATATTAATGATCGAAAGAGTACTACAGGTTGATGTTACTACATGGGTTCTAATCTTATTGCTTGGAATAGCGAGAAGTTGAATTGCATTTAACTATTGATTGTTGAAGCTGAATATATTGTTCTGGTAGTTGTTGTACGCAATGGATGCAGCAATTGCTCAAAAACTATGGTATTGATTTTTCTTAGTTAACTATTTACTGTGATAATAAAAGTGCCTTTGATATTTAAAAGAATTTAGTTCAACACTCCAGGGCGAAACATTTTGATATTCGTCATCATTATATCAGGGATGTAGTGGAAAGAGGATTAATTTGTATTTAGCATGTTCCTTTTGATAGACAGTTAGCTAATATTTTTACAAAGGCTCTTGACATATAGAATTTTGAGATTTTGCTTCATGATATTAGCGTATGCTCTCACTAGCATGTGTTCTTAATCCAACCTGGTAGTTATATACGTTCACACACACACACACACACACATATATATATATATATATACATATACATCTATCTATTTGACATTTTGTTGTGAGTTGCTTTCGTGTTTGACCATGAAACTGCTACTTGGAATTACCTGCAACATGTATCGATCTTGTTAAGTCGTCTATGAAAACTAGTCGTTATGAACTAATTGAGGGGGGGTAATTTTTGCGCTATTAGACACAACGGATTATTTTTTTGGATTTAAGGGATTTTTTGTTCTGAATCGTGTTAATCATTGTTGATTTTATGAGAGTTCTATTTTTTACAATTCGATCTTCCCAATTCAATTTCTTATCTCTCGCCATGAACTCTTTTCCTTCTCTACCATTTTCTCATCTTTCTTGTTTCATGTACTGCAATAATGGCTCAATAATCTTCTTTAACTTTACATGGTGACTCTATTGCAACTTCTGATCTTTCAACGTTGGAGACAAATGGCATTTACTATCATGCTCCTATAAATGAACTTTACATTGGTATGTCGTTCAATCCTAAAATCGCTTCACAAAGTACATGGGTGAAATCAGGGTCTGTCTAATAAAGATGATCAATCAAGCACACTAGTTCTACCAAGAAACTCATAACTGTGAAGGGAAAGAATATGGTTGGTGATAATGAGAAGGTTAGCTCTGACTCTTTAGAGAGGGGTTTTTTTATGAAGTTTAAGCCATCAACAAGGCCTCTAACCAGATTAAGGTTTTTTTCATATCTCGGTATTGTGCCTACTTCCTATACTTTTAAACATTTAAGATCATTGGAGTGCATGGAAAAATTTAAAGAAATGGTGAAAAGGAAGTACTGGTTTGATCAACTAATCAATGTGTCAAATTATTAGGAAACTGGCCTTGAGAGGTTGTTTTTCATATTGGAATCTATGGGTTGGTGTCGCATGAAGGCTTATACAAAGACTCCATTGTCAAGGAATTCCATAGCAATTTTCATGAAAATTTTGGATATGCTTATGCGGATAATGTATTTGTTCATGGTCTCAATATTCCATTTAGTCATACTTCCATAAATTGCATGCTTAGACTTTTTGGATTGGAGACAATTGCTAATACGTTGGGTTTCAAACTCAAGCTTGATGATGTTGTGTCTTTATTGACTTGCAGGGTTCTTATTAAGTGGCCTTCTGATAACGCTTTTTGGCTTCCTGCAACCAAGCTCCGATGCAAGGCTTACATGTTGTGGAAGTTCCTAACTACTAATGTTGTAGCTATTTCGTATTAGACTCGTATATTTAAGGGGAGAGTGTTAATGCTCTATATTTTTGCTTCGAGAAAGAAATTCAGTGTTGGGAAATAGATCTATGACTCTGTTGTGCATTTAGGGGAGAAACATAATGGGCTCCATGTACTATACTTCATAACTTTTCTGTTTGGATGATACTTAGTCTTATAGATGACTAATTAGAAGTTAGAAAAGGTGGTGGAAGAAGTTAGACTAAATCATCAAATGAAGTCCAATAACAGGATTATCTATCTTGACTTCTCGTGCCTACAGAAGAAGTCGTCTGCTGTATCAGTTTCATGATCTCAATCTATTCCTATAACGGCTACTCCAACTACTGTATTATCAAAGCTACTATTGATGCTCCTATTCCTACCCCTACTATAATGCCAATACAGAAGTCTAGAGGGATTATGAAACAAAATTTTGCAGAAGTTTCTCAATCTGAGAAACTCGTTGAAGTTGACAACACATGTCCTGTACAAGTGCAACCTTCAGGCAAGGATATTGCAAAAAATGGATTTTATTTTCTTATTGTTGCAAGATAAACTGGACTACCACTTGTTTTGACATAAGGTGCAAGTTCTACTGCTCTATTTCCTTATTATAAAAAAGAAGTTACCTCTCATACCTAGTTTCATGCTGATAAATTTAGTGTTGATCAAGGAAACTTTATGGGTTTAATCTTTGATCTAAATTATGTTACTCCTATTGCTACTATTAGGAAAAGTATTCTTGAGTCCCATATAATGAATTATTGAACTGACCATTAAGAAGTTATAACACCACGTAACATTCCCTGTAAGAAAGTTAGTTAACAGGTTAAGTCTTTAGCAACATCAGATATTCCACCTATTGAGAACTTGAAAACACCTAACCTCGAGGGCATTCTACTATCTTAGGTTACTACAACATTGGAACATATTGTTAATGCTTTAATAAATGATGTTTTGCAACCAAAGCTATGTTTATCAGTCAATCTTCCTACTCAGCTTGAGCAAAAGGACTTGAATGTCAACCAAGTCATTCCTACTACTTCAGCCAAGCCAACAACTCTAAGTGATATTATGTGACTTCTAGAAGACGACATTGATTTCCTTAATCTATTTATCTTTTTTTGTCTCTGAATGATATTATGTGAGGTCTTCTATGTAACTTCGATTATGGTGATGCTTTGTTTTTGTGGTGTGCTATACTATATGCTCAGTAAATGGTAATTTGACACATTTGTTATACAAAGGTGAAGTTTATTCATACTAATTTTTATGCACTCTATCTGATGATAGTTCTATATTGAGTTTATATTTTCTATTGACAATTTTTGCCTATATCAATTCTTTTATACTTCGTGTCGTATATTTGTTTTGTTGGAAACTAATTAAACTTCATTTTTAAAACCCTGAGGACAAGGTTTGGAATGAGTTTGGAAGTATTTTAGGTGAAGTATGGCAATGATAGGAAACAAAAGTAAGGAAAGAAAAGAAAGGTTGAACATAAATTCAAAATTTATTCAAAAAGTTCAAACTTTTGATTCGATATTCAAGTAAGTTGACGAGATTTTTCAAAATTTTCCCGAATTCAAGTAAGTATGAATTTTGTTTTTCTTAATTTTTAGTTCGGAAAAGAATGATAACTTAAATGAATAGAATGAATAGATTTTGAATGGAAATGATATATTTATTACCTAAATATATTCTATGATGGAAGGAATCAATTTTTATACCCCTTTTTGATTAACTTTACTAGTTGATATTTACACCAAATTGAATACTTTAAGTTTGTTATGAGAAAAGGTAGAAGATCAAAATAATAGTGCAAGATGAACAATACATATTTCTAAGAATCTAGTGATACAAAAGTTATTGATTAAATACTTTTATAGTATATAAAGAAAGTTATTAGGCCACAATTAAAAACAGAAATGAGTTAGAAATCATTGAGTTTTTATATGTTAAAAAAATTCTATTTTCAACTTTAGTGGACAGTGGGAAGTATTAATAAGAGGTTTGCTCTTAAACTCTTCAAAGAAAAAATTTGGCTCAAGTGCTTGAAACCAGAGTTGAGTGAAGTATTTATTAATCTAAAATGTTTTAAACGATATATTCATTGGTATCTTTGCAAAATCCCTATTGATTTAAGTTGTGGTTATATTATAAATTATTTTCTAAAATTAAAAATAATCTAGTGGTTTTTGTATTTTGAGATCTTATACCAGTCATCATAAGCTTGATGTTTGTCAGTGGAGATTGAAAAAAACCTATATTAGGCACTAATCTTGGTAATAAAGTTTATGTTCTAAAGGGTGTTGCATTGGGTGGTTGAATTATCATTAAGGGATGTTTTATTTTGTCTAAATGATGTTATTCTATCGTAACTTTCATTTACTTCCAGGTAATGCATTTCTATTTGAAAATCAGTTCTATTTTAAAATTTATATTATTGAAAATTAAGATGAATTAGATTGAAATTAGTTTATAAAAAATGAAAAAGAATATGATTGAGAATATTCCTTGGCTCAGGATAGCAAAAAGCTGATTTTGGAGATATTTGACAAGTAAATAATTAAACATATTTTATAGTGTAATTTAGGTTGATTTTAGATATAAATTATGATATTAAAATAGGTATTATTTTGTGATTTTATGTTTTAAATAGAAAAATGATGAAATAGAAGAAAAAATGGAAGAAGAGCAAAACAGTCAACAAGAAAAAAGTCTAGCGAGTAGCAAGAGATTTGTATTTACATTAGGAATCACCACCTAAATCAATAGCAAGAAATTGCAAGTGAGTCCTCAATGAATTGGGATTTATAGAAAAAATTGTCGGCTAAATTGATAGAGCACAGAGAACTAATTCTAGTGATTAACTCAGTGATTTGTGTATAACTTAGGAATCACTAACAAATTACTGAGGTTGGTTATGAGTTTTTTAGATTAACATGAAGAATTGGAGTTTATATAGGATATATAACACTTAGGAAACTACATAAAGGACTAGTGAGCTTTAAAATATCTCTCTATCAACTTTATTTCTCATAATCTAGAAGTCTCTAATTAGTTCTAGTTGATGTTTGAAGCTACATATGAGCATTGATTTATTTTAGAGGTAGTTATTTATTTACTCATTATGTATTTCTATTATATCATTCTGGTATTTATTTCCAGCACGAGGGAGTAGTTTATCAATCTAAACAAACCCTTGACATGTAATTACTATGGATTGTTAGATACTTGTAATTATGGAATCACGTACTTAATGCTTAAAATCGATTCATACATGTCAATCACTAAGTTAACAAGTTGTTTTTGAATATTACCACTCATGAAGATTAATATTGCGAGCATAGTTGCAAATGTGTATATGATATTTTGATTCTCAATCTATGTTTATGATTATTGATAACAATTATAGAAGTCGTAACTAGGATTAATCATAGGGCTTTTCTCAAGTAGCTAGATGTTCTAGTTTATTGTGTTCTAAGTTTTTTATCGACTAGCGTATTCTAATTTTTATTGGCTTAGATTAGACATGATTTTCATTGAGTTTTAATGTTATCGTATTTCTATGGTGTTACGTTTTATCCAATGGGTAAACTTATAATGATAAGAATATGGCTTTTCCATCGAATTTAGAAAAATCGGTAGCAGGCTAAAGGCTATCAACCTATTATGAAATAAGACTTAATAATTCCAAGATTCCATGTGTTATGACTATAACTATGTTATGAAGTAATGGTATGTTCTAGTGTTTGAAAGCAATCCAAGTATATTACATTGTTTAGTGGTGGTTTGTTTAAATGTCTTTTTAGATAATTATATTTATATAGAATTTGAATATTGTTTAATTTAGTTTGCATTGAATTGTTTGAATTGGTTTAGTTAATTTGGTTAATTAAGTTAGTATTTGTAGATTTTAGTTATTTGTTATTTTATTCTCGTTTAATTATATTAACTAAATTAATAAAAATAAGAAAAGATATTTTCCTTTAAAGTTTTCAAAATCCTTGTGGAGACAAGATACCATTTACCACTACTACAAATAATAAGAAAATATAAGAAATTATGGTAAAGTTTATGTTTAGTGTAATTACCGAATTTATAGTTTTGAATTGTTTGATGGCGTTTCGTTTCATTCGTTTTCTTATCATAGTTTGGACTCTATATTGTTGTTGATCTTCTAGCTTATGTGTCATGAACTAGCATACTATTATAATATCATCTGATGTTGTTCACGTACATGTTCATATGTTTGTGTGTTGACCTTATTTGGGTTCATGTTTTAGGATTTGTGTTGTGTTTTTAAGGTAGTCCACACACTTAGGTTCCCTGGTTTTTTATGAGCGAGCACCGTAGATGGTGTTAGAGTCTCTAGGGATGTTGGCACTCCTTATTGGTCAATATAGCGTAGCTCACAGCGAAATATATAAACTTATGTGGTAAAACGCGTGATTAAGAGAACCTTGATTTGTGTGCTTGTCGATTCTCTTCCTTTTGGTGTATTTGGTACCTATTTGCATATATTCCTTTCGGCTTTTCTTTTGTTGCTAATCGCATTATTTCAGTTACTGTTTCTAGTATATTTTGAAATATGAATGAGTGGCCACCGGATTTACCCACTTGGATTGTCATCTTTGTTGACAATTGCAAATCTATCTCGTAGCAGACAGGGGAAAATAAGATCAGTGACTACCTCTACGTCCTCTGCTACATTTTGCTCTTCTTTTGTGTAGGTTTACATGTTTGTATTTACGATATATGTTTTTGATACATTTTTGGTTGTATATTTGGGCTGAGAGACTGACTCCCACACTGATGTTTGATGTTACACTGTTTATCGCCACCTTTAATTACATGTTATCTAATCCCTAGTTTCCACTTATCGGTGTTTTATGATGGCTTCCATAATATTGTTGAGGCTTTCGCTTAATTTTTAAAAAATGTATAAAAGATTTTAATTAATGTTGAAAATTTCTTATAACAAGAAACGAGAAATAATTATCCAGAAAAAAATTTACGAGGAGAATAAGACAAAAGTCTAACTAATACATTATTAAGTCCTATTTTGCTCAAATTAGGGCTTAATGATGGGATTAGGCCAGGCCAGGCGATGCACTTATTAGAGAAGCTGTCCGTTACAAGTATTTGATCGCATAATTATGTCAAACCGTGGAGGGGGATCTAATCATCCAAATGAAGTCTAAAGTGAGGAAAGGTAATGGTGAAATGCCATGGAGCAATGTATGTACGATTTTATGGAATAAGCGAAGGGTAGAGTTGATGAAAACAAATAGACTAAATGATACCACCTATTGCACAACCACCGATTCTTGATGCTAGTTTAGTTAAGGTGGCAGCTAATCTAGTTGATGTAGTTCAACCTATTGGAGTACCCTTAGTTATTGCCCCTACTTGTGAAGATGGGACCTCAAGAGTGCTCAAAACGCATCTTAAATACTTAAATTATGACGCACTAAGATTTTATGGGACTATTAATGTTGGCACAACAAAGCACTGGCTAGACAACATGGAAAAATGGCGGAAAAATTTTGATTTAAAGGATGGGCATAAGGCTAAGTTTTCAATGTTCTTACTTGAGGTGGTATCATACAAGTGCTGGAAATCTACTTTGAATACTGTGAAAGAATCGATCACCAAGTCTAAAATGAAGCAGCTATTTTATTCAAGTACTCTCCCGCTATGATTTGGAACCAAAAAAGGCCTAGTTTATTACATTGGTGTAAGGAGCTATGTTGGTCATCGTATATGAGCAAAAATTCATAGAGTTTGGGGAGTTTGATTTTGAAATGATTAAGCCAGAGGAAAACAAGGTTAAGAAGTTCTTGGATAGGCTGAATGTTGAGATAAATAAGGTAGTAGCGACGATCCAACCTAAAACTTATGGAGAAGCTATCGATAATGCCTTAGCTTGTGAGGCTTCTATTTTGGCTGACAATCCGATTGCTATTCTGGTGTCTCACCAAACGTCATACAAAAAGCACAATAAGAATACTAGCAAGGACAAATGGAAGAACATGCCTCAATATAAATAAAAATTAGGATATGCTAGTGGTTTGGTGCACAAAATCATGCATCGAAAGAGAGCACATATGTTAGCATGCCTAATGTGACATTGGCCTCAGTTGTCAAGTCCCTACGCCCACCGTAGTAGTCAACATGTAATGTTTAGGACAAATATGAGTTAGAGCAGACACCTGGAGCTTCAAGAAGTGTATCACAATAAATTTAGGTATAGTATATGGCATAAGGACTTTGCTACAATCGCTGGAAGGTGGGGCATGATAAGAGGGAATATCCTAATCTATCAACACAATTTTTAAAGAGTTTCACACTGTCGACATGAAGGTAGGTGTAGGTTATGGTAGATGCGGACCTAAATGCAACAAGTCAGCTTTAATAGATGTGAAAGCTTTAATAGATTATGGTACTACAATGCATTTATTTTTGGTATCATGGTTGTTGAATTGAAATTGAGACCAATTAGAGTTAGAACTAAATTGATTTTGAGTAGCCATCAGTGAAAGGGTGTCCCATAACATAATTTATAAATCATGTTTTGTTAAAATTAGGGAGTATGAACTACTAGTAGACCTTAGGGTGCAGGAGTTCTTTGAGTATAATGCATTCCTTGGAAAGGATTGGTTGCCAACCCAATACGCTAGTATAGATTGTTTCAATAAACGAGTTACTTTTCAAATATTCGAACACCCAGTTTTTCACTATCAAGGTTACAATATGCCTCAAATTGCAACCCGTGGGAAGGAAGCTTCACAATAAAAAAAAACATGGATGGTTTTGTATGGGTATTAAATATAAAAGAAGGTAAGAGGACTTGTTAAAAAAGGATACCAGTGGTTTGTGTGTTTCTGGAAGTATGCCCCTAAGATTTTCCTAAAATTCCACCAAAATGGGAGGTTGACTTTGTTATTAAATTAGGTCTTAGTACTAATCTAATACCGATGCGAACTTTTAAATGGCATAAGTGGAGCTTGCAGAATTGAACTAACAACTAAAAGAATCGATAGAGAAAGGGTTCGCTATCAGGCAATGATCTATACTTTCCATACTCTGAATCACCCCTTTGATAGTTTAAAATTCTAAAAAGAGCATCTGGCTCTGCTCTCATATGAACTCGTGCTATCGAACTTGAAATGTCGG
This sequence comes from Stephania yunnanensis, assembly GCA_039657365.1. Taxonomy (NCBI): domain Eukaryota; kingdom Viridiplantae; phylum Streptophyta; class Magnoliopsida; order Ranunculales; family Menispermaceae; genus Stephania; species Stephania yunnanensis. Next base: position 34,444,875 of record CM077583.1, on the reverse strand, counting down.
ACTCATTCTCCTGAATTTCATGAATATAAATAATTGAGGCTTCCTCGAGTAATTCGTATTCATTTCTCATCATTATGCATGCATACCTTGTTTCTTTCCTCACTCGACTCAGAGCATCAGCCACAACACTTGCCTTCCCAGGATGCTACTAAGGAGGGAAGTCCAAATCTTTCAAGAACTCTAGCCAATGCCTTATATCACATATTCATCTACTTTAGGTAAATAAATAATTCAAAATATTATGATGTAAGAACACCATGAACTTTTTGCCATATAAGTAATGCCTCCACAACTTTAAAACAAAAATAACTGATGCTAACTAAAAATCATGAGTTAGGTAGTTCTTTTCATTCACTTTCAGTTTCTTAGAAGCAAAAGCTATAACTTTCCCTTCTTGCATCAACGCACATCCCAACTAAATCTTCGAAGCACAAGCATAAAGAACCAATTCTTTCCCCTTTTTGGAAATACCAATATATGTGTCGAAGTCAGCCTGTCTTGTAGTTCTTTGAAAGCATTCTTGCTGTCAGACCCTACCTAAATAGGGCATCTAACCAGCCTAGATTACCTTAAGACCCTGATAATCTAGCAGCCTTAATCATATCATCAATAAAAATTGTTTATTCAACATCTCATAATCATCAAATATAATACTTTATCAACTATAAATGATTCTAAAGCAAATCTTAAACCACAAAGTTCGTTTAGATTAAATAAATAATACTCAAAATTTTAATAAGAACTTTTCTATAGCACCTCCTCAGCCTACACCAAAAACTCGGCCTTTTAAAATCTTTAACAAAACCTGCTCAGCTTGGTGGAAATTCTGAAGTACTAATAATCCACCTATAATAATATATAATGCGTTAACAAAATTATAAATTCATTCTAACCTGATTTAAAGTATCAAAATTTTTAAACTAACATAACCTTAGCTTCACCATTTTTATATTCTGTCTAAAACCGTTAAATTCATTCCAAAGGAAATCCACACCACACACGAACCTAAAAACTCATTTATACAATTTATTATATTAAGAAATTATACATACAAAGAGAAAAATGGACTAATCAAATCACATAAAATCTGACAGATTTCTCTTTCCTTTGTCATCGCTCGCACCTATCATTACCCAATTATAAAAATTTGATAATATCAAATAAGTAATTCTCACACTAACTAATACACCTATAATAATCAAATGCATTATGTTCAAAGATATTAAATGAAGAATAATATCGCAAGGAATCATAAATATACAAATATGCAATCCATCTCATTTATGTGGACCGAACACAATCAGATGATGTCTTCCAAAAGTGGTGCGTAAACAGTAATAAAGATTCATGAGTTTGAGCGGAAGTCCCTCGAGAACTCATGGCACTTGACTCTCTATGGTGTAGGATCCTGGCCAGCACACAGATCCTCCTTTATAAGTGTCTGCAACTATCAGTGACTCTGGTCGTAGAACACTATGGTGTTCATCCTACCAAACATATAGCTCATGAACATAATGAGATCCTCAAGAGCCTTCTTCCTCTCCTGTGCGTGAATGCATGACCAATAAATATGCAAAGATAAACATTGCATGCAATTTTATTTGAGAAATACTCATATAATGTAGTGAATACTATGGGATTTACTTAACTTTACAGATGTGATACCGTCATTTATCAGTCCGGTAAGATTCCACAATCATTCTACGATTTTCTTTAATTTATTTATTTTAATTAGTCTCGTCACAATTCAAAAACCCCGCAGTTAGTCCAAATCAAATCTTCGGACGTCCGAAATCTAATTTTGACTGCAAATTGTGGTTCGAAATTGAAAATAACCTAGGTTAGCCTTTAAATTTTTTTTTTTACAATTTTAGACTTTTTCAGTGTCATGAAACACATTACGAGCCAAAACCCTCGATATAAATCCTCAAGAAAATCTTAAAATCCTTATTTTTCATAAGAATCCCCACTTTCCATTAATTTGCCCAAAAATCCCCTCTTTTGATTTTTCTCTAATTTTCATATACGTTTTATTTGATTTTTGAATTTAAAACAATTTTTTTAAAAAAATATATGGGAAAGGATGGTTTGATCATTAGGCCGGGCTAGTTCGGCTCAAATGAGACAAACTCAGAACGACCCTAGTCTGGGATCAGACCATCATCTTCTTCTTTGGGGTATGTTTTGATCCCTATTTTTTATTTCTTCTCTTTTTTTTCTGGATTACAACCAACTGAGGTTTGGGCAGGGGAGCTAAAAGTTCATCTCCCTCTCTCAATCGATTCCTCTACTTTTTTCATCACTGTCTTTTTTTGTTGTTTTTTTAACTCAAACTCTCCCTTCTCTACAATCATAGCAATTAATATAACTTATCTTCAAATTTAAAAATCTAGTCATACAATCACCAATCCACAGTCCCTAAAATCATTAAAAAAAATCAAATTTCCATTACTCACCTTGAACATAACCATGAATAATTAACTCACGGTTCCACATACTAATTGAAATTGTGAAAATAGAGGACGTCAAAGTAGAGACGAGAGAGAAGAGGGAGAAACAATGAGCAAACAATGAAAGAAATGAGACGATGGATGAGATGAGTTAGTGAAGAAGACGATGAAAAGTGGGGCACAATCCCCCTGTTTCACTTTTGTTTTTTGATAAAAAAAGTGGAGCAAATGACCAAACTGCCCGGCTATGTGCACCCCACATTTTACTTCATGCAAACTAAAGGATTTGTGCAAACAACATTTAGATTTGGGCATCCCAAAAAAAAATTCTTTCCGAAAATGCCCCTACTGTGTGCACCCCACAACATTCAAATTCTCTGAAGAATAGTTGGTTTTCGCTATGAAGAAGAAGAAGAGAACCCTAAATCATTGATTGAATCAAATCGGCATCCACTCAGTGTATTTTCACTTTTCGCTCTCCCCTCTTCCCCTCGGTCTTCGTTCCAGGTGGTGGTGGAGTTGGTCTTGTTCCAGGCGGTGGTGGAGGTGTTTTTGTTCTTGTTGGTTTGTGTCACAGTGAAGCTAGGTCGAATACGGTTCGCTTAAGGTATAATTTTGTTTGATTTTCGTTGAAATTTGTATTCTTATGTGTTTGTTGGGGTGTATGGTCGAATTTCGATTAGGTTATCAATTTGATTTGCGAAACTAGGTCGAATACGATTATTTTTTTGTGCGTTTATTATGGAATTCTATTTTTATCTTCGAATTTCCTTGACGTGTATGTGTGTGTGAATGTTTTTGATAGAACTTGTTGGATGATTTGTTCATATTTTATGATTTTAAGTAGCTCGGTTACACATGACCAAATTAATTTGCACTGTTCGGTTTCCCTTTGACCGAGCAATGTTGGTTTAGTTGATTTTGGGTGAGCGAACTATACATGTGGTATATGATTTGTTTTGCTTGGTCTGGAATGACCGGATTGCATTTTTTGCACTCAGTCTATTATAACCGAACAACATAGTATATTATATAAACTGGTTTTTAATGGTAGTAGACCGAACAACGCTAGTTATTTTGTAAAATAGATTGTCCTAGGTTCTTCACTCGGATTGTCCTAGGTTCTTCATTTGGTCTTATGTTACCGAGTGAAAGTTGTTTGTTTGGTTAGTAAATTGTAGCTCGGTCATATCAAGCTGAACAGTCGTATTTAGCTCGGTCGGTATCGACTGAACAATGTATTTTTTTAGGAATGTCATACAATGATTGATTATTAATGATTGGGTAATATATGTGTTAATTTAATAGGTATGGCACGTACAAATATGACAAAGGCGCCCAAGGAAAGTGAACAAGAGAAAGAGAACACTGGTAAGATGGGTGAGCAAGTGGGGGGAAGAGCTCAAACAACTTCTTTTAGGAAAGAAAATGAGCTGCGAAGAGGCATGGAGGCAAGTCAAACCGGTTGTGAGTTAAAAGAAGGATCAGGTAAAGATGACTCAACGTTTTTGCCAGGCCAACAATTGGCAATTTGTATGAGCCAAGCAAATGCAGTAGAACCATCTTCTTTTGATGCAATTGAATCAGGTGGGGGAGAACAAGGAAAATGCGATGAGAATGGAGATTCTAACGGAGAAGAAGAAGAAGGTGGAGAAGGAGATGAAAAAGGAAATGGAAGTGAAGGAACAAGTGGAAGTGGAAAACAAGATTCTGAAGAAGTGGTTGAAGTGAGACCTAGTGCTAAGGCACGTTGTAAAGCTAAGTCGGGACCATCTGACAAAATGGCAGTCGACGACATGTCTAAACCCTATGGTGGTGGGCCAATTAATCAGGAGATATCGACGAGCTTCAACAATCACGTCGCTGCCGCCATATGGAATAAAAAAGTATATTTACGAGACTTTGTCACAAAGTATGTTTATTTTGTACATTGCATTCAACTATATTTTTTATTGTACGTTCTAAATTGGGTGCAAATAAACTGTTCGGACACCAATGACCGAACAAGTTGAGAACACTCGATCAATAAGGACCGAGTTTTGATCAATTTTTTTGTCGTTTCAGGAGCGCCCATTGCTTAGATGTCTGAATCACGGCCTCCAGTTGTTACAGTGGGATTTAGAAAAGTGTCACCCTAACCCCAGCCGACTAAAAAGTATTGCCGAAGCATCTGGGTTGAGTGCAATATCCAGTTGCTCCTACAAGCAGGCACACAAGAGGCTTATATTTGCTTTTATGGAGAGGTGGCAGCCGAAGACCAACATATTTCACCTCTCGTTTGGTGAGATTTTGTTCACACTCGAGGACGTCCTGATGTTTTTGAATATTCCTATGATAATGAAAGTTGTTGAGTGTTACACCATCTCCCGATCTGAAGCGGTGCAGTTGGTGAGTTTGGCTCTCGATGTGTTGAAGAAGGAAGCCGACTAATAATTGAACAAGGACTTAAAAGTTAATAAAGCCTGGTTGAAAGGCAAATAGGGACGTAAACCAGCATCATCCGTAAAAGGGAAACAGAAGAATATGGTAATGCCCAAGGATTAGTGCACGGCCAGAGCGTACCTATGGTACTTGTTAAGATGCACACTTTTTGTTGACAAGACCTCGACGTTTGTCCCTGTTAACCTTCTCAAGCTCATAGAGAACTTGGATGAGATTCATACATATGCTTGGGGGGCTACGACTTTGGCTTACTTGTATCGGCAATTTGGATCGGCTACTCGGGTCAAATTATGTCAAATAGCAGGGTATATGAAGTTGCTCGAGGTTTGTTTGGTATATTTTGTTTAAATCCTTTGAGATTTGGCAACTTCAGTTTAACTGACTTTGTTTTTTAAAATCCATTGCAGGGTTGGGTGTACGAGCATTTCGATATGCACCTTCATGAAGCACAGCGGAACCACGGGTACGTGGACACCCTACTGCGTGTATGTAGGTATGATGTGAAGGTGAAGTAAGGCCTTAATGCTGAACATGGCTAAACGATACGCCGAGCCTTGCATAAATGTCGTTCAAATATGGTTGGTGTTGTGTCCCTCATGTGCGATTTACTTTCATATAATATCGAAATTCTCTTTTTCTGGGTTGCATGGTGATTTTTTTTTGTTTGGTTGGTGGGCACCGAGTGAACACCACTAGCTCTGTTAGCTTTGATCGAGAGAAGTTGTAGTTTTTTAGTGCTTTCTGATATTGATAGCTAATGTATTTCGTAAGTTACGTGGGACCCGTACTCCACTATACGTTCAGATAAGGATGTTACTGAGTCAGCTTTCTACAATGGAACAATCAAATATTTCGGAATAGTTGAGTCATACAACCCAGATAGATTCTTGCGGCAAATGGGGCCCGTGCGAGGGATCCCTAATAAACCATACACTCCAATTCGAGCTCAGAGAGGTACGGTGGCCCAAAGTTATGTTGTCAAGTACAGTTTCCAACCCGAGAATTGGGAGTCTTAGCAAGATCACTTACTGGTAGCCAGATCGAAGGGACCATGCGCAACAGCTCCATATGATACAACTAATGATTACATGGCTTGGTTCAATGACATCTCCCACCCATTCATTGAAAATCTAGATAGGAGCACAGTTGGTGATGAAGAGGTCGACATCTATGATGTGAATTGTTCATTTGTTATTAGAAGTTAAGTACGACTGAGCTTATAAATCTCATAATGCACAATTCTTACTTGAAATGAATCTTGTTCCATTGTTTTTGTAGCGCATTAGACAGGCTGTCGATGTCATAAAGGCTTGGAAGACCTTGCCGCCTCGTGAATCCGATAAGGCAACCGTGGTGAAGATGGCGGTTGAGGCGTTGAAGCTCCTAGCTAGTTTTGTTTCTCCTACTCTCTCCCAACCCAATAGCACACCAGCCGAAGGTGTTTCTTTTCGAAGCGGAAGCCAACGGCATCGGCTCCCTCACCTTCGCAACAAAAAGGAAAGAAGGCTATGAAATGAGAGTTGTTGAAAATTTTTAAACAATTTCACTATACATGACTAATTTTTTATTTTGTTCGAACTGTGGTGATCGATTAAACATTTTTAAACAATTTCATTATATATGAGTAATTCTTTATTTCGTTCAGACTACAGTGACTGATGAAACATTTTTAAACAATTTCACTGTATATGACTAATATTTGATTTTATTTGGCCTGTTGTGACCGAGTAAAGATTTTACCATTAGTTTTTGTGTACCAAGGAAATAAATGGAACCAGTTGGTAGGTACTGACTGAAAATGTTGCTTAAATACACGGTTTGCTTGCCCTATATTATCCGAGCTTTGGTTGTTTACCCATATTGGGTAAATCGAACAGAAGGGAAAGAAGTCTAAGATATGTAACCGATTAAACATTTTTAAACAATTTCACGGTATATGACTAATCTTTGATTTTGTTTGGACTGCACTGACCTAGTAAATATTTTCTTATCTGTTATCGTGTACTGAGCCAATAAATGGAACACGGTTGGTAAGTACCAACTAAAAATGTTGCTTAAATACACGATTTGCTCAGCCTGTGGTATCCGAGCTTTGGTTGTTTACCCATATTGGGTCAACCGAACATAAGGGAAAGAAGTCTAGGATTTGCGACCGATTAAACATTTTTAAACAATTTAACTGTATATGACTAATCTTTGATTTCGTTAGGACTACACTGACCAAGTAAAAATCTTTCCATCGGCTATCGTATACTGAGCCAATAAATGGAACACGGTTGGTAGGTACCGACTGAAAATGCTGCTTAAATATACACAGTTTGCTTGGCCTCTGGTATCCGAGCTTTGGTTGTATACCCATATTGGGTCGACTGAACAGGAAAAAATGTAAATGGAATAAATAAATTGAACACAATAACAAATATGTATTTCATTACTTGAACTGTTATACTCCAACTAGTGACATTTACAAATATATGCCATGCTTCGAATGTGCAAAAAATTAGCGTGTCCAACACGATGGATTACATCTTCTTTACATGATTATAAAGACTCTTCCATACATGATTATACAGCCTATAATATGATATACAAAAAACCAACGCCATTTAGGAAAAAGGTAATCTCAAGGTGTACCCAAATCGACGGTAATAGGAGGACCGTCTAGGGAATGTACACGTGAAGGTTGGTCTTCCCAATTTATGTTCTTGACCCATAGTATGCCGCTTGTAGTATACTTTTATCCCACCCCTGGTACAATTAAGGAAAATGAGCATGTGGCTTGAACAATACCTGTGTGAATTAATAAAAAATCAGTAAACAACGAATAAACTCAGATACTAATAAGGAAGGGAATAAAGTTAATCACTTTACCCTCATAAAATGATTTCCATTGACATGTATAATCCCATTGACAACCCGGTCAGCCCTATTCCATGGTGGTGCGTCCTTAAGTGGAAGAAATGTTATACTGCCTGATGGTGATAGAGACACTACTATGACATTGTATGTTGTAGCAATCATGAGACCCATTTCAAGCATATACGTCCACTTGTCCAAAGGAGCATCCTTGGTCTCGTCATACCACTGGACTGACAGGAAAATCTTATCAAAGTGATCACTCCCGAAGATTGAGCACCAAAGATCTTGGTGGTCAAGAAGCTCCCAGTATAGATCATTCTGGATTTCTATCCATGCATTGTCTTCATTACGTCCCAAAACCGTTGCGATAATGCGGTAGCCACAATTGACATCCCCCCTGATATCATCAACCCTCTCAATATAATCAAGATATCCTTCAAGGGCGACATCGCGATAAGTCTCCTTAGTTAACATTTTGCATATAGTTACGATTTATATGTACCTTTGCAGGCACTTGCAGCGTAGGCTTAAGCGGTATCAAATTAGGCTGGAGGACATACTTATGGTGGGATGGATTTCTTTTAGTGGATGCATCATTCTCGTCAGCCGTAATCACCTTTTTCTTTTTAGATGCTTGTGATGCATTTCGTGCTTATTTTGATGTTTTTCTTCCCCGTGTCTTGATTTTCTCCTTTGGCACCATTAATGACGAAGATGGGGGATAACTAATCTCACAGAGTTGTTGCATAATCCTTATTCATGAGTCTTCATTATCCACTCTTGCAAACCTCTCGATGACCCTTTGAATTTCCTCCTTAAGATTTTACTCCGATCAATTCACGGCTTACCTCGGGATTCATGCTTAACTTTTGCCAATGTAGGTGAACATCTTTAAGTAGTATTGGCGAACTCTCTAATTGATGACTTGAAGCTTCATGGGCACATGGAAGACTTTAGGTCATGCACAAAACACAACCATATCTTATCGGATTGGTACCAATATTTTCGGTGTGTTCAACCTCAATGCCAATTTTGTATAATGCATATTGCCAAACAAAGCCTCGCAACATACGGTACAATGGATGATCAAACCCGTATTGCACAACATTCAGACTTATCTCAAAAGATGCCTTAATAGCATTATGTTGCCCTTCAACCATACTATTATTAGCTCGCCTTAAGTCCTCAAAATTCCCTAGAAAGTTTCCAAGACATTTTTTAAGGGCATTATGTGCACTTTCAAATCTTTAGGTCGTAAAATGTCTAAGGTGCATTGTACAGTCTGTCCAGGCTTTTACAAATTTTCTTTGTATTCCCTAACCCATGTGTCCATTAAGTAATCAAGCAATACTTGTAGACAAGCATACTCGATGGCCAAATTAGGCATCCTCATGTTAAACAAATCTTCAAAAGTGGCATTCATCAAAGCATTCCATCGAGTCAAGAAAAGGTTGAAGTCTTTATTTTGTTTAAAATATTTTCTTCCCTTCGCTGCAACGTCCTTATTACTGTCCCAAGTACATAGAAGATGACTCAACATGGGAAAAACCATCTTAATTGTCGCCATCAATCCCAACTCTCAATCAGTAAGTATCACATGTGGTTTCGACCATCCGTCCATAAGGTCACTAATGTTCTTCAACGCCCAAATGTAGTTGTCTTTCTTCGCTGATGACATAAATGAAAAAAACAACAGTAAACGATAACCCAATCGATGTCACACCAACGATCTCTACCAAAGGCATCTGATATCTATTGGTCTTGTTAGTGCAATTGAATAACAACACCCATAGAAAACATCTTAGTAACTTGATGGAGTCCGGATAAGCCCAAAACAAGTCTAACACCACATCTGTTCCCTCTAGTTTCCTATACCACGAGGTATAATCTTTTGTGTCAAGCAAGCATGAGTTGTCGCATTTGTGGTCTCCCACCAGCCTCATCAAACCTAATTTTTGCCTTGCATTGTATATCATACGCATAGTTGATGAATTTGGTACTTTCATGTTCTTTGCCCTTTTCTTTATTATGTCTAAAATCTCTCGAGATTTGACATTTCCATCCATCATTTGTACCACCACCTCACGTTCTTTCAGTTGTAATCGACCTACGGATGAGTGACGCCCACACACCATTGTCACGAGCCATAACCGATCTTCGCGTTCCCTGATATTTATTGCAAATAGACAACCACATTTTTTGGTCCCACATTTGGGCCTTGTTTCCCCTTCAAAACCTCCCCTTGTTTATCACACACAATTATTTCCTTCACAATGTTCGCATCTCTACTAGCTTTCAATTTTCCAACTCTTTGGACATCACCTCTATAACTACCCGACCTTACACACCCCATCTTCGCCCTTCTAGGACGATGACCATCACCCCTTAAATCAATTCCTTTTGTGATAATAACGAATCCTTTATCATATCCCTAACTTTGAACCCATCTAACCGACTCAACCATACTTTCAAATTTCATGTTTGTTGTGAAGTCATCAATGTAGTCAAAATAGGTAGTATAATCCAAATTACCCTATCAAATAGTAAATCACTGTATTAAATTATATACTCAAACAAGGAAAATAACAAAATTCCAAAAATTCCACAATTTACGTCGATCGGTCACATCCGACCTAATAAAGTCCTTCTGTTCGGTTATACCTGAAAAAAAAACTAATTAGCTCGATTGGTATAGATCGATTATTATTTTTTGATCGGTTGATACTTACCAAACCAACTTTTCCAAACTCTTCTATTATCGTTCGGCAAGTACCTGACCGCACAGACGACCTTTGCTCGGCCCTGCGTAGCCGAACAAAAGGCAAAAACTGGGTTTAGAAATTTCAAAAATTTCGTTAATCACTCAACAATTACCTCTCCTCCATATTTGAAATTCACTTCTCCTTCACGTCCACCCTCCATTACTTATGGTAAATCACCAGCACCAACGCAAACAAATAAATCCCTATCGAATAATAAAAATGTGTTCAAACACTATCAACTCCATTACAAAAATGACCTAAAACACCATATACCAACATTAACTATGATGAGGAAGACTTACAATGCTTTGATATCTCAACGTTTACTTCGCTGGTTGTCCTCGCCGATTGTCGAAGGGGATCATCGAAGTCAATGTTCGATCGATATGGGATGCACAACGATGGCGAGAAAATGGCAGGAAAGGTGTTGTAAGAATGGTAAGGGGTAAGGAAGTCATTTCATTTAGGGTATATTGCCAATACAATCAAAAAAATCTCAATGGTTTGCATATAGTAAAATGTGGGGTGCACATAGCCGGGCCGATGACCAAATTACCTCTTTGTATTTATTCACAACTATATGACAACAATACCCTTTTGGGTAATTTGGCATTTTTTCTTTTTTTTTCATGATTATCTCTTTAATTTTTGTTCTAAAATAAACCTTGAAAGTACCCCAGTTCAGGCAAAAATTGGAAAATTTACCAATGTGCTAAAAAACTCCTGGAGAACTCATCTCGCATGCAAATCAAGGTGTGAGACCCACATCAGCTCGTTAAATCCAATTTAAAGTTTAAAACTCGAATTTTAAAACTTAATTACAAATATTTTTTCGTGAAATTCGAAATGAAGGTTTAAGTCAATATTTTAACTTTCTTAAGATGCATTTAACATGTATCTCGAGATAAACCTCGCAAAATATCAAATTTACTTTGTTGACATGAATTTCGCAAAATAACATAATATATAATGAACAACACTAGGAACATATCACATAAAAATAAGATTAATTAAAAATCTCAATTTCACTAGTCTTTAACTCCCCACTCGTGACCAAAACCATAATAAGTCTTCGTTAATCCCTGATTAGCCATAATTATGAATTAAAAGTCTTGAAATTTGACAATCTTTCCAATTAATAATGATTTCGTCCTTGAAACTAGAATTGAAACCAAATTTACTTGTACTAAAAGAGATATGAAAGATGTTCTCTCATATACGCCTCTTGTTCCCATGTCAGCTCCGAGTCACCAATAAATTGCCAGTTAACCAATGCAAGTAGAATTTCTTTGTTTTGAGACTTTTGACCTTCCTATCACCAATCAATATAAGTTGCTCTTCATTTGATACATCACCTTATAAATTGAATTGATTCCGTTCTACTATGTAATGCGAATCAGATTCCTTCTGCCTGAACATAAACACATGAAATATGTCATAGCTCCTGCTAATTAGGGCGGTAATACAAGTCCATATTCAACCTTCCCAATCCATTTCACAATCTCAAAAAGGTCCCATAAATCAAGTAGAAAGTTTTCCTTTCAGTCCAAATCTGTAATGGCCTTTACGAGGGGAGATTTCCAAATAAACCCAATATTTTTTGCTATATTCCATAAACCGGTGATAAAGATCATAATCAATTTTGTGTCTTTCCTTAGCCGTTTTCAATCTTAGGCGAATTTGCGAAGCAACCTCAGTGTGATCTTGAAACATATGTGGCCCCAACTCTGTCAAATCCCGCGGTTCAGCCCAACCGACAAGAGAACAATAAGATATCCCATATAAAACCTAAACATGAGCCATCTTAAAACTCAATTGACAATTATTATTGTAAGAGAACTCACACAAAAGTATGTATTCTTCCCATAAACCTCCAAGTTCGAAAACACAAGCCTTGAACATATCTTCCAACACCTGGATCAACCTTTCAGTCTGACCATTCACCCATAGATGAAATGAAATACTGAAATTTAATTGAATGTCGAATAGTTGCTTTATGCCTAGCCACAACCCCAATGCGTACCGAGCATCACGATAAAAAAATTATTCCCAATGGCACTCCAAACAAGCAAACCTGTGATGCCCCCAACTTCTAAACAAGGCATCGCCTGGCCTAATCCCGTAATCAAGCCTTAACCCTAACCACATAAGAATTGATTACATATTAGTCAGCCTTACGTCCCTATATTTCTTAAAACACATGTTCAAATGTTATTAGATTTCGTAGTTTATTAAAATAAACTTTTTGTCATTTTAATATTATTGCATATGTTAAAGATTATGCGGAAGTTTTTATTATTCAAAATCCTAATGGCCTGTTTGGTTCGTGGGATTAGCCCGGATTAGCCACATTGGACTAGTTAATCCGCTGTTTGCTTGGAAGATTAACTAGGCCAACGGATTAGTTAAGAGGCATGGTAGTGGATTAAACAATACCACCATTTTTGGTGGGATTAGCTAATCCATTGTAAGTGAAAGAGGAGATTACCACTTTACCCCTCACATTAACCAAATCACAAACAACAAATCTCTCATACCTCCCTCCCTATTTTGCTCTTCTTCTTCGTCTCGCCTGGAGATTTCGCGACCTGGAGACACATCTTCTCTCGGTTGGTTAAGGCATGTTCTTAACTTTCATCACTACCATTTTACCTTCTAAATTTATGATCAGTTCATTCATTTGCATTTACTTCCAGTATTTAATTAATTTTCCTTGGCTCGAATGTCGCTACAGGTCGTGGCAGAGAAACAGATCAACCAAAATGATTCAATAACACTCAATTATGGTTGTTTGAGTAACGATTTCTTCTTACTTGATTATGGATTTGTTATCACATCGAACCCCTTTGACCGCATCAAGCTTAAGTACGATGGAGGTTTTCTATATCTTTGCAAGCATGGTCATGGTATTTCATCCCCGACTTCTCTTCGCCTGCCCCATGGCAGTGGGAGATCCTGGCACAGCTAAAGTTAGAAGGAGAAGCTTCTATCCTCAAGGTTCCTTAGAGATGAGAAATGTGTGAAATGGGGGGTTTTGGTGTTATTTATCTAAAGGGTACTTTGGTAAATGTACATGTACAACTTCATTTAATCCCAACCTTAAAACTCCCAACCAAACAAGATACACAAATGGGACTAAACTATCTAAACCCATGTGTTAGTCCCATCACTAATTAATCCCATGTGTTAGGATTAACTAAAATGTAAACCAAACAGGCCATAAGTGTTGGATACCAGGAAAATACAACATCATATGCATGTACATACGGAACTATTCACTTAACCTAATGTACAACCCAAAATATACAATAAAGACAAACGGTAATAATACAACAAAAGTCAAATCATACAAAATGAGATAGGAGAGTCGTCGATCTTCTCCTTCCTTAACATGCTAACGCTCGATAAACCTACACCTACCGTCACAAACTAGACGGTGAGTATGGTAATATTTAAGTAATAACTAGAGATTCCTATGCTACAGTTCCAAAATAAAAAATGGCATTTAAAAGCATAAAGTAGCGAAAGAATTGCTGAATCGAGTAATGTAAATAAATACCACAGTTAAAAATATATAAATAAACACGGGCTAAGTCGAGATGATCTACGTCCGGTCGGCGGTAAGAACTATCACCTAACCTTTCCCACTACTATATGGAGCTGCGCTCAACATATCCCATACAAATAATGGAGTTGCGCTCTACGCTTATACAACATCAATCTCATTCTTGTCGACCACCCCGAATCCCATAACTCGTGTGGCGCATAAGTGTATGGGCGAATGCCGGAACCCTGGTAGACCCATGTCCCCGCGAACCGCACATTTCTTGTGCAATGGACATAAGATAATCCCTACTTTAGTTTTCAAAGACAAATAATTCCAAATCTCTAGGATTCTAAAACTAGATAGGCTACAGAGCCCAATGGAACAAAATATAAGTTAAATCCAATCCAAATTATCCCAATAGCATGTTTTTCATCAATTCTTTATCAAATAAATGACTTCAAGAGTAGGAATTGGAATCATTGAAATATTTCACAAGGCATCATGTGACAATATTAAATTATGAATAGAAACAAGAACAACTTGATGTGAGATTATAAGTAGCAATGTCTAAAAATAGACCATAATCCAATAATAGTGAATGAAATGAAATATAGAATTCTCATAGCTTTACTTACAATTCACACGCTTGTTCTAGCCTATCCGACCTTTCTACACTCTGAAATGCATTCCCAAACTCTTGATATCTCTCTTTAGTTCCCTAGAGTTGTTTGATAGGTTTTAGAATGAGTTTGGACCCATTTATTGTGTTTAAACCATGTTTGGACTTTGCTAATCTTTTTGTAATAACAGAGGCAAATTAGCGCGCTATATTACACCTCTAGCACGCTAATCATAATTAGCATGCTAGTTTTCAACATTAGCGCCCTACTTTTCATATCTACTGCACTAATCAATATTAGCGCGCTAGACTATCGACTTAGCGCGCTATGTGCAGCAGAACGCAGAATTCTGCACTTTGAATTCTGGGTTTATGCAACACATATGCCTTGTTTTCACCTTACGAACCTTCATACATTATACAAGAGGTCCCTAACACCATACCCAACACACAATAGCAACAACAACATCAATTTTTATGAAATCACAAGTTTATGGTATGGAGAAGTTACCTTATTTGATGAGCTCCTTCTTCCTCACCAAAGCCCTAACGATTTCTCCTATCCTCCACCACAATCACACCAGCAACTCTCCTCTTTCTTTTCCTCTTTCAAAGCAACGATTTTGATGAGGATAAGAAACCATAATTTTTGACTTATAGATTTCATTTTGACCATGTTGATATGTTTAAACTATAGCCCTTTATCATTGCGTGCATGCGTATCTCGAGGTTTATCTCATGGACCACCTTGTCCCACTTGTCCCTCAAGTCACCATTGAGTGACTCAAGCAGTTGCACCCTATCTCTTAATGAGTTAATGCGTGTCTCAATGCACATCTAATGCCTATTGTTTTATTTCACAACTTTAGGCACATTAATGTTCATATTTGAATGTGACCACATTAGCCACTTATAAAACCAACATAAATGCACATTTACCTCAAATTAATTAAGCTTACCCTATAAGCTGCTACCTCGATCCCACGTCGATGCACGACTCGAGGTACATCCCAACTCGTCTCGATACTTATAAATCCGTATAAAATTGACTTAATAGTCTACACATATACAATACACTAGGCATACATCACAACAAATATAAAATATACCTTGGCCCTTGCCTCGGTAAATGGACATATCACGGTGTGGATCCCACAGTATGGGTCGTTGAACATGTTTAAGGAATTAAACACTGTTAGAGATTTTGGGATGTTACAATCCTTCCCAACTAATGAAATTCTCGTCCTCAAAATTTAAAATTTGAACTATGAGTTATACCTTACTCGAATAGGTACGGAAACTTATCTCGCCTATAGTCCTCCCTTTCCCAAGCGAATTCTATATCATCGTGAAACTGCCACTTGACAAGTACTTTTGGGATAGACTTGCCTCTCAAGTTCTGTACCAATCGATCCGAAATCTACACAAGTTGCTCCTTATATGAAATATCCTCACTCAGGTCTATCCGACGCAAATCTATAGTCGGACGATCACTTGTTTTCGACTCAACTAATCGAAGCATAGAGATGTAAAAGAATGGATGAATTCTTGACATTTAAGGAGGTAACTCAAGCTCATATGCAACCTTCCCGACCCATTTCTTAATTATGAAAGTTTTGATAAATCTCGGTGCAAGTTTACCTTTCACTTCAAACCTCTTAGGACTCTTTCGAGGGGAAAACTTTAAATATACAAAGGATATCTCGGTGTATGTGAGATCACAGTGATATATGTCTACATATTTATGTTGTCTGTCTTGGGCTCCTTTAAGTTTTTGACGAATCAGTCGTACCTTCTCTGTGTCATCAACAACGATCTCAGGCCCCACGATCTTTTGGTCCTTTGACTTAGCCCAACACGATGACGAGCGACACGGTTTGGTGCCATCTCAATACTGGCCTAATAACTATTATTATATGCAAACTCACACAATGGTAGGTACTCCTCCCATTATCCTCCAAACTCCCAAACACAAGCTCGCAACATATCCTCGGGAACCTGAATCAATCTCTCTGTCTGCCCATTAGTCTAAGGATGAAAATCCTTACTAAACTATAGGCACGTACTATACTACTCCTGCATACTCTGCCACATCCTGGACATACAATAGCATCTCGATTTAATGTAATAGTCAGTGATAACCCGTGCAGTCTAATAATCTCTTGCTCCAATAGTATACGCAACTATCAAATGTGTAATGCGCGACCACTGGTAGAAAATGAGCAAATTTTGTATGTTTATCAACAATAACCCAGATGGAATCATGTCTCCGGGCGATTCTCGGCAATCCTCGCACAAAATCCATAGCAATGTCCTCCCACTTCCATCGTGGAATGGGAAGAGGCTATAGCAATCTTCCAGGTTTGCGATGTTGATCCTTCAGTTGCTGACAAATCCTACAATTCCTAATAAACTTTGACATATCCGCCTTCATCTCAGGCTACCAAAAATGCCTTTTCATGTTGTGGTACATCTTGGTCCTGCCCAGATGAATGGTGAATCGGGAATGATGTGACTCCTGAAGAATCTTCTCTCTCAGCTCTTGTAATAATAGTATCCACGGTCTGCTCCTGAATCGCAAACACAAGTCAGACGTCTCTGTCAAATCAACACAATCTGCACTCTACGCTAACTCACTAAACCTCGAGTACAACCTATCGGTCTTTTGACCCTCTAACACTTTCTATGTAAATACGATCTGTATTCTCATCTGAGCGCAAGTCTTAACATAAGTTTCAGTAGGAACCTCCTCATCTTCAATAGGTATCCTACTCAGCGCATCAGTAATTATGTTCGCTTTTCCCGGAAGATACTCAAATGAAAAGTCATAATCCTTCAAGAACTCTAACCATCTGCACTGTCTCATATTCAAGTCCTTCCGTGTGAAAAGATACTTTAGAATCTTATGATCAGTAAAAAGTGGGAATTTCTCTCCATACAGGTAATGTCTCCATATTTTTAGTGCAAACACTACTGCTGTCGACTCTAAGTTATGCGTCGGATAGTTCTTCTCATGTACCTTCAACTGTTTGGATGCATTAGCTACTGTACTAATACCCTCCATCAGCACACATCCCAATCCTCTATGAGAAACATCAGCGTCCATTGAAAATCCATGTCTAACCTCTAGTAACACCAATATTGGTATAGTAGTCAATAATCTCTTCAACTGAGTAAATGCCTCCTCACATTCCTCAGTCCACTCAAATCTAACATCTTTCTGGATCAATCTTATAAGCGGTGAAGAAATTTTTGAGAAATCCTTCACAAATCGGCGATAATACCCAAACCCCTAAAACTCATGATCTCAGTCATGGATGTTGGTGCTGGCCGATCCTTAATTACTTGAATCTTGGCTGGATCCATTGATATCCCTGCTGCTCTAATAACATGCCCCATAAATTTGTCCTCTAACAACCAAAATTCACATTTACTAAATTTGGTGTATAGTCTATGCTCCCTAAAAATCTGCAACGTCTCTCTGAGGTGTTGCCCATGATCCTCCCTCTTCTTCGAGTATATCAATCAATCATCAATGAAAAATATCACGAATCGGTCATGAAATAGTCTAAAAACTCGATGCATCAGATCCATAAACACTCCTAGAGCATTGATCAGCCCAAAAGGCATGACTGTGAACTGAAAATGTCCATATCTCATGCTGAAAGCTGTAATGGAACTATCCTCATCCCTGATCCTAAGCTTATGATACCATGATCGCATGTCTATCTTGGAGAAAAACTGTGCTCATTTCAGTTAATCAAATAAATCATCTATCCCCGGGAGTAGATATTTGTTCCTGATTGTAACTTTGTTCAAATGTCAGTATTCGATACAAAGTCTCAACGTACTATCCTTTTTTTAACAAAAATGACAGGTGTTCTCCATGACGACATAGAAGATGTGATGAATCCCTTATGTCCCAAATCCTGAAACTGAGTCTTCAACTCTTCTAGCTCTCGCGGTGTCATCCGGTATGATGGTATAGAAATCGATTTTGTACCTAGTACCAACTCAATAATGAAATCAATCTCTCGTAGAGGTGGTAAACCAGCCTTCAGAAACACATCAGGAAACTCTCTAACCATTGGTATGTCCTCCAACTTAGTTCCCTTATTATATGGTGCAGTATATATGGAAATCAACGCTTCCATCTCCTCACTAGTCGCAGGTCAACCTCTCGTACCTACTGTCCTCGCTGAACTACCTCTATAGGTGAACGTCAAACACCCTAGGATCTCAAATATCACTCTCTTATTGAAATAGTCAATATGAGCTTGATATGCAGCTAACCAGTCCATCCTTAAAATTGCGTCGAACTCCAAAATTTTTGAGGACTCTAAAATCGGTAGGCAGCTCTACCCTATCTATTTCAACCAGACATCCCTCGACAAAGCTATTAGGGTAAACCTTATCCCCAGTTGCAGTACTCAAAATCAAATGTATGCTAAGCCTAACTAGTTTCAACCATAGGATATCTATTAAGTGACAAGCAATGAAAGATACAGTAGAACCATAATCAAATAATACATATTCATCTCTAACGCAAATAGAAATCATACCCTCAATGAGACCTTGCGTGGCGTTGGCGTCTGGCTAGACCACCATGTGAACCTCCTCTCGGGCCTGCAGTACATACACTACTGCAGTATGCGGTCACTCTCTCACTACGTGTCTGACCTGTCCACATCTGTAGCATGTCAACTACCAGGGCTGACCCTGAGTCTGAGATTGGCCCTATGCCTGATACTGACCCTTTCTCTGCGACTATCCTTGTCCTTGTTTAGTATCTCAGCCTCGACCTGATCCTCGGTCTCGGTCACCTTGCGGCTACTGCTGTGAAGCCTGTGGGATGGGAAGTGCATGAATAATAGGAGCTGGTAAGGCTAGTCTAATAGGAGGTGGCAAGGGAGATCCGCCCACTGTCCTCTGTGCTGGAGCAATGGATGATACAGGAGGCACAACCAGTGGGTGAGAGGTTGTCCCCAAACCCTGAGCACCTCTGTTCCATCCCTCTGCTCCTTTACCCCTCTTTCTCCGTCTCTCGTACTCTTATGGCCTACTTTGTGGATAACACTGGACCTAGTGCTCTGCCATCAGCGACTCTACCTAGATAGTATGTCTCATGTGCTAGGCCTTGCTTGTAGATCTCGGTGAGTGTCCTCGCGCCGGAACTGATGACGTAATACCTAATAGCGGATAATCACCGAAATGGTAAACATCCTCAGATTCATCTTTCACCAAATCCCCAGCAAACTAGCGCAGATAATCATATATGTCCATGTATTGCATCACAGGCTCCTCTAGCCCCTGTCTATAGTATATGAACTCTCCTCTCAACCTCTTCATTACAGAAGGTTGAAAATACTACTAATAGAAATTATGTTTAAAAGCGACCCATGTCTCAAACTCTCCATGAGTAGCCACTATTATACGCCACCACATGTTGGCGTCTCTCTCTAGAGTGTAAGATGATATCTCTGCTCAAAGTCTATCCTCAATCTTCAATATCCTATGGAGCTTCTCTTGAGACAAAATCTATTTCTCAATCTTCTGGAAATCTCATACTTCATCGAAGTAGAATGGCTTAAGACTAATGAAATCCTTCACTAGTTGAACTTCGACAGAAGTGCTGGAGGATGGGGGCGTGGGAGACGGTACTGCCTCAGCTATCTCCATCACTGGTGCGGCCATGGCTATCGGCGTTGCTAAAGTTGCATAGGAAGTGCTGGCGCTTGGACAGTCAGCGTAATAGTCATAGAAGTCGATGTCGATGCCAGTGGAGCAAAATGAGTAGTCATCAAAGTGATAAAGTCAATCAACTGCTAACCCTTAGTTGTTACTCGATCAGACAGGCTTTGTAAATCCTCCGCAATAGTAAGAGGCTGAGTGCCACTAGGCTCTGCATCTCTAACCCAGCGTATATCAGCTATCATGGTCCGCAATGAGTAGCCAACGCAAATCAGCTTCTACATGACATAACGCACAAGTATATATATATATACATACATCAATTAACAAGTACATATAAGAAATCCATATCTCACTTTCACTCACTTCCCAACCCATGGTTTCTAGGTAAAGGTCATCTGGTTTCCACATCTAAGATTTGTATTTTATTAATCTTGTTCTCTAAACCTTTGCCCCGATACCAACTTTGACGGCCCCAACTTCTAAACAGGGCACCGCCCAGCCTAATCTCGTAATCAAACCTTAACCCTAATCGCATGAGACTTAATTACGTATTAGTCAGCCTTACGTCCTTATATTCCTCAAAACACATGTTTAGATGTTGTTAGATTTTAGAGTTAATTAATTTTTTTTTTCATTTTAATATTATTACATATTTTAAAGATTATGCAGAAACTTTTATTATGCAAAATCTTTAGTATGGGAAACTAGGAAAACACAGCATTACATGTATGTATATATGGAACTATTCACTCAAGCCAATGTACAACCCAAAATCTACAGTAAAGACATAAACAATAATAATACAACAAAAGTCGAGTCATACAAAATGAGATAGGAGAGTCACTGAAATGCTCAGAGAAAGTCGTCGATCTTCTCCTTCCCTGGCTTACTACTACACGACATACCTACGCCTATCGTCACAAACTAGACTATGAGTACAATAATATTTAAGTAATAACTGGAGATTCATATGCTACATTTCCAAAATAAAAGAATGGTATTTAAAAGCATAAAGTACCGATAGAATTGCTAAATCAAGTAATGCAAGTAAATACCACAGTTAAAAGTGTATAAACAGACACGGGCTAAATCGAGATGATCTATGTCCGGTCAGCAGTGAGAACTATCACCTAACCTTTCCTACTACTATATGGAGCTGCGCTTAACATATCTCACACAAATAGTGGAGTTGCGCTCTACGCTTATACAACATCAATCTCATTCTTGCCGACCACGCCGAATCCCATAACTCGTATGTCGCGCAAGTGTAGTGGTGGAACCCCAGTGGACCCATGTCCCGTGAATCGCGCATCTCTTGTGCAATGGACACTAGATAATCCCTACTTTAATTTTCAAAGACAAATAATTCCAAATCTCTAGGATTCCAAAACTAAATAAGCTACAAAGCCCAAAGGAACAAAATACAAGTCAAATCCAATCCAAATTATCCTAATAGCATGCTTTTCGCCAATTCTTTATCAAATAAATGACACCAAGAGTAGGAATTGGAATCAATGAAACATTTCACAAGGAATCATGTCACAATATTCAATCATGAATAGAAATAAGAACAACATGATTTGAGATTACAAGTAGCAATGTCTACAAATAGACCATAAACCAATAATAGTGAATGAAATGAAATATAGAATTCTCATAGATTTACTTACAATTCACACATTTGTCCTAGCCTATCAGACCTTTCGACACTCCGAAATGCATTCTCAAACTCTTGACATCTCCCCTTAGTTCCCTGGAGTTGTTTAATAGGTTTTAAAATGAGTTTGGATCCATTTATAGTGTTTAAACCATGTTTGGACTTTGCAAACTTTTTTTTACTAACAGAGGCAAATTAGCGCGCTACTTTACATATCTAGCGTCCTAATCAATATTAGCGCGCTAGACTATCGAGCTAGCGTGCTATATGCAGTAGAACCCCGAATTCCGCACTTTGAATTATAGGTTTTTGCACCACATAGGCCTTGTTTTCACCTTAGGGACCCTCATACACATTACAAAAGGTCCCTAACACCATACCCAACACACAACATCAATAACAACATCAATTTTTATGAAATCACAAGTTTATGGTGTAGAGAAGTTACCTCAGTTGATGAGGTCCTTCTTCCTCACCAAAGCATCAATGATTTCTCCTCTCCTCCACCACAATCACACCAGCAACTCTCATCTTTCTCTCATCCTTCAAAGCAATGGTTTTGATAAGGATAAGCAACCAAATTTCTGACTTATAGCTTGCATTTTGACCATCACTTGATCATTATGTGCACACATATCTCGAGATTTATCTCATGCACCACCTTGTCCCACTTGTCCCTCTAGTCACCATTGAGCGATTCAACAAGTTGACACCCTGTCACTTGATGAGTTAATGCATGTCTCGATGCACATCTAATGCCTATTGTTTTATTTCACAACTTTTGGCACATTAATGCTCATATTTGAATGTGACCCCATTAGCCACTTATAAAACCAACATAAATGCACATTTACCTAAAATTAATTAAGCTTACCGAATAAGCCGCTACCTCGATCCCACGTTGACGCGCGACTCGAGGTACATCCCCGCTCGTCTCGATACCTATACACCCATATAAAATCGACTTAATAGTCTACACATATACAATACGGTAGGCTTACATCACAACAAATATAAAATATACCTCAACCCTTGCCTTGGTAAATGGACATATCACTGTGTGGGTATCACAGTACCAGTCGTTGATCCTGTTTAAGGAATTAAACACGGATAGAGATTTTGGGCTGTTACAAAACCACCTTTCGCTCACACAACAAGCTCAACTGTGTAAAGGTATCAAAAAGTGACGTAGGAAGAAAATGAGCAGATTTTGTCAGTCTATCAACAGTAACCCAAACTGCATTATGTTTCCCCTATGAAATAGGCATATGAGTGTCAAAATCTATCGTAATGTGCCTCTGGGTTTACGCCTATCAGTCTTTACTTGTTGGTAAATCTCATATCTATTCACCTAGGCACCCATATCAGCTTTCATCATTAGCCACTAATACAATCACTTCATATCATGAAAAATTTTGGTCATGCCAGGTCAAAGGCTATATTTGGACCGCTCATATTTTCTTAATATCTCATACCAAACTTAAAGACACAGATGGAACCCAGAGTTTGCCTCTAAACCTCAAATTTTGATCTAAAAAATAAACTCAATCTAGATTATTGCTATCAAGAGCAAACTTTTTAAACTTCATATAATCCATATCAACTTCTGGAACCTTTAATAATATCATAACAATGACTTTTTCAAATAGAACATGAGTATAAATCAAGTATGTCTTCCATTCCAAAAATGATTTATCACATCCTTTTAATCATCTAAGTTCAATATTTTTTTGACTTAATATAGTAATTGTCGTGGCTATATTAGGAAAATCTTTCATAAATATATAATAATAGCTAGCTGAACCAAAAATCTCATCTTAGACAACCAAAACTCACAAACAACTAAAACTTCCTCTAGTTTAATCTCATCTAACCTTAGTACTAATGGTTCCGGTAAAAGTTTCCATTTCTTATTCATTGGCTATTCTAGCCCTAGTCACAGGCAACTCAGATGATGTTTAAGTGTATGTAAACATTGTACAACCCAGAATACAAATGATTATCGTCTTATGGAAATAATACGAATATGCATGATAAGGCTTTACCCAATCCATTCCTAATAATATATTAAACTCTATAAAATCCAACACGCATAAACTAGCGGCCATCTCATGTTTAGAGGTCTTAAAATACATTTCTCATACACAAAATGAGGGTACAGCTTATCCCCAATTACTATGTTGGAGACAATATGAATAGGGATATGCAACGAAGTTAACCCTAACTCAATTACCATATAAGCAGATATAAACGAAATCGCTAATCCAGAATCAATTAAACATGCATAGCTTAAACACAAACTAAAATCGTACATTTAATAAGATTTCAATTTGCATCTGAATACGGTTAAGTCAACACCTGAACACACGTTCATTAATCTATTGTCAAGGTTGTGACATGCTAAAGGACACTCCCCAATAGTTGTTGATACGCTTTTTTGTAGTATCCTTTCCTTCCACATCCAAAACACATAAATGCACTCAAACTCCAAGGAAAATCTTGGCTGATGTGACCGTTCTACTCATACCCAAAATATGTAATTGTAGGTTTACTACATATAGAAGATGTTTGAGTAGTTGTCGGTCTCTGATTCGTAGCCTATCCCTAAGATCCTCGACCCTTACCTTCATTCCTTTACAACTAAAATGTACCACTTCGAGCTGATGGCTGAAAGGAATGTGATCATCTCTATCCCGACCATATATGTTTCAACTCTAAGGGAATATTGGCTATGCTCAAAAAATGGTTACACTGCACATATGATGAAACAACAGGTGTCCTTTGTGTGAATGGCGGTTCTCCTATTTTTACTTTCTTTTGAAAACTTGAGTCAAGCCTTGCTTGAAATCTTTTCTTACCTTTGAAACCATAGATTTTTCCTTGCTCCACAATGCCTTGATATCATCATGATTCGCGTTGAAAAGTTTGTGTAGTCACATAAAACTCTGGCTCTATCTTGAACCTTTTGCAGAATGTTCGGCTTAGTAGCTTATATATTTGTACCAAGATCTTCTTGGAACCCATACATATACTTGTTCCTCTTCTCCTTCTCTCTCATTCTTTACTCCCAAACAAACCTCAAAAGATAAATAAACTGAGCATTGTATCGAGCCAATGGCATATCTCCCTAAGCTAGATGATTAATATTTAGTGTCTTTTGTAGAATCAAACTCTCATTAAAGTACTGGTCAGTGAACTTCTCGAGAAAGTGAGTCCAAATCTAGAATACATGATGCTTGTTATGCAGAGATCTCCACCAAATTCCAGCATTGGCTTGTAAATAGTAGGAAGATATCAATGCCCTCAAGGGTTTGTATGTGCCGAACATATTATGAAGCTTTTTATGTTTAAGAAACCAAGTCTCGACAGTTCTCAAGTCCAATTCAACATAGAAGTACATAGGTCGTACTTCCTAAACTTTTTATCCTCTACCTCTTCTCTTGTGGCATTCTAGTCACATTGGCTAGATTAGCCTAAACGGAAACTACAACAACCGGTTCAACTTCTGGACGAACCGCAAAAGTAGTTTGCTCCTCCTGAGCGGCCGGAGTGACACTAGGAACTTACGAGCAACATTAACTATATGTGTCAGGGCTACCACAAGGGCTTGTAAGACATTTAACATCTCTAATATCTACCTAGCGAAGTTCTAAATTATGTTTAAATCCACATGTTGTGGATCCTTATGACCCTCGCCAAATCCCTGAACTAGCTTTTGTTGTCAACTCATAGCTTTCCGCAACAAAAATTGCTTGAAAAGTGGTTCAGCACAACCATATCCATCGATATCTCAATAAAATAAACACACACATAACATAATAATAAATTTTTTAAACTTTTTAACCCCATTCCAACACGTTACTTCCCAAGTAATCACTCACTTATCCTCAATCAATAAGACTCTTTTAGAATCCTAGGCTCTAATACCAACATTACAGACCCTTCCTAATTGTGGCATTTGACCGACCTAGATTACCTTAAGCCATTGATAATCTAACCACCTTAATAAAAATTATTTATTTAACTTCTCAAAATCATCAGATATATTACTTAACAACCATAAATGATTCTACAGCAAATCTTAAACCTCAAAGTTCATTTAGATTAATTAAATAATCCTAAAAAAATTTGTTAAGATTTTTCGACAGTATCCCATTTGTTTCTAAGCCTACACCGAACAATCCAGCCTTCAAACATTTTCAACAAAACTTTCTCAGCTTGGTGGAAATGTCGAAAGACTAGCAATCTACCCATAACAATATATATTGCATCAAAAAAACTATATATTTCATTCTAACATGATTTAAAGTATCAAAATTCATAAAGCAACATTACCTTAGCTTCACCATTTTTTGAATCCGTCCTTAAATTGTTACATCAATTCCTAAGGAAGTCCTAACCACATACAAAATCTAAAACCCTTTTATACAATATATTATGTTCAAAAATAATACATACATAGAGAGAAAGTGACTAATCAAATCACAAAGAATCTGACAGCTTTCCCTTTCCTTTGTCGTTGCTCGCACCTAACATTACCAAATTATAAAAATTGGATAGTGTTAGATAAGTAAATCAATACACCAGTATTAATAAATACATTGTGTTCTAAGAGATTAAATGAATAATAATATCGCAAGGAATCATAAATATACAAATATGACATGTCTCTCATTTTTGTTGACTGACCACAATTAGATAACATCTTCCAAAAGTAGTGGGTAAATAGTAATAAAGATTTATGAGTTTGAGAGAAATTCTCTCAAGAAACCACGCCCTTGACTATCCATAGAGTATAATCTTGGCCAGCATAAAAAATCCTGCAAAAAAAGTGTCTACAACGATAAGTGGCTCCAGTCGTGGAACACCATGGTGTTTATCCTACCATACATATAGCCAATGAACATAATGGGACCCCGAAGAGCCTCTCTCTCTCTCGTCTCCATGAGTTCATGACCAAGAAATGTGTAGCGATAAACTGTCCATGGAATTATATTCGAGAAATACTCATACAATGTAAAGGTATATGATTTACTTAACCTTACAAACATAATACCATTAGTCATGTGCTCCATGTTAGTAAAATAGTCCACACGGGGTTCCAATTGTCATCCTACAATTCATTTAATAGTCTCGTAAGATTCCACAATCATTCTACAATTTTCGCTAATTTATTTATTTTAATTAGTCTCCTCTCAATTTGAAAATCCTGAATCAGTCCAAATCAAATCCTCAGACGTTCGGGTCCCAATTTTGATTACAAATTGTAGTTTGGAATGAAAAATTAACCTAGAATATGCTTGAAAACAACTTTCACAATTTAGGACGTTTTTGGTGTCATAACACATATTACGAGGCAAAATCCATGATATAAATACTCAAGAAAATCCAAAAATCCTTATTTTTCATATAAATGCCCGATTTCCATTAATTTGTCCAAAAAATCCCCTTCTTCATATTTTCCCTAAATTTCAAGGAGTTTTATTAAGTTTTCAAGTTTAAAACAATTTTTATAAGAATATATATGGGAAAGGATGGTTTGATCCCTAGACTAGGCCTAGTTTGACTCAACTTTGTCGCACCTGATTTGTCCCGGGTCTGGGATCAGACCGTCATCTTCTTCTTTGGGGTATGTTTTGATCCCTTTTTTCTTCTCTTTTTTCTGGATTTGAACCAACTGAGGTTTGGGTAGGGGAGCTCAAGGTCCCCCCCTTCGTCATCTTCCTCTGTCAATTGATTCCTCTACTATTTTTTTCATCATTGTTTTTTTTAACTCAAACTCTCCTTTCCTTATAATTACATCAATCAATGAAACTTCTATCATCAAATTCAAAACTCTTGTCCCACAATCACCAATCCACAGTTCCTAAAATCACAAAAAGATCAAATTTCCATTAACTTAACTTGAACACTGCCACCAATAATTAACTCACGGTTCCTCATCTCACTCTAAACTATGAAGAGATATGGACGTCAAAGCAGAGACGACGAGGAAAAGGGAGAAATAGTGATGGCGATGAAGACAGTGAAGAAACAATGAAAAAGATGAGATGATGGATGAGATGAATTAGTGAAGAAGACGATGAACAATGGGGCACAATTCCCCTGTTTCGTATTTGTTTTGGATAAAAAGAGGGAAAATGACCAAATTGCCCCTCTGTATTTATCCATAACTATAAAACAACAATACCTTTTTTGGTAATCTTCCCTTTTTTATTTTTTGATGATTATCTCTTCAATTTTTTTGTTGAATTAAAAAAACCTAATTTGACCAAGAATTAGAGAATTTACCAATGCGCTAAAAACTTTCGGAGAACTCGTCTCGCAGGCAAATCAAGGTGTGCGACCCACGTTGACTCGTTAATCCAATTTAAAGTTCAAAACTCGAATTTTAAAACTTAATTACTTATATTTTTTGCGAAACTCAAAACGAAGGTTTAGGTCAACATTTCAACTTTCTCGATACTTATTTTGACACGTATCTCGAGATAAAATCTTGCAAAGTATAAAATTTACTAGGTCGAATTGGATCTCACAAAATAACATAGTATATAGTAGACAACACTAGGCACACATCATACAAAAATAAAGTTAATTAAAAATCTCAATTTCCCCAGTCTTTAACTCCCGACTCATGACCAAACCCATAATTAGTCTATGTTAATCCATTATTAGCCATAATTATTGAATTAGAAATTTTGGGATTTAACGCTTGCATTCTTTTGTCCACTTAAATTCAATATTTCTCTGAGTTAGCTTTTTATTGGTGCCGCAATATTTGAGAAGTCATTTGCGAACCTTCGGTAGCAACCCGTTAATCTCGAAAAACTTCTAATCTCCGTCACCATGGCGGGTTGTGGCCAATTCATGATGACATCCACTTTAGCTGGATCTACTAAGATGCCCTATACATTCACCACGTGAACTAGAAACTTCACCTCCGAAGCCCAAAACTCGTTCTTGCTAAACTTAGCATACAATCGGTGATCCTTCAACGCAGGAAGGTCACTATAAGATGTCTTTCCTGCTCTTCCTAGGTCTTGGAATAGATCATGATATCATCGATGAAGACAATGATGAACTTGTCTAGGTAAGGTATGAAGACTCTATGCATAAGATCCATAAACATTGCTAGCACATTTGTAAGTCCAAATGGCATCATCGTGAACTCGTAGTGTCCATATGCCGTACTACCACGACCTTCTTTATATCTTCCTCTCATATTCTTAAATCATGACAAGCTGACCTCAAGTCTATCTTCAAAAAGAACTTCGCTCCCCGCAATTGGTTAAATAGGTCATCAATCCTAGGAAGTGGATATTTATCCCAATGGTCACCCGATTTAATTGTCAATAGTTAATGCACATTTGCAAACTTCCATCCTTCTTTTTCACAAACAACACTAGTGCTCCCCTAGTTGACATACTTAGATGATATTGTCTTAATGGATGAAACTAAAGATGGAGTGAATAGGAAATTAGAACTCTGGAGAAATACATTAGAATCTAAAGGCTTTAAGTTGAGTAGGACGAAAATTGAATACATGCACTGTGAGTTTGGAAACACTAGACATCGAGATGACGGAGTGGTAAAATTAGGGGAAGTAGAAGTGCCTAGGGTAAACCACTTTAGATACCTAGGTTCAATCATACAAAATGATGGTAACATTGAAAATGATGTCACACATAGAATCCAAGTGGATGGAAGAAATGGCGGAGTGCAACGAGGTGATTGTGATCGACATGTTCCCACTAAGTTAAAAGGAAAATTTTATAGGACCGCAATTAGGCCAGCTATGCTCTATGGAAGTGAATGTTGGGCGATAAAGCAACAACAATTACATAAAGTGAATGTAGCGAGAAATGAGGATGCTTAGGTGGATGTGTGGTAAAACCCGTAAAGATAGAATAAGAAATATAGAAATTCAAAGACAAGTAGGAGTAGCACCAATTGATACAAAGATTAGGGAAGGGCGGTTGCGATGGTTTGGTCACCTGCAAAGACGGCCTACAAATGCCCCAACTAGAAAACTTGACTCAATAGAAACTGTAGAAATTCGACGAGGTAGGGGTAGACCAAAGTTAACATGGGATGCATTAATTAAGAGAGGTTTGAATGGTTTGCAAAGCTCACCATCAATTGCACTGAATCGAGCACAATGGAAAAGTTTGATCCATGTAGCCGACCCCAGTTAATTTGGGACTGAGGCTATGTTGTTGTTGTTGTTGTTGTTGTGTCTTCAAATCAGCTAATTTCTTTTGTGCAATTTTGTTTTTCGTACCATGAATAGGTCGATGATAAAATAAACATCGTAAGATAGAGTGACTCTAAGCAAATATGAGGGAAAAGACACGCGAGAATTTTCTAACCACTGGAATTTGCTCAATCTGAACTTCTTGGCCCTCTTCCATTATAGCTATCAAACTCGTGAGAGTTTCCAACTCACTGAAGTTTATTACATTCCCATAAGTGGAACCTTAATTAGTATTGTGACCTCTATATCAAAATAGTAGAGTACCAGGGATCTGAAAGATAACTATTTCGCAAAAATAATAAATACTAGCATGATAAGATTTTAACCAATCAATTCCTAACAAGGCATCGTGCTCTAAGTACTCTAACACCTGCAGATCACATGATAAAATGTGATTCCCAATTTTAATAAGACACCCCTCACACACCATAATAAGATGAACCTTCTCACTAGCGTTGATACTCAAAATCAAGATCATATTAGCTCTAATCGGGCTCAACCCTATCGTGTCAACCATTTTACCAGACAAAAATAAAATAGTAGACCTAAAACCAAATAGTGTATTCGTGCCTTTAAAATAAATGTAAATTGTACCTCCCATCAATTATTGAGTAGCCTCAACATCTGGCTCTTCCACCGCATGCACTCCTCTTTGACTAGTTGGGCTACATTAGCTACTGAAACCTCCGGCCTACAAAGGCACTCTGCCCTATAATGTTCTAGTTATTAATAGAAAAAGCATATTCATATAGGCTTCTGAAATGTCGCGGATGACAATGCTGATGAATTTCATGCTTTCAAACTTAGTAGCCCTTTGCCCTAGCTATGCTGGGTGTCGATGTTAATGGTGTGTTTACCGTACCATATGAAGCTAACGGTGCTGGGGTGTAAGCGGTTACTGCAAGAGTTTTTGGTGCTCTTGGTGCTACATTAGTACGAGTGAACTCTCTTGAATAACCTCCAGTCATTCTTCTAGTGAAGGTTTCCTTGAAAACTACCTCCAAATATTTTTTACCCGAACCTCGATAGTTTCCTTTAACCATTGATCGAAATGGCGGAATGATCTCTCTCTCTCTCTCTCTCTCTCTCTCTTGATCCAATAAGTTTTTGGCCTCACAATCTTGTGCAATCGCCACTGGTAGTGCGTAAATCTCTAGCATGTATGCAGCAATACTGGTCCTGATATGCTTTTCTTACCCATCCATAAATCTGGTGACTCTCTCTGATAAGGTGGCCACATAATTTGGAGCAAAATCTAATAATTCATTATAGTCTGACTCATAATCCCTCACTGGCCTGCCTCTTTGCACTAACTTTAAAAATTGACATTTTTTTGCATCTATGATGACCTTTAGAATTTACTGCTCATAAAAAGATTCTTAAACTCAACCAAGTAGCGATTGGTTCATCAATCCTTTTGACTGACTTCCACCACTTATAGGTTCTTTTTTCAAAAAGATATGATACCAAGAATACCATAATAACACTTTTAATTTCTAAGACTTGTTGTTTCTTCTCCATGCATGTAATCCATTCCTCTGCGTCTCCGGCCTCGCAGTCTCAATAAAAGTATGGTGTTCATACTTCATGAACTCTTTCTCAACCCGAAGCATCCTCTGTGTCTCTACACTAACTACTTGCACTGGTGCTGCTAGATTTTCTCTTACTCCTACCACATTTAGGGACATCTTCCTCCTCATGTGGAACCTTGGGAATAAGTTTCGAATCAACTCTTACAACCCGTGGTGGCCTCTGTGGTGGAATTTTTTGATGTTCTCTCTATCCTCTAATAGCATACATCAGCTCTGTTATACGTCGGTCAAGTGCAGCAGATAACTCATCCAATGCCTTATGATTACTATCAATCATCTTGTTTTCTAACGTCGCAGACATGTCCTCAAGTGCCTTGAAATGACTCACTAACATTTTAGCCATCTAGCACTCCATCTGAGCACGCCGATGTCCATCATCACTCCCCTATGCACCTGTGATGCTCCTTAAGCCATATGAACTTCCACCTTGAGTACTCATTATGCACAGAGAGCATTTCAAGGAGTTAGTTCCAAGAATTAACATAGGAGACATAATAAACAAACAACATATCCAACGATATAGATATTATATACATAAGCAAATAGAATTACAACATATTCTTGTTCATTTTAAATCCCTTCCCACCTTAAGCTTGGTCACTTATGCATGATAAGTAAATGCAAACTATAAGCCTATGTAGATGATTTCATTACTTACCCAGGATCAACCTTTCCTAATTTTGAAACTTACTAGTCCTTATGGTGATTTAAGTTAGATATTATTTGGATATTATCTATGATTTTCAACTAAGACCTATTCCCACTTTTAGGATTGAACTAAACTTTTCTCTTTAGGCTTTATTACTTAACACTATATAACTAATTGTCATACCAACTGTGATCTTTCCTAGTGGATACCCTAAGCAACACTCCCTATGTTCTGACGTCTAGGCTCTAATTCTAACTGAAACGACCCAAGCCACGGTGGTTCTAGACCGCCCGGCCCAAACCATCACTAAATCCCTCGAATAACCCAGAGTGTCAGGCGATGATCTAGTAAGCTTTAACCTACGCAAAATAAACCAAGAAATTCTACAAAAGACAAACTAAGGCTAGAAGGTGCGGAATTAAAATCCTTTAAAGTCTAATCAGTTGCGAAATAAATATAGAAGTTTCACAAACAACTAAAACACAGTTTTGTGGGTTTAAAATTCTACCCATATGAAAATCCCATTTTTATTACATAAAAACTTCTCAAAAACCAAATAGATAAGTAATACTCAAACCAACTCACAGGAAAAAGATCTTCTTGGCTACAACCTTTTCTTTTCCTTTGTTAAGAGTAGCAGCTGAAGTACTTGGTGGAAACATAGTGGGGCGAGCAAATATTCAATGGGCTTAGTAAAGCTGAAGCCTACTTTACCCTTAATCATCAAAGTAAAACCTAGTGCAATAATAACTTATACGCAACAACAGATTTTAAGAAGCCTATTGTCATCTTTAGCAAGAAACAAGTACATAAGCAAAGTACTATAAAATGCATATAGAATAAACAGTGCCTAACAATGATAATCCAAAAAGTTTGCAATAATACATGAATGCCATAAAATGAAAAGAAGTGGAACTTGGTAAGTCAATAAACATGAGACGAATACCTAAATAACACATTAAAGGGACATCCAAAACAACTAATAAGGACATCAAGGCTACACTTATGAAATCTGAACAGATGTACACAACAAGATTTCATAACCACCATGAAAGAACGAATCGGTGGCCGCCGGCCCTCCAACCCTAGGTTTAAGCATGCATTCATCAGTAACAATATACCAGATCTACAAGCATTCACATTAAGAGAATTCAAACAATATAGCGAGCAAAATCAATAAGAGCATAGAGATAGATACTAATGAGTTCTACAATGTAATACATGATTCCTATTATAATTAATAGCAAGGCATGATTGAGAATAAAGCAAACCCACTTACCTCGAAGCTGAGCTATCCTATCCAATCCAAGCTAGGAAGTTCACATCCGGATCTCCTGTTGTCTACATTGGTATAGGTTAATATTCATGTTATAAATATATTTATTTAAGGTAAGTTTAATCATTTCGCATTAATATCTTCAAAATGATAAAAACACCCATTTCAAATCAATGTCATGCCTTCGACAAAGGTTTTTTGGGTTAGTTACCACTACCTCGATCCTTGTCCCAATAATGTACTTCGATAAAACTCGATAAATTTCAAAAAACTAAAATATCCAATTTACTTCTGAAAAATAGCCAGCACCCTCTTGGTGTTGTGGGTTTACTTATAATGTGCAAGGGTGAAATCACTGGCTTTAAAATCGAAAAATTATAAATTAGTCCATGCGATTTGCCAACGTCGTACGTTAAACACCACGGCAATGAAGAATCGCTAGATCGACTACTCTGAATGTCATGGTAGCAACAAGGTCAGCGCCCTACCGCCTGTAAGTGAGGTGCTAATGTAGTGCTAGGCATAAATTTAGAATTTCAAGATCGAAACCAAATTCCAAATTCCCTAACGACTTACGCCGACCTGCAAGGGCCCAAATTTGATCAAAATACTATTAAACTACATCATTTCAAACCACAAGATCATTCTAATTCCATCAAACAATCTATCCAAACAATAGTTCCACCATTGAAACCTAGATTTTGCAAAACTCTTTTGGATAAACTATAAAAAAATGAGATAGAGATGATCAAAATTACAAATCAAGGCATAGGGGTTCATCTTCTAACTTAGAACTCCAAAGAAAACCATGATTCTATTTAAAATCAAGTATGTGAATCAAAATTGAGATAATTATAGAAGATTAGACTAGTTATTCACCTTGCTTTATGAGATCTTAATGCGAGTTCCCTCTCCTCCACCAAATCCACCAAGCAAGTGTTCTAGATTTCCTTCCTCAAATTCTCTACATAGTTAAATAAGAAAAAGTAGCTTGAAGCCCTAATTGTGGTTTATATACTATGTCAATGTGTTTAGGATTTGGTTGACCAAATCAAAACCCCACATCTCATCTTAGTCTCTTTAAGTACTAGGATAATCCTAAGGTCCTAAATTAGTCCATCCTTAATGTGTTATTTACCAAATTGCCTTTTTTTCTTTATTTAATTTATTTTATAAGTCTTTTAAGCTTATTTTTATTTACTTAGGCTTATACTCCCACCTAAGCCAACTAGATAGTATATAATACACTTTATTCACACCAATACATACATACCAAGCATATATACTAAATTAACTTAGAAAATGAGATAATTTTCCCTATTCAAAATTAGGGGCATCACATGAAACCCTAGTTCGGCTATACTCTCCCAAATTCAAAAAAATATTTGGGTTGAGTAAAATTTGGTTGAGGTGGGAATCACTTAAATACACTAATATTAAGCTTAAAAAGGTTGAATCACAAGAAATCGATTATGTCAGTGAAAAGGT
This sequence comes from Stephania yunnanensis, assembly GCA_039657365.1. Lineage (NCBI taxonomy): Eukaryota > Viridiplantae > Streptophyta > Magnoliopsida > Ranunculales > Menispermaceae > Stephania > Stephania yunnanensis. The sequence continues at coordinate 34,409,586 of CM077583.1, read as the reverse complement.
CCAATAGTTTGTGTATTGGAGGTGAGTGTTTGTGGTGATTCGGTATTTTATTTTAAAAATTCGAAATCGTGCCTAGCGATTCGTGTATTAAGTGGAATCACTAGGAAATCGCTAGGCAAATTGTAAAAATAAGGTGCAGTGACCTACCAATCTAACCAATGATTTTCGTTGAAAGGCTGAATCGTTGGGGACTCACCAAGTGATTCCAAGTGTTAATTCGAATCGCTAAGGATTTGCTAGGCTAATTTTGCTATTTTGCTATCTTCCAATTTATTTTATAATCAACATATGTACCATTCATAAAAGCTAATATAATGGTAGAATTGACTAAAAGTTCAAAAGTTTGATTAGGATTTGTAACTAACTATTAATTTTGTTAAATAAACAACTAAATAAACAAACAACCAAAGGAAAATTGCAAACTTGCATAAAGGCCATAGAAACAAAAATAACTCGATCACTCCCCTTATTTGAAATTACATTAGAGTTTAAATTCTGAATATATTTCTAATACAAGAGTCAAAACTAAAAGAATAAAAACATATTATACTAATACTTAACTCCTAATAAATTTCAATAAACATAGAATATGAGCTGCCTCCCATGAAATGCTTTTGTTTACTGTCGTTGGCTCGATTGACTTCTAAAAAAGGCTAGATCTTTGAAATTAAATTTAGGATTATTCACTCTAGTGTCATTACCAACAGTGATTGATTGACCATTAATCGTCAGAATGATTTTTTTGTTTTTAATATCCATAACAGCTTGATTAGTGTCATGCCCAAAAAAGGATCTTCATTAATAAAGTGTGGCATGCCCGAAAAGTCTGTGAGTATGATGTATTTGTCCACATGAACTAGTATATTCGTGATCACTCCTATTGGTTGAATTGAAGTACCATCCAGTAAGGAAACTCATTCAAAAGCAAATGAATCCACCTCCCATTGAGTATGTATAAAGAAATATATGGGCATGAGTTTTGCATTAGATCTCGTATCACACTGAGCTCTATAGTGCGAAGCCTATTTGATTTTAATATGCAAATGTATACCTCCAGGATCATTAAGCTTCACAGGGATTAAATCCGTCTTTTTCTTATTCTTCTTGGATTTAAGATATCTCGGTTTGTTAATATTCTTCCCATTCTGCGCTTGCTTAACTCTCAATTCTTGAGTTACTTTCTTTTCTTTTGAAGTCTTTTCAACTTGTTCTTTCTTTGGAACTTCTTTTTCAATTTCTATTATTACTGCATTAATTGCATAAATTTCAGCATTAAGGTTATCATAATAGTTTAAGTCTCGAAAATCATTATCATCAATTTCATTATCGAATAATTCATCATATTTATCATAGTTAAGTTTGTTATTAATCTTTAATGTAACAATTTGGTCTTCAAATTCAACAGACATTATTCCTTCAGAAGTATCTAAATTAGTTTTAGTTATTTTATGAAAAGGTCCACCTAAAAGTATAAATAAAGGATTAGGTGATGTTAAATCTCTCATTTCCATGACGTAAAAGTCGACTGGAAATACTAAGTCATGTACATGTACTAAAATGTTTTCTAATAATTCATATGGTTTAATAATTGTATTGACTTCTAAAGTGAGATTAATCGACACATTAGTTAATGGTCCAATTTTTCATGATTCATATAGCTTAAGTGACACTACATTAATTGATGCTCCGAGATCAAACATATCAAATTCAATAGAAGAATTTTTTATTGTGATAGGTGTGACAAACATTCTTAGATCGAAAGATTTCTCAAGCATTTTCTGTAAGGATTACATCTTTTATCCTAAGTTTTCTTTGGATTCTTCTAACACTTTGACTTTGTGTGAAAACCCAATTTCTACAACAAAGACCGCCTGGCCTAAACCATCACCAAACCCCTCGAGATGACCCAGTAAGTCGTGCGATGATCTAGTAAGCCTTAATATGCAGAAATATAACAAGAAAATCTACAAATAAACAACTAAGACATATAACAAGTGCAAAATAAAAATCTTCTGAGTCTATTAGTTATGTGATTAAAATATATAAACTCTTCCCATGGTAATTCCTTGTTATTACATAAATGTCTCAAAACTAAATAAATGTAAATAATAACCTTGCACACGAGAAAAGAGTTTCTAGGCTACAACCTTGCTTTTTCCTATGCCTATAGAAGCAGCCGAGGTACTTGGAGGAGAAAAAGTAATTAGATGATGAGCAATATTTCAACAGGCTCAATAAAGTAGAAGCCTATTTTACCTTTAATCATTCATGTACCTATAATGCGTAATAACTAGCACGAACAAGGTTATTAACAAATCCTACTATCATTCCGAGCATGAAAGAATAATATAACAATCGTAATATATATTGCAAGATACAATAAAGCAAAGCCTGAACAAGATAGTCAACAAAATAACAATGATAACATGAATTTCATAAAGATAATGAAGTGGAAACCAAATATAAAGTGAGTGATGAGACAACCAACTAGAGTCAAAGGTATTAAAGATAATCGTGCCTCATTGAATGGTGTATAAGCATCATAATAGATAGCTCAAAAGGACAAGATAAAGTGGAACAACAAGATATATTCAATTTTGTTCCAAGTAAGAGATCAACAATTCACTACCGTGAATCCTAGCATAACTAATAGCATGACATGATTGAAGATAAAACAAACCCCTCTTACCTTGAAGCGTTGCTATCCTATCCAATCTTAAGTTGGAAGTTTCTATCCGGTTCTCCTCATGTCTACATTGGTATAGGTTCATGTATGTATTATTCGTATGTTATATTTGAGTTAAGTTTACGCAATTTGTATTAATATCTTAAAAATGATATAAAACCCTTTTCAGATCAATGTCACGCCTTCAAAGACAAAGGTTTTCAAAGTAAGTTACCATTGCCTGGATCCTTTTTCTAGCAATATATCTCGATTGAACTTGTTTATTTTGGAAAATAGCAAATAACCTAATTTAATTTTGAAAAACTTCCACCACCGTCCCTGCATCATAGGTTTATCCACAAAGCACTGGGGCAAAATTGTTGCCTTCAAATCGACAGTTCAAAATTTATCCTAGCGATATGCCAGTGCAGTATGTAACACACCACAACACTAAGGAATCGATAGATCAGATTCTTTGAATGCCCAGGCAGTGCTATGGTCAACGTCGTACTGCCTATGAGCGAGGTGTCGGAGTGCAGCTGGGAATGAATTTGGAATTCCATGTCTGAATCCAATTTCTAAACTCCCGAACAACTCACACCGACCATTAAGGGTCCAAATCTGATCAAAACCGTGTTAAACCACTCATTTGAAACCAAAAGATCATACCCATTTAATCAAAAGGTGCATCCAAACAACAAATCCACCATTAAAACTCATATTTTGCAATTTCTTTTGAATAACCCAAAGAAGATGAGATAAAGATGACCTAAATCACGAATTAAAGCATAAGGTTCATCTTCCATCTTAAAACTAAAAAAGAAACCATGATTTCAATTAAAATCGTATATGTAAACCAAATAGTGAAAATTAGAGAATATGAGACAAGTTAATTAGCTTCCTTTGTGAAATCTGGAAAAAATGTCTCTCTTCCACTAAATCCACCAAACAAGTGTTATAAGGTTCTTCCTCAATTTCTCTACCCAATTTTTTCAACCAAAAGTGGCTTGAAGCCTTAATAGTGGTTTAAATACTTAGTTAATGAGGTTAAGGTTTAGTTGACCAAATCAAAACCTCACATCTCATCTTGATGCACTTAACAACTAGGATGATTCTAAAGTCCACATGAAACCCATCCTTTCTAGAAATTTACATAATACCCTTATGTGTGTTTGATTACCAAAATTGCCCTTTTTCTTTGTTTAATTCATTAAACATGTCCTTTAAGCTTATTTCCATTTACTTAAGCTTATATTTGCATCTAAGTGATTTGAATAGTATATAATACACACATTATTCACACCATTACATACATATCATGTATATCTACCAAATTACTTTAATAAATGGACTAGTTAGTCAAATAGAGAATTAATGGTGTTGCATTTAGACTCAGAGAATTCTTTAGTAGCTTCATCATAATTTGATTACATTAATGGTTTGTTCTTTTTTATTTTCTTAAATGAATAAAAAATGTCTTCTTTAATTTTTTCCTTCCTAGCATCTTCTAATCATTGTGGAATGGGAGAAATAGAATATGTTTCTTTGTTCGACTCATATATATTATTATCTAATTTATCTTGGTTAACTAATTCAAGATTTTATAAAGAAGTTTCATAAACTTCTATTCTGGCAAAATACCATGGGTAAAGCCTTTTAGAAAAAATGCGTTTATTTCAATTGTTCAGCCATCCATTCCTTAGTGAGAATGGCATTAGCCATCATCTCTTCTTCTTTTTGTTTTATTATTTTATGTACACTACAAGAAAAATGATATTTAGAAACGGAATTAGCAACGGAATTAAGTTCCGTTGCTAAGAAAAAGTGGTTAGAGACGGAATTGAGACGGACTAATTAAGAGACGGAATTGAGAGAGATCGGAGACGGAAATAGAGACGGAATTAAATTCCCTCTCTAAATAATGGCGCCAACATTCCCTCCAAAACTTTCTTTTTTTATAACCGTTCATCAAATCTCGAGATTCGTGCATCCTTCGATCTCGATGATTCAAAAATAAAATAGCAACCACACAACGCTCCCTATCTCTCTCTCCCTCGATTCTCACCATCAACCCTCTCTGTCTCTCCGAAAACCCTATCTCCCCAAAAATCCCTCTCTCTCGACGGCAGATATCTCTCTCTCTCTTTCACCGCTCTCTCTCACGGACCGTCCATCGCTCTCTATCTCACCGGAATCTCACTCACCGTCAACTCTCTCTCTCTCTCTCTCTTACGGAGATCTGTCGTCACTGCGATTGAGGCTGCGATGAGGTCGTCGGGTCTGCGGTCACCGTCTGTCGGATCTGCCAAAGCCAAGGTTTCTGCTCCTTTCAAAACTTTTTTTATTGTTTGTCTTCATTTTTCAATACTATTAATAATTTGGTCTTCACCTTGGGTTCTATCTGCTTATGCTCATTTTCATCAGGTCTTACGTGATGGGAAATGGAGCGAGTTAGATGCATCTATTTTGGTTCCCGGAGACATAATCGGTATTAAACTTGGAGACATCATTCCAGCTGATGCACGGCTTCTTGAAGGAGACCTTTTAAAAATTGACCAGGTATCAGATGCTAAAACTTATAAACTACATATGGCAGTATTTCGGTTGCGACATTAAATCCATTTAATTTTTTTTCTTCGTAAGTTTGAACTTAATTGAGCTTTTCCTGAGACATTTCATCTAAAACGGTTCTTGTTTAAATGTTATACCCCTATACCCCTTACTTTTATGTCTCGTGTATTGAAAGATTGACGACATTCAATTTTCAATTATTAATGTAAATGATTACATTTTAATAGCTCATGTCGATTTCGCTTTCGATGCACTTACGGGAGAATCTCTCGTCGGTCACTAAAAACCCAGGTGATGGAGTGTACTCAGGATCAACATGCAAGCAAGGGGAAATCGAAGCAGTTATTATAGCAACTGGAGTCCATACATTCTTTGGAAAGGCTGCTCATCTTGTGGAAAATACTACACATGTTGGGCATTTCCAGAAGGTTTATTAATAAATGTTACTTCCACTTTTAATATGTTACCTTCACCACCTTAATTAGTGAAGGTTCTTCTTTTTCAATGTCGGAAAATGACTTATTATTGGACATTATTAATTTATTATCAATTGACCATTCCAGGTTCTAACATCAATAGGCAACTTTTGCATCTGCTCAATTGCAATAGGCATGGTTATTGAAATCATTGTCATATACGGGGTTCAAAAAAGGGGATATCGTACTGGTATTGACAGCCTCCTAGTGTTACTCATTAGTGGTATACCTATTGCAATACCAATAGTACTTTCCATTACAATGGCTATTGGTTCTCACCACTTGTCTCTGCAAGTTAGTGAAGTGGCATATCATCTACGTAGCTGTGTGGCAGCTCTCGAGTGACTTGAATGCAAAATATAAGCACATATTTTTTTTTTGTAACTGAGAAACTTCGTACTCATTGCAAGGAAATTTCATTATCCTATGTGCAGGGTGCCATAACAAAGAGAATGATCGCGATTGAAGAAATGGCGGGGATGGATGTCCTCTGTTGTGACAAAACAGGCACTTTAACGCTTAACAAGCTCACGGTGGACGAAAACATGATTAAGTTTGTAGTTCATTATCTCTTTATAATTACTTCTTTAAATGTGTCGTGACAAACCTTTTGATAGATTTATTGGAGATGTCGTCGATGATGTGTTCGGCAACATTGTTGTACTGTTTGCTATAAGCTGTGTGAAAGGTAGACATGAGAAAAAGCTATGAAAACATGGAACCTAAACTGATAACTGTCTGTTTGCAAAGCAGTTTAATAAAAAAAAATGACATTCTTGTTGCTGCAGGTTTTCGTTGAAGGAGTTGATAAGGATATGGTATTGATGGCAGCAAGAGCGTCAAGGTTAGAGAATCAGAATGCCATTGATAGCGCAATTGTTTCAATGTTGGCAGACCCTAGATAGGTATTATATCAATTAATTGACAATTCTTTGTATGTTGGTTTGCTTTCATCTGCAATGAAGAACACATTATATTACCATTAATTAGGCTCGTCTACATTGGCAAATTTAGTTTCTTGAAGAAGTCCTGTTATAGAGGTTTCCGTTAAGTATTTGTAACGTGTAAGGCCCGATTCAAATCTAGTGAGTGTGTGTTGGACCATTATTTGCTTTAGCATGTTTACAGTTTGCAGATACTAGTTTAAGGGTAGGCTTTAGTTGTGAGAGCGGAAGTGTATTCCAAAATGCCAAGGCAAGTTGGAGTTCCAACTCAAAACTTATAAGCCGATGTCTTTCTACCCAACTAGTTGATGTAGGACTATTCTCACATCTCCAACAGCTTCCATGGTGCTCTTATGCTGATGTATAAATTATTTGATCTCAAGGCTCGAGCTGGGATCGAAGAAGTTCACTTTCTTCCGTTCAATCCCAAGGCAAGTTGGACTTCTCTTAGTAGACTTTCACCTGTTGGATTGGTTTAAGGTGTTGCTAGTAGTGACCATTCTTATCAATTTGCCCGGATTTTCTATAACTGACTTGGAACTGAATACATTTAATTCAACTTATATATGTTGAACTTTTTGTAGGTGACCAACTTGCAATTGCGAAGGAAACAGGAAGGCAACTTGGAATGGGCGCAAACATGTACCCCTCAACGTCTTTGCTTGGAGAACATAAAGACGGATCCATTTCAACGTTGCCTATCGACGAGCTCATCGAGAAAGCCGATAGTTTTGCTGGTGTCTTTCCTGGTTGGTATAGTCATAATTTTGTAAGTTGTTCATGAGATCGATAAGTTCTTGGTTTGTGATCTTACAAACACATGTTCATATGGATAAAAATTCCACCAAATTTTCTAAAATAAGCAGATGGAATTGCTTGATTAATGATAATAATACCAAAAAAGTGTAGAATGCAATGTTCATATATAACGGCCAATATGTTACATACTGTATTAGTGTTGCTAATGAACTTAGACTAGCTAGACATTGATTCTGCTAGCTAGTCTACTATAACATAACCCTTTTTTTAGGAAATTTGACGCGGAATTGTTTCATCTCGAACAGGTTGTATCTGTGTTATCTGCCATGGTAACCTGGAAGCTTGCTGGAATCAAAAAATAGGTTGGCGATGGACTGGCATAATTTAGTTGTACAACATTGCAACTTATGTTCTGTTAGATCCTATAAAATTCGGCGTGCGATATGCGCTAAGTGGAAAAGCCTGGGGCCTGATGGTGAATCGGAGGGTGAGAAAACACTTATATTTTTAAGTTTGATTAAATTCTTGTCATTTATGTCCTCCTCAAAGAGAAGCCGTCCAGTTAATCGATTTTTCTTGCTTGTTTGTTTAATAGGTGGCATTCACTTCCGACAATGACTTTAGTAGAGAAGCAAGAGAGGCAGCGTGGGCAACTCAACAGAGATCACTTCATGTAAATGTGTTGTCCTGACACTGTTGCTATATATTGTATAAGGCCTTTTTGTGCATATTTAGAGGATTGGAAGTTTTTTTTGGTGGTTGTTAAACAATAGGATTGGTAATTTTTGTGCATACTTAAAAATTTGGAACATTTATTAAACTTGACAAGCTTTCGTGGATATATGCATCTTTTTCAATGTCGAATTGTATATTTTTTTCTCTCATTTGAATATTTGTTGTTGATATATATTGTCAATGTATGTATGTCAAATTCTATTTTTTGGGGGGATGTTAGCACCCCCAAGGAGTTGTTGGAGGGGTTGCAGGCGATGGAGTAGGTCTTATGGTTGTATTTTCAGGTTTAGAGGTTATGGAGAACCAATTGGATTAAGCTTAGGTTTGAAAACTAAACAAAGCGGAATTGAGACGGATTAGCAACGGAATTCAGAGATTCCGTTGCTATTCCGTCTCTAATTTTCGAGGAATAGATGCATAAATCAACAACGGATCAGAGACGAAATTATTGTATTTCGTCTCTTATCCGTTGCTAATCAGAGACGGATCAGAGACAGAATGCAATTACAATTGTACCCCTTAGAAGAATTTCCATTTCTGTTCCGTCTCTGTTCCATTTCTAAATTTCGTCTCTAATTCGTCTCTAATCAGCAACGGAAACACATTTTCGTTGCTGATTGAATAAGCGACGACGATTTTAGAGACGAAATAGATTCCGTCTCTGTTCCGTTGTAGAATTGAATTAGAGACAAAATTTATGCAAATCATAGACGAAAATTTTTGTTTCTGATCTGATGTTTTTTTGTAGTGGTACTTTATTTTTTCCAACCTCTTTTTGGTATTTTTTTCTTGCATATGTTTCTCTATTTCATTATTACAAAATAAAGCGTTAACTTATGCCTGATTAGTAAGATTTTTTGTTTAAGTGGATCATTTAGTTTGATTACTTAACATATTAATTTATAAAATCATATGATTTAATTGATATTTTTACTCATTAATAGACGCATTAGGTATTATTTGATTTTAAGAAATTTGGGTAAAGTTTGATGACATTGGGTCATAAATTTATGTAATATATGTTTTAAGTTTGGTTACGTAGGTTGAATAGTTAGTTGAGGTTGTTGAATTAGTGTATATTGTATTTATACTCTTAGTCTATAAGTGGTATAATTTTGATTTTGTGGACCATAGCTAGGGTTTGAATTTGGTTTCCTAATGTATTAATTATTGTTATTATATAGTTTTCTGGGAGGACTACAATATTGGTTCATAACCTCGTTGACTTATTCATTATTATCTTCTTGTCAAGTAGGACATGCATTCGTAGGATGTGTAACTTCATTATAAATTCGGCATGGTTTCACTTGATTTGATCTATCTTTTAACAGTAATTTTAACATGTTAGATAATTCATCAACTTTTTAATCAAATGTATTACTTATTTTATTATTAACTTTATAAAGTCTCTTTCTTTATGTGTCGATCTTTCCACCTTATTGTTCAGACTAGTTAGCCATTTTATTAATAACTAATTAAAAAGAATTTCTTTAGCAATAGTGTAAACTTGACTAAGTAGAATAAGTGTAATACGTCTTTCCTTAAGGACGATATCCGTAATCAACGTAAGTTGATCACATTATTACTACAATCAAGTCATTACACTTGCAGTTTCATTGCCAAGTTTTTTGTGCTGCTACCAAGGATAGGTAACCACTCCAGTTTAGTTAATTTACAAAATTGTTAAATTTTATTTAAAGTGACCAATCCATGATCCTAGTTACCACCTGTGCATGCGATAAGATTACTGGCTATGATTCCTAACATATCTATGTGCACATGCATCTACACAATAATGAAGCGGAAATCTAGACCCTAAATCTTAGCATAGCATCTCATAAAGTAGTGCATTAAGATTACAAGACAATAATGAAAAACATGAAATTTAATTTAAAATTTTCATAAATAACTTATAAGTCTCCTTAATCTAGGCAATGCTTAGCCAAAAATGGCCATCAAAATCACCATTATAAAACAAATAATGAGAAAGTGGAAAGAAAAGAGGAGAAGATGAAAGAGAAGAGAGGCCGAGAGATAGGAGGCGCTACCATGCTTTGTTTTAGGGGATTTTAAAATCTTTTCCAACGCCTTTAAGCGTTATATGTTCATTCCTTAGGTGTTGGAAATCGTTGGGCTCTTTTTCTAGCAATTTTGTTTTAGAATTTAGTATACCTTAATCCGCACCACATTCACTGTCATTTATGAAAAAATCGTGAGCTTTCTTCCCAATGCCTTTTTAGAGATTTTAGTACATTTGTAAGCAGTGGGAGTCGCAAGGCCTTAAGTTAGCTTATTCAACTAGTTTTCACTTCTTTTCTCGAAATAGCCTATTGTGACCCTAAAAATATAAAAAAAAAGGATTATTGCTATAAATTGGAGATTTAGTCTTACAAAACAATGAAGTTCACACTAAAATATAGCATACTTGCAGACCTATTAATATGACTTGAGGATTGTCATTTATCTTGAGGATTTTAGATAATTAATATTATTATTTGAACACCCTAGGAGATTAAGTTAGTTAGGTATTGTTTGAGAGTTAATGAAATGGGTCTTGATAGAGTTGGTATTAGAGGTACAGTTTAGCTCAGTTAAAGAAACTTAAGAAGCAATATTGAGGATTGATATAATTGGGAAGTTGGTTTAAGTCTCTAGGGATTAACTTAGGTTGGAAGAACCTAACGGGTAGTTTTGAGAATTGATAGAATTAGGAAACAAGATACCGTAATTAAGGTTGCGATTAGTTGGGAAGTGAATATGAACTGGGATTACTCTGGTATTGTGTTGTATTTGATATGTGTAATTGAAGTATTGCAAGATATGCGATAAAAAAATTATTCTTCTGATATGTTCTATGTTGAACTCATGTGATGTTACGAGTGATGTAAGGACATTGTTAAAAAGAGAATATACTTAATTTATGAATTAAAATCGGTTTATGAAACCAATTGGTAATTTGTTGAAATGAAATCTAAAAAGTTCAAGAATGTAACTATTGAACTTAAGTTCTTTGAAGTTGAGAATATCGAACCGTTACGATATAAAAACGCTTAGGAAAATGTTAGATAAACCTAATATAAACACTTTAATAATTAAGAATTATTTGATAAATATGAAATGGAATTAAGACTTTTTAAGAAGCACAAGATGTGAATAAGTTTGACATTTATAGTAATATCACACTAAAATATAGCTCAATCTGCGACTTATCAATTGTCGAGATTGAGATTGGCTACAAATTAGTGCAAGTTGGTTAAGTTGAGTAAAAGAACTGGTTCATAAGAGTTTGGCAAGTCGTGGACAAAGTTAAGGTTTTAATGTTTTAGCATGACCTAAACAAGTGTTATAAATGCTTTATGTCGTTGGTCTCTTTAGCTATGAGTTTGGCTCGATTTCGCAAAAAATTAAATCTAACATGAGCACACAAAGTCAAAACACGTAAAAAAACAATTTACAAGAATTAATTAATAGAAAGAAATTAAGTTGTTAAAGCATGCAGTCGAGGGTTTATAATATATAAGTAAAAATAAAACTAAAAAACAAAAGAATTCATTCCATTCAATAGAGAACAAAACCAATTAGTTTCTCAAACTCTCACAATTCAATCTTTCATTTCCTGATCTCCCTGCGTGTGATTTTCATCCGATTTCTTTTTGCAAAATAGTAAAGCATTGTGAGAGGATATGTTTGAGCCAATAATCTGCTATGGAAATGAGGTATTCAACTCAGAATTTGGTAGATTCCTAATTGTTGACATTTTATTAAATTGGAATAGAATTCTCATGATTTTTCAATTTCTCTCATGAGGTTTTTATGGGAATTAGTAATGGTAATAAGTTTCGAAGATGTTTTTATAGTTCAAAATGATTGACGTTGGGATTTTTGATGAATTGATTATTGGTTTTGATCTCAAGTGACTCCACAAGCTGTGGAAATATTTTGAGTTTTGTATGGAGTGGCTTCCTAGTGTCTGGTGCCGAGTTTTGAGGATTAAATTACATAAATATTGATTTGGAGAAGCTTTGTTATTCTATATGTTTATATATATATATATATATATATCAATTATGTATAAATATATACACCTATGTATTTTAACGCTAATAAATTCATCGAATGCTCCAATGAGTACTCTTTGACGTGCACATTAATTCCATGACCACCTCATCGCACTGGATGTACTGGAAGTTTTTATTAATTATTTATTTACTTCCCAACTATAGGCTTATATTATTTATATTAACAGCCTATAGTGTATTAAATTCGTTATCATATCATCCAAACATAATACAGTCATTCACCCTACACACACTAATTGATGTACGCTGAACTTAACAACAAGCTTTAACTCGGTTTAACTCAGATTCAAGTTAGCGCTAATCACCTATTTAAGGTAACGGGTCGTTGTAGTCATTGACTCTCAAACTATATATCAATTGCCTACTGAAAATCAATGTATCAATGCACAACAATATGATTAAATTGCATATCTAATAGGATAGCATAATGAATATAAACAAACATATGAGAATTTATTCAGTCAAATACTGCACACATGACTTCACTTTTCGTTTCATTATTACCAGAGTCATCTCTCATTTATTCACGAATACCACTAATTGAATCACCTCATTGTTCATATATGTGGTTTCATTAGTGCCATTAAGGGTTAAAGTATAATTGATTACAATATTGTTTCTGAGTTTCTTGAAATTGGAAAAGAAACTTTCAATTTCATTAATGTTTCTCTCTCATATTCAAATTGCATTGACATAAGAAGAACGAAACTGTAACTTATGCTTTTAGGTGACTCAATTTTGTTGAAAAGAACTAGTTAGTTCACAATGAGCGAATAGTAACAATATTAGTTTTGGGAACTTGAAGGCATTGCTTATGTAGTGAAAAGTTGTGGAAATGTCAAACTATGAGAGTCTAAACTCATTGCCTACCTAGAGTGAAAAGTTAATGAGGCAAGGTATAGGTACTTGAATAATTCATTTAACTGTTTAAACATCAAATTAATAAGGCTCTAACTAGATTAAGTTAAGAAAAAGTTAACTAGAAAAATAGTTCTAACTTTTATCCTTAATGAAGTTGATTTGCCTTAAGCGCTCAATATTCAGTTTATTTGAGATTATTCAAGGAATATAAATTAACTCTAAAAGATCACTCTAACATGGTAATTGTCGTTTACAACACTTTGAATAAAGAAAGAATAGGAAAAGAAACTACTGGTACTACGAGAACTTCTTAGTAATGTCTCGGAGTGGAGAGAATGATGCCGATGATTGGTGAAAGTCTTGCAGGCACCTCATCAGCTGAGTTGTCTAGTTCAGTAACTTTGAATATAATTGGAACTATTTAATATGCTACTGATACTATGTTCTTTTGGGCTCGATTTGGAATTGAGCCAAGTTTGTAGTTAGCTGGGTGATAGATGGATAAGAAATATAATTGGAACTACTTAATGTGCTACGATTTGGCTTTAATGGCTAGTATCTAAATAAAATTACCTGAGGGAATTATGATGTATGCATAAGATTCAAAATGAAACTTTATTTCAATAAAAGCTTTAGGCAAGAATTAATTTGGTAATATCATGGATATTTTTATATTGTTTGTATAGGTAATACCATAACGCATTAAAGTATACGATGAGATTATAGATTGTCTTGGGACGGGAGAATATGTTGTTAAATTCATAAAGAGATATGAGAATGATTTAGTGAAGACTAAACCTTAATAACCTAGAGGGGTTATATAATTTCTTGTTTATACCTAATGGGAATTAGAGCACACAATTGTTGTTTATGTGATGGAAGTAATTATAAATTAGCGTTAGCACAATGTATTGTAAGTTGTTGATAGATTGACCTACTCTTCAAATTCTTGTCATTGTTGGTTTTTTTTTTTTTTTGACAAATTAAGCAAGACATATGAAGTAAGGAGATGTGAGATGACATAAAGTTATGGTGTTCATTTCCTTAGATAGAGATCTAAGATTTATTTCAAGATGGTGGAACTGCTTATTGAGAGACTTTGAAACTACTCTCAATCTTGGTATAGTATATTTTCCTAGGTTTAGTGTGAAAATTGAGCAGCTAACCTTATTCTAAAGAATAGATTTTGAGCTTGTGTCTTGAAACATATAATCACTAAAACAATAAGCTCATATGTATGAGTTCTTTGATGATGATAGTAATATCTTTGATTAATGAATATCACTATTAAAAACTATGTATGCTCAATCTTATCATATAATGAAGTATTGGAAAAAGATTGAAGATACAATTGTAAAGGGAATTTTATTGGTTCTGAACTACATAAAGTGGATATAGTAGACTATGTAATATATAACTACAAAAAAAAATTATGTAAGAATGGTAAGGAGACAAGCATCATAGATTGTTGGAGAGTTCAAAAGATAATATTATTGTGCTTTTGAGTATTTCATCTATGGAAATGGCTTTGTAAGTTAAGATTAATAGGGAAATCGATTATGAAATATATCTGGTTATTAAAGGAACAACTCCATATTCGCCAAAGTTATGTGTAGTTTATGATCTTAATCTTAATTTTGAGGATGAATTTTCCTCCATTAGGGAGATCCTACTGATGGGTTACCTTAAGTAGGCTATTAGCGTTAATCTTAATTTTAATTAACATGAGTTAGGCTCGTGGTTAACTACTGCTTGTCTCGATTAAAAAGTAAGTATGATGGCGTGATTGTATTATGTTTGTTTGGCGTGGGAAATAATTGATGAGACTATAGGCTTTTAATGTAAATTAATATAAAGTTTATAGTTGGAAAACAAATAAATAATAAATTTTTGGTGCGACTAATGACACGTTGGGGTCATGGGTGACTTGCGTTGGACATAGAAACAGTGTGCATGCCCAAGTATGCTCATTGGCGCATGCGGCAGTTTATATATATAATTTGCATACTTCTGGCTTTTCTCAAAATTACAACGGAAGTATATTCAATTCTTCAAGCATTTTAAGCAAGATATAATGTCCTCCATTTAGTATTTTCAAACCAAAAAAATTGTATTGACTAATTGAATTGTAAGTCATATTTATTTTCTCATTTTCATTTGTATCTTCACTTTCTATACTTGTATCTAACATCAACTCTAATTTAAAATACTTATCGCTTCAAGATTTTACCACTAATTAATAACATGGTGTAGCCCTACATTTGAACCAATATACAATATGTTCACTTATATCAGTTGTATACTACTTTGATTTAAAACTTTCAACATTTTTAAGCTTGACTCCTAGTAAGATCTTTATGAAGATCTATTATGTAACGCCCCAAATCTCAAATATGGTAATTTGTCCTATTATAATGTTAATTTGTTAGATATGCACGGTATGTGTGTATTGGTCTAAATAAATTATGTGTTATATACTATCTAGTTGACTTAGGTAGGAGTAGAAGCTAAAGTAAATAAAAATAAGATAAATGACTTGTAAAATAAATTAAATAAAAAAATGGCAATTTAGTAAATAACACATTAAGAATGGACTAAATGAGAACCTTAAGATTGTCCTAGTACTTAAAGACATTAAGATGAGATGTGGGGTTTTGATTGGGTCCACCAAACCCTAATCCTATTGACTTAGTATTTAAACTACAATTAAGGTTTAAGCCACTTTTGCTTAAATTAACTACGAAGAGATTTTGAGGAGAAAACCCTGGAACACTTGGTGGATTTGGTGGAGGAGAGGGAAATCTCATAAAGATCTCAGAAAAGAAGGTAAATAACTTGTCTCATCTTCTCTAACTTTCTCTATTCGAATCACATACTTGATTTTGAATGGAATCATGGTTTTCATTGGAGTTTTAAGATAGAAGATGAACTTATATGCCTTGATTTGTGATTTGGGCCATCTCTCTCTCTCATCTTCTTTGGTTTATTTAAAAGGATTTGCAAAACCTATGTTTTAATGGCGAAACTGTAGTTCGAATGCATTTTTATAGAATGCGAGTGACCTTATGGTTTAAAACGAGTCATTTATTACTGTTTCGATCGGATTTGGACCTTAGGGTCGACGCAAGTCATCGGAGAATTTAGAATTTGGGTTCGAATCTGAAATTTTGAATTCGTGCCCAGCATCGCACTGGCGCCTCGCTCACAGGAAGAATGACGTTGGTCAAGGCGCTACCTAGGAATTCAAATAAGTTCATCCATTGATTCCCCAACATTATAGTGTGTGACATATGACACTAGCAAATCACTGGGATCAAATTTGTGTTTTTCTTTTGATTCAAAGTCCAGCTATTTTGCCCCAGCGCCTTGTAGGTAAACCCTACGGTGCGAGGAGGGCGCTATGGTTTTTCAAAATTAAACAACACATTCTAGTTTTCAAGATTTACTGAGTTTTGTCAAAATATACGTCGGGACAAGGATCGGGGCAGTGGTAACTAACCCCGAAGGCGTGACATTGATTCAAAAAGAGTTTTATATTGTTTTCAAGATATTAATGCAAATTGGAGTAAACTTACCTCAAACAAAACATATTACTAGTACATACATGAACCTATACCAATGTAGACATGGGAAGAATCTAATAGGAACTTAATAGCTAGGATTGGATAGGACAACAACGCTTCAAAGAAAGCGGGGTTTGCTTTATTCTCAATCATGCCTTGATACTAGTTATAATAGGAATCATGTATCAAATTATGGAGTTTATTAGAATCTATCTCTACACTTTTATTGATCTTGCTTGCAATGTCATTTGGATTCTCTTAAAATGAATGTTTGTGGAACTGGTATACTGATATTGATGAATGCGTACTTACACCTTAGGTTGGAGGTTCGATGGCAACCGGTACCTTCTTCTATGCTAGTTATGAGATCTTGATGTGTATAATTGTTCGGATTTCATATGTATGGCCATGATGTCCTTGTTAACTATTCAGGATCTCCCTTGATGTGCTATGTAGGTGTTCAGCTCACTTTTATTGAATTATCTAGTTTCCACTTCACTTGATTCTAAGGCAACCGTGTATTCTAAGGCATTTTTGTATCATTGCAAATATTTGGATTATCATTGTTAGGCATTGTTTATTCTATCTTGCATTTCATAATACTTTTGATTATGTACTTGTTTTTTTGCCAAAGATGATAATAGGTTTCTTAAAAACCGTGTTGCATGATAGTTATTGTTGCTCTAGGTATTACTTGGATGATTGAGGGTAAAGTAGGTTTCTGCTTTATTGAGCCCGACGAATATTTGCTCACCCAACTACCTCCCCCGAGGTACCTCAATTGTTGCTCTTAACAAGGGAAAATAGAAGGTCGTAGCGTAGGAGATCTCTTTCCTGTGCATTGGTTTAAGTACTATATATTTATTTATTTGATTTTCGAAATGTTTTATTGTAATGAATAGGGGATTTCATATGGGCAGATTTTTACACCCACATAACTCGTTTTAGTATATGATTTGAGTTGTTAATAAGACATCTACTATTACTTTCGCAAATTGTTAGACTTTAAAGGCTTTTATTTCCGCACCTATTAGGTTTAGTTGTCTTGTGTAGAGTATCTTGGTTTATTTTCCATAGACTAAGGCTAACTGGTTCATCATCTAACTTACTAGGTTATCTCGAGGAGTTCGGTGATGGTTTACGCCAAGCAGTTCAAGCCGTTTTGGGTTGTCTCGTATTAGGTTTTATTAACCTCATCGCATGATACTTTAAGTCTTATCGACAGTCATTAACCTGGATTTCCATTCCATATGAAAGTTTTCTTGACTATTTATTTGTCTACACTTAAGCTTCCAATTGACTTCAAAAAAACTTCATAGACATTTTTATACCTAACCTCACAAATTCATTCGATTACTCTAATATAAATGGACGCTAAACTAGTTTTCTACTCTGTGAATGAATTGTGATTATGGTAAGGACCTACTTGGACTTTTGGTCATGTACAACTACTCATGTGCCTTACTTTTAACTAAAGGAGTATGTTTGTGTCACTTCCAGCAATCACAAGTCATCTTAACATCTTATTTTTATACACAGAGGCTATTTCTTTTTGTTTCATCAGTCTTAGATTTTCTTACATTTATTTCATTCTTGGTCCCTTCAGAAACTTATCACAACTTTGATCAACACTTAAACAACTTACAACAACAACAACAACATAGCCTCAGTCCCAAATTAATTTGGGTCGGCTACATGGATAAAACTTTTCCATTGTTCTCGATTAAGTGCAATTGGTGGTGAGCTTTGCAAACCATTTAAATCCCTCTTAATTAATGCATCCCATGTTAACTTTGGTCTGCCCCTACCTCGTCGAATTTCTACAGTTTCTATTGAGTCAAGTTTTCTAGTTGGGGCATTTGTAGGCCATCTTTGCAGGTGACCAAACCATCGCAACCGCCCTTCCCTAATCTTTGTATCGATTGGTGTTACTCCTACTTGTCTTTGAGTTTCTATATTTCTTATTCTATCTTTACGAGTTTTACCACACATATACCTAAGCATCCTCATTTCTGCTACGTTCACTTTATGTGATTGTTGTTGCTTTACCGCCCAACATTCACTTCCGTAAAGCATAGCTGGCGTAATTGCGGTCCTATAAAATTTTCCTTTTAACTTAGTAGGGACATTTCGATCACAAATCACCCCTGTTGCACTTCGCCATTTCTTCCATCCAGCTTGAATTCTATGTGTGACATCATTCTCAATGTTACCATCATTTTGTATCACTTAGACCACTTACAACTCCTTAATTTGTTCTTCCACTAATATAAAGAGGGAACGGTTAAAAGTTAATGGAGATAATTTAGGAGTAATTTGTGTAAATTTAAAATCTCAAACAAATTGGGTAACTAACTACAAACTCTCTCTCTCACGTTATTTGCTCTTTTTCAATTTCCACTTTCAAGCTCTAATAAGAAAAGAAGAAAAAAAGTTAGTTAAATAGAGATTTACTCAAATACCCTTAATTTTATTTTATTTTTTTGCAAATTATTTCAACCAATAAGAAAGAAGCTTTTGAGGACAATTTTGGAAATAAGGCTTTTTTGGCTTCAAGTAGATCCTAAGGTGTATTACCATTATATATAAGATTGGAAATTATATATATTTTATCTTTTTGAAAACTTTGATAAGGACGATATTGCTTCTTATGATCATTCAATCAATTGGAGTGCTCTATCGCTACTTTTTATTCAAAACGAATAAATTTAGCGATTCAAACAATTCCGTTGTTTGTTATTTCCTTAATTTTTTGAAATTATTCTCAAATTTCTCGACTCTTCTATCCTTAAAAGGAATTTCAGTACTTTTAAGAGACTACGTAAGATATCAAAGTATCTTACTATTTATCAATTTAATTTTTGATGACTTCACCGATCCATTACTGTTCGATTGAAGAGATAGAAGATCTAGAATTTTTAGTACGTGGATCAACTTAACATCTAATGAAGCTCTTAAATGATCCTATTTCAATCATTTATGTCTTAACAATGGAAGTTCTCGCAATATACAAGTTCATACTAACTTCCTTTAAAAATCACTTACTAATTCTCAATCGGTACATCTACTTCGTAATTTTTTATATTTTAAGCCATGGCGATAATCATCATAACTTTAATTTGGTTAGAAGTGACTATTTGGTACTTTGAATTTCGAAACACAATCATTTGTGTTTTATTTAATAGCTAGTCCTAGCTATTTTCATACCATTTTCCCAATACCTTAACTTCTAATATGTTGACCTTCTCACTACACCATTCAATTTTTAAGTTAGGAGTTTTGTTGATCTTTATATCTGAACATCACCTAATTCAATGTGAACAAAGATCACTCCTAACTCAAAAATCTCCATTCGCTTTATTAGTACTTTGTTCGACTTCTAGAACCACTATACCCAACGTCACTTAATATGAAGCAACTTGATTAAGAAATAATCAAAGAGATTCAATACTTCTTCTCATAAGTCATTTGATTTTTTATATCATGGTTCTATTCAACACTTCACTTGGTAGTTTATTTTGGAAAAGAGATAATACTTTGTTTCAAAGTATTTATTTTCTTAGAAGCCGACTTAGACAACTTAACTTTCCTATCGCAATCCCATTGTGATTTTCTAGTCAAAACTTAATTTTTCTTATCAACTTCTATTTTCGATAACCTTGTCTTCGTTTTACTTTCATTGAGACTATTTCAAAAGAAACTCTCAATTAGTGAAGAGTTAAACCGATAATTCATAGAATGTGCAATTAATACGAATCTCGTTCCAAAATCTAATATATCCCTATTTTGTGGTTCTTAAAAGTCTCAATTTTTTATTTTTATGTTTACCAAATAATTTTTCAATCGTTTGAGACTTAAGTTAAGTCTCAATTTTTTACTATTTTTATAGTTCGATACTTTCAATTTCAAAAGATTCCATGTTTAGCACTTATGTCCCTGAATCAGTCAAGCTACTTTCTCAACCAATTACTTCTTAGTTTTATAATTGATTGCTTTCCTCAATTATATTGGTACCAAACTACATATAATACTTCCTTGTGAGTTAAGAGTTCCCAAATATACTTCACTAATCATTTACACTTAGTTATTGTTTCATAAGTTTATTCTATTTTTAATCATATGTTCTTAACCTTGCTCGTCATGTATCACGAGTTAAGTATCAAACAAACAATGAGAGTAAACTTCATATCGTAACACATAATTATACAAAAACAATAACACAATAATCAAAATATCCCCACTTCACAGTCTCTTCCCAACTAATCGTGTTCGATCGTTCTTTGGTTCTCAACGAAAATTTTTCTCAAATTGAGCCAAATGTAGGCTCTGATACCAAGTCAGTCAGGACCTATCTCTGTAAGTCTTGACTTAGCATAATCCCCTAATTAGGCATATAAACAATAAAAGTAAATTTAACCTCAAAATACTTTTAATTTCAATTATTATAGTGCTCCAAAAATAAATTTAGATCTTCAATAAACCTTAGTTTGTGAATTATTTAATTGGAGCAAATTAGGACATCATAAAGAATAACTCCCATATTTTATAAATGAATAAGCGGCACCTCCCCTAAAAATGGACTGCACGTGTAGTACACCTAATAGACTACAGAATTAAGGAGAGGCCTAAGAGGAATCACAACTCCCCGCACTTCACAATATATATCGTATTTGAACTTCAAATATGACTTCCAATCTAAAAATCTCATTTACAATTTAAAAAGCCAAAATTAACAAGAAAAATTGAACTATCATAGTCTTCAAACTATTTTAAACCATTTCATATCGATCTCACAATCTAATTAAGGT
Organism: Stephania yunnanensis; assembly: GCA_039657365.1. NCBI lineage: Eukaryota > Viridiplantae > Streptophyta > Magnoliopsida > Ranunculales > Menispermaceae > Stephania > Stephania yunnanensis. The sequence continues at coordinate 34,388,125 of CM077583.1, read as the reverse complement.
TTTTCACACCTTACAATTATCTTGAAGCCCAAAACAATATATATATCATGATTTACAGCTAAAAAACTCAAACTTTAAAACATTCACCAAATTTTTGTGAGTCTTGTTTGTTCTTTCTTGTTTTCACAAAAAACATGACATCATCGAAAACAACTTGAAAATGTAAGGTATGTAAGCTCCTACATTTATTTGTACTTCTATAAATGTTAAAGTAGTACAACATCTAAATTATATAATAAAAATTAGAAAAGATCAATTATTTATGAACAACACACATATATTAAAGAAATAGTTTATACTATTGAGAATTTCCAAGCATTGTTGTAGTAGTACAACATCTAAATTATAATTCATGGTATTACGCATCATAGATCATAGTACACAATTTCCTCACAAAAATCACTCATACATAAATATAGAAGAAAGAAAGAAGAACATAGCTCAAAATCACCTCTGAGAAGTTGCATCATTACCACCAACTTCTTGATCTTGTTGTTGAGATTAATAACTAGATGCGGAGTTGTATGGTTTATAATCAACACCTAATTCTTGCGATTTTCGGTGTAGACTCTCTCCATTGGCATCCTCAGATGGGTAGAGGGCACAAGTACTTCCACTCCCGATCTTCTAAGGCTTCTTATTGTTCTTTGTTCAAAATCATGAAAATTATGTTGCTAACTGTATTTGGTACTGCAACATCATTTTTTGGTACCTTAGAGTCGTATGGCCATTTCTTTCTCAAGTATGAACATATCAGGATAGTCTTCGATAGGTATCCTCGAACTTTGTCCATTTCTCTCATTAGACGCGGCTTCATGCATATCATCTAACACTCAATCGTAGCCCATATTCTTCTTCTATCTTCAGTTGCACTTCTTATTTCCTCTATTTCCCGCTATGTCCAGAGTCTTCATATCCTACTAATTTCTTTACAAGTTTAAAAGATTCATCAATTATAGTCTTGTTAGGGAAAACATTTATCTCTAGTCCCTCCAAAAGAACTCGGTCTTATCTAAAAATAAGTTTTGATCATTAAACGGAAGGGAAATCTATCATTCTTCTTCGCGATCACGGCAATCCTTGTAGTTTCATGAATGACCCTGCCAACATCGATGTATCATACCTTCTGAACAATATGATAAAGGAGAGCAACCTCATAGTTCAGTACCTCATAGTATTTTAAACTTAAATCCAGGCAAGCTTCCACTATGTAACACCATGCTTTGGTAGTTTTTCATTATTTGGGAAAATGTTTTATCTTATCTTGCGCGTTATAGTATGCTTGTTTAACTTATCCTATTTTACTTAAGCCCATTGTTTATTATTCACCGTAGTTCTTTCCCTTTCTAGCTACCTTACCTATTGTTCAAGATAAATGAAAGCATAAGACCATAGTATGGAAGCTAATTTCTTATTTGCATGGTTGTTTTACTTATATCTTTTATGTTTTGAGAAATTTTATGTAATAAAACAGGGGTACTCGTATGGGTAGATAGACCTAAAACCCATAGTTTCAATTTTGATATTATTGTAAGACTTTCTACTATATTTGCACACTTATTAGACTTGGAAGGTTTTAATTCTACACGTCATCACCTTTTAGTCTATTTCTAAATTGTCTTGTTATTTCCCACAAGTTTAAGGCTCACTAGATCATCATCCGACTTGTTGGGTCATCTCAAGCAGTTTAGTGATAATTTAGGTCTAACAAGGTTTGGGTTGTCAACTGATAAGAAAGATACCTAATAATGGAGAGTTAATCGAATGGAAAATGAAAAGTTAATTATTAAGTCACTGGAAAAGCCTAAAGTGAATACAAACAATAATAATAAGTTGAAAATACTAAGTTCAATCCTTGTGAAATTGAATGATCCTAGTTATATAAATCTTAACATCAACGTTAAATGGGCATAGGGATGCAAGCAGGGTGGGGAATCCCCACGGGGGACGGGGATTCCCCGCAACGGGGATGGGGATTGGGAATTTAAATGGGGATGAAGGAGAGGATGGGGATAAAATTTCATACCCACTCGGGTATGGGTACGGGGATAGGGAAAAAATATATTCGGGGGATCCCAGCTGGGAATCTCCATTAATAATATCCGCGGGGATCCCCGTGGGTATCCTTATTAGGGATCCACATGGGGAGTACCCATGGGGATCCCCACGAAGATCTATATATTTATCAAATACATCTATATACATTGTATATATCAATTTTATATTATATTACAAGACTTTCACCCAAAAAAGCTGTGATCCAAGCCATGGCTCGCACCATATAATGGCGTCGTAGCCCCCTCTGCCGCCTCCTTTTGAAAACCCGCTTTTTAGTCTGAATTTTGAGGAACTTCATTTTAGAATAGATTTTTTAGGTTTTATATAAATAGTAACTCAAGAAATCATTGTTCCCAACCTTTATTTACGAAAGAACATCAAGAATTTGAGGTTTTTCATCAATATTTTTGACTAATCTCATCAATCTAAATCGGAGGTGGACCAAACAACTCTTTGGTATTTTATTATCTTTGGTGTTGATTGATTAATTAAGGTTAAACTTAGATTTAAACTTTGATTATATTGCTAGTTAGTCGTACACATCCATCCCTATGCAATAAGACCACACAAGTGGCAATTTACCATACCGATTGATTCACCCCCTTTTGGGACAGGTAAAACACCTTAGGGGTCTAGGCTAAATCGAAAGCACTAGCAATCCGGTTGTCTAAGGGTTGTATGTTTAGTTAGAGAAGTAGTCATTGCCATACTTTGACTATCGAGATTAGGAAGTGCAAGGAACCACATATGTTACCGGGTCTATAACTACTCTAGAATATATTTGAATTGTATGCTTTATATAGATCGATGACCATAGGGTTGATTATTCCAATTAAGGAAGTTTGTGATACCAATGGTTTAGGTTCCTCTTCTTAATTGATTTCTTTGCAAAGCATTTCCAATACCTTGTTTTTAGTGAATTCTTAAAAACAACCTTTTCAAATCCCCCGATTTACTTTCATGATCATTAGCCTAAGTTAGAAACCTTGGTCTTTGTGGATCGACGACACTCATCAATTTTTAGCATCATTGCCGAAATTTTTTTTCTTTCTTTGGTTTTCTTTTATTTATTTATTTATCTATTTATTTTGTCTATCTATTCCCTTATTCTTAACATGTATGCAGGTAACTCCACAATGGCCTCCTATTCCCACAACTATGGTCGATTCAAAGACTCATACTATCATAATGTGAATGGGGTAGGTATGTCATATAATGGACATCAACTTTCTAACAGGCATTCTTTTGTGCAACAGGTCGAGGTTTGTAAAGTTTGTGAGGATTATTTTCATTCCACATTTGTTTGTTCTTACTATCCAAGGTATGAGAAGCATCACTATTCTAGTTATGTATCACCACAATCTAACTTCTTTGAGCTCATACCAAGTCCATAGATTCCTAAACATAAAGAGAGGTCTATGTAAGACATGATGAATGACTTGATCTTCAGCCAAGAATTACCTTTTTAATGAGTTGATCAAAAGTGTCATGAAGATCTTTAGACAAGAACTACCTTTTCAACAAGTTAAGCTACAATGTCATGAAAAGAATCAACAATTTCCACAAAGCGCTTCCTTGGAAGATATGATGAAACAAGTAATGACTAATCAACAACGCTTACATGAAGATTTTCAACAATTTCAGCATGTGAATCCAAGATTGCAAAATTTGGAAACTCAACTTAGTCAAATGAATATTATGCTTGAGGATTTGATTGATGAGAAAAAGTTGTGTAGTACACAACCAGTTTTTTTTCTAGAGGAAAATGTGAGCGTTGTTACATTGAAAAGTGTTGAGGTGAATGAGGTTACACAAGTTGAGGATTATTAGACCGAAATAATGAACGAATGTGAATCCTCTCCAATTGAGCCAAACATTATCATTGCACAAGATGAAGAGGAGGAAATGAGATGAAAATTGAAGCCGTTTCGAAAAGGTCGAAGGAGTCGCAAAAATACAGCAAGGAAGATCAACATATGGTGTTGGTGAAACCACCCACCCTCCCATGCATATTTGTTGAATCATACAAAAAGGTGGAAGTAAAGGAGCGTTCGTAGATTTTCTACACAGCCGACACCTTTGTGTTGTATGATCATGATGCAATAGGGGTTTTTGTGTTATAGGTCTCAAATGGCCTCCTAAGTATAGATGCACCATTTATTGTTGATATCTCGAAAAAAAAAGGCATCATCATGTGATAAATCATGCCAAGTCTAGCCAAAAACATAAAAAGAAAGGTACTTGTTGGGAGGCAACCCAACTTTATTTTTTTTATTTCAGTTTTAGTTTAGTTTTTATTATATATATATATGTTTAATTTACCCTAACTTGGTTTCTTGGATTTTTGCAGGTGCTATGAGCATTTGATGAGCACCGGAGGCACTAAAACACCTCGAGTTTCATCTAGTTTGGCTTTGGATTATGTTTTTTTAGAATAATTTTAGCATTTTTATGGAGTTAACATGTTATTAGGGTTTTAGATGTTTTGTGACTTGGTTTTAGGACATAACTCAACTTAAGTATTTCCATTAGTGGCGGATCTTTGAGTAGACCCAAGATCCTAGACTTCATTCTACTATCTTTTTTATTTCACCTTTAGTTGAGAAACTTCAGGCTCGCAAGATTTGGTTGGAATCATCCAAGTTAACTCCTCTTCTCCTTCCTGCTCTTGTTATGGTTTTCACCACCAAACCGCAACCAAACCGACGGTCTACAGTTTGGGGATTTCTCAAACCACCACCAAACCGCGAACCACCAAAACCGCAACCGAATCGAACCGCGGTTTACGCGGTTTGATCGACTTGGTTTCGCGGTTTTGGTGCGAGGCGGCGGCAGTGAGACGGCGGTTTGATTCCACAGTTTGACAAAAAAGGGCATACCACGGTGCGAGGCGGCGGTGCACGCAGCAACGGTTCGCGCAGTGGAAGGCGACGACGATGGCGATGGATTCGGCGGCGACGGTGAGAAAGGAAGTGAGGAGGATGAAGGGTGGTGGTGCGGCTGCAGTGAGACACGTCACTCCGCGATGGGCCGACGGCGGCGGCGAGAGTGGTTGAGAGGTGGCCTGCAGTGCGGGAGTGAAAGGAGAGACGGCGGCGGTGGGAGAGTGGAGCCGGCAGGAGTGAGAGGAGAGAGGAGGCGGGAGCGAGAGGAGAGAGGAGGCGGCGGTGAGAGGAGGGAGGAGCCGGCGGTGAGAGGAGAAATGAGTCGGCGGTAAAGGACAGAGGAGCCGGTGATGAGAGGACGGGAGTGAGGAGCGGCGGTGAGAGGGAGGTGAGTGAGGAGCGGCTATGAATGAGAGTGAATGAGAGGAAGAGGAAGATCATTGTTTTTTTTTGTTTACCTTTTACTTTTAGGGTTTTTGATTTGTATTTACCAAAATGCCATCGGTTTGGTTAAACCGCGATTTTCCCAAAATGAAAACCGTGACCAAACTGTGATTATGCGGTTTGGTCGTTTTCCCAACCGCGACCAAACCGCGAGCTTTAAAAACCAGACCAAACCTTGCGGTTTGGTCGGTTTGGGCGGTTTCTCGAAAATCGTTGCCCACCCCTATATGTCACCAATCTATAGTAAATCATCTGAGTCATTCCTGTCATTGGCAAGAATCTAGCCCCTTTCAGTACACCGTTGAAACGCTCCACAATTGACAATGAAATTCATGTAAGTAATATTACTTCAGCGATAACTATATAATTGAATGCAAAACAGAACTTGCATTTCATACATACCAACACCATTAGAAGTCATCCATCCGTACGGCATGCATTCGTCATGCGATTGAGTTCATAGTTCTTTTGGGATGGCATTGACATATTGCACAAATTGAGGAGTTCGTGATGATAAGTATGCAAAACACTCCATGTATGCATTAAATTTTAATTCTTGATGTTGAGCAGCTTCTCGAGAAATGAGTTTTTTCAAGGGTTCATTTTTGAATTAGGTGTTGAAATTACTGACCAAGTGTCTCAGACAATAATGGTGGTAACCTTTAGGGGGATAAAAACAACTGGTCGGGGTGTTGACTGCCTCTAGAATGCAGAGCGACGATCAGAATGTTGGGTTTTTGGGTTCATACGAAGCGAAAATTACAAAACAATTTTGACAAAAACCCCAATAGGATCCGAATCTAATTCCATTAAAAACGTTTAAACCATGAACACTTAATCATACGTCAGTCGCAATATACCTTTCTTAAGGTTGATCGATTTTTAAGGCGCTGCCAACGACGAACGCCCTCTACCAGCAGTCCACACACAAACGGCGGCCGAGATTCGAAGTGCCAACTTCGAGAGAATACCAAACTTTTTATTTCTCTCCAAAATGATCCAAAGCGTACCAGAAAACCCTAATTCGTTTGTAAAACAAAAATAGAGTTTCGGCCCTTAATCTTTCGTACGTGTGTTCTAACTTAAAGCGTCTATTTATACAACCCTTGTATATATACGGTTCAGTAAATTACACGTATACCCCTACTTAAAGAAGTATAAGTGTAATACACCACAAGGACGTTTCTGTCATGAATTTTATCATATAAAATTCATTTTCTAAACCATCTTAAAATCTCGCAAAACCATTCTTAGTGTGCGGCCCAATAGGCTCATACAACGTTGGCGGTGTACCAAAACACATTTTAGTATACAAGTCACAAGCGGCCTCTAGCAAGACATTATGACTACCCAAGTTGTACGAATATCAAATCGATACAACCTAATCAATAGTGTATATAACATCATTTTGTCATACAATATCCTTTTGATCAAACATAAGGCATGGAATTGTCATCCAACATGTTCAATCGTACTAGTCCCGATCTCTAGGTAGACTAAAAACATCCAAGTGACATTGATCAGTATCAATTCACTTAGACTATGCCTTTTAACAGTCTAACACATCGAGGGATCCACTGGATATCTCTCTTTATATGAGAGGGATAAATTATATCTTGATTACACAACTTCATCACATTGCTCACACAGTAACCAATCACAACCTTTATAATCGTCCGGTTAAAGACAACGTTTGATTGTGTCAAATCATTGTGTTCCTAATGTTTAAGTCTTTGGTAATCTCAAGTCAGAGGACCGAAAAATATACATATCATGAGAAACAACTATGAGTTAATCCATGTGATGTTCTCATAGCGTGTCGATCCAGTACTTTGTTCCCTAACAAGTACTCGTAATCTTGATTCGTATCCCTATACGTATAATCATCATATGATCATCAATCAAGACTCATACTAGTCTTAATTCATTATAGTTCCCAATATAATGATCGACTAGGGACATTTATGATATTTCTATAAATACCCATGGATCTTATTATAATGTAAACATGCAAGTTAATTATAATAAACAGCAAATGAAATCCTCTATTTTATTAACTAAAAGTATTTATAAAGACAGTTAACGGATTGACCTAGGGCACATGCCCCAATACAGAAATAAGACAAACTTTATCTCTATCCGTCAAGTGTTTACACAACATCCTCAAAAACCATCCCCACGAATTCATAGATTCGATTTTGCAACGGAAAATGCAATCTGTAGTATGGGTCCATTACCATCAACAGAGATGGCAATCATTAGCTTACCACTATATTTTCCATGTAAGAAAGTCGCATCAATCAGAAGAAGATGCTTGCAAAACTTGAAAGCTTGTATTGGTGCTTCGAATACGAAAAACACGCGACGAAATTTATGAGATGCAGTCCTTATCTCATCTGTAGCCCATTGCCTATTTGACCACTCGATTCTTGTCCCCGAACTTTTTTTCTTCACAGCCACCAACCATCTTGGTAATATAACATATGACTCATCCCAATCTCCAAATACACATGCAACTGCCTTCCTTTTGGCATCCCAATTTGCTTGTAGTTTACTTCTTGTCCATATTTTTCCTTAATTATTTGTATTAATGCCTTGATAGTTATTGTTTGACCTATCTGGACAATGTTTTAAATCTTTCATGCAAGCATGTGTTAAGTTGGCATGACCGCGTTCTACGTTGGGATTTATACAGTTGTGCGACACGTCTAATTATGTGATCTCCCATAATTTGTTTTTTTCGCAAACAAGCACGAAAACGCCACATACACCCGTCTTGCACATTTCTGCATTTGATTGCCTACAGAGTTGTAGTCGATTCCATCACATCGTATAGATAATGTATGTTAACATGCCACACTTTGACGGCATGTTGTAAGTCTTTTTTATTTTCGAAGCACAATCCTATTTCCAACTCGAAATTAGACATGTCTCACCCAGTCTATTGATGAGAATGTTGGGTTGCAGTGGAGTTAGCCACATCCTAATTGATTTCATTATACACCGGTAATGGCTGGTGAACTTCATCATCACTCGCTTCTTCCATGAAATTCTCTTCATCGATAGCAAACTGTTCATCATCTTGCATGTTTTCCGCACCTTGAGGTTCATACATTGTGTTATCCGTAACAACATTGAGGTTTTTCCAATCGACAGGTGCTGCAACATCCTCGGGGACGTATGTCCTCGTCTATTTTATTATTTTCGTCGTCGTTAACTTCATCTTCACTAGAGGCATTAATGTCATCACGTAAGGGACTAACAAATTCATCTTGCGCGAAATCACCTTGTGGTGGTTGCATATGCAACCTTTCCATCATTAATCTAGCGTCTGACATGCCAACATCTTCATCACGGACTTGCGAATGACCCGTAGGATTTCGAAACAAGTCAATTGACTCAAATGTTAAATAGATATCTACCATTGTAGTTAATGGTAAATTGGCCACTATCGCACATATTAAGTCGAAGTGTGTCGCATCATGTAGCAATACAGGGACGAAATATTGCGAACCTCCAAGGAAGATTATCACGTGGCGATAAGTCATCCTAACTAGAGTCTCCATAGACGAGATATTGAACATGTTACACCCGTCATCCATCAATTGTCGTCTACTCGTTCTAAACTTAACCATCAACACTACTGATGGGGATACATTGTACGCGATGCCATTTAAACTATTTACAATTTCATCGTGCGCATAAAATAGAAATGGGATGTTCTTATGTTCCATGACCTACATAATTTATTGGACATTGATGTAAAAGGATTACACACGAGATTACATAATATATCAAGCAAAAAAGTTGATTACTAATAGGATTTAAAGCGCAATCGAACTTTCTGATGTAGAAGATCGACGTACCAGTGCAACTGCAGAGCATGCTCATTTGTTTGCATCAAGTACCAATTAATAACTCATATTTACATCCCAAACGATGAAAACTACGAAATTAGTTCATAAGGAGTATGTATTTCATCAAAACAAGATCATACTAATTTGTTCCAAAAGACTAATATATATACGATATTTATCATCAATTATTCAAGACTTTTTTCGTTCCTTTTTTAAAATATCGAGCCAAAAATTTAATCGAATTAGGAGAATTAAAGTGTAATCCAACTTTCTGATGTAGATGATCGCCTTAATAGCGCAACTACAGAACATACTCATTCATTTGCTTCAAGTACACCCTCTTTTTTTAAGTTAGGTAATGTTTTATATTTTAATTTGCAACATGATATCTATATATACACATAGATAGGACACGACGTAGTCAAGAAAACTTTGTACAACACGAAAATATTTTTAAGCACAAAAAAATTAAAACAAAGTTCAAGTACACATACCATGCAATGAACATCCCATCCATTTGTTTTTTAAAAAATACATATGTAACTACGTAACATGAAAATTATAACAAAACCAAATAAATAATAATAGAAAAATAATTTTTTGAACTTACTATTTTCCTCCTTTTTGCCTTCAAATGAATATTCCTGGGATAAAAAATAAAGTTAATTATTTTATTTAAATGGAAATTAATAACTCGCCAAAATTTTTTTTAACAAAAAACAAATCCTAACCTAACACCTCGTGCAACAAAAAATGACTAAACTCTCTCTAGTCAACCCTCTCTCTAGCCAATCGTTTGTTGTCTTCATCTTGTCCCGCAAAAAAAAAGTTAGTTCGACTTCTGTGTATATTGAGGGACACATGAGAACAATAAAATAGTTTAACTAAAAAGTTTAACAAAATAATAAAGTTAAACAAAAAGACGGTTTAACAAAAAAAAATGAATCCTAAATTAACACTTAAAACAAAATCCTAAACTAAATCAAATCCTAAACTAAACTAAATCCTAAACTATACAAAATACATATGATAAAAAGTTAAACAAAATAAAATTTTAACAAAACCTTTAACAAAAAAAAATATTAAACTAACTAAACTAAACTAAACTAAACTAACCAAACTAAACTAACTAAAAACACAGTTTAACAAAAGAGTTCAACTAAAAAAAAGTTTATCAAATAAATAGTTTAACAAAAAAAAAATGTTTAACAAAAAGTTTAACAAAAAAGAGAATCATAAATTAACACTTCAAAACAAATTTCCTAAACTAAACCAAATCCTAAACTACACAAAACAGTAACAAAATTCTAAAGTAAACAAAGTTCATATGATAAAAAGTTTAACAAATAAAATTTAAATACAAACTTTAATAAATAAAAAATCCCAAACTAACTAACTAAACTAAACTAACCAAAAACACAAATTTAACAAAAAAGTTCAACAAAAAAAAGTTTATCAAAAAAATAGTTTAACTAAAAAAAAAATGTTTAACATAAAGTTTAACATAAAAATGAATCCTAAATTAACACTTCAAAACAAATTTCCTAAACTAAACCAAACCCTAAACTAAACTAAATCAAATCCTAAACTACACTAAACTAAACAAAAATTTAAAGTAAACAAAATTCATATGATAAAAGTTTATCAAAATAAAAGTTTAACAAATAAAATTTAAATAAAAACTTTAACAATTAAAAAATCTTTAACTAATTAAACTAACTAATTAAACTAAACTAAACTAAACTAACTAAATTAACAAAACTAAACTAAAATATTTTAACACAAAAATTTAACCAAATAATTAAGTTTAACAAAGAAATGGTTTAACAAAAAATAAAAGTTTTACAAAAGTTTATCAAAAACTTATTCCTAAATGAGGCACTTCAAAACAAATTCCTAAAATTAAACAAATCCTATACTAAACAAAATCAAATCCTAAACTAAACTAAACTAAACTAAACTAAAACCTAAACCAAACAAAAATCATATGATAAAATTTTTTAACAAAAAATAAATCCAAAACTAACTAAACGAAACTAACCAAAAATTTAACAAAAATATACTAACCAAACAAAACGGTTAAATAACAAAGATTAACAAAATAAAAAATTTTAACTAAAAAAAGCAGTTTAATAACAATTTCCTTCTCACCTTCACCTTCTCCTTCAAGCTCGTCACCTCCTTCTCCTTCAAGCTCATCACCTCCTTCTCCTTCTCCTTCAAGCTCATCACCTCACCTCCTTCTCCTTCTCCTTCTCCTTCAAGCCCGTCACCTCCTTCTCATTTTCTCCTTCTATTCTTCAAAACTTTCGATCCCTTCACCTCCTTCTCCTCTCTCTGGCCTCTTTCTCTTTTCAATGGATCCCCAATCAAACCCTTCTATCAACACCATTAAATACCAAACTAACCTTCACCTACCTCTTTCAAACTCTCTTGACCTACAAACCCTCATAACATGTAGCTAGTACTTACTAGGTAGCCAAAATAGAAACACGGAGAATATATTCTCTACATTTCTGTTTCTGTTGAAGAAGAAGACTAGGTACACAGATAACGTCTTTTCCGAAGGCGCTATCTGTGTATCCCCACCAACGTGGAAAGAGCACAGAATTGCGCATTCGGATAATGCGTTATTTGTGTGCTCTTTCCCACGTGGATGTCCACGTGGGAAATAGCAACAAGAATAGAGCGTGGACCACCCTATACGATTTACACGAATATCTCATCCTCCGAATGCACTATTCGTGTTAATATGTTCCAATCAATCCATGTGAATGTCCACGTAGATCGATATACCTTAATAACATGAATAGCGCATTCGTAAAATACGCTATTTGTGTTATGTGGCCAAGGTGAATTATAAACATGGATAATACTTTTTGAGAAGGTGTCATGCATGTGTTCACATGGCACGAAAATTTGTTTTTTATGATAGTGCATTTTTAAAAGGCGACATGGATTACATAATGAATAAAAAAAAAAAACAAACTTGTTTACTTAAACTGTTTACTTTCCAAACATTTGCTTATTTTCAACTCTCTCGGAAAAAAAAAACCTAAAACACTAAACTCGTCTCCGACTCTCTCCATCTCATCTCTCGATCTCCAAACCCGTCTCCAACTTTCTTGATCTCATCTCTCGATCTCCAACTCGTTGACTTCTTGCGATTTCTCTCTTGCGAGCAAGCCTTCAAATACTGATAACCCTAAATCCTTCGTGCGATTTCTCTCTCTCTCGATCAGATCAGATATCCTATGCGATCTTGAGCTCTCATCAAGTCTCTATCTTTTCCTCGCATTTGCCACTATTCTTCGTGTGATTTCTCTCTCGGTCGAGGGAAGGCGAAGCTACACTGTAAGCCTTACTCAACTTCTTGAAAAAATTAGAGTTTCGTTTGTTTTGGTTGAAAGGTTCAGTGATTCAGTGATGGAATGTGTTCAATGTCTTTGATCAGATGAGCTATTTGTTTGTAATGTGTTTCTTTTCTCTGTCTCTCGTTCTTCGATTGGATCTGCTTTTGGTGTGTTTAGTCGGTACATCAAATTCACCCATTTTGTTCGATTCAATGCCTTTGATGGAACGCTCTTTGAAATCCTATTACTTTTTAATCAAGATGCATCTTAAGCAATCCAAATCTTGTTAATTGTTGGACTTAAATGATTACGATACGCTTGGATCAATGCATTGATGTTAATTTTAATGGATTCAAATTGGAACAAATTTGAATATCTAGGTTCTAAAGGTTTGTTCCCATTTTACACAAATTATAAGAATGAATACAATTTTGGTTGCTATCACATTTAGAAAAAAAATCATTACGATTGAGTTGCAATTGCAATGTTGACACTAAATATTAGATTTGGACATAGCTAAGAATTAAATATTGTTTTGGTTTTAATAGCGAGTCAGTAATATAACGACTAAGATTTTTATCTTCTAGAAGTATTTATTTTTCATGGAAAGGTTGAAATTTATTTTAATGAGAAACTACCTTATTACCCATACGAATCAGAAATTCCATATGATAGTAAAAACTATATTTTCAATGAATCTGATGAGTATCTATTTTCGTCATTAGAAATGTTGAGGTGAAGTACCTATTTTCCTTGGAAAGATTATATTTATCGGTCTCTTGAAAGTTGAATGGTGGAAAGGGGTATTTTTTTCATTTGATAGTCATTGGAGAAGTTTAATTGCCATTTAAGTAATAGTGGGTTCGAAATGGCATTCTGTTCTTCTGTTGTGTTGGTGATAATACTCTTTGGCTTTCTGATGAAAATAAATGAAGGAACTAAAATTATTAGCTGACTCAAAGCTGCGAATGGTTCATTACTTCATCTTTGCCATCAAGCTTGTCTATGGAGCGAAAGTTATACAATCTCAGTCCTTTCGCGGCATAACTTGTTAATGAATTACTTTATGAAATGAACATTATTTGCTGAGCATTTCATTTCACTTGTTTTTTTTTTATGCTTTATAGCCTCTAAGTTGTGATATGAATTTTCTCTCCTCGTTGAAGTAATTTGACGTGGTTGAGATGATATGCTTGATGTTACAATATTTTTTGTTATAAACTCGATCAAGTAATTAAGAAACCTTTTTTTACCATAAAACTAACTTCGATACCTTTAATTTGTAGAACTGCATAACTATTAGGAACCAACTGTTTGTTCTCTCTCAAAAAAGGGAATCAGTTTAGATTCAATAGAAAGTACTCTATTGCTAGAAATGCACCAAAAATGAAGAAAATATACAATGCAAGTACCTAATTAATCATTCAATATATGATCATGCATGCTTTTAATTAGTATCAGCCAACAAACAAAAAATAAGATTTGTTATACCATTAAAGAAGTGCTCTTCTTCCTGTTATATATAGAGATATATGAATCCGATGATTTTAGTTGCAGATTGAAGATATATATATATATATATATATATATATATATAATCCCCTTGCACAGCAAACCACATGCAAAAATTACTAGTAGATTAGCTAATACATATATGGTCAAACATAGAACTATATGTCTTTCTTCATATAAACTAATTAACCTGTTGAGAGTACATAGTAATTATTATTAATTACATACATATATCATACTTGTGTTTCTTTCTTTTGGCCTCGCTAGTACTGTTGGTTTGTGCGTGTGCATTGCTTTATAAGATCATTATCAGTAGTCTAATAATTGTAATCGTTGAATTTTCTATTGTTAAGACCCCCATTAATTTGGAACTGAGGTTGTTGTTATTTCTATCATTAAACGAATATGATTTACTTGCACTTGTCATGCGATAACCATGACAAGTTGTCTAATAATTATAATCATTGAATTGCATATTTTTGATAGTTTTAAGGGTGAATTAATTGTTATTTGACATTCATTTTATATGGTTTTTGTGCTCTATTTATTTTGAATTGCATTTTCTCCAAATTATATTCAAATATACCACTTTTATTGATTTTCATGCCTAATAAACCAAGAATTTGGTGAAGTTATGCATTATGATCAATTAAAAGTGCATTTATATTTGGAGGGGTGGAGGTAATTGCTGTTAAAACTCAATCGAGTGCAATAATCATATATAAATGAAAAATAACAATAATCTATATGAATGAAAAAAAAGGGCTCAAATGAGTAATCAAGTTGTTTAACTTTCTTAGGTTAAAGATCTCATGGTCGAGATGGATAAAGATTGGGTCAAACATTTCAGGTCAATAAGTTTTTAGTCTTTGCTAGACATATTAATATTTTATAATAAATCATGCATGCTAACTATTCATAACAATATCTTAAATGATCAGATTTTCAAAAGAATATAAAGATAGGGCGAGGGCATATGCGAATTGGGTTCAAGTAAATGAAGGGAACCCCAAAAGAATTAGGTGTTTGCGTAGAGAGCGTCAGAACATGAAACATCTTAATTATGATTCCATTTATGAACATTTAATAACAAATGGGTGGGATCCCATGTATACTACGTGGTTTCTTTATGGGGAGAAAGGTAGTTTAGATGCACCTAGTGATGATGTTGAGAGTTCAAATTCAATTGATGGGTGGGAGCAACATGATGCTTATAGAGTGGCAGAAGATTTTACAAATCAAGTTGAGTGGAACTAATGGGATCAAGTTACTTGGAACCAAGGAGATTAAGTTGCATGGGATGAAGAACATGACGTCATTGAAGATTTCAATGAAGAACAAGAAGAAGATAATAGTGTTCAAGTTTACAATGAAGTATTATTTGGAGAAGACAAAACCCCTCCTCTTTAATCTGGCTGCACAAATTACACAAGATTTTCAGCAATTGTGTCTCTGTATCAACATAAAGCTCGACATGGCCTATCTAACTATGGTTTTAATGAACTATTGGAGATTTTGATAGACATGTTACTGCAGGATAATACCCTTCCCGTGTCCTTGTGGAAGGTGAATGAGATAAAAAAAGAGCACAGACTTCATTATGAAAAGATCGATGCTTGTGTCAAGGATTGTTGCTTATTCTAGAAAGAAAATGATGCTTTAGATGCCTATCCTAGATGCAACTCATCTAGAAGGAAACCAATTAGAAACAATAGGGAGACAAAGAAAAGAATTCCTGCTAAGGTTTTGAGATACTATCCTATCATACCAAGGTTTAAAAGAATGTACAAGTCATTAGAAATGACAAAGAATTTGCTATGGCATTCTTCCCATTTAATGCAACATCCAATAGATTCTCTAGCGTGGGATTCTCTAAAACTCTTGTGGCCTGAATTTGCTTCAGAGCTTCGAAATCTTAGGCTCGGTCTTGCAGTAGATGGATTCAATCCTTTCTATGACTTTGGCAATCAGTATAGTTGTTGGCATGTAATGCTTGTAACATACAATCTCCCTTCATGGCTTTGCTTTAAGGAAGACAATATAATGCTAGCTTTGTTAATTCAAAGACGTAAGCAACCAAGAAATGATATATATATATGTATATATATATTTATTTACATCCATTGATTGAAGATTTGCTAAAGTTGTGGGATGATGGAACGATTGTGTTTGACGCCTTGAGTAACGTGTTTAACTTGAAAGCGGTTTTATTATGGACTATAAATGACTTTTCAACTTACAAAAATATATTTGGATATTGTACAAAAGGTGATTTTGCTTGTCCAACATGTGAGATTAATACTTGTTCACGATGGTTGTGGGCAAGTTATAAAACTGTCTATATGGGTCACGGAAGATTCCTAAGGCATGACCATCATTTTCGAAAAAAAAGGGCATGGTTTGATGGGAGTTGCGAAGAAAGAGGAAGACCTCATGTGATGACTGGAGTTGAAGTTACAATGACAACCAAAGATATTGTAAATGATTGGGGGAAAAATAAGAGCAAAAATAGAAGGCGAAAAAAGTCAGGACCTCCTAAGATTTGGAAAAAAGAAGTCTATCTTTTCGATTTGTTGTATTGGGAGGTGAACATCAAGTTTACATGCTTCTTATTTTCCCCCAATTTGTGCTAATTCGATACACCAAATTTAATTTTTATTAAGGTGTAGTTACTTTTTTTCAGCATCTAGTTTTGCATCACAACTTTGATGTGATGCACATCGAAAAAATGTGTCCGAAAACATTATTGGTACAATTCTTGATTTGAAAGGAAAGTCTAAAAATGGACTTAATTCTCGAAAAGATTTACAAGAGATGGGCATTAAACATCGATTGCATCCACAAGAGATAGGAAACATGATGTATCTCCCATCAACGCCATATACCCTTTCTATAGACAATAAGCATATGTTTTGTAAGAGATTGGCAAGTATGAAGCTTCCAGATGGATATGGTTCAAATATAGGTAATCATGTATCGTTAACGGATTGCAACATTTTTTGTCTCAGGTCCCATAACTATCATGTTCTAATGCAAAAATTATTATCTAGTGCTTTGAAGGGGGCTTCTACCCAAAAAACCTCAAATTGCAATGTTACGGTCCTGCAATTTTTTCAATGAACTATGCCAAAGAGTTGTAGATAAAAGGAGATTATTGAAGCTTGAGGATTATATTGTTGAGACGCTATGCATGCTTGAAAGATATTTTCCTCCATCCTTTTTCGATGTCATGCTTCACTTGTCGACTCACTTGGCTAAGGAAATGCATTTATGTGGACCCTTTCACTATCGGTGGTTGTATCTGATTAAACTGTATCTTTATTATAAATTGCAACGAGCTTCTTTAGATTATTTATTTCACATTTGAAATGGATAATCTTTTCTTATTTAATCTTATATCGTATATCTAGGAAAGCTAAGAAAGTTTTGCAAAAATCGCGCAAGACTTGAAAGATGCATTGCGGAATGCTATATTATTGAGGCGTACTCGCGGTTTTGTTCTAAAATGTTAGAACAACCATTTGATGTTGGAGATCACCAACCTCAAAGAACGCTAGGAATGAGACATCATTGGAAGGAGAATCAATTTCGAAACTATGCACAATAACGTTGAGCGATGACTTATTGCAAAAAGCTCATCGATGTGTGTTGTTTAACATAATAGTTGTGGAACCTTATTTGCAGTAAGTACATTAGTTATTACAAATTATTTTATTTATATGGATTGCATTATGATTGTTTCTATTTTCTAAATATATATGTGTAGAATGCATATTGATGAGTTGAAGCAAACTAACAAGCGTCTTGCTAGACAACAAGGTTAGCTATGGATGAAACATACTAAGAAATTTAGTAAATAGTTTGAAGAAAAGGTTCATAGATTTTCAATAATAGTCTACTTTCCATTTTTTTCTCATGAGATCCACCAATCACATTCATATTTCATGTTCTCTTGAAGTTATCTAATTCTCTTTACAGGTTAAATATGAGAATATTGAATCGACAAGTTTGTTAACGTGGCTTGCTCGTAATCCTAGAAAACAAGCATTATCTTGTTCCGGTTACATTGTCAATGGATTAAAGTTTCACACGAGAGATGTGGATAGAGTCACACAGAATAGCGGCATCTCTATTGATTTGTCAAGTCTATGAAGGTCCAAGTTAGGAGACCCTTCACAAGTAGTGAGTGTTGTTCCTTATTATGTGGTCATAAAGAACATCATTTTATTGGACTATCGAGTTCTTCAAGTTCTTGTGTTCTTGTATGACTGGACGAATGAAGGCAAAAGGCATGAGATCCGAAGATGGATTCATAATCTTCATCAATAACAAAATCATAACGATCCTTTCATATTGGCGGCACAAGTAAAACAATTATTTTGTGCTAGGGAGAGCAATACCTCTAATCGGTATGTTGTATTGAGGGTGCTACTTAGAGGATTTTATGACTTGACAATGTATGATGGAAGTGTGCAACAATTATCTTCTCCTTTTGGCATATCATGTCTAAATCTCGATACTTGTAATGAAGATGAAAGTTATGCTAGAGAAGATTGTGAGGGTCAATTTGTGTGGAAACATACAATTAATAGAAATGATTTTTGCTTAAACCTTTTTTTATTGTTTACTTGATCATTCAGTCAGAATGCCTTCTGTTAAAACAATGCAAATATGATTATGTTTCTGGAATGAAGTTAAACTTTGAGGGGATTCTTCATCATTGTAGTGTTATGTTTCCACTGAGTGTGAGGGTATTCATTATTTTATTTTGTTTGGGTTGGTAAAACAACATTGACATGTCTTCTCCTAGTTTGATTTTATTTTGTTCTTGTCCTCTCTTTGCTTAATTAACTCTCTGTAAATTCTCATATGCCAGAATTTGGTTTCTTTTGCCATTCTGATCAGTGTGAGATTGTATTTGGTTTCAAATTTTGTTTGATGTCAAAGTGTCCAAAATTTAGGAGAGAAAATTGGGTTTTTTTTTTCTACTATGTATTTGATTCAATGATATTCCCTAACTTCTTGTCATTTCTTGTTGTGTTGAAGAATAATGTCAACATGTCATGTGTCATGTTCAAGTTCTCAAGTTTGTCATGAAGTATTACACTACTTAAGTCCTTGTCCTGAGCTTCTGGAAAGTTTCTTTATTACTATTTCTTGTCTGTCATATAGTTTACCCTATAATTACAGCAAACAAAAGGAATAGACAGAACAAATTGGCAAGAATTTTCAACTGACACAAAGAAGGCAATTATGAGCAAAATTAAATAGGCTTAGACTCCCAATTCTATGTTTTGCGTAGTTCGATGACATAAGCATAGTCACTAAAAATGTATGGCCATCATGAGTCACTTGGACAGATAGCAATGCACCTGGGAATATTGCAATGCATGAATATATGGTAGTGGAAATTGAACATACCAAATAGGATAGAATCCAAACCATTGTTGGGCATGTACTCATAGATTAACGTCTTTTCTATGCGTCAACCTAGAAGTCTTACTTGATTCATAAGCTGTAGTTTAGCAAATAAGACAATCTCATTTTGAAACTCCTTTCGCCCTTGTCCAGAACTTTTTGAAAGTCTTTAAATGAAGTAAAGTAAGTTGAATGAAAAAAAATATTTTACTAGAATGTTTTCTATTCTTTATTGATTTGACCTACTAATTGTATTTTTTAATTGTGAATATTTGGGCTAGTTTGTGACATACTCAAAAGATGCATCCATGTGATAGGAAAGAAAAAAGTGTAGTTGAGGCTCGTAAGGGAGAGGTAAAAGCTAAAAAGCTTAATGTATTATTTTTGTGTAAATAAGTATATTTGTCGTTGTCTTTAAAGAATTCATTAAGTGTTATTAAAGTTTTAGAAAAGCAAATAAAAGGAACGAAAGAGATAGACGAGCTTGCGAAGCAGTACTTACTCGGAACCTAAATATCGATGTACGGATTAGAGCTTCACCTAGGCCTACTCATTCGGTTTCAGCTTCATCTTCAACGACTCGAGCTCAATCTGTAGCTCCTTCTCATGCACCATTTGCAGCTCCATCTTGAGCCTCATCTCGAGCTCAATTTTCAGACCTATCTCGAGCTGCATCTATTGCTCTAGTTTCGACTTCATTAGGTAGTTCTCAATCAAAAGAGAGCGCCACGAAACAAGAAGGTGAACCACAAAAAGAAACCAAGAGAGGTCCAACAAGGTGTTAGACTCTTGCTTTAAAAACTTGCAAAGTCATTCAATTTAATGAGAGGGGTAAGCCTGTTGGAAAAAATTCTACAAGATAGCTTCTTTTTTTGGGCACTTTGGGACGTGATATGGTGCTAATTACTTTGTCTGACTAGCGCCTTTTATCAAGAAGAGAGGAGGAAGAATTGTGGAAGTTGGTGAAGGTTATATTTTTAATATTACTGTTAAATTAGTTATTTAGTTCCTTAATCTAATCATATTCATCTCATTACAACAAATATTTGTTGGTGTTCAAGAAGATCAAAAGAAAAGAATTTTGCAACAAATTGAAAATCTTTGGAGATCTTCGAAATCAAAGTTGACAAGTTCTTTCAAGAAAGTACTTAAAGAAGGATGGTCAGATGACGAAATCAATAGTAAACTCAAACCTGAAGAAGTTAAGTTAGTTGATTGGTTGGCATTTTTTTTTTAAAAGTCATCGGCCTTTTAGGGAGATAAGCAATAAATTTAAGAACCTTAGATCGAAGCATGTACTTTATTACACTACGAGTCGAAAGGGATATGCTCGCCTCGAGGAAGAAATGGCAAGTTTAATTTGTTTGTCTCATATATATATATATATATATATATATATTTCATTACTTCTTTTTATTTCATGACAATTTTCTTTATTCTTCTAGAAAGCCAAAACTAGAAGGACCGATATAAACAAAGCTGATTTGTAGATTGAATGCCATAAAACAAAAAAAGGCGACCAAATAATGCTCAAATCATCGAAGTGGTGGTATGATTAAGTAATATATACTTGCTTGTTTTATTTTGTTTAAGTGATTTTTTATTTGTTTTTAATACTTTGTTAATGTTGAAGATCATAATGAATGAATGTAGAATGAGATCATCGGCGACGACTTCCCAACCAATAGACAATGACCTGATCGCGCAAGTGTTTAGTCCTGAACATCAAGGTTGTATGAGAGGGCTTTGGTTTGTAGTGACTCCTTCTAATGTTAGCGCAATAACTCAAATCACAATTTTTGTTCATAAGCTTGAAGGGGATTTTCAAAAATTAGAAGAAAAACATGAACAATTAGCTGAGCTCATTCGTAGGCAACAAATGTCTCCATCTTCGCGGCAGGTAAAAATTACATTAGTCTTCTAAATTAATAGCCTATACGAGTTGATAATTTTGGTTTTTTTCTTTTTTGTAGCAACAAAACAACCTTCCAAATTTACGTGGCGAGAAATGCAAGATTTTTTATTGATTGTCTCAGAACAAGTTAGTTGGCGAAGGAGAGGTTGAAACCGATGATCCCATGCATCTCGTGGATCGCATACCTATTGGAGGAAGTGCATACTTAGTGCATGTGTAGAGGGTGCTTGAACCAAATGCGTTTTTATGGAGGAATCAAAATAATTGGACAACACTAGACAATGCTCTTGGGGAAATAATTCTATAGCCAAAAGAAGCTATTGCAGTTATTTTCACTTAAAATAGGTATAATTTCGCCACAAATTTTTTATTAAAGTAAACAAGTATGGCATCATGCATGCCGCGTTTCTTAACTAGTACAATGCGTGCGAATATTAATTCGTCATTTTTATGAATGGCCCCTTAATTGGGTGTAATTGAAAAAAACCTATTTATTTTATATAGGAAAGTGTTTATCATACACTTATATTTAATAATAAATTTAATAATTACATGTGAAGTTGCATTCACCCTTACTGCCATCAGAAGTGAAGTCATTAACATGTGAAGTTATACCCTATCTAAAGTGAGGTAGACTTCTCCATCAAAAATTGATGTTGCAGTACTTACTGCACAACATTCAAAAGGGTAGGTGAAACTTGGTTGGAGGGTTAATCCTCTTCACAGATGTTACTTGTGTTCTTGCATTGTCAAGATTCATTTCTTCCACTCCATCAGTTTTGGATTTCTCTAGCAAACTAACTTACTAGCTACTTGGTGGATCATTTTTCTTTTAATTATAATTTAATTATAATTTAACCATGTTAGATAATTCTTCGACTTTTTTGTCAAATATGTGAATGTTTTATTATTTACTTCATAAAGTTTATTTCTTGATGTGTCAGTCTTTTCATCATATTTTTTAGATTGTCTAGTCATTTTGTTTATAGCTTCTTTTGCTAAAGTCGATGAAACATCGAACAAATGATCCACACATACGGTATCTAATAGTCTTTGTTTAAAATGATTAAGTTCCTCATAAAAATATTCTAATAAAGCTCTTTGGGTGCATACATGTTGTGGATAAGATGAAATTAATTTTGAAATCTATTCTAAAATTCATTTAAAGTTTCGTCGTCTTTCATTTTCATGACTATGATTTGCCTTTTATAAGTACTAATTTTTCTTACAGGCATATATTGATCAAGGAATGTGGCGGCCCCAACTCCCGAGGCAACTGCACTGCCATGTCGCATCACACGTCACCAAGCCGCCACGTTATGTTCTGCTTATCTTTGACGCCTCGCGACCTAATTGGTTGCTCGCACGTTTCCAACTAACACTAGTCTAGCCAATTATTCTTCATATAATTACTAATGAATTTGTTTGGTTAGTTAATCTATCAGGTTTCATTATCATCTTACAGCAGATGTCTTTTAGTATGATTAAATTATGCAATGTAACAATCCTAATGGCCTGTTTGGTTCGTGGGATTAGCTCGGATTAGCTACACTGGACTAGTTAATCTGCTGTTTGCTTGGAGGATTAACTAGGCCAGCGGACTAGTTAAGAGGCATGGTAGTGGATTAAATAATACCACCATTTTTTGTGGGATTAGCTAATCCATAGTGAGTGGTGGAGGAGATTACCACTTTACCCCTCCCATTAACACAAACACCAAACGACAATTCTCACTGATTTGAATCAATCGACCTCCGTTTCCCTGTTTTGGTCATCTTCTTCGCGAGACTGGACCACCGCGACCGCGACTTCTTCTTCGTTCTCCCTCCCTATTTTGCATCGACGGACGAAGAGGAAGCGAGGAGGAGGAAGGCTGCGAACCGCAAGGCGCCGGTTTGTGCGAGAAGGAGAGGAGAAACCCTAAGCCGAAATCGAATAGGCTCGACAGCTTTCAGCCGAAATCGAACCAGCTTTTGGTTAAGGCTATGCGTGGGCATGTTCTTGTAGAAGCCACTGCAAAAATATAAATTCAAACCATGGAACATGGGGGAATGCTGACAGAAAATGATTAGCCAGATATATTTTGAAGTGAACTGAATGTTCTCAAGCCCGAATACAATTTTTCTAATAAATGATTCTCTTCTCTCTTATTTTTTTCCCTTGGTTGCTTGTTAATCCATCAAGAATTTTATTTTCCAAAAACTCCAACAGAAGTGGTTAGTCGGTATCATAGTTAAGACTTAGATTGACTAAGAATATCACCGAATAGCATTAACTGATTCTTAGGGTAGCTTTGTTGTCCTCATTGATGTTTCAAAGTGTTTGTGCATTCTTCAGAATGAATAAATGGCGAACTATGTTTCAAAGTGTTTCAAAGTGTTTGATGCAGCAGCACCGATCTTCAGGAGGAGCAGCGGCGCGATTTTCATAAGCAAAGAGATGAGAAATGTGTGAAATGGGGGGTTTTGGTGTTTTTTATCTAAAGGGTATTTTGTTAAATGTACATGTACAACCTCATTTAATCTCAACCTTAAAACTCCCAACCAAACAAGATACACAAATGAGACTAAACTATCTAAACCCATATGTTAGTCCCATCACTAATTAATCCCATGTGTTTGGATTCACTAAAATGTGAACCAAACAGGCCATAAGTAGTGAAAAACCCAAAAAAAGTTATCATATACCAAAAGCGAAACAAGTACAACGAGAGATCCACATACATGTATTCAGTGTTCTACAGTCCTTAAAACCTAACAAAACGTAGATACATACATATTATATTAAAAAATGAGTGGCCGTCAGTAACTCAGATATAGTCGTCCGGAACCTCATTTCCTTTGCTCGTCGAACTATTTGCATTCACTCGTCCAATAAATACAACGACAAGTCAAGTAAGTAAAATCCCAATAGTAGTCCACATAATATTCATGAATAAAACTGATAAACTAAAAGATATGCAAGTACTATATCTGGCAACATAAAGTCATAGTGACATGAATGTAGATAGGATATGGCACCCCAAAAATAGTTCTAAGTAATGTAACGACACATACAAATTAAAAAGGCTCAGAAGTAAAGCAGTAGTAAATAAACAACTGAATAACACGAGAAAACCTTGACCTAAACTTGCGGTACATCGATAGAACAAGACAAGAACTATGTATATACTTACGGTTTTATAGTGACTAAACCTTAACTATGGTTAACGAGTGAGCTTTTTTCGTACGCCATTTCAAGTCAAGGGAACACCTTAGATCCCTCTTAATGGTTGTAAATATATTCTACTGTCATCAACACGAGTGCTAAAAATAAGCAACCCGTACAAGTGATTTAGCCACAACCAATGTATACGCAACCAAAGTTAGAGTGAAAATCTATGTGTGCTCACCAGCAGTCACACATAATCTAATATCGATAAAACATGTCATGAATTCTATGAAGATTTTTAATGGGTTTTACGCACCTCAATACACACTTCGACTTCTCCGAACTCCTAAATTCGGCCTCGATTAGCTCCCCGGTGCCCAAGCTACGATCCCTTTAGTCCCCTTGAAGTCAAATTAATGTGTTTAGTATGTTTACTAGTTAATTAGAAGTGTATTAGATCAATTTTCCTTAAAACAACCATTTTAATTGGAGTTTTATCTATC
This sequence comes from Stephania yunnanensis, assembly GCA_039657365.1. NCBI lineage: Eukaryota > Viridiplantae > Streptophyta > Magnoliopsida > Ranunculales > Menispermaceae > Stephania > Stephania yunnanensis. The sequence goes on along the minus strand of CM077583.1, from coordinate 34,363,030 downwards.
TTTTGTGCCTTAGGGAGCTTACCTAGCACGCTAGGGAGGCACCTAACGCATTATTATTCTTCATTTCAAAGAATAGTTAAGCACTTAGACTGGATAACGCGCTAGCTAGGTTGGATAGCGTGCTATTCGTGCAAGGTGATAGAATTCTCAACTTGAGAATTATGTCCCTAACACCACAGTGGCCATCGCTATCGCTGTCAACCCATCTTTAACTCATGGGGTGTTCAAAAACACCATTACAAACACTAGAGGTACATTTTATATCATCGATTATCCAAACATTCATGCATTCACATAACCATTCAAACATCCAATTTATCATTAAAGCAGTTAAATGAGCTTAATTGGCAATGGATTTAGGCTTAACTACACCTAAGAATCACTTCTAAACAGAATTCCAAGTTTAAAAACTCATTTTGATCAAAATTCAAGTTTGTGATCTCATTTTCAAGAATTTGATGAAAAAGAGGTGGAGAGATCATTACCATAGCGTGCGATCACTCCCTTGAATCTCCTAGCACCTTAATTTCTCTGATTTTCCAGTTCCTCCCTCTCTGATTTCCATATTTGCATGTACTTTTATGTTGGTTTTGAAACCAAAACCCACTAAGTTTCCATTTTATACTATGTGTTATAATTTAGCGTGCACACATATCTCGAGGACAATCTTAAGACATTCTTTCAAATTGTCCAACTCTCTAGTGATACAAATCAGTGACACATCTTCCCTAGTTTCTTCAACCTGGGATCATCTTGATGAAGATCAGGTCCTAGATTAATCAATGCAAACTATAGGACTTTATTAATCTCTTATAAAATAAATTCATGTAGGTACATTGATAATTTTGACTGGTGTTCTAAGATACATTTATTGATAAACTAGTGGTCCTACCAATTCCCGACTACCCAACACCCAGTGCCTCGCGCCTTGACACGCATCTCGTGGTGTGTTATATTTTAATTTATTTAATTAACCAACTTAGACTATGGTTCAATTATCCACTATGTACTATAGTTAGCTCAGTCTAGTATCCTAAGGTAACTCCTACCTAATACCCATGTCGCCATGCTTCCCAATGTAACTACTCGTCACATCAACTCGCCTGATAGCAACGTACACACATGTGACGCAATATAATAAATAAAGATTTTTAAACATAGCACATAAACAACCATCATCCATAAATAACATATTCTCTAGATTCTTGTGTCCAAGTCAACCGAGTTGTCCATGTAAGGCCATAATTACAGCCGTTAATTTTTGATATCAATGCTAATTCTAGTTTAATTAATTTGGGTTGTTATGTTGTTATCAAATCCTTTGATGAAGATAAAATAATCAATTTTGTGCTTTATTTTTCAATACAAAAGGAAAGCTTTAAGTTTGACTTGTTATAACGTACAACTTTATGTTTCATCCCATTGACTTTATGTTGGTATTCCCTAATAAATTTATGGGGGTTTTCATTGTCTTTACTATAGAAGTTAGGTAGAGCATTAATGAATCCAGATCTAAGTTCAAATTAAGGAAATCCCTCAAAATAGGCAACACACATTAGTTCATAAGCAGTGACATTTTAATTGGCTTGATAAAAGAAAGCTTTCCATTATTATTATTATTATTATTATTATTATTATTATTATTATTATTATTATTATTATTATTATTATTATTATTATTATTATTATTATTATTATTATTATTATTATTATTATTATTATTATTATTATTATTATTATTATTATTATTATTATTATTATTATTATTATTATTATTATTATTATTATTATTATTATTATTATTATTATTATTATTATTATTATTATTATTATTATTATTATTATTATTATTATTATTATTATTATTATTATTATTATTATTATTATTATTATTATTATTATTATTATTATTATTATTATTATTATTATTATTATTATTATTATTATTATTATTATTATTATTATTATTATTATTATTATTATTATTATTATTATTATTATTATTATTATTATTATTATTATTATTATTATTATTATTATTATTATTATTATTATTATTATTATTATTATTATTATTATTATTATTATTATTATTATTATTATTATTATTATTATTATTATTATTATTATTATTATTATTATTATTATTATTATTATTATTATTATTATTATTATTATTATTATTATTATTATTATTATTATTGGTTTTCATTGTGGTATTTTGGTGTTCTCAATGTTATTGTTGTCTTAAATTATGATTAAAAGTCATATCCATCTTAAGATCAAACGGATGTAAAAATCACATGGAATTAGAATGACAAAGTGGGTAAACCATACAAATTTTAAAACTCTTAAGAAATTATGAAAAAATCTCTGGCAACGGCGCAAAAAATCAACACGTGTCAAACGTTTACAATAAATTTCTCATATATCCTTACTATTCGTAGTAGTGATAAGTGAGGTCGTCTCCACATGGATTTATCAAACTTCTCTAGGAAAAAGTCTTTTAACGGTTTTCATTATTTTTTACTTTAATTTAATTAAAACGGGAATTAAAAATCTCTAATACAATCTATAATACTATAATAATTAAGTAAACTAATTAAACTAACTTTCTTAAACAATTAACTTACATTACACAATTCCAATTCACTAATATTTGAGTAAATTCAATTCAATAATAAATAAATATCTAAACAAATATCCCGAACAATGAAACATCAATCCATTTTGCATCCAAATATGTTACTCAAATCGTATAGTCATAAACATATTCTACAAAGTATTGTACATCACTAAACTCTAATCATGAATAAGTAAATAGCCTTTATCAAGCCACGTTCTACTTATATTGGTGGAAAAACCATGTTCTAATTTTACTGAGCTACATTTGAATAAAAATAATAATTTTAGGCAATAAAACCACATTACACTTTATGAAAAGTTCGAACTATTATTTCTGATACCTTCGGAAATCCACTTCAATACTAGACTTAGATCTCAAATTCAATTAGGACATTTCAACGGTAATGACCTTTCAAACAATCCTAGTTACTACTTCAAACTAGATAATAAATCTAAATACCACAAAACACATTCTAGACTATACATGCAATACAAAGTTCATGATTAAAATATGCAAATAATAATCTATTAAATCAGTGAATCAAAAAACACGATTGATTTAAAGCATTAAACACAAAATCATCTCATCATGACTACATTGCAAAATGGATCAAGTTCATGTTCGGACTTTGTTTAGATTAATAAACTACTCATGTTCATAAATAACATTCCAATAATGTAAATGAAAGACATAGATAAATACCTTGAGAATGAATACTTTGAATCTTCAAATCTTCTCAAAAAGCAATGAACAATAAAGCAATAAGCTAAAACAATAAACAATGGCTCCTAGAGTAATGAATTATTAACCTAAATACTCTAGGGTGACTGAGTTCGCAGCCTTAAGGTTGTATATATAGTATTCGAGGTAGTGAACATCCCAAACTAACTCAAACATCCCGTGGTAATATAAAATTCTCAAAATCTAACCTAGCGATTCGTGTTTTAATTGGAATCGCCGGGAAATTCCTTGGATTTTTGCTAGGTGCTCTTTCAATTTGGGTAGCAATTCTGAGTACAAATGCCAAATCACTCAGGAACCACCGGCAACAGTTTCTAGTTCTTCTTTGATTCATTGACGATTCTTTGCGTACCATTTCCATTCATTCAAATCCTTCACTCTCTTTCTTGCTTACTCCATTTCTTCATATATTCCAATTATTGCTTGAAATAACAAAACAAGAGAAAACCTAATGTAATATAGTCTTTTACATCTAAAATCATTCTAAAATGTGCTTTAAAACATATCTAATTATTGACTCATCAATGTTGTAGGTCAATCTTATAAACATTGTTTATGTTACTATTTTCATCTGCTGTTCATTATTATAACTGGTTTGTATTTTACATTTTAATAAGATCCATGCAGATTTACTAAAACATCATAAGTGTCCCTAATCGATCATTATACTGGGAATTATAATGAATGAAGACCGGTGTGAATCTTGATTAGTCTTTTGACTTGAGATTGCTATAGACTTCAACATTAAGATCATAATGATTTAACACAATCAAACATTGTCTTTAACTAGACGATTATAAAGGTTGATTGGTTACTATGTGAATAATGTGTAAAGGTATGTAATCGAAATATAATTTATCCTATCATTTACAGATAGATATCAGTGGATCCCTCGATATTTTAGAATAAAAATGGCCAACTCCGACTAGATTGATATGATCAATGTCACTTTGGTATTTTCAGTCTACCTAGAGATCGAAACTAGTACGATTGAAAATAAAGGATGAATTTTATGTGCCTTATGTTTAATCAAATGATATCATATGTAAAATGATATGATATAAACTATTGATTAAGTTGTATCGATTTTGATCTTCATGCATTTTGGGTAGTCATAATGCCTTGCCAGAGACTACTTATGACTCGTGCATCAAAATGGTTTTAGTTCAATGTCAACGTTTCATGAACTTATTGGGTTGCATACAAAGAATAGTTTAGCTGGATTTTAGAAAAAATCGAGATAATGGATTTTTATACGATAAAACTCATAATATAAAAAGTCCTTATGATGTGTCATATTAATACCACTTTAAGTAGGGGTATAATGGCAATTCACGTACCCGGCTTTATACAAGGGTTTGTATTAATAAGTGTATTAAGTTAAATCACATTATGGGATAAATTAAGGTTGGAATCTAGTTTTTTGTTTGAGAATATGAGTTAGGTTTTTCAACTATTCTGGAGTTTTTAGGGTGAACATAAAGTTGTTTTCGTGTTCTCTCTCAGGCTAGCTGATGAGTCATTATTTATGCACTTTTTAATAGGTGTTTTGCATGTAAATCAAGTCCAAAGTCATTTTCATTGCTCTATATGTTTACTTTTTACATTTACAGGGTATTTGAGTATTTGTTCAGGAATTAGATAAATTCGGGAAAGACGTCAAAGTTCGGTAAAAAACTAGCATACATGATGCCCACTGTGTACATGGACAACGCCTACAAAGAAGACGCGGTGCCACAAGGCATCAGGCCAGAAGACTGAGCGGCGCAAAAAAAGAACGGATGGCGTCAGTTCTCACAAGGGACGGCGCCAAGTTTAGAAATAGAAGTTTAGATCAATTTGTTGCCTAAGACTTTTAAATACTAGCACGTTGTGACCTGACACCGTTCCTACATAATGGCGGCACAACTAACGACGCTAGATTTGTAGAATAGAAGTTTGTCAACTTTTAGAAAGTTATTATTTCTCGAGCTTTTATATTCTTATACATAGGCTCACCTATATAAAGAGGAACCTTTATGAACGAAGACACATTGTATCAGAGTGATTTAGGAGTAGAGCAAGTTAGAGTAGCCATGTCCAACTAGGTTCTTTAATACCTAGATCAGGGATGAAGCTCTCTAGCCATTAGTAGGTTATTTTCTGTCTTGTTGAGATTTTCTAATATAGTAGTGTTTTAATTTAGTTCTTTCTCTTTATGTTGTTGTTCTTAATAATGTCTCGATGATAGTTTAGAGTTCGTATATTCGTTGCAAATCTCTAGGCGTAAACCCATTGGCTTGTTATCAATCAGGTCGAGTCTGTGATACCAACCAGGTTAAGAAGTGGCAATTACTTAAAGCGAGAACCCTAAAACACTTGTTGCTCTAGTTAAGCAACATTGAGAACTAGGTTAAATCTTGAGAGCGACTTGCTTAAGGTTATCTAGGGCTAGGTGTTCCCACAGAGCTGTTAATGTTGCTCATGTGCTAAATCTTAAGAATAGTTGCCCAAGGTTGTGTGGGGTTTTGGGGTTCATACGCAGCGGAGATTACAAAACAATTTTGACAAAAACCCCGACAGGATCCGAATCTAATTCCATTAAAAATGTTTAAATCAAGAAAACTTAATCATACATCGGTCGTAAAATACCTTTCTGAAGGTTGATTGATCTCTAAGGTGTTGCCAACGACGAATGCCGTCTACCAGCAGTCCATACACGAACGATGGCCGAGATTCGAAGTGCAAGCTTCAAGAGAATATCAAATTTTTTTGTTTCTCTCCAAAACGATCCGGAGCGTACCAAAAAACCTTAATTCTTTTCTAAACGAAAATAGAGTTTCCGCCCTAAAATCTCATCCGTGTGTTCTAACTTAAAGCGTCTATTTATACAACCCTTGTATATAGACGGTTAAGTAAATTACACATATACCCCTACTTAAAGAAGTATAAGTGTAATACACGATAAGGATGTTTCTGTCATGAATTTTATCATATAAAATTCGTTTTTCTGAACCATCTTAAAATCTCATAAAACCATTCTTAGTGTGCGACCCAATAGGCTCACACAACGTTGCCAGTGTACCAAAACACACTTTGGTATATAAGTCATAAGCGACCTCTAGCAAGACATTAAGACTACCTAAGTTATACGAATATCAAATCGATACAACCTAATCAATAATGTATACAGCATCATTTTGTTACACGATATCGATCCTTTCGATCAAACATAAGGCATGGAATTGTCATCAAACATGTTCAATCATATTAGTCTCGATCTCTAGGTAAACTGAAAACATCCAAGTGACAATGATCAATATCAATTCACTTGGACTAGGCCTTTTAACAGTCTAACACATCGAGGGATCCACTGGATATCTCTCTTTATATGAAAGGGTCAAATTCTATCTCGATTACACAACTTCATCACAATGCTCACACAATAACCAATCACAACCTTTATAATCGTTCGGTTAAAGACAACGTTTGATTATGTCAAATCACTGTATTCCTAATGTTGAAGTCTCTGGTAATCTCAAGTCAGAGGACCGAAAAATATACCTATCATGAGAAACAACTATGACTTAATCCATGTGATGTTCTCAAAGTGGGTCATTCCAGTACTTTGTTCCCTAACAAATACTCGTGATCTTGATTCGTATCCCTATACGTATAATCATCATATGATCATCAATCAAGACTCACACTAGTCTTAACTCATTATAGTTCCCAGTATAATGATCCTGCAAATACCCATGGATCTTATTATAATGTAAACATGTAAATTAATTCTAATAAATAGCAAATGAAATCCTCTATTTTATTAACTAAAAGTATTCATAAAGACAGTTAATGGATTGACCTAGGGCACATGCCCCCAACATATCCCACTTGCACTAGGGCCAATCATACATGCATCTAATGCCTAATGATCTAACATGACCATCATGTTTTGCTTGTGGAAGAGCTTTTGTCAATGGATCCGCAACATTGTCTTAAGTAGGTACTCTGCAAATCTTCACGTCTCCCCTCTCAATAATTTCTTTGATGAGATGAAAACGCCTGAGTATATGTTAGGATCTGTGGTACGATTTAGGTTCCTTGGCCTGTTCTATTGCCCCGTTATTGTCACAATACAAACAAATAGGGTTAGCAATACTTGGAACCACACCTAGTTCAGAAATGAACTTTTTGATCCAAACTGCCTCCTTTGTTGCATCGGACGCTGCAATACACTCAGCTTCTGTTATAGAATTTGCCACAGTCTCTTGCTTCGGACTTTTCTAGCTTACTGCACCCCCATTCAAAGTAAAGACAAATCCAGACTGTGATCTAAAATCATCTATATCAGTTTGAAAACTTGCATCTGTGTAACCATTTACAACTAGATCATTTTCAAAACCTCCATAGACCAAGAACATTTCCCTAGTCCTTCTTAAGTATTTAAGAATGTTCTTTACTTCTATCCAGTGACTCTCACCAGGATCTGACTTATATCTGCTTGTAGTGCTCAAAGCATATGATACATCAGGTCGAGTGCATAGCATGGCATACATGATAGATCCAATAGCTGATGCATATGGAATCTTATTCATACGGTCTCATTCATCATTTGTCTTAGGACATTGAATCTTGCTGAGACTTATGCCATGAGACATTGGCAACAATCCTCGTTTAGAGTCTTGCAAACTGAACCCATTCAACACCTTGTCTATGTAAGCACTCTAACTTAGACCGATTAGCCTCTTAGATCTATCCTTGTAGATTCTTATCCCTAGGATATAGGCTGCATCTCCTAAGTCTTTCATTGAGAAACACTTCCCTAACCAAGTCTTGACATTCTGCAATGTTGGGATGTCATTTCCAATGAGTAATATATCATTAACATACGGTACCAGAAAAATAACTACACTCCCACTGACCTTCTTGTATACACAAGGCTCATCTTTGTTCTTAATAAAACCAAAATCCTTAATTCCTTCATCAAAACGAAGATTCCAACTCCGAAAAACTTGCTTTAATCCATAAATGGATCTTTGAAGCTTGCATACCTTCCTAGAATTCTTAGGATATACAAAACCTTCAGGTTGTGTCATATACACGTCCTCAAGCAGCTTTCCGTTAAGAAATGTTGTTTTTACATCCATTTGCCATATCTCATAGTCATAATATGCAGCAATGGCAATTAAAATTCTTATGGATTTAAGCATGGCTATTGGGAAAAAAGTTTCAATATAATCAACACCTCTAGTCTGACCGAAACCTTTTGCTACAAGTCTTGCTTTAAAAGTATGCGCTTTGCCATCCATGTTAGTTTTCTTCTTGAAAACCCATTTACATCCAATGGTCTTACCGCCTTCAGGTAAATCAACCAAGTTCCAAACTTGGTTATCATACATGGATTGCATCTCAGAGTTCATGGCACTTAGCCATTTATCTGAGTCTGGTCCAGACATAGCTTTCTGATAAGTGGTGGGCTCATTTTGACCCATAAGCAACACATCACGACTATCAGTAATGAGAAATCCGAATCTCTCTGGCTCATGTCTTACCCTACCAGATTTAAGTGGGCCTTGTATCATTTATGGAGGTTCAACTGGTTTAGAATGTTGTTGAACTTCCATTAGCGTTTCAGGGTTTATCTGTGATTCTTGAACTTCTTTAAGGTTTAGTTCTCTTCCACTAGTGTCTTTTGAAATAAACTATTTTTTTATAAAGGCACCATACCGAACAACAAACACTTTATTCTCAGCGGGATTATAAAAGTAATATCCTTTTATTTCCTTAGGATACCCCTCAAATAAACACTTGTCAGATTTAGGTGCTAGTTTTTCTGAGACTTATCATTTTACGTAAGCCTCACAACCCAAAATCTTAAGGAAAGACAAACTAGGTCTCTTCCCGTACCATATCTCATATGGTGTTTTATCGACCGCTTTAGAAGGAACTCGATTTAGAGTGAAAGCTGCAGTTTGTAATGCATAACTCGAAAATGATAATGGAAGATCTGCATGACTCATCATAGATCGAACCATATCTAATAAGGTTCGATTTCTCCTTTCAGAAACTCCATTCCATTGTGGAGTTGCTGGTGGAGTCAATTGGGAGAACCACGATTTCTAAGATGATTATCAAATTCTTGGCTCAAATATTCACCACCTCGATCTGAGTTTTACTAAGTTGATTCTGCACTTCATTTTGAAACGTTCGAAACATCTCAAATGATTCCGCTTTATGTTTCATAAGATATACATAACCATATTTGCTTAAATCATCAATAAATGTAATAAAGTACTGATAACCTCCTCTAGCCATTGTGTTTATAGGACTGTATACATCAGTATGTATTAGACCTAATAAATCACTTGCCCTTTCATTGTGTCCACTAAAGGGACTTTTAGTCATCTTGCCTAGTAAACAAGATACGCACTCTTCATATGTTTTAAATCAAATGAATCTAGAAGTCCATCTTTATGGAGCTTCGTTATGCATTTCTCGTTTATGTGCCCTAGACGATAATGCCAAAGATAAGTTTGATTCAAATCATTTAACTTGAATCTCTTTGTATTTATGTCAAAGACTGGAGTATCAGTGAACTTTTTCATGCTTAGAATATAAAAACCATCACACAAATCAGCATTTGCATAAAATATACCTTTACGAGAAATGGAACATCTATTATTCGCAATAATAAAATCAAAACCATCATATCCAAGCATAAAACATAAATGATGTTTCTGCTCAAGGCATGCATAAAATAATAATTATTTAAAGTTAAAATAAGTCCACTAGGTAAGACTCAGTCATATGATCCAACAGTCAAGGCAACAACTCTTGCTCCATTCCCTACGCGGAGGATGACTTCTCCTTTCTTCAACTTTCTACTTCTGGTGAGTTCCTACACATTTATACAAATGCGAGATCCACATCCGGCATCTAATACACACATGTAGTAGTAGTCGCACTACCATTTTTCTTCTTTAGATTTTCCAGATAGAGTTTGCAATTTCTGAACCGATGTCCAGGTGGATGACATAAATGGCAATTTCCTTCCTTTTCTTTTGGGTGTTTTGAAGCAGGAAGAGGCTGGGGCTTGACTTGTTCCACAGGCTTTGTGATAAGTGCAGCAGTAGCCTTGACAACTTTAGCCTTGCCTTTGCCTTTCTTCTTCATTCCCTTTCCCTTTTGGACCATCAACACATTACTAGAGGGTTTATTGATATTTTGTTCAGCAGTTTTGAGCATCAAATGCAACTCTGAAATTGATTTCTCCATATTATTGATATTGTAGTTCTCACAAATTGTGAGTAACTTTATGGTAATGAATTCAGGATCAAATCCGTACCCAACTCTGGGTTTATGGGAAATCCGAGTCTATCAAGCTGGTCGACATAGCCCTTCATCTTCAGAACATGAGGACTAACTGACGCACCCTCAATCATCTTGCAAGAATGTAGGTTTTTTACTGTCTCGAACCTTTCTTGCCTAGCTTGTTGTTGGAACATTTCCTTCAGCGCTATAGCCATGTCGTAGGCTTCCACTAGTTCCATGTCCTTCGAAGTTCAGAACCATAGTTGCCAAGATAATACATGCAACATTAGTAGAATCGTTGACATGCTTATTATGCGCATCCTTCACAGCTTTTGTAGCATTGGCTGGTGGGTCCTCATTGATTGGAGCATCCAGGACATACAACTTGCGTTATGCTTAAGAACAATTCTCAAGCTTCAACCACCAAGAAAGTTAGTCCCGATAGCTTATCCTTCTCAAGGATGGATCGCAGTGGCAGGGGATTATTGTTACTTGAAGAGGCCATTGATCTACAATAAAGATTATGCAAAGTTTATTTTAGTATAGAGGAATAGACTCCCACTAAATTAACAACCCTCCTAAAACACACTATTTATTTAGGGGACTAAAATCCATATTTCACCTAATTCTATAACAGCTATGGCTTGAAACACAGAACTAGATTATTTTGGTATGTAACAGTTACCAATTACATCTTATGTAATTTTAGATACTTTTATGAGATACGGGACATCTTATGTCTTATCATGTTTTTATCTCATCATGTGCCTAATGCTAAAAACTATTTTGATAGCTTTATTAAGTCGGGCCATTTTAAACATTTAGGTAACTCTTATCCAACTTGTCTCACCAAGATAACACAATACACCCAGTTATGACGGAAACTGTATTAGTGTGATCGAGACCTTGACAAGTGTTTAAAATGGATGACACGAGATTTAAAATTTAATAGAGGGATTTTATTCAGTTTTAGTGATTTTTATGTAAACAATGAAATATCATATATTTTATTGATTTGTTCAATCACTAAACAATTTGGAGATTTTTTATACTGTTCACTAATAAAAGAATTTTCGTGCGCTAGGATTAGTTAGACGGCAGTCCGGCTGACCACATCTAACTAATCATCTAAACAATTAGGAGATTTTTCAATTTCGAAAATTAAAATTCGCTATAGAAAATCATATTTTTCGCTGATTTCATTATCCCAAATTTACCCCTTAATTTATCAGAAATTAAGTCAATTAAAACATTTTTAATTAACTCGGTTCCACATCTATCTAATCATCTTATCCTAATCTAATTAGGACTTAAGAATTTTAGAATCCTAGTATATCACCAATAACAAAATTTTCGATATTTATCTCCTATCCAATATGGATAACGAAACTGATTTTGCTAATATCTCATAATCTAATTTGTTATCTATCTCTTATCAAATAGAAATTTCATAACATAATAGATAGAACGAGATAAATAAATAATTTCAAAAAATAATTATTTTCAATTTCGATCCTCATCCAAATAATGACAAACATGTAATTGAATCATGAACTACTATCCCAATCGAATCTAATCATACTAGTTTCGAATTAATATTCAGACTTATACGATTTAAGAAACTTAAATCAATGTAACCTAAATATGCATACTGAATTACAAAGATTTCATCAATGCATCAATACACGAAAAATAAAGATTATACCTAATGGTGTCATGGATCGCAGAACACGAAATTCAATTCGTTAAAATTATTTGAATTAACCTAACATGGTTATTAGCATGTACGAAAATGATTTCAATTAAATCACAAATATGTGTGTCATATACACAAAACATGATAATAAATCTCATAGAAAACTTTTCTATATCACATATACATCAACTATTAACATGCTTTCAATCATATATTATGTATATATCCGAAGAAAACATGCAATGAATTTAATGGAATCAAACTCGAAGGCTCTGATACCACTGTTGGGTTTTGGGGTTCATATGCAGTGGAGATTACAAAACAATTTTGACAAAAACCTCAACAGGATCCGAATCTAATTCCATTAAAAATGTTTAAATCAAGAAAACTTAATCATACCTCGGTCGCAAAATACCTTTCTGAAGGTTGATCGATCTCTAAGGCGCTGCCAATGACGAACGCCCTCTACCAACAATCCACACACGAACGACGGTCGAGATTCGAAATGCTAGCTTCAAGAGAATACCAAACCTTTTTGTTTCTTTTCAAAACGATCCATAGCGTACCAGAAAACCCTAATTCGTTTCTAAACGAAAAAAGAGTTTCGGCCCGAAAATTTTATCCGTGTTCTAACTTAAAAACGACTATTTATACAACCCTTGTATATAGACGGTTAAGTAAATTACACATATACCCCTACTTAAAGAAGTATAAGGGTAATACACGACAAGGATGTTTCTGTCATGAATTTTATTATATAAAATTCATTTTTCTGAACCATCTTAAAATCTCTCAAAACCATTCTTAGTGTGCGACCCAATAGGCTCATACAACATTGACAGTGTACCAAAACACATTTTGGTATACAAGTCATAAGTGGCCTCTAGCAAGACATTATGACTACCCAAGTTGTACGAATATCAAATCGATACAACCTAATCAATAGTGTATACAACATCATTTTGTCACACGATATCCTTTTGATCAAACATATGGCATGAAATTATTATCCAACATGTTCAATCGTACTAATCTCGATCTCTAGGTAGACTGAAAACATCCAAGTGACATTGATCAATATCAATTCACTTAGACTAGGCCTTTTAACAGTCTAACACATCGAGGGATCCACTGGATATCTCTCTTTATATGAGAGGGACAAATTCTATCTCGATTCACAACTTCATCACATTGCTCACACAATAACCAATCACAACCTTTATAATCATCTGATTAAAGACAACGTTTGATTGTGTCAAGTCACTGTGTTCCTAAAGTTAAAGTCTCTGGTAATCTCAAGTCAGAGGACTGAAAAATATACCTATCATGAGAAACAACTATGACTTAATCCTTGTGATGTTCTCATAGCGGGTCATTCTAGTACTTTGTTCCCTAACAAGTACTCATGATCTTGATTTGTATCCCTATATGTATAATCATCATATGATCATCAATCAAGACTCACACTAGTTTTAATTCATTATAGTTCCCAGTATAATGATCGACTAGGTACATTTAGGATATTTCTGCAAATACGCATAGATCTTATTATAATGTAAACATGCAAATTAATTATAATAAACATCAAATGAAATTCTCTATTTTATTAACTAAAAGTATTCATAAAGACAGCTAATGGATTGACCTAGGGCGCATGCCTCAACAGGTTGTAAGGCAGAGTAAGAGAATTATTTAGAGAGCGTTTTCCTATCTATCAATGTGAAATCCGAGAATTTCATAAACTTTATTAGATGACTAGTTAAGTACTTTGGAATTTTAATTAGAGTTTAGGTATCCAAAGTGGAACCTATGCGTTATAGACTAGAGATTATAAAAGGAAATGTTATTTTTTCGATGACGAATGGCTAGAGTGTTTATTATATAGTATTTTGTTGCAAATTCTGAGTGTGTTGAGGTGTATCCTCACTTTGTCATAACTGGGGTTATAAGTGCGTGTCTGAAAGGCATGAGTAAAAATAAATTATTAGTAGCTCCAAAACTAGTAAACAAGTGTTGAGTATCACACACAGGATTTGCCTCCATTTACGGGCAAGTTGGGATCAATGATAGTGCAAAATGAGAATGAAGTTGGTGTAAGACCTTGCCTTGAGCTTTGTTCAGTTGGTGTGGACCAGGTTGAGATTGAGTCCAAATTGGTGTAAGTTTGGCTAAATATGGCAAGAAAATTAGTCCATAAGGGTTCAGTGTGTCATGGAAAAAGTTAAAATTTTGGGGTTTTGGTGTGACCAAAACCAATGTTATGGACATTTTATGAAGATAGACTATTTGTCGAGAGTTTAGCTCAATTTCATAAAAACAATCGGATAAAAAATGAGCAGAGAAAGCCAAAACATGTCTAAGTAGGGATTTCAGGAATTAATAAATAAAAAGAAATTAAGTTGCCGACAAGCAGATGAGGACTTATATATATATATATATATATATAATTTCTTCCTGCAAAACATGTCTAAGTAGGGATTTCTATAACATAACGAAATGAAAGTTGTTTTTAAACCCTCTCTGCACAATGTTTCACACGCACGCGTATCTCTCAACATCTAATTTTTGCTCGATTTCTTTCTACAAAACAGTAGAGCGTCGTGAGACGGTCAATTCGAGCTTAGTTTTCACGACAGAGACAAGGTATTCTACTTGCAATTTGGCAAATTCTCAATTCATAGCATTTTTCACAATTCAATTAGAATTCTCACAATTTTTCAATTTCTTTTATAGGTTTTCGATGGAAATTAGTAGAAATAATTGTGAATTAATGTATTGGGTTCAGTTGGATCAATTTGGAATAAATCCCACTAGTGTAGGTTAAGGCTTTGATGAATTAATTTATATTGGGTTATGGATAAATCAATTATTGGTTTTGATCCAACTTGACTCCATAAGCATTGGAGATATTTTGATGTTGGCATCGAGTGGTTTTGTGGTGTTTGTCATCAAGTTTCGAGGATTTAATTGCGAAAATATTGATTTGGAGAAGTTTTTTAGTTCAAAATAAAAAAAGTTTGCCTAGTTGACTGGCCATATTGGAAAATTCACAATTTCTCCATTAGTGATCCGATTTGAGTGTTCTTGAAGTATGTGGAAAGTATGACATGAGTATCACAAGTTCCTTTTAGGTAATCATGACAAATATTAAGGCTTTCAAGGTTATTGGCTAGTTGAAACAGTTATATAAATTAATATTTTCAGAAACTATTCTCAAGCATACTTTGGCCGCAGTTTTTATTGGGTTTCGTGATTTAGTTTTAGTTAAAGATTGACCCATAACTTAATTAGGTATGCTGGGAAATTATTGGAACCATTTTCAAGGTGATCCATGTCAGACTCCATCTAATTAGACACCTTACCAGCCTAGATTACCTTAATCCACCGATAATCTAGCAGTCTTAATATCGAAATTCCATAAATTAACAAAATCAATTTATTTAAATCACCAAATAGAAAATATTATTAACCACAACAGATTCTAAAAGGAAATTTTAACCTCAAAGTTTATAAATTCATTTATATTGATTAATTTATAGTCGAAATTCCGTAAAATGTTTCGACAACACCTCCTCTATTTTTAAACCTACACCGGAAAACACGACCTTCAACAATCTTCAATAAACCCTGCCCAGCTTGATTAAAATGTCGAAGGACTCGCAATCCACCCATAACAATATATATTGCAACATAAAAACTATATATTCATTCTAACCTACATCAGGTTTTCAAAATTCATAAATTGTTTACATTAACTTCGTAGCCTTCCATTTTGTTCCAAAACCATTTCAACAATTTCAAAATAGCTCCTAATTGCACATGAACCCAAAAACACATTTATACAATATATAATGTTCAAAAAATAATATATACATAGAGAAAAAGGAAACAATGGCGTCACAAAAAATCTGATAGTTTCTCCTTTCCCTAATCGCCTCTCGGACCTGTCACTACCCAATTATAAAATATGATAATGTCAGATAAGTAAATCCCACACTATCTAATACACATGCAATAATCAAATGCATAATAATTCAAGAAATTAAACAATAAATATAATCCAAGGAATTTAAATACAACCGTGAATCCATCCCTTTTGTTATCTGACCACAATCAGTTGATATCCTCCGAAAGTGGTTAGTAAACAATAATAAGGACCCACGCGTGGGGAAAATAACTAAACGAGTCTCTTTCCTCTAGACTCTAGAAGTATGATCTGGATCAACGTGATCTCATGATAACCACGTGATGCAAAGTATCAGTGACTCCAGCCCCTCAAGCACAATATAATATTTTATAACCCCAATATAGTCTACACTATAAGGAGACTCATAATGCCTTATCCTCCCAAACCATGTATGTATGTACAACAAAAATTCAATATCAAGGATCAATGCAATTTATACGAAATCGTAATCATACAATGTAAAGGTTACTATATGATTTACTTAATTTTATAAACATAATTTTGTCACTTCTTACACGTTGTATCCATAAAATAGGCCACACGGTATTCCAATTGCAATCCTACAATTCATTAACACGTCCGGTAAGACTCCACAATCATTCCATAATTTTTCTCCAGTTTTTTTATATTTTATTAGTCTCGTCTCGTCTCAAAAACTCCAAAATTAGTTCAAACCATATCCTCGGACGTCCAGATCCCAATTTTGACTACAAATTGTGGTTCAAAATCGAGAATAAACCTAGACTAAGCTTTCAAACAATTTTTAAAATTTTGAACATTTTCGGGTATTGTAGCATGCATTACAAGAAAAATACTCGATAAAATCCCAAAATCCTCATTTTTCATAGAAACACTCAATTTTCATTAATTTGTCCAAAAATCTCATTTTTTATAATTTCTCTAATTACCAAGAATTTTATTCAATTTAAAACCATTTTTTTAAATAAGTTTTTTAAATAAAGGGTTAAGTATGATCTATGAACCGACCCGGTTCAGGGGTTATCCTTAACCCTTTGCCCCCATGGGAATTAAACAGAGAAATCTGTTTCGCTCCTCAATTTCGATACATATATATATATATATTTTTTTTTCATTTCTTTTTAGGCAGGGGGAACTCATGGTTTCCCCTCTCCCCATCGTCTCCTCCCTCCCTTCTTCAACAACTTACAATTTCTTCTTCTTCTTCTTTCTAATGGTTTTTATAGTCCTCTTTTTTTTTTCTTTTTTTTATTCAATTTGAAACCAAATTCTTTTTCTCTATCCCTCAATTCAATTATAAACAATAACCCACAACAATGACCTCTCCCATACCTGAATTATCGAAAACCAGTCCCTAAAACAAATTTACTGTAAACCTTTTCAAGATTTCATTATCTCACCTTCAACTTCAAACCACCATCACAATCCACCCCAACAGCCATGGTGTTTCTCAATTTGATTCGAATAGGGAGAGAAAGGTTCGAATGAAGTGGACGAGAGAGAGAGAGAGAGAGAGAGAGAGAGAGAGAGAGAGAGAGAGAGAGAGAGAGAGAGAGAGAGAGTGTCTTCCCAAACCCAAACTACCCCTTACTTGTTATCCTGTACTTTATAACATCAATACCTTATAGGTAATTTGCTATGTTTTTCTTTTATTTTCGTTATTATCTCTTCATTTTGCGTTCGGATTAAACCCCAAAAAATACCCCAATTTTATAAAAAATTAGAGAATTTACCAAAATTTTCTAAAGCTCTCGAACAACCTATTTTTGGATGCAAATCGAGGTGTAGGACTCATGTAAATTCGTTAAGTCCATTTAAAGTCCAAAATTCAAATTTTCGAATTTAAAATTATTACTTTTCTTGAAATTCTAAACGATTGCTTGGGTTGACATTTAAACTTCCTTGAAACTCGTTTTGACACTTATCTCGAGACAAAACCCTCGTGAATCTCAAATTTACTCAATCAACTTGAATTTCAAAAAATAAAATAATATATAATACATAACATTAGGCAAACATCACACAAAAGTAAAATTACTTGTAAATCTCTTTTCATCAGTCCTCAACTCCTAACTCGCGGCCTAAACCATAATTTGAGTTTTTTAATATCGGATTAGCTGCAATTATTGAATTAAAACTTTAGAATTTGACAATATTCTCAACTGATAAAAATTTCTTCTTCGAAATTGAATTTGGAATTGAATTTACCTGAACTAAAAGAGTCCGAAAAATGCTCTCTCACATACGCCTCTCGTTCCTAAGTCAGCTACGAATTACCTTGAAATTGCCGCTTAACCAAAACAAGTGGAGTTTCTTTGTTTCAAAGCTTCTAAATCTTCCTATCCATAATAATATAAGTTTTAATGCGTACTACACATCACCCTGCAAATCAATATGATTCCACTATGCTATGCGATGTGAATCTGGCTCCTTCCGCCTAAGCATAGACACGTGAAATACATCATGAACTCCGACTAACTGAGGCAGCAATGCAAGTCTATAAGCAACCTTTCCAACCCGTTTTACAATGTCAACTAGTCCTATAAACTTGGGAGTTAGTTTTCATTTCAATCCAAATTTGTAATGGCCTTTGCGATGGGAGACTTTCAAATAAACCCAATCTCGTTCGCTATATTGTACGACCTAGTGATAGAGGTCATAATAACATTTATGTGTTTCCTCAGCCGCTTTCAATCTTTGACGAATCTGCTGCACAACCTTAATGTGATCTCGAACCATCTGTGGCCCCGACTTAGCCAAATCCTCCTGTTAAGCCTAACATGCTGGAGAACCACAAACCCCATACACAGCCTCAAACGGAGCCATTTCAATAGTCGATTGATACCTATTATTGTAAGAGAACTCACACTAAGGTATGTATTTATCCCATTAACCTCCAAATTCCAGTACACAAGCCCTGAACATGTCCTCGTACACTTGGTTCAACCTTTCAATCTTAGCATCTGTCTATGGATGAAATGCAGTACTAAAATGTAACTGAATGTCGAATTGCTCCCGCATGCTCTGCCACGACCCCGATGTGTACCGAGCATCACGATCTGAAACTATAATCAACGACACCCCATGCAAGCGAATCAACTCTCACTCATACAACAAGCTCAGCTGTGTAGAGGTATCCGAAATGGACATTAGAAGAAAATGAGTAGACTTCATCAATCTATCAACAATGACCCAAATTGCATCATGTTTCCTTTGTGAAGTAGGTAGATGAGTAACAAAATCCATTGCAATATATTCCCATTTCCATTGCAATATAGGAAATGGTTGCAACATAACCCTAGGTTTCCGCCATTAGGCCTTAACCTATTGGCAAACCTCACATCTTCTCACATAATCAAATGCGTCACCTTTCACCCCTATCCACTAATACAAGCGTCTCATATCATGATACATTTTAGTCCTATTGGGATGAATGTTATATTTAGACTGATAAGATTCTCTCAATATCTCATCCTAAATCTCAGCCACCGATGGAATCCGCAATCTGCCTCTAAGCCTAAAACTCTAGTCTCTAGACTCTGCCCAATCTGGATTATTAAGGTCATCAACAAACCCCTCGAACTTCTTATATTTCTTATCACTTTGCTGACACTCAATCAATTTCTGAATATAAACCATTTGTACCCTAAGTTGAGCAAGAATTGGTTCATCATCGACATCAAGAATCTCTAACAAATTCATAGCATTGACATTTTTGAGCAAGTCATACTTGTAAGTCAACTGACTAGCTACCTGCAATGTTTCAGCACTCTACCTACTCAGTGCATCTACCACAACATTTATTTTACGTGGATGGTATTCAAGACTAAAATAAAAATCTTTTTGTTCAAACCATCACCTTTGTCTCATATTCAACTCTTTTTGAGAAAACAAGTACTTTAGACTTTTATGATATGAAAATATTGTAAAGCTTTCCCCATGCAAATAGTGTCTCCACAGCTTCAAAGCAAACACAAGCTGCCAATTCCAAATCAAGAACATTCTCGTGAGTCTTCAATTGGCAAGAAACATAAGCAATCACCCTGTCATTCTGCACTAACACACAACCCAAACCAACCTTCGATGCATCAGTAAAAACTGTAAGTTTTTTTCCTGGTTCAGGCAACACAAGAACTGGTGTTGAAGTCAAACACTTCTTTAGTTCCTAAAATGCAGCATTGCATTCTTTTGACCAAATAAATGGAACATTCTTCTAAGTTAATTTAGCAATTAGTGCAGTTATCTTAGAAATATCTTTCACAAAGTGACGATAAGAGCCAGCCAAACCCAGAAAACTTCGTATCTCCGTCACTATGGTAGGTTCCAACCAACTAATAATAGCCTTAATCTTGGCTAGATCCACTGAGATTCGTTTCGTACTAACCATATGACCTAAAAATTCACCTCAGACAACCAAAACTCGCATTTGCTAAACTTATCATACAACATATGATTTCTCAAAGTTTGGAGAATAACTCTGAGATGTTGTTCATGATCATCGCGAGTCTTGGAATATATCAAAATATCATCAATGAAGACTATCACAAAGTTATCCAGATACGGTCTCAACACTCTCTTGATAAAGTCCATAAACATCACCACAACATTAGTCAACCTAAAAGGCATAACAAAAAACTCAAAATAACCATATCTGGTGTTAAATGCTCAGTCTTCTACACATCATCTTCTCAAACTCTTAACTAATAGTAATCAGAACGAATATCAATCTTAGAAAAGAATTTGACACTATTCAAGTGATCAAACAAATCATCAATTCGAGGCAATTGATATTTTATTCAAAACAATAACCTTATTCAATTGTTTATAATCAATGTAAAGCCTCAAACTATCATCCTTTTTTCTCCCAAAAGGGATTGTTGTTCCTCACGACAACATAATTAGGTGAATAAACCCTTTATCCAGAAACTCCTCCAATTGTTTCGCAACTCCTGCAACTCCTGCAACTCCTTTGGAGCCATTCTATTGGGAGGAATTGATATTGGTTTAGTTCCAACAACTAAGTCAATCACGAAATCAGTCCCTCTCGAAGGTGGAACTCCAAGTAAATCATTAGGTGTAACGACCCGAAAATTTGACTTGTGCCACGTGCCAGGTCAAGGTTGTATGTGAGACCCACTCGTCAAAATACGTATGTCCGAGTCTCGGGTGGAGACACTGAGAATGTCCAATTTAAGATTTTAATGCTAATTGTTGAAAAAATGTATATGCGGGGAATGCGGTGAGCCGAAACACGAACAGGGATGCGTCTCGAGTCGCGTGTCGACGTGGACCGAGGTAGCGACGTAATGTGACTCTAATAATTTTAATGTGGTCACATTAAAAAGAAAATAAAAATTAAAAGGCATATATATATATTGTGTGTGTATATATATATACTAATATATATATATATATATATATATATGTATAAAAGAAATATAAGTATATATATATGTATATATATATATATATATATATATATGTACGATCAGATAAGAGAGAAATATATGTGATAAGAGAGGATAAGATCGGGAGAGAGAGAGAGAGAGAGAGTGAAAAAAAAAAAAGAAAACGAACCGAGAGAGGAAGAAAAATCGGGAGGAGAAGGAGGAAAAATAAGAAGAGACCGGGGAGAGAGAGAGAGGGATCAAGCTTGAGCAAGGTGAGCGAAATCCCCTTGTTGTTGTGTTGTTGCTATTGTTGATGTGTGGGTTGTCTTTGGGTTCGGGTGGTTGGCGAACTCGGACGACCGCCATTGCATTCATCCGAGCTCGAGGAAGGCAGCGCAGGGAGTGGTCTCCCCGCATACGAACCCCACTGGGGTTGGGGATGGAAGCCCAACCCAGGCGTCAAAAAAAAAAAAAAAAAAAAAAAAAAAATCTTGTTTAACCAGAGCACGAAGTGCTTTGTTGGAGAAGAAGACCCACTGCGCGGGTCGGGTCGGGTCGGGTCAGACCGACCCGGGCCCGGGTGGGCTGGGTTGGGTCGGGCCGACCCTGACCCGAGTGGGTCGGACCAGGTCAAATCGACCCTGGTCCGCTTGGACCGGGTCGGGTCAACCCTGACCCACCTCAATAAAATAATACATTTAATTATTAAATTAAATTAAACCATTTTTTTATAAACTGTAAATTACGGAAAATAGATAAAAAATTATGAAAAAATTCTGAAAAATCCTTGGAAAATATGAAAAATAGGGAAAGCTAGAAAAAATGAGTTCGAGGCTTTTCGGACATTTGGAACCCTGGAATAATTCGAAAAAGGGTGTTAAAAACTTAATTTTTATGAAAATAAAAATGGCAAATCTATACTCACATATTATACTTGCACGTAATGCGACCCTAAAACTTTAATTGGGACAAATGGACACCAGGGACGTAGGAGTCGGGTGTCGGATGCGCATATCGAGGCGTGAGCGGGACGTCTTGAGGACGAATTATGGATTTCGAGGTAAGTAAACCAGTTAGAAAATGTATAGTAGTTCATTGAGCTTGCATGTTTGATTGATGTTGAATCATGTCATTTTCTTGGAATTCTCACTCTTATGAGTGTCCGAGGGCCAAGTGAGTCGTACTCGTGTCTCTGATGGAGTGGTTGCCGGCTCACAACCGGGGCCATGACCTCGAGTCACGGTATTTGGTCGGAATGAGATGTGCTTTATCCGGGGCGCCGTTGATATCCCTCATTCGCCACATTTTAGGTACGGCGATGCCATATCCGATGATCGAGTCTGCTTGGCGTTGCCGCAACTCTGCGACCCCGACCCTGTGGCACCCGCATTCGGTGGTCTTAGACTACTTGGGCTCCTCTCTATATTGTTTCATTTGACACTCATTCTTGTTGTACTTTCATTGTTTCACGGTCTCATTATCATGCATTTCGTACAATTTTCTTTTTATCTGCATGACTTTTAGATTGTTTCATTTTATCTTGAATTACTGTTTATATTCTACTGGAATTTACTTACTCGGGCTCGTCAATCTCGTGTTTGACTGAGTGCAGAGCCGCATACGAGTAGCAGAGGGAATGCTCCATAGCTAAGTGAAATTTTTTGTATATCTTGTATTGCTCTCCTCCAATGGTGATATATTTATGTTGGGTTCCACAATTAGGTTGCCTAACTTTTTGACATTTCGGTTGAGTTATTTATTTGTAGTAATTGCTTCCGCTAAATTGTAAATCTTGAAAAATATTAATAACTCAACTTAAAACTTTGAATTTACTTGTAATGATGGATTGGAAGGCTGACTAGGCTTGCGTTGACCTTGCGAGACTTGCTCGGGGGTCCACGTGGGCTTAGGCCGGGCGGTGCCCAGTTTGTGGGAAATTGGGGCCGTCACAGTTGGTATCAAAGCCTGAATTTTGAGAATCTCATGGCTTAAGACATTGTGATACCAACGTCACAGTTGGTATCAGAGCCGAAGGTTTAAATACTCGACTCTTGATTGAAATCACAAGCAATGGAGACGCAAACCAGCGGAAGTTAGGAACCCTGAACGTATAGTGGAACCCTATGATCCTGACTGAAGTCTTCGTTGGGAAGTGAGGAGAGTTGAGGATATATGAGCTATTTGATGTGATGTATTATACTACTATCGATAGATATACGATATTTACTCTTGTGTATCGCGTGAGACGCGATAAATAAAATTGAAAAAGATTGACGATAAATTTATCGGATTCAGAGAAATTGATAGTAAAGAAGATTGATGTTAATGATTTGATCTTAGAAGATAGTGTAGAAATTGGGGATTTCTACTTGATATATTTATTGGTGGATGGTGAACTACATAGACATAATTTCTCCCTTGGTAAAAACATATCTGCCTTCGATAGAGGATACTCGAAAAAAGGGAGCATGACCATGAGCTAACTCCAGGGCATTGGATGGGCATTGGGATGATCAACACAGACTGGTCATAGAGACTAGTGGGACTTTGTACCTACCTATAGTTTCATGATATAGATTGCATATGAAATTAGAATGTATCTATAAATTAATGCTTATCATCATCATTTAAGATATGCATATAACGATATCTCGAAATCAAAACAGTACAAAAATTAGTAATATATCAATGTATGGGATCAGAATACATGAATTTACGAAACAAAGATGATGTTATATGGACAAACTTTACATCACCAGAAATAGAAGAAACGTATTATAATTCAAAATGCCATTAAAATAGTTGGGAGATTCTTTCACTAAAATTTCTAGTTAGAATGAGAAGAAGATTTCAAACTGCCAAAGCAGAAGATATTACTTACCAAGAGACATATTTACAAAGAATTGTATTTAGAAAGATTTATAAATATGAGCTTTTGGTACTCTTTAGTAAAAGGCTCATTCAGAGAGGTTTAGTAAGGGCAGTTGAACCACTTTGTTCTGTTTCAAACGGAATCAGTTAGTGATTGATGTTTCATTTGCCTACTTGATTTCATTTTTGGTTAATCAACAGCTCATGCCGGTTTTTTTTTTTTTTTTTTTTTTTTTTTTTTTTTTTTTTTACAACATTGTGGAAAATGGAAAAAGAAAGAAAGAAAGAAAGAAAGAATTGGTTTTCAAGCCATTTGGAGGAATTTTGATTTTATTTAGGACTCAAAAGAGTTCATTAAATTCATTTCAAGTTGTTTAGTTATTAATGAAATTGAGGATTTCCTATAGTATTGAGACTTGAAATGGAAGTTTGAGTTTCTAAATGATTTTAAATTGGTAATATGGAGACATTTAAATAACCTTGAGTCTACTTAGGACTTGAAATCAATGTTTGGGAACTTAGCGAGCTTTTGGAGTTTTAAAATGTTAGAACACCGATTGGATTTGTGAGAATGAGATTGTGCAGACAACAAAGAAAGAAAAGGTTTAGGAGTTATATCTTCATCTCCACTTGTGCACTTTGGCGAGGTAACTCAGAAGGTCTGAAAGAAGAGAGATGGACAAGTCTTTTATGACTTAAAATCTTGTTTGAAGTGCAACTGTTATTGCAGCCATGACCTTTAGAAGAGACCCCAGTTATTTGGCTGTTTGAATAATGAATAAGATGAGACTGAACTCCACCTCTGCATGTTAAAAGATCATTTTCCAACAAAAAAAAATAAATTGAGTTGATTGCCTTTTGATACATACATTTGCTACACGATGGTAAGGATCTTTTCAATACAGATTGATGTGCATCGAAAGTATGTTAGATTTTCTTTCCATCAAATATGTTGTGTGCTTATTATGGTCAAAGAAAAGAAGAAAAAGGGGTGAAATTATTGGGGTTGCCTCGATATTCATGTTGCACGTATCTCGATGACACATTTGATTTCTTTTTGAGGAAAGAAAAAAAATATTGTGTACCTTAAGGAGTTAGATTCAAGTCATATAAATCTTGAAAACACCCTGCACGTATTTTTAGAGGATCCGCTCGAAATAATTAATGAAATTGGAATGTGATACGGGAATCAAATCCGTAGTAAAGGTTAGAGGATTTCATGTAAATTTGGTATAGTACTGCAGAGACGCTTAAACTATATTTAAATGGTTTTGAGTTAAATTTGTTTCAATAGTTCTTGTTTTCATGTTCTGCAGTCTTTATTTTGAGCCGAGTTGGGGATCAATTATGAGCGACCAAATGGTTGTTTCTAGTTAGGATTTTTGATGGGATTCTTTGGTTATATGTTAAATTTGGTCCATAATAATCAGCATGAGTTTTGGTGGGGTAAATTGAGGTACAAACCCAAAGAAGCAAGGATAGAGAGGCACAAGGGATGTTGTGGAACCAGACAACCATTTTGATTGTCATATAAGTGAGTAGCTTATCAAATAAACAATGTGATGACCTGGTTTGATGGACTCTTTGAATCAAGTGTGGACCATACATGTCAGCAGGAGCCATGACCCATAACTTTTAAATTCATATTTATGCTCCAATCAAGAAGTTTAAAACTGACAAATTTTGAGATTTGGATTAGATTTGGATTAGGTTTTACATATTTATGCTCAATCAAGAGAGTTCAAGATTTAAATTTGAATAATTAGGTTTTAATGTGTCTCGAGTTTCGCGTCGCACGAATCTCGAGGGCACATTAGATTTGGATTAGGTCCAGCTCAGTGTTAGAAAATGCGGGTTCGAAACTTGGGAAGTGTCTCGAGATACGCAATTTGCGAGATTCGAGACAATTTTGGTCACACTTAGAGGCGGTGCCTCGAGATTCGTGTCGCATGAATGTCGAGGACACATTTACTTTGAAAGTCAAAAAGTGAACGTGTTCGAGTGAACTTGTTGAACTCGTACTTACATGAGGAGATGTCGAGCACGCCGACTGATACGGGTATTATGGCTACAGCTGAGGCGAGGCAGGCTCGCGAGTTTTAGAGGCAATATGAGGAAAAGTTGCACGGGGGTGCTAACCTTGAAAATATATGATGTACAGTCGTATCGCGCAAATGCAAATGAGTATATAATCAACTCCACCGGTCGGCGAGGTAGATGTCTGGTGGCGTACTACGGAGGTGTCGATGGGGAACATTCCTTACCTGAATAGTACTGAGTTTCAGACCATTTGACAGAGGACCAGGGAGTCAGATGCGGTACATGGATCGGTATACGCGTGATGAAGTATGCTGGGGGTGCGGCTGACACGGACACTGACCAAGCTTATTACATGATTTCATAGAATTTATTGGTTCTGTACGACGGCTTCGAGCACAGTACAGGAGGCTTAAGCGAGGGCTATGTCTAGCGAGAGCTTTTGGGAGCACACACACCGAAATAACGGTCACATTATCGACATTATTATAGTCAGTGCGAAGGTCTGGAGATCATCGATGAAAAAAGAGATTGAGACGGTCGTGGTTAGGATATCGAGCTTTGAGCGTAGGATATATTGCATTTCCGCCATATGCAGCGTATATTACACCAATGTTAGTTGGTTCAGCGTAAAATTACGCTAATGCTTTACAATAACCAACACCATCAAATCCTCAACATTAGTACCATTAGAGGACTGATGACAGAGGCAGTGGCCAGAGACAGAGTCAAAGTTTCAGTCAAGTGCACAGACAGGGACAGAGGTCTAGTCATGCACAGGATCAAGGATATGGACATGTTCCATTTGGATCGGGATTTCAACGTATCTGTATGGGCGTATGGACAGCCAAGTACAGCAGAGCCAGAAACATATGCATGCTATTGCCACGTCAGGTCCGATTACTAACTATCGTACCTTGATAGAGGGTATGAGTTGGGTTGAGACTCACTCGATCAGAGACTAACGGACAGTCAGAGAAATTGGTTTATATTCTCGCGGACATACTATGGATATGAGTATGTTATGGACGGTGGATCATGGGACTTATGTTTCGTTGTATTCCAATATATGTTGCGAGGATGTTGCCCTGGCATATATTGATGGGAGGAGACGGATGCTGTGTTCATTGCTTGGAGGTCACGGAGGAGCCCAGCTTGTCGCGGAGGAGCCCAGCTTGTCACGGAGGAGCCCAGCTCGTCACGGAGGAGCCCAGCTCGTCGCGGAGGAGCCCAGCCCTAAAGAGTAAGATGGAGGTATGGCCTTGGGCGAGTATGGCCTTGGGCGAGTATGACCTTGGGCAGGTATTGCCTTGCGTTTTCAGTCATAACACACTATCGAAGTGCGTAAATTTCGAGGACGAAATTCTAATTCGTCGGGAAGATTGTAACGGCCCAAAAATTTGACTTGTGCCACGTGCCAGGTCAAGGTTGTATGTGAGACCCACTCGTCAAAATACGTATGTCCGAGTCTCGGGTGGAGACACTGAGAATGTCCAATTTAAGATTTTAATGCTAATTGTTGAAAAAAAGTATATGCGGGGAATGCGGTGAGCCGAAACACGAACAGGGATGCGTCTCGAGTCGCGTGTCAACGTGGACCGAGGTAGCGACGTAATGTGACTATAATAATTTTAATGTGGTCACATCAAAAAGAAAATAAAAATTAAAAGGCATATATATATATATGTGTGTGTATATATATATACTAATATATATATATATATATGTATAAAAGAAATATAAGTATATATATATGTATATATATATATATATATATATATATATGTACGATCGAGATAAGAGAGAAATAAATGTGATAAGAGAGGATAAGATCGGGAGAGAGAGAGAGAGAGTGAAAAAAAAAAAGAACGAACCGAGAGAGGAAGAAAAATCGGGAGGAGAAGGAGGAAAAAGAAGAAGAAATCGGGGGAGAGAGAGAGAGAGGGATCAAGCTTGAGCAAGGTGAGTGAAATTCCCTTGTTGTTGTGTTGTTGCTATTGTTGATGTGTGGGTTGTCGTTGGGTTCGGGTGGTTGGCGAACTCGACGAACCGCCATGGCGATCGTCCGAGCTCGAGGAAGCGAGGGAGTGGTCTCCCGCATACGAACCCCACTGGGGTTGGGGATGGAAGCCCAACCCCAACGTCAAAAAAAAAAAAAAAAAAAAAATTGCTGAACTAGAGCACGAAGTGCTCTGGTGGAGAAGAAGACCCACATGTGGCGCGGGTCGGGTCGGGTCGGAACGACCCGGGCCCGGGTGGGCTGGGTTGGGCCGGGCCGACCCTGACCCGAGTGGGTCGGACCAGGCAAACCGACCATGGTCCGCTTGGACTGGGTCGGGTCAACCCGGACCCACCTCAATAAAATAATACATTTAATTATTAAATTAAATTAAACTATTTTTTTTTATAAACTGTAAATTACAGAAAATAGATAAAAATTCTGAAAAAATTCTGAAAAATCCTTGGAAAATATGAAAAATAGGGAAAGCTAGAAAAAATGAGTTCGAGGCTTTTCGGGCGTTTGGAACCCCGGAATAATTTGAAAAAGGGTGCTAAAAACTTAATTTTTATGAAAATAAAAATGGCAAATCTATACTCGCATATTATACTTGCACGTAATGCGACCCTAAAACTTTAATTGGGACAAATGGACACCGGGGACGTAGGAGTTGGGTGTCGGGTGCGGATATCGAGGCGTGAGCGGGACGTCTTGAGGACGAATTACGGATTTCGAGGTAAGTAAACCAGTTAGAAAATGTATAGTAGTTCATTAAGCTTGCATGTTTGATTGATGTTGAATCATGTCCTTTTCTTGGAATTCTCACTCTTATGAGTGTTCGAGGGCCAAGTGAGTCGTACTTGTGTCTCTGATTGGAGTGGTTGCCGGCTCGCAACCGGGGCCATGACTTCGAGTCACAGTATTTGGTCGGAATGAGATGTGCTTTATCCGGGGCGCTGTCGATATCCCTCTTTCGCCACATTTTAGGTACGGCGATGCCGCTTCCGATGATCGAGTCTGCTTGGCGTTGCCGCGACTCTGCGACCCCGACCCTGTGGCACCCGCATTCGGTGGTCTTAGACTACTTGGGTTCCTCTCTATATTGTTTCCTTTGACACTCATTCTCGTTGTACTTTCATTGTTTCACAGTCTCATTATCATGCATTTCGTACAGTTTTCTTTTTATCTGCATGACTCTTAGATTGTTTCATTTTATCTTGAATTACTATTTATATTCTACTGGAATTTACTTACCTGGGCTCGTCAATCTCGTGTTTGATCGAGTGCGAGCATGAGCAGTAGCGAGCGCAGGGAAAGCTCCATAGCTAGTGAAATTTTTTGTATATCTTGTATTGCTTTCATCCAATGGTGATATATTTATGTTGGGTTCCACGATTAGGTTGCCTAACTTTTTGACATTTCGGTTGAGTTATTTATTTGTAGTAATTGCTTCCGCTAAATTGTAAATCTTGAAAAATATTAATAACTCAACTTAAAACTTTGAATTTACTTGTAATGATGGATTGGAAAGCTGACTAGGCCTGCGTTGACCTTGCGAGACTGGCTCGGGGGTCCACGTGGGCTTAGGCCGGGCGGTGCCCAGTTTGTGGGAAATTGGAGCCGTCACATTAGGAAATATATCAGGGAATTCACAAACTGTTAGGATCTCTTCCAGGTTGGTTTTAGGTTTTGCCTCTGTACTATTAGTTATGGTAAAAGTTTCCATTTCTTCCCCACTGGCTAACCTGCCTCTGGTCAAAGGCAATCTAGACAATGTTCCAATGTATGTAAAAACTAAACAACCTGGAATATAAAAGAACACAGTCTTAACAATCTAAATTTGCATGATATGCCATTAACCAATCATTCCTAATAACACATCAAACTCCAAAAACTCTAACACACAAAGATCAATAGCCATCTCTTGTCCGGAGATCTCAACATCACATTTCTCACACATAAAGTAAGGATACACCTTATCCCCAATCACTGTATTGAGGACAAGATGAATATGGACTCACACTAGAGTTAAACAAATATAAAAGAAATTGTAGAACCATAATCAATTAACTCATGCATAGGACAACTATAAATAGATATAATACCTTCAATAAGATTACAGTTCACCTCTGAATCTAATTCTACAATCACATGTACCTATTCCCTAGTCAACTACTGAGGCTGTGATATACCGAAAGATGACCTTGCAAGCCGTAGACAATTTCTCTGCATATATCCCTTCTTCCTATACTTATAAAACATAATCGAACCCGAATACCTTGGAAAACTCCAACTAAAATGACATTGTTCCCTTTAATTGAAACAAGTAACCATAGGTTTACTGCCTACAAAAGATGCTTGACTAGGTGTTGATCTCAGACTGGTAGCCTATCTCTGAGTTCCTTAACTCTTACCCCCACTCCTCTGCGATTGAAATGCATCACTATGAATCAAAGGCTGAAAAAATAATGATTGAGTATGTCCCAAGACAGTCAATGTCATCTTCAATGGTCTACTAGCTGTGCTCGAAAAAGGATTATGATGGACATATGAGGGAGCAATAGGTGTCGTAGGTGTAAATGGTGGTCCTCCACTCTTCCGTTTCTTTTGAAACTTTATATCAAATCAAGATGGAAACCTTTTGTTGCCCTCAGTACTTGAGCTCTATCTTGACTCCACAACACCCTGATATCGTCGTGATTCATGCTAAAAAGTCTGTATAGTTACATAAGCTCGGGCACTATCTCTAACCTCCCATATTGTGTTCGGTTTAGTCACTGATATAGTAGTGCCCAGTTCCTCCTTTAACCCATACATGTACTTGCGCATCTTCTCTTTCTCTGCCATCCTCGACTCATCAAAAAACCTCAAAAGGTAACTAAATTAAGCATCGTACTGAGCTAAGGACATGCCTCCTTGAACTAGATGATCAAACTCTAGTATTTTCTACAAAATCATGCTCTCGTCGAAGTATTGCTCAGTAAACTCCTTCAAAACATTAGCTCAAGTATCAAACATGGGATACCCATCATGTAGAGATCTCCACCATATCTCAACATCGGCCTATAAATAGTATGAAGTGATCTAAACTCTCAAATGTTCATCGGTACTCAACATGTTATGAAGCTTCTCATGATTGAGAACCCAAGTCTCCATAGTCCTCAAATCTAACTTTTCATATAAGTACATAGGATTGTACTTCCTAAATTCTCTCCTATTCCTTTCCCCTTGAGATATTCTACTAGTAATAGCTTGATCAGCCCGAATCGGAACTGTAACAATCGTTTCACCCTCGAAAGGAACTGCAGAGGTAGCTTGCTCTTCCTGAGCGACTGGAGTAGTCGTAGGAACTTCAGGAACAACATGAATCATAGGCACTGGAGTCGTCACATGTGCTCGTTATATATTCAATAACTCTGCCATCTGTCCCGCTATGTTTTGAAACACATTTGGATCCACCTGTTGTGGATCCTTATTACCCTCGCCAAATCCCTGACTCGGTTTTTGCTGTACTATGAATGGACAACAAAACTACATCCATCGATATGTTAATATAAAACACAAATAACACAATCATAAAAATTTTAAACTTTTTAATCCCCATTTCATCGTGTTACTTCCTAACTAGTCATTCATTTAGCCTCAATCAAGAAGATTCCTATAGAATCTTATGCTATGATACCAACATTTTCAGACCACATCTAATTAGAGCATCTTACTGACCTAAACTACCTTAATCCACTGATAATCAAGCAGCCTTAAATTAACGAAATCATTTTGTTTAAATTACCAAATATAAAATATTATCAACCACAATGGATTCTGAAAGGAAATCTTAACATCAAAGTTCATAAATTCATTCAGATTGATTAATTTATAATCGAAATTTTGTAAAAGATTTTCGACGGCACCCCAAATATTTTTAAGCCAAAAACGAAAAACCCGGCCTTCAACAATCTTCAACAAACCCTACTCGGCTTGGTAGAAATTCCGAAGGACTCACAATCCACCCATAACAATATATATTGCAATATCAAAAACTATATCTTCATTCTAACCTATGTCATATTTTCAAAATTCATAAACTGTTTACTTTAACTCCACAACCTTCCATTTCATCCCTAAACCATTTCAACAATTTCAAAAGAGCTCCTAATCGCACACAAACCCAAACACCCACTTATAGAGTATATAATATTCAAAAATAATACATATATAGAGAAAAAGGAACCTATGGCATCACATAAAATCTGATAGTCTTTATTTTCCCTTATCGCCGCTCGAACCTGTCCTTACCTAATTATAAAATTTGATAATGTCAGATAAGTGAAACTCACACTATCTAGTACACTTGTAATAATCAAATGCATAATAATCCAAGAAATTAAATAATAAATATAATC
Source organism: Stephania yunnanensis (assembly GCA_039657365.1). NCBI lineage: Eukaryota > Viridiplantae > Streptophyta > Magnoliopsida > Ranunculales > Menispermaceae > Stephania > Stephania yunnanensis. Next base: position 34,330,028 of record CM077583.1, on the reverse strand, counting down.
CAAGGAACTTAAATACAACCCTGAATCCGTCCTGTTTTTGTTATTCAACCACAATCAGTTGACATCTTCCGAAAGTGGTTAGTAAACAATAATAAAGACTCTTACGTAGGGAGGATAACCAAATGAGTCTCATTCCTCTAGACTATAGGAGTATGATCTTGTTCAATGTGATCTCATGATAACTATGTGATGTAAAGTATCAGTGACTTTAGCCCCTTAAGCATAATATAGTGTCATATAATCCAAATGTAGTCTACACTATAAGGAGACTCATAACGCCTTATCCTCCTAAACTATATATGCATGTACAACGGAAATGGAATATCAAGGATCAATGCAATTTATACAAAAATTATAATCATACAATGTAAAGGTTACTATAGGATTTACTTAACCTTATAAATGTAATTTCATCACTTTTTACGTGCCTTGCCTGTAAAATAGTCCATACGGTGTTCCAATTGCGATCCTACAATTCACTAACATGTCCAGTAAGATTCCACAATCGTTCCACAATTTTTCTCCAATTTATTTATTTTAATTAGTCTCGTCTCGACTCAAAAATCAGTCTAAACCATATCCTCGGACGTCCGGATCCTAATTTTGACTGCAAGTTGTGGTCTGATATTGAGAATTATCCTAGATTAGGCTTTATAACAATTTTTAAAATTTTGAACATTTTCAGGTATCGTCACACACACTATGAGAAAAATACCCGATATAAAGCCTCGATAAAATCCCGAAATCCTCATTTTTCCTAAAAAACCTCAATTTTCATCGATTTGTCCAAAAATCCCATATTTTATAATTTCTCTAATTTCCAGGGATTTTATTCAATCTAAAACCATTTTTTTTTAAAAAAAAATTTAAATATAGGGTTAAGGGTTTGATCCCTGAATCGGCCCAGTTTAGGGATCATCCCTAACCCCTCGCCCCCATAGAAACAAAACAGAGAAATTTGTTTCGTTCCTTTCTCTCAATATATATATATATATATTTTTTTCTAGGTAGGGGGAACTCATGGTTCCCTCCCCCCAATCGTCTCCTCCCTATTTTCTTCAACAACTTATAGTTTCTTTTTCTTCTTCTTTCTCAAGGTTTTTACAATCCTTTTTTTTTCCTTTTTTATTCATTTTGAAACCAACGTCCTCCTCTCTATCCTTCAACTCAATTACAAACAATAACCCACAACGATGATCTCTCCCAGACCCGAATCATCGAAAATCGGTCTCTAAAACAAATTTGCAGTAAAAATTCTCAAGATTTCGTAACCTCACATTCGACTTCAAATTTTCATTATTTAGGGGGTTAAATGACCAAACTACCCCTCGCTTGTTATCCTTCACTTTATAGCATCAATACCCTTATAGGTAATTTTCCATGTTTTTCTTTTATTGTTGTAATTATCTCTTCATTTTACGTCCGAATGAAACCCTGAAAAATATCCCGTTTTCGCCAAAAATTGGAGAATTTACCAAAATGTTTTGAAACTCTTGGACAACCTATTTTTTGCATGCAAATCAAGGTATAAGATCCACATAGACTCGTTAAGTCAATTTAAAGTTCAAAATTCAAATTTTTAAATTTAAAATCATTATTTTTCTCGAAACTCTAAATAGTTGCTCAGGTCGACATTTAAACTTTCTCGAAACTCATTTTGATACGTATTTCGAGATAAAACCCTCACGAATCTCAAATTTACTCAATCAACTCGAATTTAATAAAATAAAATAGTATATATTACACAATATTAGGCAAACATCACACAAAACTAAACTTACCTATAAATCTCATTTCATCGATCCTCAGCTCCTAACTCATGGCCTAAACCATAATTTGGGTTTGTTAGTCTTGGATTAGCTGCAATTATTGAATTAAAAATTTGGGATTTGATAATCCAACGCTCTGCGAACCCCAAGAATTTAGCTCGAAGTTGGTTAGTTGTAAGTAAACCCTACAATGGCCTTTACTATTTATGAAATTTATCTTTGTACTTGCATTTGTGTTTAGTTTGCATTACATTTCACATTATTCTTGCTCATGCATACATGACATTCGTAAGAATGTGAGGTGCTCTACTCCAAACTAGACGTATTGCAGGCGTCTAAGCCGAGTAATGTCGATTCCGGGGTAGCATGCATTGAACTCATAGGGTTGTTCTAGGTTCATCGTGAGTGGGCTCGCTCATTATGAGCTTAGAATAAGAAATGAGGGATCCACGTTGTTATATAAATTTGTTGTCATTTGGAAATGTAATTATAATTCTCCATATATTCAGACTAACATTTGCAGGAGTACAGAGTAATGTATGAGTTTACTTACTTGACATTTTCGAGTTGTTTTTGAAGATGTCAGGTTCTTTGTGAAGACTAGACATAACTAAAAAAACTCAAAGATTTTGATGAATGTTTGGTTATGAGAGTCGTCTAAATTAATTTGAAGTAATTTAAGAGGTTTATGAGTCCTTTTAGGTCTCTTCCCAATTTAGTTGTCTATCAAGTGAAAGTTTTACGGCAAGCCATTTTTAGGAGATGTGCTGCTGAAATTCTTATAAAAGTATAGAGGATAATTTATATGATTTCCTAATTTGTTCCAATTAAGTAAAACAAGAATCAAGTTTAATTAAGGATATAAATTTAGTTTCAGAGCTTTACTAAGTATTAAGAATGGAAAGTTTTTTTAGGCATATAGTTAATTGTATGGTTTAGGTGCCTAATTAGATTAATTAGGCTAAGTCAAGACTTAGTGAGACGAGTCCTGATAATCAAGAATAGAGGGACTAGGGAATGTGTTTTAAAACCAATCCTTTAAAGTCGATGATATAAGACATGGAACTAATATAGGGCTAGATTGTGGATTCATAGACTTAGGTTTGCTTTTATTCTCTGAGGTAATTATTTACTTTCTCGTTTAGTAGATCATTAAGATAAAACTATTTCAAAACACCCCCAGATTTAATTTTCTGTTTGTTGGACTTACTTTGACCGATACCTATGCATTCGACCTTGTATTTACTACTACTATACTCAAATAGGATTGGTAACATTTTATGGTTTATATTTGACACGCACGACACGTGATCAAATTTTAGCACCATTGTCGAGGACTTGGTTCCAAATTGAGTTTAACTTTTCTTTTCTTTTCGTTGTTGTTTTGTTCTTTGAGTCTATTAGTTTATGCATGGTAGGATAACTCGATCTAAATTGACTGGTTTATTGTTAAATTTCAATTTAGAAATTGATAGAACCCACTGTAGGTTGGCTAGGGAAGCTCTAAACAAAGAGTCCGATTTTTCCTAACCTACTATGGCTAACAATGTCACAGCCCAAATTACTAATCTAAGTTTAATCTCTTAATCAGGATCAAATGACCCGTGACGCGGGAAACGCAGCGAGATACGTATCGTAACCGAGGCTAGGTGGCTGAGGTAAATGTTAGGCTTTTTATGGTGTATGCCTCGTGTATTGTATATGTGTAGACTACTAAGTCATTTCTACTTACGTATAGGTGTCGAGGCATGAGCGAAGATGCGCCTTGATGTGCATACCGGCGTGGAACCAAGTTAGAGAGCAATGTGGTGAGTTCGTATAAGCTTTATGTGCTCTTATAAGTGATTTAAATGGGGCTATTGTTGGTTATGTATTAATACACTTAAGTTAGTAAGTTAAAACAATAGCCACTTGACATCTCTCGAGACACGTGTTAGCATGTCTCTACACAAATTGTGTCACTCATTGGTGTCACTTGGCATGAGTTAGTAGGACATGTGTTAATAGGTGAACCATTAGATAAGTCTCGAGATACGTGTACACATTAGTATCAAGGGATATCAATCAACCATATCCAATTCATGACTATAAAGCTTTTGGTTAACACAAGCAACTCAACTCTTTCATTTTGAATTCTTAAGTAAGAAGCAAAGCTTGCTAGAGTGAAGAGAGCAGCTAGAGGAGGAAAAAGAATAGCAAATTTAGTGATTTGGTGAAGAAGAACTCAAGCTAAGCTAGTTTACATCAAGTTAGGTAACTTTTCTACACAATAAACATGGCTCAATTCAATGAATTCATGTATTTGATGATATGTGTTGTTGTTTTATATTGGTAATGATGTCTTGGAACTTGGGAAGTGTATATGGAGGTGTTCAAGGCATTAGCATAGCCTATGTCAGGAGAAAACTTAGAATTCTGTTTGTGGAATTCTGGGTTCTGCAATACATAGTGCACTCTGTAGGATAGGTAGCGCCCTACGACAGTCATAACCTGCGCTACACAAGATCATTAGCGTGCTACATGCTATGACAACATAAAAGATTAGCAAGTCTCAAGAGGTCCTTAAACATTATAAATGAGTCTAATATGCTAAGTAAAGGTCCAAACATATTAAAAAAAACATATGATATGATGTTAAGAACCTAGGGAAGTATTCCAAGGATTCAAATACGAGTTTTAAGGTGTTGGGAGGTCGGAGTAGCATAGGAAATTTCGTGGATTGCAATTAAACCGATTGAGAGATTTATTTACGTTTCATTCTAATTCATATGTTCGTTTCCACTTATTTGGACTGAATTGCCTTTGTACTCTATATGCCATGACTTGTTGTTTATTCTCAATACATGAGGTTGCTTTCGTGGTATAGTTTGTTGATAAAATGATTTCATTGACTCCAATTTATGTATTATGTCATTATTGATTGTTAATACAAGTGGTCAGTGAAATAGCGTGCTATTAGGTAGGTGTTACATAGTATTGTTATCCATTTCCTTTGTGCATTAGATATGCAATTGCTTTATTGGATTCTCAAACCATGTTGTTTCTTGAAATATGAAAGTGGTTCTTGTATTTAGGGTCGTTACATTATAGAGGTCATCATACATATGAGGGTCACAAGACTTTTAGGGTGATCAAGATCTCTCCACTATATTGTGCAGAACACGGGAAATGAGTCTCGGGGTTGTTTGCAAGCATATATCACAAGTGACTGGCACCAGCGAAATTTTATTAAGGCAAAAGCAATGCTCAGACCTTTACATTGATGTAGAGCTCAACTCTATCCTCATATAGTGGAAAGGCATATGTGATGAAGATCACGGACGACCGACCATAGATCATTACTACTTAGCCATGTGTTAGTTTCATGTTGTTTAGCTGAAGTATCTCTTTGCATGTTCCCTTTACTGCATAGTTGCTATTATTATTCTTTTAGATACTTGTTGCATAATTGGGAATGTGAACAAATGTCTATAAGTATTACTTTCTACTTTCCTGTATTCACCGTCTAGTTTGTGATGGTAGGTGCAGATCCATCAAGTAGTAGAGAAGGCAAAGAGAAGATTAGCGACTACCTTTGAGCTAGTGGAGCACAGCTACACCAGATTTTGTAGGTTTGATTTTTTGATGTATTATTTTCATATTTATATGGTATACTTTTGGGGTTGTATATTATGGGTTGAGTTATTAATACCTTGACCAGACACATGTTGTTATATATCTCGATTTTCTTATATATATGCATGTCATCTTTATTCCCTGGTTTTTCCATGATTGTTAGGTATCACAATAATGCTTTCGTTAATTTGTAAGACTTCCGCTGAATAAACTTTTAAGTAAGAAAAATTTTAATAACTCTTGTTTTTGAATTGATATAGGATAAGTATAGGTTTATATTCAAAACAAAAATAAATAATAAGTAGGTAAATGGTTTTGTGATAGGCTGACTAGTTTCTTGTTAAGTCCTATATGGTAAGATTAGGGCTTAGTAACGAGATTAGACCAGGTGGTGCCTTAATTTGAGAACGGGTTGTCACAGATGGGGTTCACCACGCTGGCGGTGATAGTTAGATTACCATGGGGCACAATAATGAAGTTCTACAAAATATTCTTGCTTAGCATCCTCTATGGATAAAATTTCCATTGAACAACATAGCTTTCGAGCATAGATCCAGCTTTAGTCACCTTCTGCCGATATTCCATGGCATGAAGAATGAAAAACCAGTGGCATTCTTAAAGGAGTTTTAGAAAAAAAAATTGCCAGTCTATGAAACCTCTTCAAGCGGAAGAGAATGCGGTAACGCTTAGGGCTTTCCGGTTTTGCTTAAAGGATAAGGCCAAACAATGGATCTTTTATCTCTGCCCTGGTGGCATTAACTCATGGCACGACATGATAAATGAGTTCCTCAGGAAATATTTCCTCGAGGATAAGGTAGCCCAACTCATCTCTAAGAAATACATTATTAAGATGAAAATCCGGTGATTCTTTTTATGATTACTAGGACTACTATAAGCGCCTAATTGTCAATTGCCTACAACATGGCCAATCTGATAGGGCCATTGTCTGATTTTTCTATGTCAGCGTTCCCCCTCTAGAGAGGCATATGATTGATACTGATTGTGGTGGTCACATTCCTGACAAAACTTCGACGCAGATGAAGCAACCTTATAAGGACATGGTGTAACAGTCCTGATTATATGGAGATATTAGTGTTGAAGCGCACCGAAGTTCGTCAGTTTGAGTTACTACTAGCTCCACTGAGAAGAAAATTGATCAATTGACTTCCCTAGTGGAATAACTATTGAGTAATGGTTAAACACATGTTAAAGCTTGTGGATTCAGCTCAACCACAAGCCAAGTGACTGATGAGTTTCCTATTCAATTTGATGACCATCAACATGTAATATTATACGTAACCACCCTAACTTTAGTTATAGGTTTCGAAATTAGAACTATTCATCCTTTGTCCCTAGAGGACATACGTTGCCTAAAACAATGGCCGACTATTCCTCACTAGAAGACATGGTTAAATCTCTAGCGATTCAACAAAGCCAGTTTGCTAGAGATGTCACCTAGTTTCAGGTGAACACGGAGAAAACTCTCAGTGACACAAATGCCATGGTCCGAAACCTAGAAGTCTAGGTGGGCCAAATTGCACAACAATTGGGTCGCCTTGAGGAGCTAGAAAAGTTACCTTAGCAACCGTACCCCAACCTAAATACGTGTATTACACATCAGGCACACAAGTGAATGCTATTGTTCACAATAGCGCTGCCTCAGAGAATAAGGACTATAAAACCATCACCCTAGAAGAAAGATAAATTAGATGACCAACCTAACCCTAACGAAAGTCCCAATGGCATCCCTTTAAATATGCTAATTCAAGGGTAGTAGGTATCCCTTGCACAATAGGAGGAATCTTTTTGGAAAACTTAATGCTTGATTTGGGAGCATCAATTAACATGATGTCCTCAAATTTTCATAATTCTATAGAGATTGGTGAGTTGATTGAAATATGGACTCAAATTCATGCCATTCATGGTAAGGAGATCTCTTCAAAAGGAGTAATCTAAGACTTAATGGTATGTGTAGGGGATTTGAAGTTCCCTGCAGACTTTCACATCATTGACATTATAGAGTCTCACTAGACTAGGCCATTCTCAGTTCTTTTTTATAGGCCCTTTTATGCGAACGGGCAGAGCCAATATTGAATTAGTCAAAGGTTCTACACCTGTTGATCGTAAAGGAAGAATAGTTAGTTTTAAAATTCCGTGTCTTTTGAATTTCTTGAATGACATTTTGTTTGCTTGTTCCACTATTGTTTTGGATAAGATGTTTAGGGATACATATTCATAGATCAAGGATGCCCTAGAAGAAATTGATCCGGAGATAGTCCCAAAAGGAAAGCCTCCGTGAAGTGGTGCACGTATCGGTATCAGGCCACCACATAACTCATAACTCATTGAACGAAGGACTAAATGTATGAGGATGGCTGATAGTGAGGAGAAAAGGACTATACCCCCTGACATACTGCACTACCAATTCTAGTCCGATAAGAACCTAAGGTTTTATGTGACTAGAGTCTTACAGTCTATGTAATATCATCCAAAATCTTCAATCCGTGCAGCTTATGTATCACCAGTGATGCTGAGACCAGTGTGAGATATGCAAATGGCATGGTGGAGAAACCCAGATGGATGACATATAATGTATCTTTTCGTATTAGAGATTTATGTTCGTCATGAACTTCTATATGGTTAATGGAAGTAATAGCCAAATGGAAACACTTATGTTGGGACTGCCATTCTTAGCGATAGTTGGAGCATTGATAGATGTGTAGTTGCGATACATTAGCATCTTCGTAAGAAAAAGGTCAAAGCTTCTCTGGGACAGTAGTAAGATCTTACATGACAAAGAGCAAGTCTTGGCACGATTCTCCAAACTGGCAATTGAGGTCGTTGATATAGACCAACTAGGAGGGAGGTAAATTTGTTGAGCCAACGGCGTTAAACAAAAGCGCTACTGGGAAGTAGCCCATGAACAATTTTATAGTTATTAATCGGTCTTAATTCTTGTTTTTCTATTTTCCTAACCATGCGTGAAGTATTATACTAAATTCTATATAAATATATCCATCTATTTCCACCATTTATTTTATGTCTGGTATGCCTAGCTTATCTTGAACCTTGAGGACAGGGTTCATAATAAATTTGGGGTGTTTAAGTAAGTGGACCGTTGGACATAATCATTGGTTGAAGACCTGTAGGTATAAGCTTTACATTTTTTTCCTCAATTTGCTTACAACTCCAATAAAATCGTGGTGGTATTTTGTCCTTTTCACCCTATTTCTTACCTTCTATCCCGTTCAAAATTTAATTCAATAATGCATGCATGTTTTAGGTAGTTTACAATAAATACAACATAGCCTCAATCCCAAATTAACTGGAGTCAGCTACATGGATCAAACTTTTCTATTGTGATCGATTAAGTGCAATTGATGGTGAGCTTTGCAAACCATTCAAATCTCTCCTAATTAATGCATCCCATGTTAACTTTGGCCTGCCCCTACCTCGTCGAATTTCTACAGTTTCTATTGAGTCAAGTTTTCTAGTTGGAGCATTTGTAGGTCGTCTTTGTAGGAGACCAAACCATCGCAACCGCCCTTCCCTAATCTTTGTATCAATTGGTGCTACTCCTACTTGTCTTTGAATTTCTATATTTCTTATTCTATCTTTACAAGTTTTACCACACATCTACCTAAGCATCCCCATTTCTGTTGCGTTCATTTTATATAATTGTTGTTGCTTTACCGCCCAACATTCACTTCCATAGAGCATAGCTAGCCTAATTGCGGTCCTATAAAATTTTCCTTTTAACTTAAGAGGAACATTTTGATCACAAATCACCCCTGTTGCACTCCGCCATTTCTTCCATCCAGCTTGAATTCTATGTGTGACATCATTTTTAATTTTACCATTATTTTGTATGATTAATCCTAGGTATCTAAAGTGGTTTACCTTAGGAACTTCTATTTCCCTTAATTTTACCTCTCCGTTATCTCGATGTCCAGTGTTTCTAAACTCACAGTGCATGTATTCGATTTTCGTCCTACTCAACTTAAAGCCTTTAGATTCTAATGTATTCCTCCAGAGTTCTAATTTCCCATTCACCCCATTTTTAGTTTCATCCACTAAGACGATATCATCTGCAAATAGCATACACCATAGTATATCCTCTTGAATATGTCTAGTTAGTTCATCCATAACTAAAGTAAATAAAAATGGCCTTAAAGCCGATCCTCGATGTAGTCCTATCATAATGAGAAATTTTTTCGTAGCTCCACCAAATGTCATTATACTCGTTACTACTCCATCATTCATATGCTTAATAGTGTCTATGTATCTAGCATGCACTCCTTTTTTTTAGAACCCACCAAAGAACATCTCTAGGGACCCTATCATATGTTTTTTCTAAATCTATGAATACCATATGAATATCTTTTTTTCTTTTTTCTATATTTTTCTAACAATCGTCTTACAAGGAAAAATGCCTCCATAGTTGACCTCCCAAGCATGAAACCAAATTGGTTCTCTGATATTGTTGTTTCTCTCCTTAGCCTATTGTCAATTATCCTCTCCCAAAGTTTCATAGTGTGACTCATAAGTTTAATTCCCAGTAGTTTGAGCAACTTTGAATGCCTCCTTTATTTTTGAAGATTGACACTAGCATGCTCCAATCCATTGGCAGCAACTTTGATTTTAAGATTTTATTGAAAAGTTTTGTTAACCAAGTCAATCCAATTTCTCTTGAGTATTTCCAAACCTCTATGGGTATTTCATTTAGGCCACGTCCCTATTTTCATTCTTTTCAATGCCTCTTTAACTTCTACAATTCTAATATTGCGTGTATAGTTTACATTTCTTTCTTGGTGTGGGTTTTCATATATTATAGTATTAACTTGGCCATCAATAAATAAACTATCGAAGTAACTTCTCCATCTCTCCTTAATATCATCCTCGCGCGTTAAAACATTTTGATTTTCATCCTTAATACATCTTACATGACTTAGGTTTTGTTTCTTTTTATCTCTTAATTTGGCTAGCCTATATATATTTTTCGTCATCTCTATTACCTAACCTTGTATATAGATATTCATGAAATTTGTTTTAGCTTGACTAACTACTTTTCTAGCTTGTTCTAGTTTCTCTATATTGATTTTACACATCTTCATCTTGACACTTAGGTATTTTCCTATACATCTCTCTTTTGGTCTTAATTGCCCGTTGGACATCCTCGTTCCACCACCATGTTTCCTTCTTTAGAGGTTCCAAGCACTTAGATATACCTAATACGTTTGATCTCACTCTCCTTATGCGACTACTCATTTCTAGCCACATTGTATTAGCATCTAAGTCAAGATTCCAAACATTTTCCTTTAGTAGTTTTTCTCTAAACTCTACTTGTTTACTATGTTTTAGGTTCCACCACTTTATTCTATGGTCGCTAACTCTTTTATTCATATTATGTTAGGTAGTAAGTGCTTCATAAGGTATTACTTTGCAGTTTCTCCTTATTTTTCTATCTATTTTTCTTGATAAAAGAAAATCTATTTGACTCTTGTTATGACCACTACTAAAAGTAATTGTATGCGAATCCCTCTTCCTAAAACTAGTATTTGCTAAGACAAGATCGTATGCTGAAGCAAATTCTAAGATTGGTTCTTCTTCTTCATTTCTATTACCGTAACCAAAACCTCCATGAACTCTCTCAAACCCATCGTTACTTGCCTCGACATGCCCATTTAAATCTCCTCCAATAAAAACCTTTTCATCTAATGGTATACTCGCATAAATCCATCTATATCGTCCCAAAACTTGCGTTTGATGCTCACTTAGTCTTATTTGTGCATAGGCGATAAGTATGTTAATTTTTTCATCTCCGATAATTAATTTAACTAGAATCAATCTATCCCCCATTCTTTTAACTTCTACGACCTTATCCTTATAATCATTATCCACCACAATTCCTACTCCATTACATTTTCTATCTATATCAGTGTACCACAATTTAAACTTCATATTTCTCTACTTTTTTTCCTACCCATTTTGTCTCTTGGAGGCAAGCCATATTGACTCTCCTTCTAATCATGGTATCTACTGGTTCTATTGACTTCCCCGTAAGTGTTCCTATGTTCCATGTTCCTAAACTAATTTTCTCTCCCCTTTTTATTTGTTTTCTTTTCTATTTCTATTTTGTTTAAAAGATATAGTGTCCGTATCTATGATCTTGTTTTTGTTTTCGTATTTGTTTTGAACTAGCTTCTTTACCCACACATGTTCTTTGTGTTGGAACCCTTGCTCATTTTTCTTCACATCCGGGCGACGATGTGAAGGGACTAGCTTCTCTACCCACACAAGTCCTATGTGTGGGAACCCTTGCTCATTTTTCTTCACACCTAGGCGGCGATGTGAAAGACACCCCTGCTCATTTCTCACTACACCCGGGCTCTGATGCAGCGCGTTGCTAGGTGGGAACGTCCCAATTTTTATATATGTTTGATCCATTTCATGAAAAGTGACAAACGTTTACGCTTGGCTGTCAACCTATCGCAACCCTCCTCCATTTTCCAAGAATGAAAAATGTGCTTGGGGCCTCCCTCCCCCACTTTTCGGGTATGAAAAGTGAGTTTGGGACCTCCCTTACCCATTTTTCGGTATGAAAAAATGGGCATCGGAGTCCTCCTTCTTTATCCGAATTTGGGACCGGCTATGTAGAGCACATAGTGTACAACATAGGTGGAGTTGTTTTGGATAGTTTACTATATTTATTATTTTATAAAGTCTTACCTTCAAGCAAAACTTTGCTTTCAATTTCTTGAGTAAAAACTTCATCAAATTGTTTGCTTTCAGGCTTAGAAGAAGTAGAAAAGTTTTTACACCTACTTAGCAACATAAATAGAAAGATAGAGTAAGGATGAGTCATAACTTGGGGCCAAAGTAGGTAGGTGTTCAAATTAACTTTGTGAAAAAAACTAAAATCTCTAGGATTTCGAAACTAGGACTAATCTACTTAGAGTATAATTGTTAAAGATTTAGCACTTGTAGCAGAAAGAAATTTATTTACTGTAAAAAAATATGGGCTTGATGTTTCTACGTTGGAAAACTAACTTAACTTTAGCAAGAGAAAAAAGTGTTAACTAGAGATTTCTAATAAAAATAGAAAGTCCCATAACTTCCACAGGAAATGGAGTAGGGAACTTAATGGTTGGAAAAATAATGAAAAATCGGCATCCACTGAAGATGGAGAATGGACCGCATAATAAAAAACCAAATAGAGGGAGAAAGTGAGGATCTCCAGATGAATAAAATGCGAAAGTTCATAAAAAGGAACTCCTATTAAGAAATAGAGATTTAGCTTAGGCGCTTGTAGCTAGGTTAAGTTATTCCAGTGCCATGAATCAAATACTAGCCTACCTTTAAATAAACCATATGGACTTTTAAAGGTGGGAAAATATGCAAATAAGTGAAAAGTTGAGATAAAGTCCATTTAAAGGAATCCGTTCAATAAAGGTATCAATTTGGATCAAATGCTTTGATGAAGAGACCTAGAAAACCTATAAGTAAGTTGAAGGTTATGGTTTGTAAATGCTTTAAGTTTTGGAAAAGTGTTGTCTTGAAATGTGACCATGTTTGACTAGCCATCGAAAATCCCAAGTCTTTTATTAAACATATTAACCAAATTTCGATTGTAAGAAATCCATCGTTTTACATAGTAGGTATAAATTCTTTAGGATAGTATCACTCAATTTTATTACAATGTATTTAGTCGTTATAATCAGATAACCCTTTGCTCGGGACATACAAAGTTCTAAGTTTGGGGGTATTTGATGAGTTATTATCTATACACTTTTTCATAGGAGTTTTGTTGTGTAAATCAAGTCCAAAGTCGTGTTTTATGGCTCTATATGTTTACTTTGGAGATTTATAGGGTATTTGAGTATTTCCGTGAGAATTAGACAAATCTGGGGAAGAAGTCAAAGTTCAGTAAAAACCAACAAACTTTACACCCCTTATGTACATGGATGGCCCCAACAGAGAAGACACGAGACCGTAATGTGTCAGGCCAAAAAATTGGTAGGGCCAAAAAGGAAGAGACAATGTAAGCTCTCAAAAGGACGACGCCATTGACAGTGCCGAGTTCAGAAATAGAAGTTCTGACCAACTTGCTGCCAAAGACCTTCTATATACTGCCACGCCATGACGTGATGCCATTCCCATATAATGGTGGCGCCACTTATGATAAATGATTATTTAGACTTATATATAGTACTAGTTTAGTAGTGTATTTGGTATAAATATCTCGAAATGAGCTTTAATTGATGGTATTTGTGTATTTTTAGGTATACAAGGTATAAAGGAGATAAAGGATTGATTTCGGGATGAAACGAGGATAAAATGCACAAAACCATATTTGACGCCGTGGGAGTGGAGAACCAAGAATAGAAGAAAAAAGGTGTAGCAGTGCCGGTGTAGTGGCAGCATCGTGGGTATATAGGGATGGTGCTGGGGTGGACTACATAGGGTGCCAGGCTTACTTTGAAGGAAGAATTAACACAAAGAGGCTGAAGTTGTGGCAACGCCGTGGCTTTACATATACAACGCCAAATCACTTATAGAAAGAGTTGAGACGTAGAAAATAGAAAGTTTAGAGTTTTGTTTTGTTTGCAATTGTATATTAGGGTTTCTAGTTGTTTCTTAAAGTATCTTAGGGGTATAAATATGAATTAGAACGAGGTAAAATTTCCATTTCACCAACTTTATTAAGAGCAACCGCTTATGTTTAACATAGTTTTACTTTGTTCTCAAGTATTAAGAAGAGTTGGAGGATAAGACATTGAAGTCGCACGTGTAGTTATTTGATATTTTCCTTGATTTAAATGAAGTTATTTAATTCAATCTTTGATTGCAATGAATATCATGATGTGTATGTTAATTCCAATGATGTGTGAGTAGTTCATTAATCTTAGGAATCAATAGATCCTATGGTATGAATGTTATGGTAAAGTATTTATAAATAGATTATAAAGTATAAAAACACAATGGTTAGAGTTTGTATTGATTCTTCAAAAAGTGCTACCAAAATCTTGATCACGTGCTTGTTCGTTAAAGGTTTTAGGAGTTACCATAAACTTAGTTGTTTATGAATCTAAAGATTTGGAACTTAAAGCAATGGTGAACTTACCTTATTCACACCGATAGGTGGAGTTCTAGTTTGCACATTAAAATTTTTTTCATCACGACAGTGGGTTGAAGTAGATTTGAAAGAAATTTGTTTATTCTCATTAAGCAATGCACACACATAATGAAGATGAAAGAAGTGAGTTAAAAAGCATAGTTATTCATTACCTAGGTGAAGTTGTGGACTAGATTTTCTTATCATAAGAGTACAAGTATTTACATTGTTTTGTTAGAATATAGTAGTTTAGTTAAAACCAGTTAAAAAAGGATTTTCATAGCAATATAGTAAATATGACTAAGTATACTGAGCGCAATACACCTTTCCCTAAGAATGATATCTGTAATCAACATTAGTTAATCACATATTTTTACAATTGAGTCGTTACACTTGCGGCCAAAATAAGTTTTTGGCGCTGTTGCTGAGGATTGGTAGCCACTCTAGTTTAGTAAGTTTACTAAATTGTTAAGTTTTATTTTAAGTGATTTACTTTCAAGTTTATAAAAAAGAAACAAAAATAAAAAATAAAAGGTTTAAGTTTCATGTTTGACAATCTACATTCGATCTTTTTGTTTTCTTTTCAAGGAGAATTAGTACATGCGTTGTAAAGAATAGAAGGACTTAGTGCCTTACGATCCTGAGATTGACAGAACTAATAAGGGAAAGAAAAAATAAAGGAATCCAGATGGTGGAGGATCAAGCGCGAAACCAACAACAGGGTCGAGGGAATTACCAACCCAAAGGTAATCTGGTAGTGCAGGACAGATTGCAAGGATAGAGATATCTTCATAACTACTTCAAGCCAAAAGTTCAAGAGACTTACAATAGAGTGATGGGGCTTCCACCCAACACTATCGAGTTTCAACTGAGAGCGTCTCTAATCAACATGGTGCATAATAGCTTATTCAACAAGTTAGCGAATGAAGGTCAAATTGCACATGTGGAGAATTTCTTGGAGAAGTGTGACACCGTGCACATTATCAAAGTTACAAATGAGGTAATCAGAATGAGACTTTTCTCATTCTCATTGGGTGGAAGAACCGAATTTTTGTTATAAGGACTAAAAGCAGGGATCATGACTTCATAGGCAGAAATCAATGAAAAGTTTCTACACAAGTTGTTTTCCCAAGTGAAGGTCAACAAAAGGAAATTGGAAATCAAATAATTCAAGCAGGAGGATGTCAAGTCTCTTGGTGAGGCTTAGGAAAGATTCAAAGAGATGCCGAGGAGATGTCAAGGACATGGATACTTAAAATGGGTACAGCTACATTTTTTTTACTATGGGATGAATCACAACACCAGAACATTAATAAATGTCGTAGCAAGTGGTTCTCTACTAACCAAGGATGAGGATGGAGCATTAGATCTCCTATATAGCGGCGCCAAACTCTAAAGCCGCCATAAGACCCACCATGTCACATTAAAAGTCAACAAGCCTTACCATGTAGTAGCCTGCTTATCTATGATGCCCGCGACCTAATTGATTGCTTACACATTTTACATTAAACTCTAACTTATCTTATTAATATTCATATAAATATTAGCAATTTAAATTAGATAGTTAATCAATTTATCAAGTATTAACACAATTTTACAACAATGTTCTGTAAGTGAATAAATTATGCAATATTTAACAATATTAAGAAGTGAAAAACTCGGCAAAAATATACCATGTATACATCAAATGCGAAATAAATATAGTAAAATATCCATATTCATCTATTCAATGTTACACAGTCCCCAAAACCCTACGAAAAGTAAATACAAACATATTGTAATCAAACACGAGCCGGCATCACTATCTAATAGGTAGTCGCCTAATATCTCCTTGCCCTTGTTGTTGCTCGTCAAAGGATCTGCACTCGGTCACCCAACAAATATAGTGGCGTCACTATGAAATAAATCATATTCCAATGAATGTAAGCGGCATATCATAAAAAAAGATAGCAATGAATAAATGTAACAATACATACCAATATAACAGGATAAAAATAAAGCAACAATGAATAAATAAACAAGCAAATAATCTGAGAAAAACCCCGACCTAAACTAGCCGATAATTGATAAAAATAGAACAGGAACCATGTATATACTCCCAGCCCAATTACGGTTAATAGATGAACCCCTTCAGATGCTATTTCAAGTTAAGAGAATATCTTACATCCCTCCCATCGATCGTAGATACATTCTACTGTTGTCAACACGAGTGCTAAAAACAAGCAAACCCATGGAAATAATTTAGCCACAACCAATATATACGTAACTGAATTAGAGTGAAAACCCTTGTGTACCCACTAATAGTCATACATGTAATCCGATGTCGATAAATCAAAATCATGAATTTTGTAAGGCATTCCAATGGGTTTACGTACCTCGATTCATGTTTCAACTTCCTTATACACTCAAACCCGGCCTTACCTAGCTATCCAGTACTCGAGCCATGTTCTCTCAGTCCCCTGAAGTCGGTTAAGTATGTTTATTGTGTATTCAAATTGATCGAATAAGTTTTAAGTTGATCTTCCTAATCAGCCCAAAAGATTAAATGAAATCTCAATTTTGGTCTTGGTGTCGCAACGCATTTTTAGGCACGAAATTACCCAAATCTCAAAACTTTACCTTAGTACTAAGTTTTTTGTCTCTATCTTAGCTTTCTGAAGAGGTTTTGTTTGAATATTTGTAATTTAAAATGAAAGAGATATTGCAATTCTACCAAAAATAGCTCAAACTGGAACCTAATCCGATCAGTAGACTTAGAAAATTTATTTCTCTCGATCTATAGTTTCAAAATTCATGATTTTTAGTCATAAGGCAGCTAACATACCCAATAATAATGTACTAAAGATTAGCTCATTCGGATAAGTAATTAGGGAGTTATGCCTTTTAAGATTTTAGTTTCAAAAATCACTTAATGGCATTCTGTCACCTATTTGTAGAGCACTTTTGGACATGAAAACATTCGAATCAAGATTTTAGTAGGATAGAGTTGTTCCCCTTTGAGTTAGCTTTCAAATGCCACCAATTTGGGTCCATTTTGATTTAAAATGAGGAAGTTATGACCAAATTACAGAGGCTGGCAACATGCAGAATTTCAAATTTTGTTTTACAACTCCAAAAATTTATAACGTTTTTTTATTTCAAAGCCAAATTAAGAACTTCTTAATAATTGGATTATCAACTTGAAATGAGGAATCCAAATATTTAAACCAATTTTTCAAAGACTTAAATATCTACTTTTTGAAAATGACCACAAACCTGAACTGATTTCAAACTTGAAATATAGAGATGTATACCTAGGGTTGTGGTTTGATCACTAGCTCTTAATGCTCCATAAAATTGATGAAATGCTTTTATCGTATCCTTGAGATTTTGACTCTAGCAAGAGAAGGAATTCTAAATTTTCTTCTTCTTAAATGTTGCTTTGTGTTGCATGTAGAGAATGAACACTACATTTACTCATATATATAATTGAATGGACTAAGTTTCAACCACACATCTCCAACATATTTATCCATATCTATGTAGATCTAGTGGTTCTAACTCACTCATAACCCTACTAATTCAAATTAGCATAACACACATTTATACACCAAGTTTTATGGAGATGGTGACAACACGCATCTTGAGGCATATCAATGTTGTGTTTTATTTTCTTAACTTAGACCTAATTAATTTCATTTAGACTAATATAAACTTATCCATATAATCACATATGATTAGTGTGTTTAGTCACATACTTCCCATATTTGTGATCTCATTGACCCCCGACTACCTGGCACCCAGTGCCCTATATCCTAATACGCACCTCGAGGCACATCCTATTATTACCTTATTTAATTGACTAACTTAGGCTATGGCTTAATTAGACATCATACTCTAGTTCTTAGCCTAGTTTAGCATCCCCAGGTAACTACTACCCAATACCCGCGTCTACACGCGTCTCAACGTAACTCCCCATCATACCAACTAGCCTGATAACAATGTGACACGGATACGATGCAATACAATACATAAACAACCATCATCCATAAATAGCATTCACCCTCGATTCTCATCTCCGAGTCAACCGAGTTATCCACATAACGCCTAAATTACAACTGTTAATCCCTAAGATTAGTGCTAATCCTAGTTAAGTTAGTTTGGGTTATTACAATTCTTCCAACTAAGGGGAATTTCTTCCCTAAAAATTAGATCTTGAGGAACCTCTGGTTCACCTAACCTATCCATGTGACCACGCCTCACACCTTGATAATATCATTTTATGGTCCCTTGAACACCCCACTACTCCCGTACCCTTCATAGGGGATGTATTGTTACACTGAGACATAGGCGCGTGCCGCCAAGGTGATCATGATCTGTCACACTCTTCGACACCTCCACAACCTACTATTTGCTTGATTCCACACCCAAGTTTCCCTAACCCAGTTACCTAACACCAGGTAACCGTTAACCTTTTCCTATCATGTATCACAACATAATAGACTAAACCATTTATATCATGATATACCATGACATACCATGAACTACCTTAACTTACCATGCATGCATAAATTTTAACAAAATTTATTCAAAGTTTTAAATCATGTACTATGAATCCAGTGCTAGGATGTCTCCAGGCTCGGTTCAGTCACCACGTGCACCGGCTCTCGAGTTTACACTGGTGTCACTATTGCTGGAGTCATCGATCTCCGTAAATAGACCCTCTTGAAATGACCCTCCTTCCCAAATCTCCAACATGCGGTCCTCTATCCTAGTCCTTCTTCCTGTTGACTCCCTGACCCCTAAGTTGATCTCTGTGGTGGCGCTACTAGTGCTGGCACAGTCCAATCATCGTCGCTACGTCTTCGATCGTAATGTATGTCCTATTTGCCATCCTGATCTCTTTGTCTCTTTTGCCTAGAACTTTTTCCTACCTACCTCTTTGACTAAGTGGATGAACTCATTTCACACCTTTGCATCAGATACATCTTATCGGTGAGTGTTTTATCATACATATCATGTAGTGTTTGGGTTATAATGGAAACAATGGCTCTAGCTATATCCTCAATCAATCCTCAGAAAAAGTAATAAATTCGTAGTCTCTTAATGCCGCGACATATGTGGCAAACTATAATAAGTACCGGTACATATCTATGTATTGTAACACTAACCAACTGCCCTATCTCAAAATCAGAAACTCCTCTTTCAACCTCAATTGGATCTTGATCGTAATGTACTGATCGTAGAAGACCTGTTGAAACTTAGCCCATATGGTCGAGTATGGAAAGTGTGTGTGTATGATGTCCATCACACGACAACATCTCCTCTCAGTATATGCACTGATATTCTGGCATGTATGCTCTCAAGAATCTGTAATAGCATATGCAGCCTTAGATATGTAATCAACCATTTCTTGACTGCCTATAGGTCTCCTCCTCCATGGAAATATCTGGGATTAAATTTTATGAACTCGTCAACTTGACCTCTGTTGTCATCAAAGTCTCAAATACATATGTTTGTGCTACCGCAGTTGTCAGTGTCTTAGTAGTAGCTATCGATGTCTCGATTTGCACTATTATCGATGCGAAAACCACAGTCAGAGTCTCTTATACCATTGCCTACATTGCTACAACTTAGATAGTCGGTGCGACTATCGTCATAATAACTGTTGTCTTTATCGTGCTATATATCCAGGCACCAGCGAGTGATGTAAGCATCGCTGTCTGTATGTGCATTATCTCCATCAATCTCTTAAATTGCCTACCCTAAGTTGCAAATCGCGTAGCTATTATAGGACCTAGATCCTCATCTATGGTTTGATCGCTCGTGTGACCAACATTATTAGTAGGCGTAGTCGGTTGGGCATCCATCGTGATCTGCATCGAAAGGTGTTCTTTGGATTACCTTTCATATACGCATACATAATATATACAATAAAACATATCATGTATACAAGGCCTATCGCTACCCGACATGAGTTTTCTTCCCAACTAGGATTCTAAGTTAGGATCTTCGGGTTTACTTATCTAAGGTTTTTTTGTTTAATTTTTATCCAATTTCTTTAAACTATTCCTGAAGCTCCATCGACCTCACTCTGATACCAACTCTATCGGCCCCAAACTCCGAGGCTGCCATAAGACTCATCATGTCGCATCACACATCAACAAGCCTAACTACGCAGTACCCCATTTATCTACGTTTTACATGAAACTCTGACTTATCTAATTAGTTCTCTAATAAATAATAGTGATTTAAATTTGCCAGTTAATCATTTTATCAATTATTAACATATTTTTACAAGGAAAGTCTTTAAGCGAATAAATTATGCAATATTTAACAATCCTAAGTAATGGAAAATTAGGCAAAAAGATACCATGTATATATCAAAGATGAAATAAGTATAGAAAAATATCAATATACATGTATTTTTTGCTTTACAGTCTGCAAAACTCAATGAAAAGTAAATACATACATATTGTAATCAAGCACGAGCTGGTGTCACTATCTCAGAGGTTGTCGCCCAATACCTTTTTGCCCTTGCCCTTGCTCATCGAAGGATCTGCACTCGGTCACCCAATAAATACAGTGACGAGTCCAGTGAGTAAAATCCCAAAAGAAGTCCACATAATATTTCTCGTGGCCTAAAATACTAATTAAGGTTTAATTACTTAATTAGGATCAAATGACCAGTGATGTGGGACCTGCATGCAAGATACAAGTCATGACCGAGACGAGATAGCCAAGGTAATGTTATATTTGATGTAGTGTATGCCTAGTGTAATGTATGTGTGTAGACTACTAATTCACTTCTAACTATTTATAAGTGTCGAGACATGAGCGGGAAAGTCCCTCGATGTACGCGTTGGCGAGGAATCGAGGTAGAGAATGATGTGGTAAGTTGGAACAAGCTTTATATATGGTTATGATCAGTATGTTGTATAGTTTATGGTTGATTTGGTGTTGATACACCTATGTTAATAAGTTAAACATAAGCCACTTGATGTGCCTCGAGACACGATTTAACATGCTCCAACACCAATTGAATTGTGTTTGGTGTCACTTAAGCATGAACTAGTGGGACATGTGTTAGGAGGAGGTCCACTAGATACGTCTCGGGATCCATGTGCACAAGTGATCAAGGGCTATCATTTAACCATATCTACAAACCATATATATAACTTGATCAACATAAGCTCCTCTCATTTCTCTCAATTGGATTTCTTCCTCAAGAAGCAAACTTGCTGGAGAAGGAGAGTTGTTGGAGGTAGAAGAAAACCAGAGGAATTCAGTGAATAAGTTAAGAGGTGATCAAGTTCAATTAGTTTCTTCAAGCTTGGTAAACTTCCTACTCCATTAACATAGCTCAATTTGTTGAATTCATATAATTAGTGCCATGGGTTGGTGATTCGTGTAGTAAATGATGTCTTGGAACTTTAGAGGTGTGTATGAGGGTTCCCAAGACATCAGCATAGCCTATGTGTTGATAAAATTCAGAATTCATATTTCAGAATTTTAGGTATTACTGCACATAGCGCGCTAGGTATGAAATCTAACGCGTTAATATTGATTAGTGTGCTGGATATGGCTAGATAGCGCGCTAATTGCTGGGACAGCAAAAATTAGGAATTTTCAAAAGTGGCTAAAACACTATAAATGATTCTAAAACACTAAGTATAGGTCTAAAGACACTCAAAACATATAAATTGATGTCAGGAACTTGAGGAAGAATTACGATGACTCAAATAAGAGTTTCGAGGTGTTGGAGGGTTGAAATAGCATAGGAAATTTCGTATGTTTGTAAGTAAACTGATTTGAGAGATTTCTTTACATTTCATTCTTATTTACAAAAATCATTCTCAGTTATTTGAGCTGAACTATCCTTGTACTGTGTGTGCCATGACTTTTTTCATTTCTCATTATATGAGGTTGTTTCATGGCATAGTTTGTTGATAGAATGATTTCATTAACTCCAATTCATGTGTTCTGTTATTATTGGTGGTCAGTGAAATAGCATGCTATTAGGTAGTTGTACATAGGATTGTGAATCTATGTCCTTTGTGCATTAGTTATGCAATTATACTTGTTGGATTCCAATACTGTGTTGTTCCTTGAAAATGAAAGTGGTTCTCTAGGGTCACTTATTGATAGAAATCTGGCTGACATATGGAGGTCACTAGAATTTCTAGGGTGATCGAGATGTCTCCACTATCTTGCGCAACACACGAGGTATGCGACTCGGGGTTGTTGGTAAGCATAACTTGGGTGACTTCACGAGTTGTAAGACTCAGGGTTATTGGCAAGTATACATCCCAATGACAAATATTTGGGATAATTAAAAGGCATATTGTACTGTGTAGGTACGACCTTCAAAAGATGATGTAGAGCACAACTCCGTCCATATATATAGTGGAAAGGCTGATGCGATGAAGATCACGGCCGACCGACCCAAGATCATTACTACGTAGTCTAATGTAAGTTTCATTTTGTTAAATTAAAGTATCTTCTTACATGATTTCCTTTCGGCTTAGTTGCTTTTATTAGGCAATTTGATACTTGTTGATTATTTGGGAATGTGAACAAATTTCTCTCAGTATTACTTAATATTTTCAAGAACTCACCGTCTAGTTTGTGACGGTGGGTGCAGATCCATCAAGTAGCAGACCGGGCAAAGAGAAGATCGGTGACTACCTCTAAGCTAGTGGAGTGCTGCTACGCCAGACTATGTAGGTTTTGAGTTTTGATGTATTACTGTTATATGTATATGATATATTTTGGGAAATGATAGACACCTTAACTAGATACATGTTTTTATATATCTTATATTTCATTATATATGTATGTGATCTCAATTTCCTGGTTTTTCTACAAATGTTAGGCTACATATTATAAGCTTCCGCTAGTCGAATTAATAAAACTTCCGCTGAATAACTTTTAAGTTAGAGAATTTTAATTAACTCTGATTTAAGAACTTACATAGGATAGGTATATGCTTATATCAATTTGAACAATGAATAATTGATAGGCAATAAGATGTTAAAGAGGCTAACTAATTCCTTGTTTGGTCCTATATGGTGTAGTTAGGGCTAAATAAAGGGATTAGGGTCGAGTGGTGCCCTAATTTGAGAAGGGGTCGTCACAATATTCATGAAATAAAATTGGTAAACTACGAGAATACGAATATAACATTTGACAATAGTGAATCATATTCAAATGAACGTAAGTGGCATACGACAACCAAAAGCAGTAGTGAATAAATGTAATAACACATACCAATAGAGTAGGCTTGGAAATAAAGCGACAATGAATAAATAAACAAGTGAATAATCCGAGAAAACCCTGACCTAAACCATTCGGTAATCGATAGAACATAACTGAAACCACGTATATAGTTGCAGGCTTATAATGACTAAACCCCAACTAACTCGAGATGTTATTTCAAGTCAAGGGCATATCTTACGCCCTCCCAATGGTCATAAATACATTCTACTGTCATCAATACGAGTGCTAAAAACAAGCAAACATGTGCAAGTAATTTAACTACAACCAATATATATGCAACCGAATTAGAATGAAAACCCATGTGTGCCCATCAACAGTCACACATATGATTCGATGTCGTTAAAGCAAAACCATGAATTTTGTAAAGCATTCTAATGGGTTTATGCAACTCAATACATGCTCTGACTTCCCTGGACTCTCGAACTGGACCTTGCCTGGCTCTCTGCTACCCGAGCTATGTTCTCTTAGTCTTTTGAAGTCAATTAAGTATGTTAGTTGTGTATTCACATTGGTTGAATAGGTTTTAAGTTGATCTTCCCAATCAGCCCTTAAACATTAAATAAAATCTCAATTTTGGTCTTGTGTTGCAGTGCATTTTTATACATAAAATTGTCAAAATCTCAAAATTTTACCTTGGTACTAAGTTTTTGGTCTCTATCTTAGCTTTATGAAAAGGTTTGGTTTGAAAATTTCTGATAAAAAATGAAAAAGATATTGCAATTCTACCAAAAACAGCTCAAATTGGAATCTAATCCGATCAACAGACTTAAAAAGTTTATTTCTCTCAATCTATAGTTTTAAAATTCATGATGTTTAGTCATAATATAGTTAACATGCCCAATAACAACATACTAAAGATTAGCTCATTGGGGTAAGTATTAGGGAGTTATGTTTTTTACAATTTTAGTTTTAAACCACTTAATGCCATTATATCAACTATTTGCATAGCACTTTTGGACATGAAAACATTCGAATTACAAAATCTTAGTAGGACAAAGTTGTTCCCCTTTGAGTTGGCTTTCAAATGCCACCAATTTGAGTCCATTTTGATTAAAAATGAAGAAATTATGTCTAAATTACAAAGGCTAGTTCATAACAACAACATGCAAAATTTCAAATTTTGTTTTACAACTTCAAGAACTCATAACTTTTTCATTTCAAAGCCAAGTCAAGAACTTCTTAATAGTTGGATTATCAGCTTGAAATGAGGAATCCAAATATTTAAACCAATTTCAAAGACTCAAATATCTACCTTTTGAAAATGACCACAAAACAAATTTGATTTCAAACTTGAAATAGAGATATGTATACCTAGGGTTGTAGTTTAATCCTCAGCTCTTGATGCTCTATGAAATTAATGAAATTCTTTGATTTGAGTTCTGAATTTTCTTTTTCTCAAATGTTACTTTGTGTTGCATGTAGAGAATGAGCACTACATGTACTCATATATATATATAATTGAATTGAAGATTTCAACCACACATCTCCTACATATTTATCCATCTCTATGTAGATCTAGTGGTTCTAACTCATTCCTTGTTGGGTTTTGGGGTTCATACGCAGCGGAAATTACAAAACAATTTTGACAAAAACCCCAACGGGATCCGAATCTAATTCCATTAAAAACGTTTAAACCATGAAAAACTTAATCATACCTCAGTCGCAATATACCTTTCTGAAGGTTGATCGATCTCTAAGGCGCTGCCGACGACGAACGCGCTCTACTAGTAGTCCATACACGAACGGCGACCGAGATTCAAAGTGCTAGCTTCGAGAGAATACCAAATCCTTTTGTTTCTCTCCAAAACGATCCAGAGCATACCAAAACCCTAAGTCGTTTCTTAAACGAAAAAATAGTTTTGGCCTTTTTTCTTTCGTCTGTGTATTGTAACTTAAAGCGTCTATTTATACAACCCTTATATATAGACGGTTAAGTAAATTACAAATATACCCCTACTTAAAGAAGTATAAGTGTAATACACCACAAGGACGTTTCCGTCATGAATTTTATCATATAAAATTCATTTTTCTGAACCATCTTAAAATCTCGCAAAACCATTCTTAGTGTGCGACCCAATAGGCTCATACAACGTTGGCAGTGTACCAAAACACATTTTGGTATACAAGTCATAAGCGGCCTCTAGCAAGACATTATGACTACCCAAGTTGTACGAATATCAAATCGAAACAACCTAATCAATAATGTATATAACATCCTTTTGTCACACGATATCCGTTTGATCAAACATAAGGCATGGAATTGTCATCCAACATGTTCAATCGTACTAGTCTCGATCTCTGGGTAGACTGAAAACATCCAAGTGACATTGATCAATATCAATTCACTTAGACTAGGCCTTTTAACAGTCTAACACATCGAGGGATCCACTGGATATCTCTCTTTATATGAGAGGAACAAATTCTATCTTGATTACACAACTTCATCACATTGCTCACACAGTAACCAATCACAACCTTTATAATCGTCCGGTTAAAGACAACGTTTGATTGTGTCAAATCACTGTGTTCCTAATGTTGAAGTCTCTGGTAATCTCGAGTCAGAGGACTGAAAAATATACCTATCATGAGAAACAACTATGACTTAATCCATTGATGTTCTCAAAGTGGGTCATTCCAGTACTTTATTCCCTAACAAATACTCGTGATCTTGATTCGTATCCCTATACGTATAATCATCATATGATCATCAATCAAGACTCACACTAGTCTTAATTCATTATAGTTCCCAGTATAATGATCGACTAGGGACATTTAGGATATATATATGTAAATACCCATGGATCTTATTATAATGCAAACATGCAAATTAATTATAATAAACAGCAAATGAAATCCTCTATTTTATTAACTAAAAGTATTTCATAAAGACGGTTAATGGATTGACCTAGGGCACATGCCCCAACATCTCCCACTTGCACTAGGGCCAATCATACATGCATCTAATGCCTAATGATCTAACATGACCATCATGTTTTGCTTGTGGAAGAGCTTTTGTCAATGGATCCACAACGTTGTCTTCGAGAGGTACTCTGCAAATTTTTACGTCTCCCTCTCAATAATTTCTCTAATGAGATGAAAACGCCTGAGTATATGTTTAGATCTGTGATGTGATCTAGGTTCCTTGGCCTGTGCTATTGCCCCGTTATTGTCACAATACAAACAAACAAGGTTAGCAATACTTGGAACCACACCTAGTTCATAAATGAACTTTTTGATCCAAACTGCCTCCTTTCTTTGCATCGACGCCGCAATATACTCACCTTCTATTATAGAATCTCGCCACGCCTCTCTTGCTTCGAACTTTTCTAGCTTATCGCACCCCTTTCAAAATAACCACATATCCAGATTGCGATCTAAAATCATCTATATCGCTTTGAAAACTTGCATATGTGTAACCATTTACAACTAGATCATTTTCAAAACCTCCATAGACCAAGAACACTTCCTTAGTCCTTCTTAAGTACTTAAGGATGTTCTTTACTCGCTATCCAAAGTGACTCTCACCTGGATCTCGATCGATATCTCGCTTGTAGTGCTCAAAGCATATGATACATCGGTCGAGTGCATAACATGGCATACATGATAGATCCAATAGCCGATGCATATGGAATCTTATTCATACGGTCTCGCTCATCATTTGTCTTAGGACATTGAGTCTTGCCGAGACTTATCCCATGAGACATTGGCAACAATCCTCTTTTAGAGTCTTGCAAATCCGAACCTATTCAAGACCTTGTCTATGTAAGCACTCGACTTATACCGATTAGCCTCTTAGATCTATCCCTATAGATCTTTATCCCTAGGATATAGGCGCATCTCCTAAGTCTTTCATTGAGAAACACTTCCCTAACCAAGACTTGACATTCTCGCAATGTTGGGATGTCATTTCCAATGAGTAATATATCATCAACATACAAGTACTTAAAAAACAACTACACTCCCACCGACCTTCTTGTATACACAAGGCTCATCTTCGTTCTTAATAAAACCAAAATCCTTGATTGCTTCATCAAAACGAAGATTCCAACTCCGAGAAGCTTGCTTTAATCCATAAATGGATCTTTGAAGCTTGCATACCTTCCTAGAATTCTCAGGATGTACAAAACCTTCAGGTTGTGTCATATACACGTCCTCGAGTAGCTTTCCATTAAGAAATGTTGTTTTTACATCCATTTGCCATATCTCATAGTCATAATATGCAACAATGGTAATTAAAATTCTTATGGATTTAAGCATGGCTACTGGCGAAAAAGTTTCATCATAATCAACACCTTGAGTCTGCCTGAAACCTTTTGCTACAAGTATTGCTTTAAAAGTACGCACTTTGCCATCCATGTCAGTTTTCTTCTTGAAAACCCATTTACATCCAATGGTCTTACCACCTTCAGGTAAATCAACCAAGTTCCAAACTTGGTTATCATACATGCATTGCATCTCGAGTTCATGGCACTTAGCCATTTATCCGAGTCTGGTCCGACATAGCCTCCGATAAGTGGTGGGCTCATTTTGGTCTATAAGCAACACATCACGACTATCGGTAATGAGAAATCCGAATCTCTCTCGCTCATGTCTTACCCTACTAGATTTACGTGGGCCTTGTGTCACTTGTGGAGGTTCAACTGGTTAACGTTGTTGAACTTCCAAAGAGCGGTTCATGTTTACGTGTGATTCTTGAACTTCTTCAAGATTTATTTCTCTCCCACTAGTGTCTTTTGAAATAAACTATTTTTCCATAAAGGCACCATACCGAGCAACAAACACTTTGTTCTCAGCGGGATTATAAAAGTAATATCCTTTTGTTTCCTTAGGATACCCCACAAATAAACACTTGTCGATTTAGGTGCTAGTTTTTCTGAGAATTGTCGCTTTACGTAAGCCTCACAACCCCAAATCTTAAGGAAAGACAAACTAGGTCTCTTCCCGTACCATATCTCATATGGTGTTTTATCAACCGTTTTAAAAGGAACTCGATTTAGAGTGAAAGTTTGCAGCTTGTAATGCATAACCCCAAAAGGATAATGGAAGATCTGCATGACTCATCATAGATCGAACCATATCTAATAAGGTTCGATTTCTCCTTTCGAAACTCCATTTCATTGTGGAGTTGCTGGTGGAGTCAATTGGGAGACAATCCCACAATTTCTAAGATGATCATCAAATTCTTGGCTTAAATATTCACCACCTCGATCTGATCGAAGTGTTTTGATAGTTTTACCAAGTTGATTATGCACTTCATTTTGAAACGTTCGAAACATCTCAAATGATTCAGCTTTATGTTTCATAAGATATACATAATCATATCTCTGAAAACATCAGTAAATGTAATGAAGTACTGATAGCCTCCTCTAGCCATTGTGCTTATAGGACCGCATACATCGGTATGTATTAGACCCAATAAATCACTTGCCCTTTCACTGTGTGTCCAAAAAGGGACTTTTAGTCATCTTGCCTAGTAAACAAGATACGCATGTTTCATATGTTTCTAAATCAAATGAATCTAGAAGTCCATCTTTATGGAGCTTCGTTATGCGTTTCTCATTTATTTGCCCGAGACGACAATGCCAAAGATAGGTTTGATTACAGAAATGACAATTTTCTTCCTTTTCTTTTGGGTGTTTTGAAGCAGGAACAGGCTGGGGCTTGACTTGTTCCATAGGCTTTGCGACAGGTGCATCAACAACCTTGGCAACTCTAGCCTTGCCTTTGCCTTTCTTCTTCATTCCCTTTCCCTTTTAGACCATCAACACATTACTAGAGGGTTTCTTGATATTTTGTTCAGCAGTTTTTTAGCATCAAATGCAACTCTGAAATTGATTTCTGCATATTATTCATATTATAGTTCATCACAAATTGTGAGTAACTTTCTGGTAATGAATGTAGGATCAAATCCGTAGCCAACTCTTGGCTTATGGGGAATCCGAGTCTATCAAGCTGGTCAACATAGCCCTTCATCTTCAGAACATGAGGACTAACCGACGCACCTCGGTCATCTTGCAAGAATGTAGGTTTTTAACTGTCTCGAACCTTTCTTGCCTAGCTTGCTTGTTGGAACATTTCCTTCAAATGTTATAGCCATGTCGTAGGCTTCCATTAGTTCCATGTCCTTCGAAGTTCAGAACCATAGTTGCCGGCATAATACATGCAACATCAATAGAATCGTTGACATGCTTACTATGCGCATCCTTCACAGCTTTCATAGCATTGGCTGGTGGGTCCTCATGGATTGGAGCGTCCACGACATACAACTTGCGTTCATGCTTAAGAACAATTCTCAAGTTTTTGAACCAGTTAAGAAAGTTAGTCCCAGATAGCTTATCCTTCTCAAGGATGGATCGCAGATGACAGGGGATTATTGTTACTTGAAGAGGCCATTGATCTACAATAAAGATTATGCAAAGTTTATTTTAGTATAGAGGAATAGACTCCCACTAAATTAACAACCCTCCTAAAACGTATTGTTTATTTAGGGGACTAAAATCCATATTTCACCTAATTCCGTGACAGCTATGGCATGAAACACGAACTAGATTATTTAGGTAGGTAATGATTACCAATTACATCTTATGTAATTTTTAGATCCTTTTATGAGATACGGGACATCTTATGTCTTAGCATGTTTTTTATCACATCGTTTGCCTAAAGCTCAAAACTATTTTGATGGCTTTATTAAGTCGGACCATTTTAAACATTTAGGTAACTCTTACCCAACTTGTCTCACCAAGATAACACAATACACCCAGCTATGGCTGAAACTATATTAGTGTGATCGAGGCCTTGACAAGCGTTTAAAATAGATGGCACGAGACTTAAAATTTAATAGAGGGATTTTATTCAGTTTTAGTGATTTTATGTAAACAATGAAATATTATATATTTTATTGATTTGTTCAATCACTAAACGATTTGAAGATTTTTTTTTTTTTTTTTAAGAAGACGAATCTCAATTCCGAAAATTAAAATTCGCTATAGAAAATCATAATTTTCGCTGATTTTATTATCATAAATTAACCCCTTAATTTATCCGAAATTAAGTCAATTAAAACATTTTAATTAACCCGGGCCCACATCTAACTAATCATCTTATCCTAATCCAATTAGGACTAATCTTATCCTAATCCAATTAGGACTAATCTTATCCTAATCCAATTAGGACTTATCTTATCCTAATCCAATTAGGACTAATCTTATCCTAATCCAATTAGGACTTGAGATATTTGAATCCTAGCATATCACCAATAACAAGATTCTTGATATTTATCTCTTATTCTAATTTGTTATCTATCTTTATCAAATAGAAACTTCATAACAAAATAGATATAACAAGATAAATAAATAATTTCGAAAATTAATTATTTATTTTGGATTTAAGATATTTGAATCCTAGTATATCACCAATAACAAGATTCTTGATATTCATCTCTTATTCTAATTTGTTATCTATCTTTATAAAATAGAAACTTCATAACAAAATAGATATAACAAGATAAATAAATAATTTTAATTATTTATAAATAAATAATTTCGAAAATTAATTATTTATAAATAAATAATTTCGAAAATTAATTATTTATAAATAAATAATTTCGAAAATTAATTATTTATAAATAAATAATTTCGAAAATTAATTATTTGCAATTTCGGTCCTCATCCAAATAATCACAAACATGTAATTGAATCATGAACTACTATCCCAATCGAACCTAATGGTGTCATGGATCATAGAACACGAAACTCAATTCATTAAAATTATTCAAATTAACCTAACATGGTTACTAGCATGTACGAAACAAATTTCAATTAAATCACGAATATATGTATCATATACACAAAACATGATAATAAATCTCACAGAAAACTTATGTATATCACATATACGTCAACTATTAACATGCTTTCAATCATATATCATGTATATATCAGAAGAAAACATGCAATGAATTTAATGGAATCAAACTCGAAGGCTCTGATACCACTGCTTGTTGGGTTTTGGGGTTCATACGCAATGAAATTACAAAACAATTTTGACAAAAGCCCCAACAGGATCCGAATCTAATTCCATTAAAAATGTTTAAACCATGAAAAACTTAATCATACCTCAGTCGCAATATACCTTTCTGAAGGTTGATCGATCTCTAAGGCGCTGCCGACGACGAACGCCCTCTACTAGTAGTCCACACACGAACGACGACCGAGATTCAAAGTGCTAGCTTCGAGAGAATACCAAATCCTTTTGTTTCTCTCCAAAATGATCCATAGCATACCAAAACCCTAAGTCGTTTCTTAAACGAAAAAAGAGTTTTGGCCTTTTTTCTTTCGTCTGTGTATTGTAACTTAAAGCGTCTATTTATACAACCCTTGTATATAGACGGTTAAGTAAATTACAAATATACCCCTACTTAAAGAAGTATAAGTGTAATACACCACAAGGACGTTTCCGTCATGAATTTTATCATATAAAATTCATTTTTCCGAACCATCTTAAAATCTCGCAAAACCATTCTTAGTGTGCGACCCAATAGGCTCATACAACGTTGGCAGTGTACCAAAACGCATTTTGGTATACAAGTCATAAGCGGCCTCTAGCAAGACATTATGACTACCCAAGTTGTACGAATATCAAATCGAAACAACCTAATCAATAATGTATATAAAATCCTTTTGTCACACGATATCCGTTTGATCAAACATAAGGCATGGAATTGTCATCCAACATGTTCAATCGTACTAGTCTCGATCTCTGGGTAGACTGAAAACATCCAAGTGACATTGATCAATATCAATTCACTTAGACTAGGCCTTTTAACAGTCTAACACATCGAGGGATCCACTGGATATCTCTCTTTATATGAGAGGAACAAATTCTATCTTGATTACACAACTTCATCACATTGCTCACACAATAACCAATCACAACCTTTATAATCGTCCGGTTAAAGACAACGTTTGATTGTGTCAAATCACTGTGTTCCTAATGTTGAAGTCTCTGGTAATCTCAAGTCAGAGGACTGGAATATATACTTATCATGAGAAACAACTATGACTTAATCCATGTGATGCTCTCATAGCGGGTCGGTCCAGTACTTTGTTCCCTAACAAGTACTCGTGATCTTGATTCGTATCCCTATACGTATAATCATCATATGATCATCAATCAAGACTCACACTAGTCTTAATTCATTATAGTTCCCATTATAATGATCGACTAGGGACATCTAGGATATATATATGTAAATACCCATGGATCTTATTATAATGCAAACATGCAAATTAATTATAATAAACAACAAGTGAAATCCTCTATTTTATTAACTAAAAGTATTTCATAAAGACAGTTAATGGATTGACCTAGGGCACATGCCCCAACATTCCTAACCCCCACTAATTTGAATCAGTCTAACACATTTGTACACCAAGTCTGTGGAGATGGTGACATGAGGCATATCAATGCTTAATGTTTTATTTTATTAACTTAGGCCTAATTAATTTAATTTAGACTAATATAAACTTGTACATATAATCACTTATGGTTATTGTGTTTAGTCACATACTTTCTATATTTGCAATCCCACTAACCCTCGACTACCCGGTACCCAGTGCCCCGGACCCCAACACACATCTCGAGGCGCGCCCTATTATTACCTTATTTAATTAACTAACTTAGGTTATGGTTTAATTAGACATTATACTCTAGTTCTTAGCTTACTCTAGCTTCCGCATGTAACTACTACCTAATACCTACGTCTACACATTTCCCAATATAACTCCTCATCATACCAACTCGTCTGATAACAATGTGACGCACATGTAATGCAACACAACAATATAATTGATTTTTAAACACCGCACATAAACAACCATCATCTACAAATAACATATACCCTCGATTCTCGTGTCTGAGTCAATCAAATTATCCACGTAATGCTTGAATTAAGACCGTTAATCCCTAAGATTAATGTTAATCCTAGTTTAATAGTTTAGGTTGTTACATCCTAAATCTTATGTCTCAAAAATATAAAGCCGGTACTCGTTCTATAGTGAGGAAACCAAAAGGTGTATATAAGACTGATCCGCAAGCAACGATCATCGCACAACTATCCAACCTGAGCAGTCAAATGACAAAGCTTTGAATGGGACAACAAAGTCCACAAGTGCAAGCTATACAACAACCCTTTAATCACAAAGCCAAGGTGGTCATTCCAATGGACATGCAGTAAGGAATCGAGCTTGAGGAGATCAAATTCATGAACAACCAGAGCTACGAAAATAACTTCAAGGTGAGAAGAAAGGCTCCTCATAGGGCTTTATCAAGGATATAACAACTCGAGCTTTTCATACAAAAATCTTTATAACGCACTAAAGTTATCGCAGGGTTTGATCAACAAGTCCAATAAGGGATGCTAGGCCAGAGCAAAGAAATGACTTCCTTGAAGTTAATTGAGATATTCTTGTAGGCCATCGACATGAGCAATAGAAAACGTCATGAGAAAAGAGATGGAAAATATGAAGCAAGCTCTAAAGAAATATGGATGATGAAAGATCGCAATCCATTAAGAACCTAGAGAGAGATTGGCCAGCTAGCCATTGCTTTGAATTTAGGAAAAGAAAAGTAGTTTCCGAGTACCTTTATCATAAATCCTAAGGAGAATGTTAGTTTTATTCACATGATGAGCATTATGTTAATAAATGAGCCAATGCAAGAGCAAGTGATGTACAAGCCAGAAGGAGTAAACATTTTGGCTATGAGAAAATTTGAAGTGATGCATGAAAACGGAACGAAAGTTAGGAAATATGAACTTAAAGGATTCAAGCAACAAAGAATAAATGCTTGAAGTATAACATGAAGGGGAGGAATAATGGAAAGTTAAACAATAAGATGAATGACCTTCTGAAGAAGCATCAAAATAGCATATGACCTTCTGAAGAAGCATCGAAATAGCATCAAGGTTGTTCCAAAAAACTCAGAACCAAAATTCAAGTTCACACCAAAACTTCAACCAATCAAGAGGAGAGGTCCTGGAGACATATGCATACCATTGAGCATTGATGGACACAGATTTAGAAACATCTTGTGTGATACGGGTGCCTCGGTCAATGTAATGCTTATAAAAGACACATTACGAGCTTATTTGAAGATCAATTGTCCTAATACAACGGAGTTGCAAGTAGTTGATGGTAACTTAGTACTAATAATCGGGCGAGTTTTGAATGTGCATGTTAAAGTTGGTAGATTCACATTCATCACAGATTTTGAGATTATGGATCATGATATGGATAATGATGTGTCTATGATACTTGAGCAGCTATTCTTAAAAGCTGCCAATGCAATCTTGCACACAAGGAAGAAGAACACAATGAGTATCGAGGAAGATGATGATGTCGAGAAGATTGTCTTTATTGAAAGACAAGAAGTACATCCGAAAGCGAAAGATATCATTATCTTTGACCTATGAATAGAGTATCTTGATTTAGACTCGGATTAAACGAGCGAAAAGGCATCGGGCTAATAACGTTAAATTAAGTGCTACTTGGAGGTAGCCTAGAGGTTTTAATTTTCGAGTTTTTAAAATTCAGTTATTTAGTAAGATTAGCTAGACAATCCAAATGTTTTAGTAATTTTCTAAGTTTTAAAAGTTTTGTGTAAATTTTCTAGAAATGACCATTTGTCGAGTGACATTTCATTGGAATGGAGAAGTCTCAGTATATGCACTGTTGGGTTTCAGGGATCAAGCGTAGCAAAAATTTTCGAAACCTTTTCGAATATCCCTAAACCAAGATCATATCGATTCCATTAAACTAATGTACCAAGAGAGAAACGACATACCTTAACAAAAATAACTCCATGTCTGCATTATTTGGTGTTGATCAATTCCTTCAAGACGTTGCCAGAGATGAACGTCCTCTATCAAAAAACCACACACGAATGGACAATCACAATCTGGAGTGCTAGCCCTATAAATTATAGGGAAAAAGTTCTCACAAAAACTCTCTAGAAAAATCTCTACCCCAAACATGACCCTAATGTCTTATTTATAGTACAATAGGTCGAGTTGTACAAGAACTACATCTCATAGTCATACTCCAAATAGATTCTTAGCTAAAGTCCAACTCTAAAAAGGATAGAGTCATAGATAATCAACAATTACTAATCCAACAAGAGTTGTAATTTATCTAAAACTCAAATAAGAATCAAAGTCATACTTTAATTCCAATTAGAGTTATATTCAAAATAGGATTTACCAATAGACAAAATTACTAGTCACACTAAAAATGCAAAAGAGTTTTGAATCCTAGTCAAACTAGGACACTTAATGAGAATCTTCAAAATGAATTTTATCAAATAAAATTCAGCAATATTAAATTGCACAAATTCGTTCTTTGTGTGCGACCTAATAGGTTCATACAACATTGGTAGTGAAGCAAAATCCTTTTCAGCACACAAAACATAAGTGGCCTCTAGTAAGACATTATGACTACCCAAGTTGCACGAAGATCAATAAATCGATAAAACTTAATATACAGTGTATATCATATCTCTTTGTCACACAATATCTTTTGATTGAACATAAGAAATGGAATGTCACCCTTATAATTCAATCTACTAGTCTCGATCTCCGATTAAACTAAAATTGTCAAGTGACATTGATCCAATCAACTCACTAGACTTGGTCATTTATCAGTCTAACGTATCGATGGGCCCAATAGATATCTCTCTCTAAAAGAGATGAACAAATTTCATCTTGTTTACACAACATCCATACATTAGTTGGATAGTGACAAATCACAATTTCGATAATCATCTGGTTAAAGATGGCGTTTAATTGTGTTAAATCATTGTGACCCTAATGTTATAGTCTTAAGTGATCTCAAGTCAAAAGACTAAATGATATAACTATCATGAGAAACACTTATAACATCGACATGTAGTGTTCTCATAGCGGGTCGGTCCAATATATGTTCCCTACAGATACCTATGATCTTGATCCATATCCGTATATACATAATCATTATGTGACTATCAATCAAGAGTCATACTAGTCTTAGTTTATTATTGTTCCCATAATAACAACTAATTAGGGACTTTTTAGAATAATACAATAATCATTCATGGATGCTATTATAAAAAAACATGCGTCTACTTATAATAGTTAAACGTTTATAGAATTGGCATAGGGCACATACCCTAACATCTCCTACTTGCACTAGGTCCAATCCTATACATGTCCAATACTGTGTGACTTTAATGCGTTCTTAGTGGAAGAAGATTATTTATGTATCTGCTGCATTATTTAATATTGAAGTTCTATAAATCTTCATGTTATTTCTCTAATAAGACAAAATGTTTGATTGATTATATATAGTGTGATTTAGGTTCCATAACCTAAATTTTTCCTTTGGTTTTACAATAAAATTCAACGTTGTATCCAAAACTTGGAATCACACTTTATTCGATTATGAACCTTATGACCTAAACATTTTCTTTGGGTGCATCAAATGCCACTAAAAACTCAGTTTATGTTGTAGAACTTATTCGAGCGAGTTTAGAACGTTTCTAACTTATTGCATTTTCTGACGAAGTTAACACATATTCATATTGCAATCATTAATATCTAGTGACTTTCACTGGAATCTATAAGATATATGTATGTTTTGCCCAAAGCATATGATATATCAAGTTGAATGCAAAGTATTAACATATTGACGATTCTCATAGCTAATTCGTATATAATCATATTCATATTGTCTCGCTCATCATTTGTCCTAAGACTTCGTGCCTTGCAAAGACTTATGTTATAAAACATAAGTATGAATTCTATAAAGAATTTTACACACTGAAACCTTTTCGGTTATTTGTCTATAAAAACACTGTAATTTAGATCAATAAGCCTTATATATATATATATATATATCACAAGAACATAGGTCTAATTGTCTAAAAATTTCACTAAGAAACTTTTTCTTAAAAAAGACTTGACATTCTGCAATGTTAGGACATCATTTCTAATGAACATTGTATCATCAAAATACAAATTCAGATAATTAAGCTCCTACTAAGCTTTGTGTATACACGAGGTTTATCTTTGATTAAACGAACATAAATTCATTTATTATTTCATCAAAACAAAGACCACAACTCTAATAAGCTTACTATAATCCATAAATGGATTCGTTAAGCTTGCATACCATTCTAAAATTCTTAAGATACTCAAAACCCCTTAAGTTGTGTCATACACATCTTTAAGGGGCAACAATGTGGCAGCCCAAAATTCTGGGTCGCCTTGCTACCCTCAACGTCGCATTCCAAGTCACCTAGCCTTGTCATGTCATAGATCGCTTATCCTTGACGCCATGTGACCTACCTGATTGCTTAACTTTTTTAGCTAACCCTACTTACGCTAATTCATCTTTACATAAGCATTAATGATTTAGTTAGCTATTTAATTAATCTATCAAGTTATATTAGAATTTTATAGCAGAAATCTTAAATTTAGTAAGTTATGCAGTATTTAACAATCCCAAGTAGTGAAAAACCCTGCAAAAGATATTGTGTATATATCAAAGTGAGATAAGTATAACAAAAGTTCTATATACATGTAATCATTGTTCTATGGTCCCTAAGACCCAAAAAAAAGTAAAATACGTACATACATACATATTGATATCATACACGAGCTAGCTCAACAAACTCAGAGGTAGTCGCCTAGTACCTCCTTGCCCTTGCCCTTACTCATCAAAGGATCTGCACTCAGTCATCCAACAAATAAAATAACAAGTCCAGTGAGTAAAATCCCAAGGGAATTCCACACAATATTCATGAAATAAAATTGATAAACTACGAAACATACAAATATAACACCTGGCAAGAGTACGTCATATTCCCATGAATGTAGGCAGCACCCGACAAGCAAAAGTAGTAGCATGAAACAAATAAAAAACATATATCAACTAAACCAGTTCATAAATAAAACATTAATCAGTAAACATCCGTATAATCACGAGAAAACCCAGACCTATACCAGCCAATAATCGATAAATCGAATGGGAACCACGTATATACTTATAGGCTTACATTGACTAAGTCTCAACTTCAGTAAACAGCATTGTCCCTTCCCGACATTGTTACACAACAGGACTAACCTAATCCCTCCAGATGGTCGCAAGTATATCCTACTACCGTCGATACGAGCAATATCATAAGTAACTCGTACAAGCGATTTAACCATAACCAATATATAAGCAAACCAAAATAGGTGTGAAAACCCCATTTGTGCCCACTAGTAGTCACACATGTAATTCGATATTGATAAAACAAACCATGAATTCTGTGAGGCATTCCAATGGGTTTACACATCTCAATCCGCGCTCTGCTTCCCTAGATTCCCAAAATCTGACCCGACTGCTCCCCGATACCTGAGCTATGGTCCTCCAAGTCCATGAAGTCCAATTTTACATATTTAGTCTGTTTATATGTGTTTGGGTATACATTTAAGTCGCAAATCCCAAAACATTCCCTTAAATTCAATTTTTGTCTAGTATTAGCATGCTAATGGGTCTACCTAGCGCGCTAGGTGGAGTTAGCACGCTAGGGGATCTGTCTAGTACGTTATTGTTCTTCATTTTAAAAAACAGTTAAGTGCCCATAATCATTAGTGCACGAATTACCTTTTGTGACATAATTCTCAACTCAAGAATTTTGTCCCAAACTCCCCAATTAGCTAACTAAACCCATTTAACACCCTCTCCAGATTAAATTGACCCAAAACAACAATTAGGACAACCTCATAATAATAATTTGATCAATTTCCTCAATTCCCATTACACCAAAACACTCAAAATTTAACTCATTTTCGTGTAAATGAGATGGAGAAGATGATTACCTTGGCTTTGATCCTTCAAATTAATCTTCAATTTATGATCTCCATCTCCAAATCTGCTCCTCTATTTTCTGGTTTTTCATAAATGTAAACGGTTTGGTTGCATGTGTTTGATCAACATATATATATATATATATATATATATATATATATCAAAATGAGATTCATTTTTAGCCATTGATCTTCATGTGGTTTCGTATCCCGAGGTTTATATAATGGTCAATCTCTTGCCACTTAGCCCACTAACTCCCACTAACCAAACTCAAGTGACACTAATTGATACTCGCATATCTCCTAGATGTGTAAATGCAAATCTCTAGAAAAATCCTATAGTTTTCAATTTAAATAACTAAACTATAGGCCTTGATTAATTTGATTTAATCTCATTAGCTTAGGCCCATTATAATTAATGTGGTTAGTGTTTTTAGAACCTCCTATGGACACATGAATGGTCTCACTAACCATCGACTACTCGGCAGTCAATGCCTCGCATTTCGGCATGCATTACGAAGTATGTCGTAGCTTATTATTTAAATTTAATCAACTTAGCCTATGGTTACATTACCCATTTTAATTATTTAACTATTCAACTTAATGTGAATTAGTCGATTTTCCTAGTGTAACCGTAGTTCGCCTACCCAATACCCGCATTGACACACTTTTCGAGGTGAACAACCATCACACTAACTCGCCCGATAGCAATGTACACACATGCGGTGCAATATAATAATAATTTTAAACACCACATATACCCAACCATCATCCACAAATAATATATTCCCTCGATTCTCGTATCCGATCTAACCGAGCCTATCCATGTAATGCCCTAATTATAACCATTAATCCCTGTGATTTTGACACCTATTTGTCATATCTTATAGTCAAACTATGAAGTAACGACAATTATAATTCTAGAACTTGAGCTTAGCTACCAGTGAAAGATCTTATTATAATCAACATCTTGATTTAGATTGAAATTTTTCAATAAGCTGTGTTTTTAAGTATACACCCTTTTGTTTTTCATGTCATTTTAAATCACTTAAATCTAATGGTCATACTACTTTCAAGTAAATAATTCAAGGTCCAAGCTTGAATAACATATATGAATTAAAATTCAAAGTTTATTAACACTTAGTCTATTCATCCAATCTAGACGAGACATATATCTTGATAAGTAGTAATTCATTGTGATCCAATATCAAAAATACATCACTATTATCAATAATAAGAAATTTCAAATTTCTCTGGCCAATTTCTTATTATTATTTATTTTCAAGAGACATATGTTACTTGTGTATACTCAACTAGTTCAAAACTTTGTTGAGCATCCTAAAGTGGTTCAGTTCTCATTTTTGGCTCTTGAACATTTCAAGATTTATTTTATTCATAATAGTGTCTTTGAAATAAACTATTTATTTATAAAGACATTATTTTGAGGAACAAACAATTTGTTCTCAATTGTATAAAATAGGATCATAATGTTCAACCACAATTAAACACAAATGACTTAGGCATCGAACTTTTTGTTAAGAAAAGACAAACTAGGTCTTTTATTCCATATCGTATATAGAGTCTTATCAACCACTTTAAAGAAAAAAAAAGGTTTAGTGCAAAGTGCAATGGTTTCTAAAGTATAGCCTCAATAGAAAATCATAGGAAGGTTTTGTGTGACACATCATAAAACAAATTATATCCTATATAGTTCTATTTTTCATCTTAAAATATCATTTCTCAAATGACGTTCTTAGTGGAGTTAATTACAAGACAATCCCATAATTGTAAAGATGGTCATTTAAACTCTTAGCTCAAATATTATCCACCTTGATCTCATCAAAGTATGTTAATAATTTGTCAAGTGATTTTTCTTTTTTTACTCATTTTGAAATGTTTGTGACAATTCAAAATTATGTCTTTCTGATAGGATTTGCAATTCATTATAAAACGAACAATTTCATTCTATGAATAACTAAATTTGTTCGTTAAGGCTTATCTTTATTACTAGGCAAAGTCTAGCTCACCGCTAAGATTTTTGTATCCGACACAAACATCTTTAGTAGCTTTTACCTTCCCTTTATCTTTCTTTATTAAGTTCATTTTATGACATGAACCGTCAAATATATGTCTAAGGCCTTTTTTTTAAAATATTCTGTTTTTTCAATTTCGAACATTATATGGAACTGTAAACAGATTTCTCCATATCATTCATATTATATAGTTCAAAACTATTTTGATCAATTGTAGATCAAATCTACTGCCAACTTTTAGCACTTAAATATTCAAGCCTTTTGAGATAATTAATATAGTCCTTTCATGTTCCAAACATAAAGGCAAATTAATAGGTTTTCAACTATTTTACAAGAATCTAGGAATTCTGGTAGTGTTTTACCTTTTCCAATTGTGACTTACTATTGGAACATTTCCTTCAGTGTCGTCACTATTATGTTATTAGCTTCCACGGTACCAAATCTATCCGAAAGTCCGATTTATATTTGCTGCCATGACACATCATTCTTGTAAAAGGAGATGGTAGTTTTAAAAGAACCATTAATCTAAGACATACTTCCTTATTTTTTATGGTTGATAATATTTATCAATTTTTCAATCAAATCAGGGAAATTACTCT
Source organism: Stephania yunnanensis (assembly GCA_039657365.1). Classification (NCBI taxonomy): domain Eukaryota; kingdom Viridiplantae; phylum Streptophyta; class Magnoliopsida; order Ranunculales; family Menispermaceae; genus Stephania; species Stephania yunnanensis. The sequence goes on along the minus strand of CM077583.1, from coordinate 34,287,756 downwards.
TAGAAATTATTTTATCCTTCTTAAGGATTAAACGTAGTTACTCTGGATTAGTGTTACTAGGATTCTAATATCTACACCTAGAAGATCGCGCTGAATAATTTATTACTTAGTAATTAAACCCCCATTAAATTAATAACCCTTGTAAATATTAATTTAGTCGTCTAAGATCCATATTTCACTTAATTTTGAGACAGCTAGGGCTTGACACTCAAAATCAAGTTATTTAGGTAGGTAACCTATACCAATTGCATCACATGCAACTCTTTGATTCTTTATGAAACCTAGACATCATATGCACTCATATTAATTAAATTCGATATTTTAAATAGGTAATGACACTACTACAATTGTTGGCATGGATTAAAGACTGCCACGTACAAAAAACACCGATTAATTTTATCACATTAACTTAATTTATATCTATTGGCATGTTCCAAGCTATGAGATCGATTAATATTTATCTTTCTAGCCAATCTACACTTGCCACATATATGTAGCAAACTAAAATTTTGTCTCATATATCTTATTTGACTAAGAGTTGTATTAAATCCCATTCGATATACAAAACAATCCTATTATTTAGGCGCACAAACCTTGAGCCAACAATATATCTATAACAAAATTATCGTTTCATCAAAAACAACAAAAAAAAACAAAAAAACAATAAAATCAAAATTTTCGTTATCTAGTGACACATGGCGTGAGAAGGAGGATTCAACGTGATCGCTTAACTCAGGATGAGGGCCGCTAAGGGCACCAAACCAATTCATGAAGGCACCTTCTTATTGAGGGCACAAATCAAATTACCAAGGACACCCAAAAATAAGGCCCGAAATCCCGAAAATACCCCTCGTGCAAAACAGAGGCACCCCACCACCCCACCAACATCCTCTTGTTTGACTTGCCCTACTTCTCGTCAACGAACTAGCTAGCAATCCCGAATCTCAGTTGTCTTCGTTCCTCTCCGTCTCTCTCCGCTGTTGTAGGACATTTTTCGAATTTGAAGGCTCCGAGTTTTGGTCGATTTCGTCTCCACATTAGGGCTCGGTTCAAGTTTTTCGTTCACACACTCAAGTCGTGAAATCCATTGTTTGGAGGTACGTTGATAGTCTAATTAAGTTGCATTTGGTAGAGTAGTTGTTATGTTTGTGTGGCGGTGCATTCAATGGTGCATTTATTGGAAAGTCATGGTTCTCGGTCACACAGCCCGAGATTTTGTTTACAGTCTCGGCCAAGCATGGCTGAGACTGAGGGGAAACTTTTGGGAACTCGTGGTTCTCGGCCAGACAGACAAGTATAGTTTATACAGTCTCGGCAACGAATGGCCGAGAGTTATATTGTTATCTCGGTCACCACTTCACGAGAGCAACCATTAGTGTATAGTTTATGTTCTGTCGGTGATGTACAACCGAGAGTGTAAGATAGATCTCGGTTGTCCACGACCGAGACTTTTATTGTCGTCTCGGTCACCACATCACGAGAGTAAGTCGAAGTGTATAGTTTATGTCCTATCGGTGATGTACAACCGAGAACGTAGCATTTCTCTCGGTTGTCCATTACCGAGACTTTTATTCCTTTCTCGGTGGATGTTGACCGAGACGTTTGCATAACTCTTGGTCCTGCGAGGCCGAATCAATCGCGCCCGTGAAAAAACGTCTAAAGATTTTAGAAACCTTATGTTAACAAACCAAATCATCAATTTCACAGTTTTTGATCCAAAAAACAGTTTCTTCAAAGATTCATATGGTTGTCAAACATTGTTACCTCGCTGTCGGATGATGTCAAAAAGCAAGAATCGATACACGCTCGGCAAACATAATTGTAGCTTTAGGTTTCACTTGTGATCCAAGGTGGTGGGGTGCCCCGGTTTTGCATTGAAAATGATTTGTGGGGTTTGAGTGAGTATATGTGAAGGGACAAAATAGACATTTACATTTTAGATGGAAAAATGAGAAAAATATGGGTGCCTTCATGAATTGGTGGGGTGCCCATAGTGGGCCTCACTCAAGATAGAGATGACATGTTGCTACCTAATCTTATTAGATAGATTAGTCAACTAGCAGGCATATAAAAAAAACTTTAAATGTCCAGCATTGAAATGAAAATTCACGATTTAATTGGACATTTTGAATAAGACATTTACATTTTAGATGGAAAAATGAAAAAAATATGGGTGCCTTCATGAATTGGTGGGGTGCCCATAGCGGGCCTCACTCAGGAAAGAGATGACATGTTGCTACCTAATCTTATTAGATAGATTAGTCGACCAGCAGGCATATAAAAAAAACTTTAAATGTCTAGCATTGAAATGAGAATTATTTTGAATAAGCGGTTCTTATTGAAACAATTTAACACCACATTTTAATTGAATTCAAAAAAAGTGGAGTGAAATATAGAAAAGTAAAATAGACTTCCGTTTTAAAAACTAACTAAAAATAAGTTTAATTATTTTTCAAAAATAACTTCATTATTTACTTTCTAAAGTTGTTTTGAGCAAATTAAAAAAATGCATTTGAAAACAATCTTGAAATTATGATAAATTTTGAACTAATAAAATGGTAAAGAGGATTGCATTATATATAGTATAGATATTATGGTTGGATACTCAAATTTGATTTATGAGAATCATATTTTTTATTTAACCACAATATCAGACATGTTTCTTCCACCAAGCTTAATTAATATCGGTTTCCAAGCAAAATCGATGTCATAAACAGGTGGGGCACGTATTGAGTCATCATATTGAATCAATTTTCAGTGCATGTATGTCGGGTGATCGTGTTTATCATATAACTGCCCGATAATTGATTAGATGCATAACAAGGTTACTGACAATCAAATAGGTTATTTGTATAATGTGCGAAAAAGCAATATTTTGTGCTTAGAAAGAAAAACAACGTGTTTCATTGTATCACCCAAGCTATATGTCACGGTTGTTCATATCTCCTATAACCAATCCTATGTTGGGCTACAAGACAATGATACAGATCTACCAATGTACCATGATTAAAATATTAATTAAAATCATGAAAGTCGCATAGATAAGATCAACATATATTTGTTGACAATAGAAGAACATCTTGCCTCCTCCAACTTGCCAACATATTGGAAATAATCACGTTACTCCTTTACCCACAATTAGGGTTGGGCAAACCGTGGTTTGGTGGTGAAAACCACCAAACCGCGATCAAACTGAGGGTCTACGGTTTGGTAATTTTCAAACCACCATCAAACCGCGAACCACCAAAACCGCAACCAAACCGAACCGCGGTTTGCGCGGTTTGGTCGGTTTGGTTTCGCGGTTTTAGCGCGGTGGAGGGCGACGACGATGGCGATGGATTCGGCGGCGGCGGTGAGAAGGGGAGTGAGGAGGATGAAGGGCGGTGGTGCGGCAGCAGTGAGACGGGCACTCCGCGACGGGCCGACGGAGGTGAGAGTGCTCGAGAGGAAAGAAGAGACGGCGGGAGTGAGAGGAGAGACGACGGCGGCAGGAGTGAGGAGCCGGCGGGAGTGAGAGGTGAGAGGAGAGAGGAGGCGGGAGTGAGAGGAGAGAGGAGACGGCGGTGAGAGGAGAGAGGATCCGGCGGGGAGTGACGGGAGTGAGGAGCGGCGGGAGTGAGAGGGAGGTGACGGGACTCACGAGAGTGAATGAGAGGAAGAGGATTTTTTTTTTTCTTTGGTTATGTTTTTGAAATTTAGGTTATTTACTAAAATATCCTCGGTTTGGTGAAACCGCGATTTTTTCAAATTGAAAACCGCGACCAAACCGCGATTCTGCGATTTTTACATTTTCCAAACCACAACCAAACTGCGAGTTTTAAAAACCAGACCAAACCATGCGATTTAGGCGGTTTGGGCGATTTGGGCGGTTTTTCGAAAACCACTGCCCACCGCTACCCACAATTTAGTCTATAGCATGCTTTACTTCACTTTGATATCATATCTAACAAGAAATAAGATACAAAATAAATTTAATAGAACCGAACCAACATGGATGTGACAACCCCTTCTCAAATTAGGGAACCACCCAGCCTAACCCATTATTAAGCCCTAATTTCACTATATATGACCTAACAAGGGACTACTCAACCTATCACAAAGCCATTTGTCTACTTATTATTTATTATTTATTTCGAATATAAACCTATAATTATCCTATGCCAATTCATAAATCAGAGTTAATTAAAATTTTGTTTACTTAAAAGTTTATTCAACAGAAGTCTTAACAATCGAGCGGAAGCTTATAACATGAGTCCTAACAATTGTGGAAAAAACAGAGAATAAAGATCACATGCATATATATGATGAAACGACCATACATAATATCATGTGTCTTATCAAGGTACAACTCACCCAACCCATAATATACAAGCCCAAAAGTATATGATAGGCATAAAAAAGTAATACATCAAAAATCAAAAACCTACAAAATCTGGCGTGGCGGCACTCTACTGGCTCAGAGGTAGTCGTCGATCTTCACTTTACTTTATCTGCTACTAGATGGATATGTAGCCACATTCACAAACTAGGCGATGAGTACATGAAAATAGAAAGTAATACTGAAAGACATTTTTTCACATCCCAATTATGCAACAAGTATCAAAAAGCATGATAATAGCAACTATGCTGAAAAGAGAACATGCAAAAAGATACTTCAGCTAAACGACATGAAACCAACACATGGCTAAGTAGTAATGATCTAGGGTCGGTCGGTCGTGATCTTCATCACATCAACCTTTGCCACTATACAAGAATGAAGCTAAGCTCTACATTAATGTGAACGTCTAAGTAGTGCTCTTGCCTTTATAACCTTTCGCTGGTGCCAGTCATCTGCGATATATACTTGCCAATAACCATTGGTCCAATACCCCGTGTGCCGCGCAAGTTATGCTTACCAACAACCCCATGACACATTTCCTGTGAGTTGTGCAAGATAATGGAGAGATCCCGAGAACCCTGGAAGTCTAGTGACCCTGTATGTATGACAGACCTGTATAACATAATGACACTAGATACAAGAACCACTTTTATATGTCTAAAATGACATGGTTTGAAAACCCGATGAAGCAATTGCATATCTATTACGCAAATGAAATATATTACAATACTATGTAACACCTACCTAATAGCATGCTATTTCACTGACCTCATGTATTAACAATCAATAATGACATAGCATATGAATTAGAGTCAATGAAATCATTTTATCAACAAATTATACCGTGAAAGCAACCTCGTGTAATGAAAATGAACAACAAGTCATGGCATATGGATTATAAAGGCAATTCAGTACAAATGACAAGAAATGAACATATGAAAAGGAATGAAATATAAATAAATATCTCAGTCAGTTGACTTACGGCCATGCAATTTCCTATGCTACTCCAGCATCCCAACACCTCGAATCTCATATTTAGATTCTCGAAATACTTCCCTAGGTTACTGATATCATATCTTATGTTTTCGAGTGTGTTTGGACCTTTACATAGCATATTATACTCATTTATAATGTTTAAGGACTTCTTGAGACTTGCTGATTTTTTTATGCTGTCATAGCATGTTGTGTGCTAATGACCAACGTAACGCGCTACCTATCCTACATAGTGCGCTATGCACGTGTTGCTGAACCCAAAATTCTGCAAACAGAATTCTGAGTTTTCTCCACACATAGGCTATGCTAATACCTTGAACACCTCCATATACACTTCCTAAGTTCCAAGGCATTATTGCCAACATAAAACAACAACACATATCATCAAATACATGAATTCATTGAATTGAGCTACGTTTATGGTGTATAAAAGTTACCTAACTTAATGTACACTAGCTTAGCTTGAGTTTTTCATCAAATCACTAATTTTGTTGTTCTTCTTCCTCATCCAGCTACTCTTTTCACTCCAGCAAGCTTTGTTTCTCACTTAAGAATTCAAAATGAAAGAGTCAAGTTGTTTATGTTGACCGAAAGCTTTATACTCATAAATTAGATATGGTTAATTGATAGCCTTTAATCCTAATGTGCACATGTATCTCGAGACTTATCTAATTTTTGACCTACTAATGCATGTCCCACTAACTCACACTAAGTGACACCAATAAGTGACTCAATTTGTGTTGAGATGTGCCAATACTTGTCTTGAAATGTCAAGTGGCTATTGTTTCAACTTACTAACTTAAGTGCATTAATACATAACCAATCATAGCCCCATTTATATCACTTATGAAAGCATTATAAAGCTTATACCAACTCGCCACATTGCTCTCTAACTTGATCCCATGCCCGTATGCATATCAAGGCGCGTATCCACTCATGCCTTGACACCTATACGTAAATAGATATGACTTAGTAGTCTACACATATACAATACACTAGACATACACCATAACAAAGATAACATTTACCTCGGTCACCTAGCCTCAGTTATGACACGTATCTCGCTACTAGTACAATGTCACGGGTCGTTTGATCCTGATAAAAAGATTAAACTAGGATTAGAAATTTGGGTCATGACAATTCATACCAACTAATGGAAACTTTGTCCTCGAAATTAGACTTAACCTAAAGTTATACCTGACTCGAAGAGGTACGGAAACCTATCTCACATAAAGTCTTCTCGTTTCCAAGTGAATTCCAAGTCTCCATGGAACTGCCATTTAACTATCATCTTTGGGATAGACTTGCCTCTCAACTATTGTATGTTCTGGTCTAGGATCTGTATAGATCGTTCCTCATAAGATATATCCTCGCTCAAATTAATCTAACTCAAGTCAACTATCGGCCTCTCGTTTGCCTTCGAGTTGGCTAGTCGAAGCATTGATATATTAAACACTAGATGAATACCTGACATCTATAGAGGTAAATCCAGCTCATATGCAACCTTTTTGACCCGTTTCTTAATCTTGAATGGCTTGATGAATCTTAGTGCTAACTTGCATTTCAGATCAAATCCGTGAAAACCCTTTCGAGGATAAACCTTTAGATACACCAAGGCTTCCTCGTCATACGTGAGATCGTTGTGATATGTGTTTGTATATTTCTTTTGCCTCTCCTGGGCTCCTTTAGCCTTAAGAGAATCTGTCGTACCTTCTTGGTGTAATCAACAACAATTTCAGGTCCTACAATGTCTCGGTCCTTTGACTTAACCCAACTAGATGGTGAACGATATGGTCTGCCATAAAATGCCTCAAATGGCGCCATCTCAATACTAGCCTGATAACTGTTGTATGCAAACTCACACAACGATAGGTACTCCTCTCATGATCTGCCAAACTCGAGTATACAAGCCCTGAGCATATCCTCAAAATTTTGAATCAACCTCTTATTACGCCCATTAGTTTGAGGGTGAAAAACTAGGCTAAATTATATATACGTACCATACTGCTCCTGATTACTCCACCACATCCTGGACATATACATAGCATCTGTGTCTGACTTAATAGTCAATGGTACCACATGCACCCTAATAATCTCTCTTTTGAATAATACACTCAACTGGTCAAATGTGTAATGAGTTGCAACTGGTATGAAATGGGTAGATTTTGTCAATTTGTCCATAACTACCCTGATGTAATAGTGTCGACGGACAGTCCTCGGCAATCCTCGAACAAAATCTATGGCTATGTCTTCCCACTTCCATCGTGGAATGGGAAACATACGTAATAATCCTCCAGGTATACGATGCTCTACCTTCACCTATTGGAAAATCCCAAAGTTCCTAATAAACTATGATACGTCCGCTTTCATCCTAGGCCACCAAGAATATTTCTTCATTTCATGGTACATTTTGGTCCTACCTTGATGAATAGTGAACCATGAACGATGTGAATTCGAAAGAATCTCATCTCTCAGCTCTGCCACTATCGGTATTGATAATCTGCCTCTAAATCTCAAATAATGGTTCGTCGTCTCTATCCAGGTAGTACACTCGGTACTCTGGGCCAACTCACTGAATCTTGAGTATATGATGTCGGCTTCTTGTCCCTCTAATACTCTCTGAGTAGGCACTTTATGAAGCCTCATATGTGCACAAATAATCACTCGAGTATTGGTAGGAATATCTTACCGTGTCATCATTGTCGCTGCCTCGAGTAATCCATACTCATATGTCATATGGCATCTAACAACTTCGGCATCTCCAATTGGCATCCTACTCAGTGCATCAACAACTACATTAGCTTTTCCTAGGTGATATTCTAGAGAAAAATCGTAGTAGTCCTTTAGAAACTCCAACCATCATTGTTGTCTCATGTTAAGCTTTTTTGTGTGAAGAGGTATTTCAAACTCTTATGATCAGTATAGAGTGTGAACCTCTCTCCATACAGATGACATCTCCATATCTTCAAAGCAAACAGTACCGCTGCCAACTCTGAGTTATGAGTGGGATAATTTTTCTCATGTATCTTCAGCTGTCTAGATGCGTAAGCTACCGCTCTCTATCCTGCATTAACACACAACCTAGACCTGTATGAGAAGCATCTGTATATACCAGGAATCCCTGTCCAACCTTTGGAAATATCAACACTAGTGTTATAGTCAACAATCTCTTTAGCTGATTAAATGCCTCCTCGCATTCCTCGGACCAATCAAACTTGATGTCTTTTAGGTCAATCTGGTCATTAGTGAAGCGATCTTCGAGAAATCCTTCATGAACCTGCGGTAATATCAATCCTAACCTTCGTAACTGAAATCGGCGCAAGCTAATCCATAATAGCCTAAATCTCAGCTGGATCTAAACCAATACTTGCTACTCCAACAACATATCCCAAAAACTTGACTTTTGACAACTAAAATTTACATTTATTGAACTTGGCGTAGAGTCGATGCTCCCTAAAATTCTACGTCTCTTTGAGAGGTTGCTTGTGATATTCTCGTGTCCTCAAATATATCAATATATCTTCAATGAAATGGTCAAGAAATGGCCTCATCACTTGATGCATCAAATCTATAAACATGATAGGAGCATTATTCAAACCAAACGACATAACGATAAATTGATAGTGTCCATATCTCTTACTGAATTTCGTCTTGGACCTATCCTCATCCCAGATCCTAAGCCGATGATACCGTAATTGCAGGTCTATCTTGGAGAAATATTGCGCTACTTTCGACTGATCAAATAAGTCATCAATTCGTGATAAGGGATACTTGTTTTGACTATGACCATGTTCAACTGTCTATAAGTGATACACAGTCTCAAAGTACCATCCTTCTTCTTCACAAATATGACTGGTGCTCCCCAAGGTGACATAGAAGGTGTAATGAATCACTTCTCTCCCAAAATTCTATAACTGACTCCTCAACTTATCTAACTCTATTGGTGGTGGTAAACTAGGTAAGTTTTCTGAAAAGACGTTCGGAAACTCGCACACAATCGGAATTTCCTCAAGTCTGGGTCCCTGACTCTCTATTATGGTGTATAATGACACTAGAGTCTCCCTCTCTCCCCTAGTCGCCTCCCCTAGTCGCAAGTTGACCTCTAATGCCCTTGGCTCTCGAAATATTACCACTATATGTGAACATTGGGCATCGTGGGATCTCGAATATTACTATCTTGCTAAAATAGTCGATATGAGCGTAATACACTGCTAACCAATCCATCCCTAATAATGCGTCAAACTCTAAAAAATCGAGAACCCTAAAGTTTGTACTTTACCTCGCCTATCTCCACTAGACATCTCTCAACAAGACAATTAGGGTAAACTATATCCCCAAATGCAATACTCAAAATCAAATGTAAGCTAACTCTAACCAGTGTCAACCCTAAGATGCCTATCATGCGACCGAAAAAGAAAGATTATAAAACCCGAATCAAACAAAACATTAAGATGCCTATCAAGCGACCAAAAAAGAAAGACTATAAAACCTGAATCAAACAAAACATATTGTCTACCACAAATGGAAATCATACCCTCAATGAGTCTCCATATGGCATTTGCATCGGGCTGTGCTACTATATGTACACCCTCTCGACTCTGTAGTGGAAGCACAATTGCTAGTTGTTGACAATCTCTAATTATGTGCCCAACCTGACCACACCTATAACAAGTAATAGGTCTACTCTAACATTGAACCTGATTATGGGCCTGTGCTTATCTCCGCCTCTGTCGGGAAACCCTCTCAACCTTTTTCTCTACTTTTGCCTTAACCTTCATTATCTTAAGAAGCTTTTCTTGAGATAATTCCCACTTCTTGGTCTTCTCAAAGTTTCTCACTCCATTTGAGTAGGTTGGCTTGACTCTGATGAAGTCCTTGACAAACTAGACCTTAACTGATATGCTGGAAGATGTGGGCGTGGGGAAACGTTAGAGTCACAGCTGTCTCTACTACTAGAAGAGTGTGCACCATTAGAGTTGTTTCAATCTTTGATCTTGCGTCGATCTGCCATCGTGTTTTGCAAGTTGACAATGTCCGGGCACCACATATGTAACGCATATATATATAGAAAATTAACATGTATACATATAAGACATCCCCATCTCACTTTACTCACTTCCCAACTAATGGTTTATAGGCAAGGATCATCTGGTTTTCCACAACTAAGATTTATATTTTCCTGTTTAAATTCTTATTTTTTACTTAGTGGAGAATTTAGGCATTTTACTACACATTGTAGTTTTGGTATCACTTTGTGGAACAACTATCTTCCACGATCCTAAGCTCTATAAACTTAGGCTCTCCTAAGCTTTATAAATTTAGAATATGATACCATATGTGACTATGGTATCTCAACTTTGGTCAATTCCACAAACTGTCCATAATATTCTAGAACTTAAGCTCTGATACCACTTGTGACGACCCTTTCTCAAATTAGGGCACCACCCGGCCTAATCCCATTATTAAGCCATAATCTCACCATATATGACCTAATAAGGGACTAGTCAGCCTATCGCAAAACCATTTACCTACTTGTTATTTATTATTAGTTTTGAGTATAAACCTATACTTATCCTATGTCAATTCATAAATTAGACTTACTTAAAAAATTGTTTACTAAAAAGTTTATTCAGCGAAGCTTATAACATGAGTCCTAACAATTATGGAAAAAATAGGGAATTAAGATCACATGCATATATATGACAAAACGGCATTATATAATATCATGTGTCTGATCAAGGTACTACTCACTCAACTCATAATATACAACCCCAAAAGTATATCATAGGCATATAAAATTAATAAATCAAAAATCAAAACCTACAAAATATGGCATAACAACACTCTACTAGCTCAGAGGTAGTCGTCGATCTTCTCTTAGCCTGATCTACTATTAGATGGATCTGCACCCACCATCACAAACTAGACAGTGAGTACATGAAAATAGAAAGTAATACTGAGAGACATTTGTTCACATTCCCAATTATGCAACAAGTATCAAAAAGCATGATAATAGTAATTATGCTAAAAAGAGAACATGCAAAAAGATACTTTAGCTAAACAACATGAAATTGACACATGGCTAAGTAGTAATGATCTGGGAGATGTTGGGGCATGTGCCCTAGGTCAATCCATTAACTGTCTTTATGAATACTTTTAGTTAATAAAATAGAGGATTTCATTTGCTATTTATTATAATTAATTTGCATGTTTACACTATAATAAGATCCATGGGTATTTACAGAAATATCATAAATGTCCCTAGTCGATCGTTATACTAGGAACTATAATTAATTAAGACTAGTGTGAGTCTTTATTGATGATCATATGATGATGATACGTATAGGGATACGAATCAAGATCATGAGTACTTGTTATGGAACAAAGTATTGGATCGACCCGCTATGAGAGTATCACATGGATTAAGTCATAGTTGTTTCTCATGATAGGTATATTGTTTCAGTCCTCTGACTTGAGATTACCATAGACTTCAACATTAGGAACACAGTGATTTGACACAATCAAATGTTGTCTTTAACCGGACGATTATAAAGGTTGTGATTGGTTATCGTGTGAGCAATGTGATGAAGTGGTGTAATAAAGATAGAATTTGTCCCTCTCATATAAAGAAAGATATCCAGTGGATCCTTCGATGTGTTAGACTTTTAAAAGGCCTAGTCTAAATGAATTGATATTGATCAATGTCACTTGGATGTTTTCAGTCTACCTAGAGATTGAGACTAGTACGATTGAACATGTTGGATGACAATTCCATGCCTTATGTTTGAACAAAAGGATATCGTGTGACAAAAGGATGTTATATACACTATTGATTAGGTTGTATCAATTTGTTATTCGTACAACTTGGGTAGTCATAATGTTTTGCTAGAGGCCGCTTATGAATTGTATACCAAAATGTGTTTTGGTACACTACCAACGTTGTATGAGTCTATTGGGTCGCACACTAAGAATGGTTTTGCGAGATTTTAAGATAGTTCAGAAAAATGAATTTTATATGATAAAGTTCATGACAGAAACGTCATTGTGGTGTATTACACTTATACTTCTTTAAGTAGGGGGTATATGTGTAATTTACTTAACCGTCTATATACAAGGGTTGTATAAATAGATGCTTTAAGTTAGAACACAAGTGCGGAAGATTAAGGGACGAAACTCTATTTTCGTTTTAGAAATGACTTGGGGTTTTCTCGTACGCTATGGATCATTTTGGAGTGAAATAAAAAGTTTTAGCATTCTCTTGAAGCTAGCACTTCAAATCTCAGCTGCAGCTCGTGTGTGGACTGCTGGTAGAGGGCATTCGTCGTTGGAAAAGCCTTAGAGATCGATCAACCTTCAGAAAGGTATTTTGCGACCGATGTATGATTAAGTTTTCTTGATTTAAACGTTTTTAATGAAATTAGATTCGGATCCTTTTGGGGTTTTTGTCAAAATTATTTTGTAATTTTCGCTGCATATGAACCCCAAAACCCAATAATGATCTAGGGTCGATCGATCGTGATCTTCATCACATCAGCCTTTTCCACTATATAAGGATAGAGCTGAGCTCTACATCAACGTGAAGGTCTGAGCAGTGCTCTTGCCTTTATAACTTTTGCTGGTGCCAATCACCTATAATATATACTTGCCAACAACCCTGGGTCTTATCCCCATGTGCTGTGCAAGTTATGCTTGCCAACAACACTAGGACTCATTTCCCGTATGTTGCGCAAGATAGTGGAGAGATCCCGATCACCTGGAAGTCTAGAGACCCCTGTATGTCCGACAAACCTCTATAACATAATGACCCTTGATACAAGAACCACTTTTATAGTTCAAAAATGACATGGTTTGAGAATCCAATGAAGCAATTGCATATCTAATACACAAAGGAAATATATTACAATACTATGTAACACTTACCAAATAGCATGCTACTTCACTGACCTCATGTATTAAAAATTAATAATGACATAGCACATGAATTAGAGTCAATGAAATCATTTTATCAACAAACTATACCATGAAAGCAACCTCATGTAATGAGAATTAATAACAAATCATGGCATATAGAGTACAAAGGCAATTCATTCCAAATGACGGGAAATGAACATATGAATAGGAATGAAATGTAAATAAATATCTCAATTAGTTTACTTGATCCACACAATTTCCTATGCTACTTTGGCCTCCTAACATCTTGAAACTCGTATTTAAATTCTCGGAATACTTCCCTAGGTTACTGACATCATATCATATGTTTTTGAGTGTGTTTGGACCTTTACTTAGCATATTATACTCATTTATAGTGTTTAAGTATCTCTTAAGACTTGCTGATTTTTTTATGCTGTCATAGCATGTAGCCCACTAATGACCTTGTATAGCGCACTAATGACTGACGTAGCGCGCTACCTATCCTACATAGCGCTATGTGTTGCAGAACCCATAATTCTACAAATAGAATTCAGAGTTTTCTCCACACATAGGTTATGCTAATGCCTTGAACACCTCCGTACGCACTTCCCAAGCTCTAAGACATCATTACCAACATAAAATAGCAATAAATATCATCAAATACATGAATTCATTGAATAAAGCTATGTTTATGGTGTAGAAAAGTTACCTAACTTGATGTAAACTAGCTTAGCTTGAGTTCTTCTTCACCAAATCACTAAATTTGTTGTTCTTTTTCCTCATCCAGCTACTCTCTTCACTCCAGTAAGCTTTGTTTTGCACTTAAGAATTCGAAATGAAAGAGTTGAGTTGCTTGTGTTGACCAAAAGCTTTATAGTCATGAATTGGATATGGTTGATTGAGAGCCCTTGATTCTAACGTGCATACGTATCTCGAGACTTATCTAATGGTTCACCTACTAACACATATCCCATTAACTCATGCCAAGTGACTCAATTTGTATTAAGATGTGCTAACACGTGTCTTGAGAAATGTCAAATGACTATTGTTTTAACTTACTAACTTAAGTATATTAATACATAACCAATCCTAGCCCTATTTATATAACTTATAAAAGCACTATAAATCTTATACCAACTCACCACATTGCTCTCTAATTCGGTCCCATGCCAATATGCATATCAAGGTGCGTCTCTGCTCATGCCTCGACACCTATATGTAAGTAGAAATGAATTAGGAGTCTACACATATACAATACACTAGGCATATACCATAACAAATATAACATTTACCTAGGCCACCTAGCCTTAGTTACGACATGTATCTCCCTGTGGGCCCTACCTCACGGACCGTTTGATCATGATTAAGATATTAGACTAGGATTAGAAATTTGTGTCGTGACAATGGCTCTGATACCACTGTTGGGTTACGAGGATTAAGCGCAGCAAAAGTTTTCGAAACTTTTTTGAATATCCCTGAACCAAGATCTTATCGATTCCATTCAACTGATGTACCAAGAGAGAAAAATCATACATTAACAAGAACAACTCCATGTATGCCTTATTTGGTATTGATGGATTCCTTCGAGAAGCTGCCAAAGACCAACGTCCTCTATGAGAAATCTACACACGAACAGATGATCATGATCTAGAGTGCTAGCCCAAAAAACTTTAACGCAAAAGTTCTCATGAAAACTCTTTAGAAAAATATTTACCACAACTGCCACCCTAATGTCTTATTTATAGTACAATAGGTCATGTAAAAGAATTCCATTTCATAGTCACACTCCAAATAGAGTTTTAGACAAAGTCCAACTCTAAAAATGATAGATTCATAGATAATCTATAATCACTAATCCAACAAGAGTTATAATTTATCTAAAACTCAAATAAGAACTAAAGTCATACTATAATTCCAATTAGAGTCCTATTTAAAATAGGATTTACAAAGAGACAAAATTTCTAGTCACACTGAGAATATAGGAGAGTTTTAAATCCTAGTCAAACTAGGACACTTAATGAGAATCTTCAAAATGAATTTTATCGTATAAAATTCATCAACCTAAGCAATATTAAATCATGCAAATTCGTTCTTTGTGTGCGACCTAATATGTTCATACAACATTGGCAGTGATTGGCACACAAATCATAAGCGACCTCTAGCAAGATATTATGACTACTCAAGTTGCACGAAGATCAATAAATCATACAACTTAATAGACAATGTATATCACATCACTTTTTCATGAGATATCTTTTGATTAAATATAGGACATGGAATGTCACCCTTATAATTCAATCTACACATCTCGATCTTCGAGTAGACTGAAATTGTCAAGTGATATTGATCCAATCAACTCACTAGACATGGCTATTTATCAATCTAACAAACTGAGGGGCCCAATAGATATCTCTCTAAAAGAGAAGGACAAATTCCATCTTGATTACACAAGATTCATACATTAGTCAGACAATGACCAATCACAACTTTTATAATCATTCGGTTAAAGATGACATTTAATTGTGTCAAATCTTTACGCTCTTAATGTTAGAGTCTCTAGTGATCTCAAGTCAAATGATTAAATGATGTAACTATCATGAGAAACACTTATGACATTGACCATGTAGTGCTTTCATAGTGGGTCAATTCAGTATCTGATCCCAATAGATACCCATGATCATGATCTGTATCCGTGTACGCATAAACATTACATAACTATCAATCAAGACTCATACTTGTCTTAATTTATTATCGTTCCCACAATAACAACTGACTAGAGAGTTTTTAGAATAATACAATAACTATTCATAGATACTATCATAAAATAAACATGCATCTACTTATAATATTTAAATAATGTTTACAGAATTAGTCGATGGCACATACCCCAACATGCACCATATTGATAAAGCATCAAGGAGTTAAAGGGATATTTTGTCACTTTATCAATTTAAATTTTATGTTTATGCATTATTGTATCTTATGTTATTATATGTTTGTGTTTACATGTTTACATGTTTCAGGGTTAGTTTTTAACCTTAAGGACAAAGTTTGGGGGCTTCAACACTACACTAGGAGAAGTTGTAAATAAGGATAAACACTATAGGTATGATCGTAAAATTTTATTTTTGAAGCAGTTAAAGAGGAAAGCATAGTAGTATATCTTTTTCATTTACCTATTATTTGAATGTGTTTAAGTAGTATAAATTAGGTAAGATTTAGTAATATGTAATGAATAAGCAATTCATTTGCAAGTTCATGCTTTTAATTGAGGATGAGTAAGAACACAAACATTTTGTTGATATGAAACTCAAGAGTGTTATCAAATTTCTGAAGAAAATAAGAAATGTAGCTAAAATGGTATCATTTCATGATTAGAAACCTAGAGTTAGGCATGACCATGAACTTAAAACAAAAGCAATGAGAACTCTAGAACACTTCTTGTGAAAAGATTTAGATCTTTAATGAACTTTATAATAAGTATGAATCTTACTCGAATTAAAAATAAATAAAGACTTAGTTCTAAAAAAGGGGAAGAAATAAGCATGATGTTTAATGAAAAACTTTGATTTAAAACTTGCTTGATAAGGTGAAAGTGAGAAGTGCTAACAAGAGTTTTAATTAAAAAAAATTGAGTCCCACAAAGGAGCAAAGAACTTGATGGTTGGAAAAAAAGAGAAAAATAAAATTCATAGGAAAATGAACAGGGACCCTACAATTAGATAATATAAGGACAAAAGAAAGAAAAAGAGATATATAAAATAAAGGGAGAAAGGTGGAAGTTATATTAAAACTCTTCAAATGAAAAGAATTAGCTCAAGTATAAGTAGCTTAGTTGAGTTAAGTTCTTTTTTCAACTAAATTAAGTCTTATGGACTCTTGAAGTGCTAAAGTCTACAAAACTAGTAAGATATAGGCTTATTTGTGAATTCTTGAGCTTAATAAGAAATCAAGAGATTGTACAGTTGCTACTTGAGTGTCTAGGTGAAATAAACTTTTGAATTGTTATAGTTTTCATTGTGAACTACTTTGGTGTTTCGAAAGTGAATTGTATGTATTATCAAATGCTAAAAAATTTTGAAATAATAGTTTTTGCAAAGAAAAGCTCTTGAGTGGATTATTAACTTGAACTTATTTGAATTAAAAGATAATCCATGAACGATGTGAATTAAATATGAAATTGAGTAATGGTAGTAAAAACACTTAGTAAAATATATTTTTGCTTGGGATGTGCAAAATCTTAAGTTTAGGGGTATTTGATAAGTGAATATTTAGACTTATATATAGCACTAGTTTAGTGGTATATTTAGTATAAATATCCTGGAATGAGCTCTAATTGATGGTATTTATGTAATTTCAGGTATACAAAGTATAAAGGAGAAGATGGAGTGATTTCAGGATAAAACGAGGATAAAATGCACAAAATCACGTTTGACGTCTAGGCTTGACGCTGTGGAAAATGACTAGACAGCGTAGGCAGGGCATGGAGAACCAAGAAGAGAAGAAAAAAAGGTGCAGCAGTGCCACGTAATGGCAGTACGTGGCTATATAGGAACGGCGTCGGGGTGGACTACACAGGGCGTCGAGCCTACTATAAAGGGAAAATGCACACAAAGAGACCGAAGTTGTGACGTAGATGTGGCTTTATATAGACAGCGCTGGATCATTTATGGACAATGTCGAGACATAAAAAATAGAAATTTTAGAGTTCTAGTTCATTTGGAATTGTCTATTAAGATTTCGAATTGTTTTCTAAATTATTTTAGGGGCATAAATAGGTATTAGAACATGGTAAACTCACTACTTTACTAATTTTCATTCAGAGAAACCACTTATCATAGTTAAGCATCTTTTAACTTTATTCTTGAATATTAAGAAAATAGAAATTTTAGAGTTCTAGTTCATTTATGTACAATAACCTCTGTGCCTCATTAATGTGTATCTCTTAGATATTGTTCACTTCATCCTATGGATGCTCCTTGTTAAGGTCCTCTGGTTCTCAAACACCAATTCTTGACTACGAAAAGTTGACATCTGATTGTGCAAAATTGCACCCATAAAGGCCAACTCCGACTATTTCATGTATATTCCATCATAATCCCTAACAAGATGCTCCACATTCGGTCATGTGTGGCAGCCCCAGCTACCCACAGACTGGGCTCTACCCGACCTAAGCCTATGTGGACCTCCTGAGTCAGCCTCCGCGATGTCAATGCAATCTTAGTCAACTTTTCGATCCATCATTATCAATTAATCCATAATTTTAAGTTAAGTTATTAATATTTTTGCAAGTTTTACAAGTTATCAGAATTAATTAACTATGTAAATAACTCAAGAATAAAGTAAATGAGTCGGACAACCTAAATGTGGAACTCTGTAAACATATCAAACATGTATATCAAGTTAGTAGTGTAGAGACTGTGCAAAAGTGATATACAAAAAAGTGATCTAGAAGTCCTAAGAATCTCTCAACCCTTAAAAGTATCCCAAGTGTTATAAAAACAACATATATATGGAATACATAAAGTCAAAAACCTACAAAAGTGAGTAAGGGAATGCCACTCCAATGTCCTTAGAGTAAATCGCCAAGTATCAGTGCCTTACCCTTGCTCGACTATAAATCTACACTCGGTCAAACATAAGAATGACGATTCTAATAAGCAAAAGTTAATAAGATCTAAACAATACCTCAAAATAAATAAAGCAGTCTAAAATTCATGTGGATAGAACAAAAGCTATAAGGAATGCATGATAATAAGACTGAATTATGAAAGTACAATGAGAAATGAGTGTCAAAAGAAGCAATAGAGAGGTGCCCAAGTAGTCCAAGACCACCTGAGTGTGAGTACCACAGGTTCATGGTCATAAAGTCGTGGCAACGCCAACAAACTCAGCTCCTAAGATGCAGCGGCACCTGCTGTACCTAGACCATCGTGAATGAGGGATATCAACGGTGCCTTGGATAAAACACATCTCGTCTCGACCAAACAATCCAATGAATCAAGGTTATGACTCCTATAGCTAGCCAACAACTACTCCATCAAAGACACTTTATTGACTCACTTGGCCCTCGAACACTCATATTAGAGTGGGGATTCTAGGAAAAGTAAGATAGTGCAATAGCAATATGATATGAAGCTCGATGAATTACAATAGTAATAAAATATGAAGCTCAATGAATTATTGTACATTTCCTAGCTAGTTTTACTTACCTCGGAACATGCTAATACATGCACTCTCGCGGCTCCAATACGCTCTCCAAACCAATCCTGACACTCAAGCTAGTATGCTAAGTCCTTGGTAATCATTTTGATCAGTTTATATTGCGTTAGAGTCCGTTTGTCTTACTAATCGTCTATTAAGTATAATCCAGTCCATAATATGATTTGTTTTACATTGTTATTCTTATATTATATATATAGGTGTAGGCAAGGTCATACAAATACACCTAATGTCTTATACATAAATACATATATATATATATGTATGTATGTATGATATATAAATATATATAACCACTTAATGCATCAACATATATCTACAAACTTATTTTAGGAATCTTATCATTTATTATTATTATTATTATTATTATTATTATTATTATTATTATTATTATTATTATTATTATTATTATTATTATTATTATTATTATTATTATTATTATTATTATTATTATTATTATTATTATTATTATTGTTGTTGTTGTTCTTGTTGTTGTTGTTGTTGTTGTTCTTGTTGTTGTTGTTGTTGTTGTTGTTGTTATTATTATTTTGACACTATATTAATCTTTGGTCACATAAAAACCTACTTTTACTTAGGTACAATAGTAAATTCTTTGATTAGCTTACTTAGGCTCATCAAACTCGCTTATATACCCATTTTGTCTTAAAATTATTTCAATTAAACTGAATCCCTCTAATTTATTTAAATGATTCAAGTGTAATTATTCCATCAACTTATTAAAAGTCATTACTTTATATATGTAAATTAATTCATTTGTGTTTAGGCCTAATTGTCTTTATTCCACAACTTAGGCATATTAGATAAATATAATTAGCTTATTTTATTTATTTGACTTAGGTACTTAAATATTTCTAATCAATACTTAAGTTATTAGCTAACTCAATATTGTACTCTAATTTTCAATTATCAAATAATTTAATCTTAGCTAATTAATACTTTGTCCATCTATGCACAATTTCTTTTATTAATGCAACTTATTATTATAATTATTATTTTCATTCTTCTTAACCATATTCATATATAGGTTCTAATACATTTAGGCCAACCTAAAAATGAATTTCAACCATTAATTTGGATCAACCTTAAACACTCAAGGAAGCCGCGCATGAATTTAGTTGATCAATGTACATATGTGTGTTGTCGATTAATTAAAGGGGATGCAAGTAAGATTAGGGAAATTAGAGTATGAAGAAGAAATAGCTTGCATGAATAAGATAATCATAAAAAAAAGAAACAAATCAACAGGAATCAAAAGCACGGATAAGTATTCAAATAGGAGAAAGTATTAAGGAGAAGATATAGAACATGCCTTGAGACCATCTGAACTTTTAACTTGTTGTTTTCAAGCTTTCTCCAACTCCATTAATGATGGCATTCCTTCTAATTTCCTCTTTAAAGCTCTTAGAAATGAATTCGAGTTAAGTCCTAGATGACTTCTACCCCATTATACATTTATTTGATAATCATTAGTGATAGATTAATTAAGCTAAACTAGCTTAATTAAGTTAAAATTAAAGCTCCCCATCTCATTTCTACATATGCAAAATGTCCTACAAAGTATAAATGACAATTTTGCCCTTAGTTTTTCTATGTGTTTTCCATGAAACTAAGACATTTACAAAGATTAAGTGACCTTATTTTTCAATATATTTACCAAGCATACCATAGGCCTTTGAGTTTAATATTGGTTATGTAATATGAATGAAGTTGAATTTTATATTGATTTCAATCTTCCATAATACGCCTCTCGTGGTACATCATATGCCTTATTTCATTTCTACACTATAATCATAAGTTACTTATATGTGCATTGTAATAGTATAGTAATGTGGTAATGTGGTAATGTGGTAATGTGGTGTGTTCGGTTCGCATGACTACTTAGCTAATCCATTGGATTAGATGTAATTCGTTGTTCACTTCACATGATTAGATAATGCAATGGATTAGCTAATCACACAAACTATGGACTAAACTAAGTGACCCCTAACCTCATCGTTAGTTAGTCCATCCTCAACCATTAACTGAAATGACGAGATTTCCCTTCCATTTATTTCACCAAGTTGAAAACAAACTCGTGAAGTCTCAATTTTGGGAAAATATTTTCCCCAAATTGATTAGTTTTTAGGTTATTGATTTAATGGTCTGATACACTCGATTTTTGGTAGAACTACGCTCTGAGCGAGCGTCATCATCATCCTCTTCACCGTCGTCCTCTTCACTGCCATCCTCTTCACTGTCATCATCATCATCATATGCCTCCATGTCTACGACTGCTGCTTCCTCTCCCGCTGTTGCAGCCACTCCCCCCACTCCCGCCGCAGCCCTCGGATCATTATCACTACCGACCTTGGGGGTGTTTAGTTGTTGATATGGTGGTGGTGGTCTACCATTAATGGCAGCATGTTGAGTTTGCGTGGTGCGAATTGGAACAGCTTGTTGAGCTTATTGAGTTTGTGTGGTCTGCCATTAATGGCAGTTTGTTAAGTTCAGGGAAACGTTGATTTCGTGGAGAAGAAAATAAATCTCTTTAACTTAAAAAAGAGGGTAATTGGGTAATTTCCTTCTTCCACAAAAGTGTTAATCCAATCAATAAAAATGCCAAGCAAACAAGTACCCCAAATCAAATTAGACCCCAATCCAACGCTTTCTAATCCTATTGTAACCAATCCACAATTCAAGGATTAGGTAAAATGCCAATCGAATAGGCCAATAGTATACACGCATACCAACCATCTGATCTTACTCGTATTTTGACGCAATCGAACTAATAATTAACTGAAACTCGACATTTTAGTATAAAATAAAAATTCACACGTCATGCACAACAGATAATATACCTCAGTGTCGACTCTCGAGGGTTGACCAATTACGCCAAATCAGATAAAGTCTCGTCAAAGTCCTGCAGTGACACATGACACAAGTTAGATTATTCGGGTTGTTAAATCATGTCAAGCTTTTGACATCTCTTCCAAAATTCTCCTAGGGTCGTCACTGATTTTTCTTCTCTGCTCAGTTTCTCTTCTGGCTATCTCAGCTCTTTCTCTCTTATCATCTGTATCGTCATAACCCTTAACTCATCCATATCTCTTTATAACCTCATCCATAATGGTCTTCTCCGGTAAAACGTCCATCTCAAGCTCTACCATGTGCACATGATCCACTCTACAAAAGGTTATGATCATCAAACGGAAAGGTAGTTCATTATTCTTCTTAATGGTGAAGGCACTCCTAATTGACTTATAAATAATCTACCAACATCCAAGTATCCTAATCACATGACAATACGGTAAAGAAGGGTGGCCTTGTAGTTCACTATCTTATAATACTGCAGGCTCGGCGGTAAGCTGACACTGATAAAATACCACCAGGCTTTAATGATCTTCCTAAAATATTTAGTGGTTATATGATGGGGTACCCCTCCATATCGAAAATGAATCAAACTCCATGGATTGCCTCAAAACCTCCACTAATTTAGTAGGTTAATGGTACTTGATGGCATATTCAGGCTTAGGGTACTATGAAGACCCCTCTCTTAATCTAGGGCACTGCCCGACCTAATCCCATTATTAAGCCTTAATCCTAGCAAAGTAGAACTTAACACCGTATTAGTGAGCCTTTCTAATAAACCTTGCATCATTCCTATAATTAAATAAAATTTTAGAGTTAATTAAAATTTTATATGGTTTAAAGATTTTTCAGCAGAAGTCTTAACAATTTAGCAGAAGTCATTCATATAAAACCTAAGTGTGTGGAAAACCAAGTAACAAATATTACATGCATATATATAACAAACGATGACAACTATATATCAACATGTGTCTGGTCGGTATACTATCCCTCATCCCATACATACAACCCCAAAGTATATAACGGACATATATAAGTTGTACAACAAAATCTAAAACATATATCAAATGTAGCAGCTCTCCACTGGCTCAGAGATAGTTCTCGATATTCTCCTTGCCTAATCTGCTACTCGATGGATCTGCACCCACCATCATCAAAAGAACGGTGAGTACGGAATGTAAAAAGTAACACTGAGAGACATTTATCCATATTTTTAAACACAACAAGAAAACATCTCACAATACACACATTCATTATACAACAACATTCATTCATACACCAACGCATTACCAAACAATATAATATCATTAAACTATTCAAATGAACCACACGTATATTAAATTGTGTACCTAAGAAATTCGCCCAGACATTACCTTATTGATCACAAAAACTTTGGGTAGTCACTTATTTAGTTGTACACTTATACATTCTCTTTGTTGGGAATGAAACACTGCATATAGACCTCATATAATGGTCCGCACACATAGTACTTCGATATTACCCTTATTGGTTATCATTTATGCGTAGGTGTTCTCCTTATTAGTTGTAAAACACGGCTTATCTACCTCATGTAATAGGTTCACGCACATAGTACTTTGATATTACCCTTATTGGTCGCCGCTTATGCGTAGGTATTCTCCTTATGAGTTGTGAAACACGGCTTATCGACCTCATGTAATAGGTCCGCACACATAGCACTTTGGTATTACCCTTTAGTCGTCGCTTAATCATTTCGCAGATTGGCATAGATTACCCTTCAGGTAATAGCTTATATAGTTGTGCACGTAGGTATTATCTTTATTAGTTATGAAACACGGCATATCGACCTCATGTAATAGGTCAGCACATATAGTACTCCGTATTACCTTAATTGGTCACCGCTTGTACATTTCATCAACCTCATATAGTAGGTTTATGACACTTACTAGTTAGTATATCGACATACTTCTCTATAGCGGATTAAATGGTTTTTGCAGAAAACCCAAACATGTAACCCAATTTCAAAAATCATTTCATTTACCATCAGAAATCACACAAAAATCAAAACTAAAACTACACCATTAATTTTCTAACTTTGTGTAGAGTACCTACCTAGTTGATGATCCTCACACCTAGCTTGATCGCCACCTCAAAAATACCAAATCTTCATCAACTCCCTTGCTGATTTCTTAATCTTCTTGTCTAACTTACTTCATTTCTAAGTAATTGAATGAGAATGAAATGGTTTGCATGAGTTGATCTATTCAATCTTATATATTTAGATGATATTATTTAATAGCAATTTATCTTTATGTATACACATATCTCGAGACTAATCTAATGGCCTACATCTTATAATAATTCCATTAACTTCCTCTAACTAACACCAATTGAAACTAAATTGATCTCTTGATGTGCCAACATGTATCTCAAGAAATCATTAAATGGTTATTATTTTAACTTACTAACTTAGGTTTCATTTAATATAAATCAACTATAGCCAAATCAAATTGAATTATTTAAGCTATATTAACTTAAGTTAGCTTACCAAATCTTCTCTACTTCGGTCCCAAGCTGAGACGCATTTCGAAGCGCGTCCTTACTCAAGTCTTAACCTCTATACACGAGTAGGAGTGACTTATTATGTCTACACGTATACAATGCACTAAGCATTCAGCATACCACAAATGATATATTATTCGATCCTCGTGCCATGTATTGCATTCATGTACTTGCTCTCGGGCTACGTCACGGGTCAGTGACCCTTAATTATGGACCAAATCCACTATTAAAAATCTGGGTCGTTACAATCTTCCCAACTAATAGAAATCTTGTCCTCGAAATTTATTGATTCCCAATTCTCATTCTTAATTTCTTTCATTATCTCTTTGTGATTACCTTAATCAAGATTTCTAATGATAGTAGCTCTAAAGCCTGCCTTTCACAACTACTATAGGTAGGTCACTTTATCACTCAAACTTGAGTTCACACATCTCAATAGGTAAGTCCACAGATAGCAATCTCCTATATCATATTTACCGCACTTTGGTCATAGCACTCAAGAAAATTCTAGTAAGCATAATTTCTTAAGGAACTTTATATGTTTCTTATTTAGATAACACTACTCTTATTTATCAGGTTTTTCACTTATAAATTTCAGACTAAGTCGAATCACCCTCGACCATCCAAACATTAACTCTTCTACAAATCAACAGTTTCAACTTAATATTATGCACAAAACATATAACATACACATAATGCCTAATTAAAGAAACTCGCTTACCCTCAATATGATCACATCCTGTCTTCTTCTCTCAAGATCAATACTTGAATCTGACATCGCTCTCGAACCTCGCGTTGTTGGGTCAGCAATCCTTCTAAAATGATATGTCTCGTGAGAGAAAGCATGCTTATATATCTCACTAAGTGTCCTAGCTTTGGTACTAACAACATAATATCTTATGTTAAGCTTTAGTCCGTCTCTGAAATGATAAACATCATTTAAGTCATCTGTCATCATACTCCATAAGTTGATCCCTATCAAGAACCAACTTCTACGCATATGTCATATATATACATATAAAACATAACATGTACATGTACAATCCCCAACTCACATTTGCTAACTTCCCAACTAATAGTTTCTAAGTAAGGATCATCTGGTTTCAATATCTAAATTTTGTATTTTATTCACCTTTCATTTCATACTTATTGAATCACCTAATACTCATATTGCCTAGACTTTACAAACCTAGGCTCTGATAGCGACTGTGACATACCCTCTCTTAATCTAGGGCACCGCCCGGCTTAATCCCCTTATTAAGCCTTAATCATAGCCATGTAGAACTTAACAATGTATTAGTCGACCTTTTTAATAAATCTTACACCATTCTTATAATTAAAAAGAATTTTGGAGTTAATTAAACCTTTATATGATTTATAAATTATTCAGCGGAAGTGTTAACAATTTAGCGGAAGCCATTCATATAAAACCTAAGGGTGTGGAAAACTAGGTAATAAAGATCACATGGATATAAATAACAAATGGCGATAACTATATATTAACTTGTATCTGGTCAGTATACTATCTCTTATCCCATACATAAAACCCTAAAAGTATATAGAAGAAATATATGAGTTGTACAACAAAATCTAAAACCTACATCTAAGGTAGCAGCTCCCCACTGGCCCAGAGGTAGTTGTCGATCTTCTCCTTACCTGGTTTGCTACTCAATAGATCCACACCCACCGTAATAAAAAAGACGGTGAGTAAGGTAATGTAGAAAGTAACACTGAGAGACATTTATCCACATTTCCAAACACAACAAGAAAACATCTCACAATACACACATTCAACAACATCCATTCATACAGCAACGCATTACCAAACAATATAACATCATTAACCTATTCAAATGAACCACGTGTATATTAAATTGTGTACCTAACACATTAGCTCAAACATTACCCTATTGATCACGTCGACCTTAGGTAGTCACTTATTTAGTTGTACACCTAGGCATTCTTTTTGTTGGGTGTGAAATACGGCATATCGACCTCATGTAATAGGTCCACACACATAATACTTCAATATTACCCTTATAGTTGTCGTTTATGTGTAGTTATTCTCCTTATTAGTTATGAAACATAATATATCGACTTCATGTAATAGGTCCGCACACATAGTACTTCGGTATTACCCTTATTTTGTCGCCGCTTATGCGTAGGTATTCTCCCTATTAATTGTGAAACGTGGCTTATCGACCTCATGTAATAAATCCACACACATAGCACTTCGGTATTACTTTTATTGGTCATCGCTTAATCATTCACAGATTGGCCTAGATATTACCCTTAAGGTAATAGCTTATATCGTAGTGCACCTAGGTATTATCCTTATTAGTTGTCAAACACGACTTTATCGACCTCATATAATAGGTCGCACATATAGTACTTTGTATTACCCTAATTGGTCACCACTTGCTCATTTCATAAACCTCATATAGTAGGTATGCGACACTTACTAATCAGTATAACGACATCACCAAGTCTCATAACCCATGTGTCGCGTACACCTCAAACCACATCTATTAAACTAAACACATATTCTAATTTAACTACAATATATAATTAAGTAAATACACAAATCATGGCACTAAGAATTCAACAAGAAAAGCAATTCAATCGAGCAATAGTGAAAGATGAAATGGTGAGAAATATCTCAATCAGTTTACTTACCATCCACGCAAAGTTCCTAGGCTAATTCGGCCTCCCAACACCCTATATATTGCCAACAACCTCTCAAGACTCCTCCCTAGTTTTATATCATGGCCCAAGTTTCTAATTAGAGTTTAACTCCTTAATTAGGATCAAGTGACCCATGACGTGGGACCCACAATGAGATATGTGTGATAACCAAGGCAAGATAGCTAAGGTATATGTTATATTTGTTGTGGTGTATGCTTAGTGTATTGTATATATGTAGACTACTAAGTCGTTTCTACTTATTTATAGGTGTCGACACATGTTCGAGAATGCGCATTGAGTTGAGTGTCGATGTGGGATCAAGGTAAAAAGAGATATGGTAAGTTAGCGTAGGATTATATATAGCTTTTATAGTGATTTATACATGGCTATGGTTGATTATACACTTAATGAAGCTAAGTTAGTAAGTTAAAATAATAGCCACTTGATTTTCATCAAGACATGTATTGACTCATCTCAACATGAATGGAGTTACATATTGGTGTCACATAGCATGAGTTAGTGGGACATGTGTCAATAGGTGTATCACTAGATGAACATCGAGACACATGTGTACAATGAGATCAATGGTTACTAATTAACCACATCTACTTACTATATAAAGCTAGTAATCTACTCATACAACTAAGTCAAATTCCTTTCATTTGCCTAATTGAGAAGGAAACTTGCTGGAGACAAGAAGAAGGGTTAGAGGAAGAAGAAGACCAGCAACCAAAGTGGGTTTGGTGAAGGAGAGATCAAGTTAAACTAGGTACATATCTCTCAATTTACTTGAATCCCGTTCTGGTTTTTGGTCTAATTTAGAGGCTAGATGATTAAGATTTTGCAATTTGTTTATATATTTGGATTTCTAATTTTAAGCTGATAATCATGTTATATTAAAGTTCTTAATTTGGTTTTGAAATCATAAAAATATGAATTTTTGAAGTTGTAAGACCCAAAACTGAATTTCTGCATGTTGTATTAAGGATTAGTCTATGTAATTTAATCATAACTTGCTCATTTTAGATCCAAATCAACTCAAACCAGTGGCATTTGAAAGCTTCTCAAAGGGGAACAACTATGCATAACTAGAGATGCTGTAATTCAAATATTTTCAAATCCAAAAGTGCTCTAAAATTAGGTGCTGAAATGTAGTAGAAGATTTTTTAAATTAAAATTGTTAAAGGCATAACTCACTACCAACCTACCCAAATGAGTTGATCTTTTAGTATGTTGTTATTAGATATGGTTGCTACCTTGAGACCAAAAATCACATTTCTTGAAAGAATATATTGGGAGAAATAGATTTTTTAAATCCACAGGTCGGGTTAGATTTCAATTAGAGCTATGTTTAGTAGAAATATAATATTTCTTTCGTTTTAAAACAGGATTTTGAAAACTAAACCTTTTTGGAAAGCTAAGATAGAGACCAACAATCTTTGTACTAGTGGAAGATTTTGATATTCGGACAGTTTCATAAATAAAATCGCGCTACAATATAAGACTAAAATCTCTGTGTTGTTTAGTCTTAACGGGTTGTTTCTGGTTAAAGTTCTAAACCCATTGGACTTAACTTAAACCCAACTTATTTAGATTTGTTTGATATCAGGATACTGGGGAAGTGTTCTGGGGATTAAAATATGAGTTTCAAGGTGTTCGGAGACCGGAGTAGCTTAGGAAATTGCTTGGATTGTAAGTAAACTGATTGAGATATTTATTTACATTTCATTCCCATTTACATGTTCATTTCCTGTCATTTGGACTGATTTATCTTTGTATTCAATATGTCATGACTTGTTTTTCTTTCTGATTACATGAGGTTACTTTCATGGTATAATTTATTGATTAAATGATTTCGTTGACTCCAAATCATGTGCAATGTCATTGTTGATTATTAATATATGTGGTCAGTTAAATAGCATGCTATTATATAGGTGTTACATAGTATTGAAATCTATTTCCTTTGTGCATTAGATATGCAGTTGCTTTATTGAGTTCTCAATCCATGTCATTTCTTGAAATATAAAGTGGTTCTTGTATCTAGGGTCATTACATTATAGATGTTCGTTGGATATACAGGGGTCGCTAGACTTCCAGGGTGATTGATATCTCTCCACTTTCTTGCGCACACAGGAAATGAGCCCCAGGGTTATTGGCAAACATATATCACATGTGACTGGCATCAGCAAAAGGTTATAAAGCGCACTACTCAGACCTTCACATTGATGTAGAGTTTAGCTCCATCCTCATATAGTGGAAAAAGCTGATGTGATGAAGATCACGGCCGACCTACCCTAGATCATTACTACTTAGCCATGTTTCAATTTCATGTTGTTTAGCTGAAGTATCTTTTTGCATGTTCTCTTTTCACCATAGTTGCTATTATCATGCTTTTTTATACTTGTTGCATAATTGGGAATGTGAACAAATATCTCTCGGTATTACTTTCTATTTTCATGTACTCATAGTCTAGTTGTAACGGTGGGTGCAAATCCATTGTATAGCAGACCGGGCAAAAAGAAGATCGATGACTACTTCTCAGCCAGTGGAGCACTGCTACACTCGATTTTGTAGGTTCTAATTTTTTATGTATTACTTTTTATGTGTATATAATATACTTTTAGGGTTGTAATTATGGGTTGAGTGAGTAGTAGCTTAATATTATATATCGTTGTTTCATCATATATATGCATGTGATCTTTATTCCTTGATTTTTTTCACAATTCTTAGGCCTCATGATATAAGCTTCCGCCATATTGTTAAGACTTCCACTGAATAAACTTTTAAGTAAAAAAATATTAACTAACTCTGATTTATGAATTTCCATATGATAAGTATAGGTTTATATTCATTTGAAAAAATTAATTGGTATGTAAGAAGGTTTTGGATAGGCTGACTAGTCCCTTGTTAGGTCCTATATGATGAGATTATGGCTTAATAACGAGATTAGGCTAGGCAGTGCCTTAATTTGAGAATGGGTCATCATATCTTCTAAGGTTAATTAAGGTGTTTCAGGACTTATACAAACTATCAAAACTTGCATGCATTTCTAATAAAACTCAAGTATATACCTAACACTTTGATTGATCATAACTTGGCCAATTTAACCTCGAGTTCTAAACTTCTTTATAGCTAATTTAATGGTTTTGCACAAAGAATCCAAATATGTAACCCAATTCCAAAATCATTTCATTTACCCTCTGAAATCACACAAAAAGCGAAACCGAAACTACACTTCTAATTTTTCAAAACTTTGTATTGAGTAGTTTACCTAGTTTATGATCCTCACACCTAGTTTGATCATCACCTCCAAAACACCAAATCTTCATCAACTCCCTTGCTAATTTCTTGATCTTCTTCTCTAACTTACTTCTTCTATAAGTAATTGAATGAGAATGAAATGTTTTGCTTGAGTTGATCTATTCAATCTTATATATTTAGATAAGATTGTTTAATAGCAATTGATCTTTATGTATACACGTATCTCAAGACTAATTTAATGGTCTACACCTTAAATTCCACTAACTCTCTACTAGCTCCCTCTAACTAATGCCAATTGAAACTAAATTGGTCTCTTAATGTGCCAATACATATCTCGAGAATCATTAAATGGGTATTGTTTTAACTTACTAAATTAAGTTTCATTTAATGTAAATCAACTATAGCCACATCAAATTTAAGTATTTTAGCTATATTAACTTAAGTTAGCTTACCACATCACTTTCTACTCTGGTCCCATGCTGACATGCATCTCGAGGCGCATCCCCACTGATGTCTTAACCTCTATACACAAGTAGGAGTGACTAACTATGTCTACACGTATACAATGCTCTAAGCATTCATCATACCACAAATGATATATTACTCGATCCTCGTGTCGTGTATTGGATTCATGTACCTGCTCTCGGGCTACGTCATAGGTTGGTGACCTTAATAATAGACCAAATCTACTATTAAAAATTTAGGCTGTTATAGGTACTCATTATTTTGCTTTTGGTGAAAATTTGGTAAACCAAAGTACTAATTTATTCTTATAGCGGAATAATCTACTATCCTCCCTCAAACTCGCGACTCGGTCTTGCTCTCACTTCTATATGCATTGGTATAAGACTCTCTCACTAGGAACATCTTTTGGGTCTAGGTAGTTATAATCCCTAGTTAACAATCCCTAGTTCCTGGCCACAATGATATCTAGGATCCTAGGCCTGTATTTGAATTTGTTCTTAATATTAAATCCTCTCTCCGGGATAAACTTCCTATCCTTCACTAAATCATTCATAAATTTTTCATAAGCCTTCTTATTAACAAAGTTCTCATTCCTAAGTATGTAATTTTTATCCCCTATCAATATTTCTTATTCAACTTCATATATTTCCTCCTCCTCTTCTACATAATCATCATCGGTATTGAACTAAATGAAGAAGGTGGAATAGGTTCTCTTCGTGGTCTAATCCTATGTGTGTTAAAAAAGATTGACGTTGGTTGACTTTAAGAAAATGTGCATTTGTTCTTTGTTTTCTCTACTAACTTCCCTTTCACTTTTCCTCTCCTGAACCTTTACCCTTTCCACCTCCGGCCATTTGGATAAGTGCAATTTAAAATAATGAACCTGTAAAACCATTTAAAACTAAATTTATCGAAAAAGTGTTCGTTAAAATTCTACTTATCTATCTAAAATGAGAAATTTATCGAAAATTCATTTATAAATTGAGAGTTTGAAGTTTATATTAAAGTTATCGATAAAACTTAATTGAGAAAAATAATCATTTGTATGTAACTCAATGTAACGACCCACTTTAATTAATGTCGATTAACTGGCAAATTACATATTAGGACCCTAAGTTCAAACCTACGTGGACATTACGGAAAAGTTTAGGGCCTAACGTGGTGAATTTTGTTATTTTAGTGTGGTGCGTCTTTATTTATTTTATTATTATTTAATAATTCGCGTCGCAGTGACGGGCCCAACTACAAATAAGGGCACCGCCCGACCTAATCCCTTAATTAAGCCCTAATCTCCCCTATAGGACCTAATAAGGAACTAGTCAGCCTTAGTTAAACACCTACCATTTATAATATCACCTACAGTTAACTTAATTATTCTAGTGACTAACTTTTGGTTGTCTATAAATAAGAGTTACTTAAATCTTTTTTATCTAACCAATTATTCAGCGGAAGTCTTATTAAGTTACTTAGATTTTTTTTTTTGCAAATGAAGTTTAACTAGTTACGCTTGCCCCACGAGCTGCTACCTCAGGCCCACGTCGGCACGTGACTCGAGACGCATCTGTTGGGTTTTGGGGTTCATACGCGGGGGAGATTACAAAATAATTTTGACAAAAACCCCAATAGGATCCGAGTCTAATTCCATTAAAAACGTTTAAACCATGAAAAATTAATCATACCTCAATCGCAATGTACTTTTCTGAAGGTTAATCGATCTCTAAGGCACTGCCAACGACGAACGCCCTCTATCAACAGTCCACACACGAACGGCGGCCGAGATTTGAAGTGCTAGCTTCGAGAGAATACCAAACCTTTTTGTTTCTCTCCAAAACGATCCAGAGCATACCAAAAAACCCTAAGTCGTTTCTAAAACGAAAATAGAGTTTTGGCCTTTTGATCTTTTTTTTTGTGTATTCTAACTTAAAGCGTCTATTTATACAACCCTTGTATATAGACGGTTAAGTAAATTACACATATACCCCTACTTAAAGAAGTATAAGTGTAATACACCACAAGGACGTTTCCATCATGAATTTTATCATATAAAATTCATTTTTCTGAACCATCTTAAAATCTCGCAAAACCATTCTTAGTGTGCGACCCAATAGGCTCATACAATGTTGGCAGTGTACCAAAACACATTTTGGTATACAAGTCATAAGCGGCCTCTAGCAAGACATTATGACTACCCAAGTTGTACGAATATCAAATCGATACAACCTAATCAATAGTGTATATAACATCCTTTTGTCACACGATATCCTTTTGATCAAACATAAGGCATGGAATTGTCATCCAACATGTTCAATCGTACTAGTCTCGATCTCTAGGTAGACTGAAAACATCCAAGTGACATTGATCAATATTAATTCACTTAGACTAGGCCTTTTAACACTCTAACACATCGAGGGATCCACTGGATATCTC
Source organism: Stephania yunnanensis (assembly GCA_039657365.1). Classification (NCBI taxonomy): domain Eukaryota; kingdom Viridiplantae; phylum Streptophyta; class Magnoliopsida; order Ranunculales; family Menispermaceae; genus Stephania; species Stephania yunnanensis. Next base: position 34,254,005 of record CM077583.1, on the reverse strand, counting down.
TCTTTATATGAGAGGGACAAATTCTATCTTGATTACACAACTTCATCACATTGCTCACATAGTAACCAATCACAACCTTTATAATCGTCCGGTTAAAGACAATGTTTGATAGTGTCAAATCACTATGTTCCTAATACTGAAGTCTCTGATAATCTCAAGTCAGAGGACTGAAAAATATACCTATCATGAGAAACAACTACGACTTAATCCATGTGATGTTCTCATTGAGGGTCGGTCCAGTACTTTGTTCCCTAACAAGTACTCGTGATCTTGATTCGTATCCCTATACGTATAATCATCATATGATCATCAATCAAGACTCACACTAGTCTTAATTCATTATAGTTCCCAATATAATGATCGACTATGAACATTTAGGATATTTCTCTAAATACCCATGGATCTTATTATAATGTAAACATGCAAATTAATTATAATAAACAGCAAATGAAATCCTTTATTTTATTAACTAAAAGTATTCATAACGACAGTTAATGGATTGACCTAGGGCACATGCCCCAACATCTCCCACTTGCACTAGGGCCAATCATATATGCATCTAATGCCTAATGATCTAACATGACCATCATGTTTTGCTTGTGGAAGAGCTTTTGTCAATGGATCCACAACGTTGTCTTCAATAGGTACTCTGCAAATCTTTACGTCTCCCTCTCAATAATTTCTCTCGATGAGATGAAAACGCCCGAGTATATGTTTGGATCTGTGGTGTGATCTAGGTTCCTTGGCCTGTGCTATTGCCCCGTTATTGTCACAATACAAACAAACAGGGTTAGCAATACTTGGAACCACACCTAGTTCGAAAATGAACTTTTTTATCCAAACTACCTCCTTTCTTTGCATCGACGCCGCAATATACTCAACTTTTGTAAAATCTGCCACGATCTCTTCGAACTTTTCCAAACTTTATCGCACCCCCATTCAAAATAAACACATATCCAGATTGCGATCTAAAATCATCTATATCAGTTTGAAAACTTGCATCTGTGTAACCATTTACAACTAGATCATTTTCAAAACCTCCATATACCAAGAACATTTCCTTAGTCCTTCTTAAGTATTTAAGAATGTTCTTTACTGCTATCCGGTGACTCTCACCAGGATCTGACTGATATCTGCTTGTAGTGTTTAAAGCATATGACACATCAGGTCGAGTGCATAGCATGGCCTACATGATAGATCCAATAGTTGATGCATATGGAATCTTATTCATACGGTCTCGCTCATCATTTGTTTTAGGACATTGAGTCTTGCTGAGACTTATGCCATGAGACATTGGCAACAATCCTCTTTTAGAGTCTTGCAAACTGAACCTATTCGGCACCTTGTCTATGTAAGCACTCTGACTTAGACCGATTAGCCTTTTAGATCTATCCCTATAAATCTTTATCCCTAGGATATAGGTTGCATCTCCTAAGTCTTTCATTGAGAAACACTTCCCTAACCAAGACTTGACATTCCGCGATGTTGGGATGTCATTTCCAATGAGTAATATATCATCAACATATAGTACCAGAAAAACAACTACACTCCCGCTGACCTTCTTGTATACACAAGGCTCATCTTCGTTCTTAATAAAACTGAAATCCTTGATTGCTTCATCAAAACGAAGATTCTAACTCCGAGAATCTTGCTTTAATCCATAAATGGATCTTTGAAGTTTGCATACCATCCTAGAATTCTCAGGATGTACAAAACCTTCAGGTTGTATCATATACACGTCCTCAAGCAACTTTCCATTAAGAAATGTTATTTTTACATCCATTTGCCATATTTCATAGTCATAATATGCATCAATGGCAATTAAAATTCTTATGGATTTAAGCATGGCTACCGGCGAAAAAGTTTCATCATAATCAACACCTTGAGTCTGCCTGAAACCTTTTGCTACAAGTCTTGCTTTAAAAGTATGCACTTTGCCATCCATGTCAGTTTTCTTCTTGAAAACCCATTTACATCCAATGGTCTTACAACCTTCAGGTAAATCAACCAAGTTCCAAACTTGGTTATCATACGTGGATTGCATCTCAGAGTTCATGGCACTTAGCCATTTATCTGAGTCTGGTCCAGACATAGCCTCCTGATAAGTGGTGGGCTCATTTTGGTCTATAAGCAACACATCATGACTATCAGTAACGAGAAATCTGAATCTCTCTGGCTCATGTCTTACCTTACCAGATTTACATGGGCCTTATGTCACTTGCGGAGGTTCAACTGGTTCAGAACGTTGTTGAACTTCTAGTAGCGGTTCAGTGTTTATTTGTGATTCTTGAACTTCTTCAAAATTTATTTCTCTCCCACTAGTGTCTTTTGAAATAAACTATTTTTTCCATAAAGGCACCATACCGAGCAACAAACACTTTATTCTCAGCGGGATTATAAAAGTAATATCCTTTTGTTTCCTTAGGATACCCCATAAATAAACATTTGTCAAATTTAGGTGCTAGTTTTTCTGAGACTTGTCGCTTTACATAAGCCTCACAACCCCAAATCTTAAGAAAAGACAAACTAGGTCTCTTCCCGTACCATATCTCATATGGTGTTTTATCAACCGCTTTAGAAGGAACTCGATTTAGAGTGAAAGATGCGGTTTGTAATGCATAACTCCAAAAGGATAATGGAAGATCTGCATGACTCATCATAGATCGAACCATATCTAATAAGGCTCGATTTCTCTTTCGAAACTCCATTCCATTGTGGAGTTGCTGGTGGACTCAATTGGAAGACAATCCCACAATTTCTAAGATGATCATCAAATTCTTGGCTTAAATATTCACCACCTCGATCTGATCGAAGTGTTTTGATAGTTTTACCAAGTTGATTCCGCACTTCATTTTGAAACGTTCGAAACATCTCAAATGATTCACTTTATGTTTCATAAGATATACATAACCATATCTCTTTGAAATCATCGATAAATGTAATGAAGTGCGATAACCTCCTCTAGCCATTGTGTTTATAGGACCGCATACATCGGTATGTATTAGACCCAATAAATCACTTGCCCTTTCACTGTGTCCAGTAAAGGGACTTTTAGTCATCTTGCCTAGTAAACAAGATACGCATGTTTCATATGTTTCTAAATCAAATGAATTTAGAAGCCCATCTTTACGGAGCTTAGTTATGCGTTTCTCGTTTATTTGCCCGAGATGGTAATGCCAGAGATAGGTTTGATTACAGAAAAGACAATTTTCTTCCTTTTCTTTTTGGGTGTTTTGAAGCAGGAACAGGCCGGGGCTTGACTTGTTCCATAGGCTTTGCGACAGGTGCAGCAACAGCTTTGGCAACTCTAGCCTTGCCTTTGCCTTTCTTCTTCATTCCCTTTCCTTTTTAGACCATCAACATATTACTAGAGGGTTTCTTGATATTTTGATCAACAGTTTTGAGCATCAAATGCAACTCTGATATTGATTTCTCCATATTACTCATATTGTAGTTCATCACAAATTGTGAGTAACTTTCTGGTAATGAATTCAGGATCAAATCTGTAGCCAACTCTTGGCTTATGGTAAATCCGAGTCTATCAAGCTGGTCAACATAGCCCTTCATCTTCAAAACATGAGGACTAACTGACGCACCCTCAGTATCTTGCAAGAATGTAGGTTCTTGACTGTCTCGAACCTTTATTGCCTAGCTCGCTGTTGGAACATTTCCTTCAGCGTTACGGCCATGTCGTAGGCTTCCATTAGTTCCATGTCCTTCGAAGTTCGGAACCATAGTTGCCAAAGACATAATACATGCAACATCGGTAGAATCGTTGACATGCTTACTATGCGCATCCTTCACAACTTTTCGTAGCATTGGTTGGTGGGTCCTCGGGAATTGGAGCATCCAAGTACATACAACTTGCGTTCATGCTTAAGAACAATTCTCAAGTTTCAACCAGATCAACAAAGTTAGTCCCGAGATAGCTTATCCTTCTCAAGGATGGATCGCAGTGACAGGGGATTATTGTTACTTGAAGAGGCCATTGATCTACAATAAAGATTATGCAAAGTTTATTTTAGAATAGAGGAATAGACTCCACTAAATTAACAACCCTCCTAAAACTTACTGTTTATTTAGGGGACTAAAATCCATATTTCACCTAACTCTATGACAACTATGGCATGAAACATAGAACTAGATTATTTAGGTAGGTAATAGTTACCAATTACATCTTATGTAATTTTTAGATCCTTTTATGAGATACGGGACATCTTATGTCTTAGCATGTTTTTATCTCATCATTTGCCTAAAGCTCAAAACTATTTTGATGACTTTATTAAGTCGGACCATTTTAAACATTAAGGTAACTCTTACCCAACTTGTCTCACCAAGATAACACAATACACCCAGCTATGGCTGAAACTATATTAGTGTGATCGAGACCTTGACAAGTGTTTAAAATGGATGTCACGAGACTTAAAATTTAATAGAGGGATTTTATTCAGTTTTAGTGATTTTATATAAACAATGAAATATCATATATTTTATTGATTTGTTCAATCACTAAACAATTTGGAGATTTTTTTATTTTTTTTTTAGAAGACGAATTTCAATTCCGAAAATTAAAATTCACTATAGAAAATCATAATTTTCGCTGATTTTATTATCATAAATTAACCCCTTAATTTATCCGAAATTAAGTCAATTAAAACATTTTAATTAACTCGGGCCCACATCTAACTAATCATCTTATCCTAATCCAATTAGGATTTAAGATATTCGAATTCTAGTATATCACACATAACAAGATTCTTGATATTTATCTCCTATTCTAATTTGTTATCTATCTTTATCAAATAGAAACTTCATAACAAAATAGATATAACAAGATAAATAAATAATTTCGAAAATTAATTATTTATTTTGGATTTAAGATATTTGAATCCTAGTATATCACCAGTAACAAGATTCTTGATATTTATCTCTTATTCTAATTTGTTATCTATCTTTATCAAATAGAAACTTCATAACAAAATAGATATAACAAGATAAATAAATAATTTCGAAAATTAATTATTTAATTTGGATTTAAGATATTTGAATCCTAGTATATCACCAATAACAAGATTCTTGATATTTATACCATATTCTAATTTGTTATCTATCTTTATAAAATAGAAACTTCATAACAAAATAGATATAACAAGATAAATAAATAATTTCGAAAATTAATTATTTATAAATAAATAGAAAATTAATTATTTATAAATAAATAATTTCGAAAATTAATTATTTGCAATTTCGGTCATCATCTAAATAATCACAAACATGTAATTGAATCATTAACTACTATCCCGATCGAACCTAATGGTGTCATGGATCATAGAACACGAAACTCAATTCATTAAAATTATTTGAATTAACCTAACATGGTTACTAGCATGTACGAAACGGATTTTAATTAAATCACGAATATGTGTATCATATACACAAAACATGATAATAAATCTCAAAGACAACTTATGTATATCACATATACATCAACTATTAAGATGCTTTCAATCATATATCATGTATATATCAGAAGAAAACATGCAATGAATTTAATGGAATCGAACTCGATGGCTCTGATACCACTGTTGGGTTTTTGGGTTCATACGCAGCGGACATTACAAAACAATTTTGACAAAAACCCCAATAGGATCCTAATCTAATTCCATTAAAAACGTTTAAACCATGAAAACTTAATCATACCTCAGTCGCAATGTACCTTTCTGAAGGTTAATCGATCTCTAAGGCACTGCCAATGACGAACGTCATCTATCAGCAGTCCACACACGAACGGCGGCCGAGATTTGAAGTGCTAGCTTCGAGAGAATACCAAACCTTTTTGTTTCTCTCCAAAACGATCCAGAGCATACCAAAAAATCCTAAGTCGTTTCTAAAACGAAAATAGAGTTTTGGCCTTTTGATCTTTTTTTTTGTTTATTCTAACTTAAAGCGTCTATTTATACAACCCTTGTATATAGACGGTTAAGTAAATTACACATATACCCCTACTTAAAGAAGTATAAGTGTAATACACCACAAGGACGTTTCCGTCATGAATTTTATCATATAAAATTCATTTTTCTGAACCATCTTAAAATCTCGCAAAACCATTCTTAGTGTGCGACCCAATAGGCTCATACAACGTTGGCAGTGTACCAAAACACATTTTGGTATACAAGTCATAAGCGGCCTCTAGCAAGACATTATGACTACCCAAGTTGTACGAATATCAAATCGATACAACCTAATCAATAGTGTATATAACATCCTTTTGTCACACGATATCCTTTTGATCAAACATAAGGCATGGAATTGTCATCCAACATGTTCAATCGTACTAGTCTCGATCTCTAGGTAGACTGAAAACATCCAAGTGACATTGATCAATATTAATTCACTTAGACTAGGCCTTTTAATAGTCTAACACATCGAGGGATCCACTGGATATCTCTCTTTATATGAGAGGGACAAATTCTATCTTGATTACACAACTTCATCACATTGCTCACATAGTAACCAATCACAACCTTTATAACCGTCCGGTTAAAGACAACGTTTGATAGTGTCAAATCACTATGTTCCTAATATTGAAGTCTCTGATAATCTCAAGTCAGAGGACTGAAAAATATACATATCATGAGAAACAACTATGACTTAATCCATGTGAGTTCTCATAGCGGGTCGGTCCAGTAGTTTGTTCCCTAACAAGTACTCGTGATCTTGATTCGTATCCCTATACGTATAATCATCATATGATCATCAATCAAGACTCACACTAGTCTTAATTTATTATAGTTCCCAGTATAATGATCGACTAGGAACATTTAGGATATTTCTGTAAATACCCATGGATCTTATTATAATGTAAACATGCAAATTAATTATAATAAATAGCAAATGAAATCCTCTATTTTATTAACTAAAAGTATTCATAAAGACAGTTAATGGATTGACTTGGGGCACATGCCCATCAGCATACCCACTCGTCTCGGTATCTGCATACCCGTAAATGACTTAGTAGTATACATAAATACAATACACTAGGCATACAACACACAAATATAACATTTACCTCGGCCACCGTGTCGCGGTAGTCACACGTATTTCGCTGCGGGTCCCACGTCACGGGTCATTTTGTCTTGATTAATGAATTAAACGTGTATTGATTTTTGGGCTCTGACAATCGAACTAGTTAAGAATTATATTTGGTCATGTTGTACGCGTGTAGTGACAAGAGAGTACGACGTCAAGGGGTACGCATAACGCGCGTGTATGGGGTAGTCAAAGATTTAGATGTCACATCACCCATCAAATCATCCATACCCACACCCATACCTTAATTTCTTTTTTCTCTTATTTAAATAAAAAAGAGAGCAAAATCTCTCCTCTCCTCCTCCCTAGCCAAACCTCACCCTCCCTCTCATTGCTCATTTATCTATTCCAACTCTTAATCCATCTTTCTCTCAATTCAGTCTACTATATCTCTCGCGGTGTTTCCTCCTCTCAGTGGCTCTTACGACGACATCTTTCTTGACTGAGGTGAGTATTTGTTGATTTTGTAAATCTTTTGTGGAGAAATTAAGGCTTTAATGGTGATTGTGTAGTTATGTTGTTGTTGTTGCAGTTGTTAATGTGGTTGTTGTTGTTGTTGCTTTATAAGAAAAAGAAAAAAGAAAGTAAAAAAAGGTCTCTAAAGAGACAAATTTATAAGAAGGAAAGGGTAGCCAGGTGGGTTGAGCCTGGCTACCCCTACTTGGATCGGACCTGCTTGTCTAGGCCCGTGCCAGTCGGGCCGAGCCAGCCCGAACCTAGTTCGGGCCCAACCCATTAATAATTAAATATTTATTTTAAAAAATAAATAAAAATAAATTTTACATGAAAATAAATTACTAAAAATTATATAAAATAGATAAACATAGCTAGAAATTATGAAAGATTCCACAAAAAATTCGAAAAAAATATGAAAAATTAGAAAGAAAAAAATGCTAAAAAATGAGTTCTAGACTTTTCAAGCGTTTGGCACCCCAATTTAATACGAAAAGTGTGTCAAAATTAAACTTTTTGGAATAAAATTTTAAGTTTTTTATCTCACATTATAAACTCACTAAATGCGACTCTGAAATAATTAAAGTGGAATAATTGGACACTAGGGACTTATGAGAGTATAGTCGGGTGTTATGTGTGCATCTCGAGGTATGATCAGGACGTTTTGGAAGGTTATTTGCGATTGGTTGAGGTTAGCAAACCCACGAGAAAATTAGCTTAGAATTAATTACTTTTCTTGAAATTTACTTATTCCACTATTATTTTTCGCTAGTTCGACTTGCATATTCACATTATTCCCGCATGTGTCTATGTATGGTCGAAGGGACAACATGACCCATTTTCGGCTCTTTTGTAGATGACAATCTGATTATTGCTACAGTGTTGGTCATACCATAGACTATACATGAGGTTTCTTTCCACGAGTCAATAATCTCGAGATTGGGTTGACGTGAGGCTCGCCTCCGTCATAGAGTTCCTCTCTTTTGAGGCGTTGGGTAACAGTCTACCTTCCGACCAATAGAATTCATCATTTCGACCGTGAAGAGGAGGCGGGGATTACCTTGCCTCTAGGGTATTCTAGATTTAGTATTTGCGTCCCAAGTATGGGTGACAATTTAGTGTCCGAACCCACAGGCCCAGTTTTGTCCAGCTCCAAATAAAAAAGGTTCGGACAATGTTTTAACATATCCAGGCCAAGTCTGGACAAAGACCTCTTATCCAAATTTAAAGTCGGGTCAGGTCTGGAAAATGCCTTATAAAAACCTAGACCGCGCTCGAACCCGGTTCAAGTTTTAAATATATTTAAAACTTTCTTTGATAAAAGAGGATATTAAACACTTACTACTTATTTAATAGATTAAAAAATATTAATTTATTTTAATGCATATAAAATTTAATGTATTAAAGATATCTTTTATTGTATAATGAATTAAGTTTTAATTTTGTTATACTTTAATAATTGTTTCTTGACATTAAATGTTTAATAGCATGAATTTGACGTTGCTTTTCCAAACTACACAACATAGAATTATAATATATGTATATTTTAATATTTTGAGAAACTTTTAATATTAGAAGTTATATCAAGATTGTGATAAATCCGGAAAATCAAACAACCCAAATTTCTAGCAAAATGGGTATGGACAAGCGAGTCTTGTTCGAATTTAAAATCGGACTAGATCCGAACAACAAATATACTTCTTTATAGTAGGGGTTGTCCAGACTCAGACCTGTCCATACCCAAATTTTTGCCACCCTTAATCCCAAGGCTTCACAGCTATACACCACACTCGCATTCCATATTTTTTATTATCTTAATGACTTATATTCAAGTTTTACATTTTCTTTTATTTACTTTATCTACCTGAATTGTAGTCGATTTTCTTGGATTTCCTGTGAATACTAACTAAATTTCTCTAGGATTTACTAACTGAAAGTTGTCGTTATTTTTTGTGAACTGCATATCCTACTACAAGCCGAGGGAAGGCGGTGCTGGGTGGCTACCTCTGATTTAAAGTGCCTCAAATACCTTCACTCGTAGGTGTTTGTATTTATATATATACAGTTTTTGGAATCATTTTGGGAGACTTATTACATGAACATGTATATATTGACACTTGTTACACCTTTGTCGCCTTTATTGATATTCATGGTATCCTTTGTCGGGTTTCCACCCTATAGGTCGTTAATTAATGCAAAACTCATTTACATTATTTATTTGCATATTATTAAGACTTTTTGCTATTAAAAATAACCTAAAAAGAATTAAAATAAATAAATTAAGTTGTAAACCTTGTTAACGTAGTATATTTCGATAAAATAATCTTTAAACAACGAAATTGACTACGTCATATTACATGATGGTTAGTTCGCGGGCCGTCCTAGACAGGTGCGCAAGTGACGTGGCATGACCTGTTGACATGTCTTGTGATAAGGCGGTGTCCAGTTTGCCTCGAGATTTAGGGTCGTCACATTCAAATTAGTAGATAGAAATGGACAAAAACCCCAAACTCATTTAAAACTAAGTCTCGAATTAGTTTGCGTATAAAATTCGATTCATTCGCCATATATGAAAAATAGTTCAAAATTCGATGGTGATAAACAAATCATCATACCGCTTCTATACTAGTATTGTAATAGAAATCATTCGATATCAAAACTTTTTTAGATTAAGAATTTTGAAATTTAGCTTCGAACCTAATAGAAATTCAAAATCGATGAATAACCAAAAATATAATCAATAAGAGGTTAGGTTTTTCATTGATTACCTTCTTGAAACTAATTCTTTCAAATATGAAATTCAAAACTTTTCTGTAGGACACTCCTCCAAGCTCTAATTTGAATTCTCTTGCCTAAGTCTTAGGTGGCTCTACACTCTTAAAAATCACCAAATCTTGGGTTGAATGTGTGAAGATTAAGGTGGGAATCACTTAAATAAACTAAAATCAAGCTTTAAAAGGTTGAATCTCGTCAAAAATTGGTATCTTGATTGAAAGGTTGTAATGGTTTATGAGTGTAAAGTGTTTAAAAGTGCAATGGTTTTTGTTTTTTAAGAACTCAAATTCGTTCTCAATGAATCAGGGTTTAAGTGAATTCACTGAGTAATCGCTAATAAAATCGCTAAAAATGAGCCTTAGGGGCTCAACGACTCGTCCAACAAATTTTAGTTATAACATTGAATCGGTGAGACATCGTCGATTCAAAGATTTCACTTAAAACTCCGCATAGTACTGCCAATTTTCTCAGCGATTCCCGGTACATACTAGAATCGCTAAGAAATTGTCAGCCTATTTTTAATGTTTTTCTAATTAAATTGATTTTTCTTTTAATTATCACATACATCCAATAAAAAGGTAGAATTATTCAAGATTTTTAGAATTTAACTATGATATGTATTTAATGATAATTTCATTACTATAAATAGCTAATTAACATAAAATTGATGCATAAAAATAATATAATATGGAAGTAAATTAGCTGGATTAACCCCCTTACATGAAATTATTCTAAAATGAAGTTCCTAAAATATCCCCCAATATCTTGTCAAAAGTTGAGAGAATATAAAAGCAACTAACTAATCATAATACTAAAACTGAATTTAAAAATAGAGCATGGATTGCCTCCCATAAAGCGCCTTTGTTTACTATCGTTGGCTCGACTTAACCATGCAGTTTTAAACTGGTTCTACAAACTTAGGTGCAGGATTATCCTACTTTTGTGTCATTCCAGAAAGTGATTGCTCAGCCATGTACCCTAAAAGTGATTGTTTTGTTCAAAGTATCCATGACAGCTTGCGAAGTGGATAAGAAAGGTCATCCTAACATTAATGGAGGATCTTCATTGATGAATTGTGGCATTAAAAAAATATGTAGGAATAATGTACTTATTAATTTGAATTGGTACATTATTAACCACACATATTTGTTTTAATGAATAACCATTTGGTAGAGTAACTTTTTCGGAAGGAAGTACATATAATTTCAGTTAATTATGAAGAAAAAAATGAATCGGCATTTAGTTTGCTCTAGAATCTCTATCGCAAATATCTTTAAAATACCAAGCCCATTTGACCTTTATATTTATGTATATATTTTCTGAATCATCAAGCCTAACAATTGCTAGATTCTTCTTTTTCTTCTTCTTATTCTTCATAGATTTAAATTCCTCCATTTTATTATCGTTCTCAAGATTGTTTAGTTGATTAACTCTTCATTATCGGGTTATTGTCTTTTGATTTGAAATGTCTTCAACTTGCTTATTCTTGATGATAGCATTTTCATCTTCCATTATTAATGTAGTAATAGCATATACCTCAGCGATGATTTAATTCTAAAAATTCATTATCATTAGCTTGTTCATTATCAAACTCATTAAGATTTACCTAGATATCTTCATCATTGAAATAGAAAGTGACAATCTTGTTTTCAAATTTTATAGACATCGTTCCTTCAAAGATATATAACTTTATTTTAGCACTGTTTTAAGGAATGGTCTCCCTAAAAGTACAGGTGGTGACTTAGATAATATTGAGTCTCTCATTTCCATAACAGAAAAGTCCGCTAGAAATACTAATTCATTTACATTAACTAGGACGCTTGTAGTATACCATAAGGTTTATTAACGGTGTTGTCAGCTAAGGTAAGATTAATAGGTGTATTGGTTAATGAACCTATTTTTAATGACTCATACAGTTTAAGTGACATAACGCTTATTGGTTCTCCAAGATCGCACATATCAAAATCTATTAAAGAAGTCCTTATATAAATAGGAAGTTCAAACATTCCTGGATCAGAACATTTCTTAGGTATTTTATTTTTAATTAAAACAGACACTTTTTGTCCTAAGTTTTCTTTAGATCCTTCTAAAAACTTGTCCTTTGACTTAGAGAATTATTTCAAAACTTCATTATAATTAGAAAGTTGCATAATTAATTCTATCAATGATTTATTGATTTCTATTTTTCTAAATGTTTCAAGTATTTTTTCATTGTTTTCTTCATCCCTAACATCACCTAATTGTTATGGAACGGTAAAATATGAATATTTTTCTTCATTCAAATTATCAAGAATCTTATCATTTTTATCCTTGTCAATTAATTGATAAGTCAGTACTTATAGGTGTTAATAGTTTATTTTAGTATATTTAATTATGTAAAGTCTCTAAAATATATATTTAATTATATTTTTGGTCATTTTCAGGTGAAACAGAGTACGCAGTTGAGTTCGTGGCTGAACAATACTCAAAATGGAGTATTTACTCGCAGTGATCAGACGCCAGACAATTTATCTCGAGTTACGTGTTGTGCGGTGAGTAGAAAATGAGATAACATACCACGTAGACCGCCACATGTTACTCTACCATTGGACAACCACGTCATTCTACCAGCCTTCTTCCAATCAGTGTTCTCCACATAGCGGATCATCATACACAGCACGTCATAGTTGCATTTTGCTCCAATGAGAATCTGCTACGTCACCGCCTCCATTAGCTCTTCGCTAATCACATGTTGCCACATTAGCGAGCACAAATGTGCAGCAGCAAATCCGGTTTTCTCATGCTTCATCTGCCAACAGATGCTCCTCGGGATACATAATGTGAGTTCATCTCATGCAAAGGAGCGAGTTCGCTCGAACCAAATAACCACTCCCCTCCTGCCACATGTCACGATGCGGTTAGCCCAGCATTGTCACCAGCTCGTTTTGCATCAATTAGTTTCTCTCATTTTTAGGGACCAATTTTTAGAAGTTTTATATATTAGGAACTTATGTTTTATTATTGAAACATCGACTATTATATTTTTAGCATCGACTTCTCTCGACGATTGCCTAGGTCGGCGAGGAAACAAGTCGAGATTATGGATTCATGGCATATTATGTGAAATCTTTTATTTTATTATTTAATTTAGTTTAAATTCTCCTATTTCATTGTTGTTGCTTTTAAGGATTATGATTTAGATATAGGGTATGTATATAGCCGATGTATGCTTTTAGGGTGACAACCTATAGTTATTTGGACCATTAGTATCTGTGTAATTGTACTTTTGGACCAATAAAGTAATGAACACTCACCCGTTTGCTGTAAAACCTTTTCGGTTCTTGAGTGTGCAATAATTGAATCTAGGTTAAACCAGGAGCTGATGCGGTTCGGTTATTTAGGATTAGTGTTCCCACATATTCATATTATTGTGGTTAGTGTGTTAAACCCGATTGGCAGATGTTTAGGGTTATGCATTAATTAGGGAAGTAGTTAATGGCGAGCATCCTGGCTATCGAGTTTAGGGGAACGAGGAATTTACCGCGGATGTCATTTTTCTGTAGGTAATCTAGGAGAATATAAATTAATAACTTTTTGGGAAAGATTGAAGACCATGATTACCATTGAATTTTGATCTTGATTTGTAGAACTATAGACCTAGGTGTTACTTAGGTATTCATTAATTTTTTTGAATAATTAGTTTCGTTACTTTATTTATTTATTTATTTAGATTAGTTAGTTGAATTATTTATTTAAAACCCCCGATTTTTCCTTTTCGTTATTTTTAACCATAGAAAGACCATCAATCTACGTGGGATCGACCCTTTGCCACTATTCTACAAAATAGTTGGTGTAGGAATTTTATTTTATTGGCGTGTTCGGCGCGCGTCAATTTTTAGCGTTGTTGTCGGGGATTAGTTTTCTTTCTTTAGTATTTTTATTTATTTATTATTATTATTATTTTTTATTTATTTATTTATTTATTTATTTATTTATTTATTTTAATCAATTGGAGCACCCCATAAGTTTTGTTAGGTTTGACTATGGATTATGTTTTTTAGCATAATTTGAGGATTTTTTTGAAATTAACATGTTTATAGGATTTTAGGTATTTTAAGACTTGGTTAAGACATAACCAACTTAAGTCGCCTCATTAGTGGCGGGTCTTTGAGTAGATCCAAAACCCTAGACTTCATTCCATCATCTTGTTGATTTCACCCTTAGTTTAAAAACTTCGGGCTTGCAAGATTTGCTAGAAATCTTTTCAGTTAACTCCTATGTTTACTAGTTCTTGCTCTTATTATGATTGTTCTTTTCTAGTTTCCTTAGTCACCTACAAATAAGAGATTTTGTGCGTTCATTAATTTTTAGAGACTTTTTGTCATGCATACATTTGTATCATCTTCTTATCCATGTTCTTCTTCACTACTATCTTTTAATTTTTGTTATATGGATGTCTTGACTTGTTTTAAACCTTGAGGACAAGGTTCGGAATAAGTTTGGAGGTATTTTAGGGATTGTGGTTGGACTTTGGATGGATTCTTTACGAAAGAGCACAGGTGAGATCGTTTAGTTTTTTATTTTTTTATATATATGCGGTTATATGCAATTGTGGATGGTAATGGTGGTGTTTTATATCATTTCTTGCATTTCTTTCATTTCTTATCCCTTCATATTTCTCACTCATTTCACTAGGATTTGATACACTTTCATGCATATATATATATATATATATATATATATATATATATATATATATATATATATATATATTATAGGTTTTTATATTTTTATAGTATTTAGAGGTACCTGAAACTTTGTTTCATGTCTTTGGTTGTGGATGAGTAATTTACAGTTGTCTTTTTAATTTGAAACTTAGGGAAAATTCGGAGAAACGCTCAATCGAGTTCGTAGCTCTGCATTTTTATGATTTTATTATTAGGGACTTAGTATGATGGTTAACCTTTATGCTAGATAACAAAAATGAGTATACGGTCAAATTTGTGCAAGTTATATTATTTTAAACTATATTAGTGGGATTTGCTTGATTATAGTGAAAGTAAGAAGTACTAATAGGAGTTTTCTTAGTGTAAAGTGTCCTACAAGTTTCCATAAGAAATGGAGCAGGAAAATTTGTGGTGGGAAAAAGTGAGAAAATCGGTCCATATTAAATGGAACAGGGACCGTATTTATTGAAAAAATATTTGGAGAAAATACATAAAAAAGAAAATATATAATAAATAAAGGCAAAAGTTGTGAAACTCCTCAAATAAAAGATTTAGTTTCTAGTGTTTTCACTATATTAAATTAGATTTAAACTTGCATGCTTTAATGTATAGACCAAGAAAACTTATGAGTAGTTGATGGCCTTTTGTTTTGACTGAGTCTTTGTCTTGAAAGTGAGATCTTAATTGTGTTTGGGTTGCGAGTCTCGACCTATCATAACTCTGAAATTTCTTAAGTTCCTTGTTAACTTGGTGGCTATGTAACCAGAGGAGCTCCATGAAGTTTGAGTCGGATATAGGATTAGTGAGTTAGTGCATATTTATATTATCAGTCCGGTTTAGTTTTTGTTGTCATCTATACCTTTGCTCAGGACGTGCAGAGTCTTAAGTTTGGGGGTATTTGATAAGTCAATATTTATAGGTATTTAATAGTTTATTTTAGTATATTTAATTATGTAAAGTCTCTAAAATATACAACAACAACATAGCCTCAGTCCCAAATTAACTGGGTTCGGTTACATAGATCAAATTTTTCTATTGTGCTCGATTAAGTGCAATTGATGGTGAGATTTGCAAACCATTCAAATCCCTCCTAATTAATGCATCCCATGTTAACTTTGATTCGCCCCTACCTCGTCGAATTTCTACAGTTTCTATTGAGTCAAGTTTTCTAGTTGGAGCATTTGTAGGTCGTCTTTGCAGGTGACCAAACCATCGCAACCGCTCTTCCCTAATTTTTGTATCAATTAGTGCTACTCCTACTTGTCTTTGAATTTCTATATTTCTTACTCTATCTATACGAGTTTTACCACACATCCACCTAAGCATCTTCATTTCTGCTACGTTCATTTTATGTAATTGTTGTTGCTTTACCGCCCAACATTCATTTCCATATAGCATAGCTGGCCTAATTGCGGTCCTATAAAATTTTCCTTTTAACTCAGTAGGGACATTTCGATCACAAATCACCCCTGTTGCACTCCGCTATTTTTTCCATCCTGCTTGAATTCTATGTATGACATCATTCTCAATATTACCATCATTTTGTATGATTGATCCTAGGTATCTAAAGTTGTTTACCTTAAGAACTTCTATTTCCCCTAATTTTACCACTTCGTCATCTCGATGTCTAGTGTTTCTAAACTCACAGTGCATGTATTCAGTTTTCGTCCTACTCAACTTAAAGCCTTTAAATTCTAATGTATTCCTCCAGAGTTCTAATTTTCTATTCACTCCATCTTTAGTTTCATCCACTAAGACAATATCATCTGCAAATTGCATACACCATGGTATATCCTCTTGAATATGTCTAGTTAGTTCATCTATAACTAAAGTAAATAGATATGGGCTTAAAGCCGATCCTTGATGTAGTCCTATCGTAATGGAAAATTCTTTTGTAACTCCTCCAAATGTCTTTATACTCGTTACTACTCCATCATACATAACCTTAATAATGTCTATGTATCTAGCATGCACTCTTTTTCTTTCTAGAACCTACCAAAGAACATCTCTAGGGACCCTATCATAGGTTTTTTTCTAAATCTACGAATATCATATGAAGATCTTTTTTCTTTTCTCTATATTTTCTAACAATTGTCTTACAAGGAAAATCGCCTCCATAGTTGACCACCAGGCATGAAACCAAATTGGTTCTCTGATATTGTTGTTTCTCTCCTTAGCCTATTATCAATTATCCTCTCCCATAGTTTCATAGTGTGACTCATAAGTTTAATTCCCCGGTAGTTCGAGCAACTTTGAATGTCTCCTTTGTTTTTGAAGATTGGCACAAACGTGCTTCTTCTCCAATCCATTGGCATCCGTTTTGATTTTAAAATTTTATTGAAAAGTTTTGTTAACCAAGTCAATCCAATTTCTCCTAAGCATTTCCAAACCTCTATGGGTATTTCATCTGGGCCGCATGCTTTTCCTATTTTCATTCTTTTCAATGCCTCCTTAACTTCTACAATTCTAATATTGCGTGTATAGTTTACATTTCTTTCTTGGTGTGGGTTTTCATCTATTGTAGTATCAACTTGGCCATCAATAAATAAACTATCAAAGTAACTTCTCCATCTCTCCTTAATATCCTCCTGGCGCGTTAAAACATTTTAATTTTTGTCCTTAATACATCTTACATGACTTAGGTCTTGTTTCTTTTTATCTCTTAATTTGGCTAGCCTATATATACATTTTTCGTCATCTCTATTACTTAACCTTGTATATAGATCTTCTATGAAATTTGTTTTAGCTTGACTAACTACTTTTCTTGCTTGTTTTCTAGCTTCTCTATATTGATTGTACACATCTTCATCTTGACATTTAGGTATTTTCCTATACATATCTCTTTTAGTATTAATTGCTCATTGGACATCCTCGTTCCACCACCATGTTTCCTTCTTTGGAGGTCCCAAGCCCTTAAATATACCTAATACGTTTGTTCTCACTCTCCTTATGCAACTACTCATTTCTAGCCACATTGTATTAGCATCTAAGTCAAGATTCCAAATATTTTCCTTTAGTAGTTTTTCTCTATACTCTACTTGTTTACTATGTTTTAGGTTCCACCGCTTTATTCTACGGTTGCTAACTCTTTTATTCATATTATGTCGTCGTATTAGCTTAATATCAAGTACTACTAACTTATGTTGGGTAGTAAGTGCTTCACCAGGTATTACTTTGTAGTCTCTACATATTTTTCTTGTTAAAAGAAAATTTATTTGACTCTTGTTATGACCACTACTAAAAGTAATTGTATGCGACTCCCTCTTCCTAAAACTAGTATTTGCTAAGACCAAATCGAATGCTGAAGCAAATTTAAATATTGATTCTCCTTCTTCATTTCTATTACCGTAACCAAAACCTCCATGAACTCTCTCAAACCCATCGTTACTTGCCCCGACATGCCCATTTAAATCTCCTCCAATAAAAATCTTTTCATCTAATGGTATACTTTGCATAAATCCATCCATATTGTCCCAAAACTTATGTTTGATGCTCTCGCTTAATCCTACTTATGGTGCATAGGCGCTAAGTATGTTAATTTTTTCATCTCCAATAATTAATTTAACTAGAATCAATCTATCCCCCATTCTTTTAACCTTTACGACCTTATCCTTATAATCATTATCCACCACAATTCCTACTCCATTGCATTTTCTATCTATACCAGCGTACCACAATTTAAACCATGTGCTTCCTATTTCTCTACTCTTTTCTCCTACCCATTTTGTCTTTTGGAGGCAAGCAATATTGACTCTCCTTCTAATCATGGTATCTACTAGTTCTATTGACTTCCCCGTAAGTGTTCCTATGTTCTATGTTCCTAAACGAATTTTTTCTCCCCTTTGTATTTGTTTTCCTTTTCTATTTCTATTTTGTCTAAAAGATCTAGTGTCCGTATCTATGGTTTTGTTTTTGCTTTCTTGTTTGTTTGTTTTGTTTTGAACTAGTTTCTTTACCCACACCCGTCCTTTGTGTGGGAACCCTTGCTCATTTTTCTTCACATCTGGGCAACGATGTGAAAGGACTAGCTTCTTTACCCACACACGTCCTATGTGTGGGAACCCTTGCTCATTTTTCTTCACACCCAGGCGGAAAGTCTCAACTCCACCTATGTTGTACACTATGTGCGCTACATAGCCGGTCCCAAGTCTGGATAAAGGAGGAGGACTCTTACGCCCATTTTTTTACATACCGAAAAATGGGTAAGGGAGGTCCCAAACTCACTTTTCATACTTGAAAAGTGGGGGAGGGAGGCTCCAAGCTCATTTTTCATTCTTGGAAAATGGAGGAGGGTTGCGATAGGTTGACAGCCAGCGTAAAACTTTTGTCATTTTTCATGAAACGAATCAAACAAATAAAAAGTCTCTAAATATATATTTAATTATATTTTTGGTTGTTTTCGGGTGAAATGGAATGCGCGGTTGAATTCATGGCAGAAAAATACTCAAAATGAAGTATTTACTCACAGTGATCGGATGCCGAACAATTTGCCTCGAGTTACGTGTTGCACTGTGAGTAAAAAAGGAGAGAGCAGACCAAGTACATCGCCACATGTTACTCTACCATTAGACAACCACGTCATCATACACAGCACGTCACAGTTGCATTTTGCTCCAATGAGAATCTGCCACGTCACCGCCTCCATTAGCTCTTCACTAATCCTGTGTTGCCAAATCAGCGAGCACAAATGCATAACAGCAAAACCAGTTTTCTCATGCTTCGACTGCCAACAGATGTTTCTCGAGATATGCAAGGGAGCGAGTTCGCTCGAACCAAACAACCACTCCACCCCCCCCCCCCCTGCCACGTGTCACGATGCGGTTGGCCAAGCATTGTCACCACCTCGTTTCGCACTAATTACGGATTGCCACATCAGCGCACTGTAGCAGACGAACCAATCAGGCGTGGACATGTGGACAAAATGTGATTTCAAGCCCAAAAAAAGTCATATGAAGCTCCTCGGTGCACGTGTTATGAGACCAACCCCTAAAATTAGTTTATCTCACTTCCAATGACCAATTTTTAGTAGTTTTATATATTAGGAACTTAGGTTTTATTATTGGAAAACTTACTATTATATTTTTAGCATCGACTTCTCTCGATGATTGTCTAGGTCGACGGAAAAACAAGCTGGGATTATGGATTCGTGACATATTATGTGATATCTTTTGTTTTATTATTTAGTTTAGTTTAAATTCTCCTATTTCATTGTTATTGTTTTTAAGGATTATGGTTTAAATATAGGGTGTATACGGTCCATGCATGCTTTTATGGGGACAACCTATAGTTATTTGGACCATTATTATTCGTGTAATTGTACTTTTGGACCAATAAAGTGACGAACATTCACCCGTTTGCCATATAACCATTTCGGTTCTTGAGTGTGCAACAATTGAATTTAGGCTTAACTGGGAGCGGAAGCAATTCGGTTATTTAACATTAGTATTCCCACACATTCATATTACTGTGGTTAGTGTGTTAAACCTGATTGGCGGATGTCTAGGGTTATGCATTAATTAGAGAAGTAGTTAATGGTGGATGTCCTGGCTATTGAGATTAGGGGAACGAGGAATTTCTGGCGGATGTCGATTTTCTATAAGTATACTAGGAGAATATAAATTAATAACTTTTTGGAAAAGATTGAAGACCATGATTGTCATTGAATCTTGATCCTGATTTGTGGAATTGTAGACCTAGGTGTTACTTATGTATTGATTAATTGTTTAGAAAAATTAGTTTCATTACTTATTTATTTATTTATTTTGTTTAGTTAGATTAGTTAGTTAAATTATTTATTTGAAAACCTCGCTTTTTCTTTTTCGTTGTTTTTAACCATAAAAAAACAACCAATCTCTATGGGATTTACCATTTGCCGCTATTCTACAAAATAGTTGGTTTATGAATTTTTATTTTATTGACTTGTTCGGCGCGCGTCATTAATTCAGACTTTTGTAAATATTTTTATATGCTTCAACTCTGGCTAAATACCATAGGTATAGCCTTCCAAGAAATGGTGTATATTTCAATTGTTCAACCATCCATTCTTTAATAGGAATGGCATTAGTCATCATTTCTTTTTCTTCTCCAACAATCTTATGAACCTTTTTTTATTATTCTGTTCAAGTATTTTACCAGTTATAAGTATTTCTTGCTTATCATTAAATGAAGCATTAACTTGTGCTTGATTAGTAGGACCAACATTAGCTTGAGTATGTGCTTTCGATTGATTACTCTGTTGAGTACTTAACCTATTTATTTGTAAATTCATTTGGCTTAACCGATTTTTTAGTTCATTAATAGTAGTATCAGTCTTAATCTGGTTTTGGAAAATCTGTATATAGTTTAGATGACTTTAACTCATAAAATTAAGTAGGATTTGCTCTAAATTTGGATTCATAGGTTAAGCATTTTGTTGAGGTTGTTGATTAGGTGCAGATTACATCTGTTCTCTTGGTCTATAAGTATTATGAATTTGATTTTGAGGACTATTTCTAAGATTTAGATTTGGTTTTCCATGATAATAAGTATAATTATTATATCGATTTCTTGGGGGACCAAAAAATTGATTCATCATTGCATTAACCTTTTCAGTATTTTCTTCATGTAGAGTAAGACACTCATCTGTTGGATGTGTAACCTCATTACAGAATCCACAAGTTGTAACTTGATCAAATCTAACATTAACTAATAGTTTAACCATATCGGATAGTTCATCAATTTTATCATCAGATGCATTAGTTCTTCTATTATCAACTTCATAAAGTTTCTTTAATTAGAATTCAGTTTTTTCACCATATTACTTGAATTATTTTACCATTTTATTAATTTTTTTTCTCTAAAGTAGATGTTGTCTCAAATAAAGATCAATTACATATTGTGTCTAATGACTTATTCAAAGTGATTGAGTCATTCATAAAAATATTCTAACAAAGTGTAACGGCCCCTCTCCTAATCTAGGGCACCGCCCGGCCTAATCCAGTAAATAAGTCATAATCCTATCCACGCAAGACTCAACTCCGTATTAGTCAGCCTTTACAACCTAAATGTCTCTTTTCTCGTGTTCAGGATAAGTAATACACTAGTCCTACTAATTTATAAAGTTAATTAAAACTTTTTATTAAATTAATTAATTAGCGGAAGTCTTATTAATTATGTGGAAGCAATTAGTAACTTATGTGGAAGCCATTTATAAAATCCTAAATGTGAAAAACCAGGAAATGACATCACATATATAAAGTCCTCAAAATGCATTGAAACAGTAAAATAGTCCAAGTCAAGTCGGGGAAATTGACGCTCAACCCGATATACAACCACAAATAGTATCTGAAAGCCATATAACATATACAATCAAAATACTAAAGAAGACCTACAATCGAAGCAGTAACGCACTGCAGGCTCAGGGATAATCACTGATCTTCTCCTTGCCCGGCCTGCTGGTAGACGGCTCTGCACCCACAGTCAAAAAAAGGACGGTGAGTACAAGAATAAAACAGTAATCCCCGATGACAAGTTTAATTTGCATTTCCAAATATTCAAATGGTATTTAAAAGCATATAAATGGGAAAACTGGAAAATAAATCATATGCGAGTAAATACCAGAGTTAAACAAGTGATACTGACACTTGGCTAAGTAGTGGTGATTTAGGTCCGGTCGGCAGTGAAACGTGTCACTCCGACTCAATAATCATATAGCACAAGGGACTCTAACCCAAGTGTTACCCGGGACTCTAACCCCAATGCGTAGACCACCTCAGGGACTCTAACCCCGAGTGTTATACAGTGTCAAGTAACATGTGCCGACATCCACAGGGACTCTAACCCCGTGATTCGCTCACACCTCGATCAAGTACGGGACCTAAATGCAAAAACTACTTTTTAAATTTCAAGATATACCAAGTATGGATTGTCAAGGCATAGACACATCTACACACCTAAACAAATAAGGAATACAAGTCCCCTTAAACATTTATAAGATATTCACTAGCCTAATAGCATGTTATTTATCATTCAATTCACATTTAAAACAACAAGAATAGACTTAGCATGGGATAGAATCAATGAATCAAATCAAATGAATGGATATCATGCAAACTAGACTCATCAAGTGAGCATAGACACAAAGAACACATGATATAAGAATACGAAGGCAAAATAGTCAAAAGGACTATGCAAAGATAGCAGTTAATAGAAATGAAATGCCAAGTAAAGTTGCCATTGAGTATACTCACCACAACAAAGTAAAGCCCTAGCTTTACTGGCCTCTCGATACTCAAAATCTTGTATTCGCTCTCCCGTACCCTTTTTCTAGGTTCCTGAGTTTGGTATCTCATTAGTTCAAATATATTGGATTTAAGCTCAATTTAGTGGTGTTTATTATGTATTCAAATTGGTTCAATAGACTTTAAATCAATCTTCCTAAATCAGCCCCTAAAGACTGAATTAAGTTTCAATTTCGGTCCTACATTTTAACGCAGTTTTAGGCATGAAATGGTAAAAATATTGAGATCATTTATCATTAAATTATTGTTAGTCTCTCTCTTAGCTTTCCAGAAATGTTTAGTTTGCAAAATTCTAATTTAAAATGAAAGAGATATCATGATTTTACTAAACATAAGTCTAATTAGAGTTTAATCTGACCAGCGTATTTAGAGAATCTATTTCTCCCAATCTATAGTTCCTAAAAGTGTGAGTTTTGGTCAAAAGGCAGAAATTATATCCAAATATAACATACTAAAAGATCAGCTCATTTGGATAAGTAGTTAGGGAGTTATGCCCTTAACAAGTTTAGTTTCAAAACTTTCCTTTTTAATTTCAGTACCTACTTGTAGAGCATGTTTAGACATAAAAACATTTGAATCAAAATACCATCCTTTAAGCAAAATTGCGCTTCTTTAAATAAGCTTTCAAATGCCACTGGTTTGGATCAATCTGGATTTAAAATGTGTAGATTATGACCAAATTACCCAGGTTGATTCCTAATACAATATGCAGAATTCTAGTTTTGGTGTTGCAAATTAAAAAATTCATATCTTTATGATTTCAAAACCAAATTAAGAACTTCAATATAGCTAGATTATCAGCTTGAGATGAGGAATCTGAATATATAAATTAATTGAAAATAGTCAATCATCTACTATCTAAAATCAGCCTAAAACCAGAACTTGTTCTAATTTCAACTAAAAAGATGTTTACCTAGTTGATGTAGCACCCTAACTTGAAAATTTCTCATCTACTCTCATGGATTCCTTCAAAACCTTGATGATTCACTCCTCTCCAGCAATTCCTTCTTCTTCTCCAGCAAAAATTAATGAGTGATTTGGTTTGCATGTTGTTTGATCACTAATATTATATATTAAGATGATGTTCCTTCCTAGCCCTTAATCTTCATGGATTTATGTATCCTTAGGAATATCTAATGGTCCACCTTTGTCATATATCCCACTAACTCCTAGTAACTCCCACTAACTCAACCTCAAGGGACACCATTTCATTGCTCATCTAGTTCCTGGATATGCCAATGTGTATCTCTAGACCAATCTTATGCTTTCCATTTAATTTACTCAACTATAGGCCTTTACTTTTATTTACATTAACCAACACAACCATAGTCTTAAAAGTAATTCCTTATTTCATATTAGTATTAAATAAGACTTACCAAAATGCTAACTACCCAGTTCCCTAGCTCGCACGCTACTCGAGGCGTGTCCCCGCTCTCGTCTCGACGCCTACAACTATACAAACCGACTTAGTAAGTCTACACAATACATAACACTGGGCATGCATCAATACAAAAATATAATATACCTCGGCCACGTGCCTCGGTCGGTGCACGTATCACTTTGTAGGTCCCACATCAAGGGTCGGTGATCCTGATTAAGGAATTAAAACGAGGGTTAGAGATTTGGGCCATGACACAAAGCTCTTTAAGTATATCCATGATATGAATAAGAAGAAATTAGTCTTTGGGATTTATCCCATAATTCATTAATGTTTTCATCATCTTTCATCTTTCCAATTGTGATTTGTTTTCTATAGGAACTAATTTTTCTAGCAGGCATATATCATCAAGGAAAGCTTCTACATTTGAGTTATGTAGTTATTGAATCTTGTGGGAGATCAAATAATCAATTTTGTGTTTGATCTTTCAATGCAAAAGGGAAAGCCATAAGTTTGACTTATTATAAAGTATTTTCTTTCAATCTCATCCCATTAACTATATGTTGATACTCCCTTATGAATGTTTGTAGGTCTTCATTGTCTTTACTGTAGAAGTTAGGTAACGCACTAACAAATCTAGATTTAAGTTCGAATTCAAAAAATCCATTGGGGTATTCTATCACATAGGTTTATGTGTTGTAACATTTTGATTTGCTTGTGTAAAAGTGAGTTCTCTATTATTGTTATTATTATTGATAACCCTATTATCATTATTATTATTAATGACATTGTCATTAATATCATTTTTGTTATCCTTCATCCTATTAGCTAAATTCTCTCTCTAAGTTGTTATTGTCTTAAACTCCGATTAAAAGTCATGTTTATTTCAGGATCAAACGGATGTAAAGATCCTGTTGAATTAACATGAAGAAGTGTGTAGACCATACAACGCCTAACAACCTTAGAAATTATTTAAAAATCATCAGCAACGGCGCCAAAAATTGGCACGTGTTGAGCATGCATAATAGTTTTTTGTGTTTTTCTATTATTTTTAATAGTGGTAAATGAGATATCGTGCCTACAGGAATTTTTCAAATATCAAAGGAAAGTATTTTTCTTGTTTTTTATTAATTTAGTTAATCTAATTAAATAGAAATTAAAATACTAAACAACTAAAATCTATAGCTACTAACTTAATCAACTAAATTAACTAATTTAACTCAAACAATTCAACTCAAACTAAATTAAACAATACTCGAATTCAATATGAGTCAAATATCTTAAACAAATATCTAAACAAACCCCCACTAAACAATTTAATATACTTATATTGTTTTCAAACACTAGAACATAGCATGACTTCATACTATAGTTACAATCATAACACATGGAATCTTGGAATCATTAAATCCTACTTCATAATAGGTTGATAATCTTTAGCCAGCCACCGATTTTCCTAAATTCAGTTGAAAAACCATATTTTTATCATTATAAATCTATCCATAGGATAAAATGCAATATCATAGAAATACGATAGCATTACACGCAATAAAACACAATCACTTAGAACATCTACTTGGGAAAAGCCCTATAGATTAATCATAATTACTACTTCTATAATTGTTGTAAATAACTATAGATATATATTCAGAATCAAAATACAACATAACATATTTGCAACTATGCATGCAATATTAATCTTTTTTAGTTGTAATATGCTAAAATATCTTGTTAAATTTGCGATTGACGTGTATGAATAGTTTTAAAGCATTAAGTTCACGATTCCTTAAATATAACTATCTAGCTATCCAAAGTATATACATGTGTAGGGTTTGTTTGGGATGATAGACTATTCACTCGTGCTAGAAATAAATAATGCAAATTTATAATTAAAAAATATAATGAATAAATAAATAAATGCCTTAAAATAAAACGAAGCTCCAATATAGCCCCAAACATCAACTAGAAATATATATAATAGGTTTTATAAAAAGCAATAGAAATAAAGGAGAGAAAATGAGAGAGTTGTTTTGATGCTCTCTGACCTTTTTCATAGTCTTCATACTTATCCATATCCTAGATAAACTCAAATTCTTCATATTAATCTAAAAAAAATCTTAACCAACCTCAATGATTTGTTAGCTATTCCTAATTTGTACACAAATCCATGAGTAAATAATTGAGTTTACCTTTCTGTGCTCCATCGATTTAGCTGGCGATTTCTAGTATATTCCCCAATTCATTGTGGATTTGATGACACTTTCTACTGTCGATTTAGGTGACGATTCCTAATGTAAACACAAATTGCTGGCTAACCACTGGACATCTTCTCCAATTGATTGTTTTGTTCTTTTTCCTCATTTTCTTCCATTCCTTTATTTTATTTAAATCTTGAAATCACAAAAATAAGAAAATACCTAGTTTAATATCATCATTTATACTTAAAATCAACCTAAATTATGTTATAAAACATATCTAATTATTGACTTGTAAACATTGCACACACATAATGAAGACGAAAGAAGTGAGTTGAAAAGCATAGTTATTCATTACTTAAGTGAAGTTTTGAACCAAGTATTCTTAATATAAGAGTAAATGCATTTATATTGTTTTGTTAGAATAGAGTAGTTTAGTTAAAACCAATTAAAAATAGATTTTCTTAGCAATAGATTAAATCTGATTAAGTATACTGAGTGCAATATAACTTTCCCTAAGGATGATATTCGTAATCAACATTAGTTGATCACATTATTACTACAATCAAGTCATTATACTTGCGGTCACGATCAACCGATGGTGCCAAATTCGCAGAATATAAGTTTTTCAACTTTTAAAAGGTTCATATTTCTTGGGCTTTTCCATTCTTGTACCCAAACTCATCTATATAAAGGAGGGACCTTTATGAACAAAAATACATTGCATTCAGAGTTATTAGATAGTAGAGTAAGGTAGAGTAGTCATGTCCGGCTAGGTTCTTTAATACCTAGGTTGGGGATAAAAATCTTTAACCATTAGTAGGTTGTTTTATATGTCTTGTTAAGATTTTCTAATATAATAATATTTTAATCTAGTTTTTATCTTTGAGTTGTTGTTCTTAACGATGTCTCAATGGCAGTTAAGAGTTTGTATATGCATTGCAAATTTCTAGGCATCAGTCAGGTTGAGTCTGTGATACCAACCGAGTTAAGAAGTGGCAATTATTTAAAGCCAAGAAACCTAACACACTTGTTGTTCCAAGCGAGTAACATCAAGAACTAGGTTAAATCTTGAGAGCGACTTGCCCAAAGTAATCTAGGGGCAGGTGTTCCCCTAGAGCTATTAATGTCGCTTACGTGCTAAACCTTGAGAGCGGTTGCCCAAAGTTGTACAGTGGAGTAAGAAAAATATTTAGAGAGTAGTTGCCCTATCTATCGAGAATAGGGGAACTAGGGTGTTGGTGACCCCGACACCTATAGCCTATCTAGGGAAACTATTTTTGTCACGACAAAAAATGCTACTTAATTAGGATCATATGACCCGTGACGTGGGACCTGCATGTGAGATACGTGTCATGACCGAGGCGAGATGGCCATGATAATGTTATATTTATTGTGGTGTATACCTAGTGTAATGTATGTGTGTAGACTACTAAGTAACTTCTAACTATTTATAGGTGTCGAGAAATGAGTGAGAAAGTGCTTCGATGTACGTGTTAGTGAGGAATCGAGGTAGAGAGTAATGTGGTAAGTTGGTACAAACATTATATATGGTTATGATAAGTATGTTGTATAGTTATGGTTGATTTGGAGTTGATACACCTAAGTTTACAAGTTAAAACATAAGCCACTTGATATGCCTCGAGATACGAGTCGACATGTTTCAACACCAATTGAGTATTGTTTGATGTCACTTAAGCATGGACTAGTTGGACATATGTTAGGAGGAGGTGCACAATTAAGCCTCGAGATACATGCGACCTAAGTGATCAAGGGCTATCATTCAGCCATATTTAAACTATATATATATATATATATGAGCTTGATCAACACAAGCACCTCTCATTTCTCTCATTTAAATTGCTTCATCAAGAAGAAAACCTTGCTAGAGTGAAGGAGAGGCTACTGGAGAGGAAGAAGATCAGCAACCAGTGAAATTGAAAAAGAAGATCAAGTTTCAGCTAGTGTTCTTCAAGCTTGGTGACATCCTACTCAATTAACATACCTCAAGTTCCATGAATTCATGTATTTGATGCTATGAGTTATTGTTTTATGTCGCAAAAGATGTCTTGGAACTCTAGAGGTGTGTATGAGGGTTCCCAAGGCAAAAGCATGGCCTATGTGTTGATAAAGTCCAAAATTCATATTGCAAGATTATGAGTTTTCCTGCACATAGCACGCTAGGCATGAAATCTAGCGCTCTAATCAATTTGGTTGGATAACGCGCTAATTGTTGTGACAAGAAAAATCAGCAATTTTCAAAAGTGGCTAAAACACTATAAACGATTCTAAAACACTAAGTATAGGTACAAACACACTCAAAAACATATAAATTGATATCAAGAACTCATGGAAGAGCTACGAGTTATCAAATACAAGTTTAGAGGCGTTGAAGGGCCAAAATAGCATAGGAAATTGCTTGTGTTTGTAAGTAAACTGATTTGAGAGATTTCTTTACATTTCATTCCTATTTACAAAATTCATTCTCAATTATTTGAACTGAACTATCCTTGTACTCCGTATGTCAGGACTTGTTTTCATTTCTCATTATATGAGGTTGTTTCATAGCATAGTTTGTTGATAGAGTGATTTCATTGACTCCAATTCATGTGCTATGTCATTATTGATGTTTATTATTGGTGATCAGTTAAATAGCATGCTATTAGGTAGTTGTACATAGGGTTATGACTCTATATCCTTTGTGCATTAGTTATGCAATGGTACTTGTTGGATTCCAATACCGTGTTGTTCCTTGAAAATGAAAGTAGTTCTCGTGTCTAGGGTCACTTATTGATAGAAATCTGGCTGACATACGGGGATCACTAGACTGTCCAGGGTGATCAGGATTTCTCCACTGTCTTGCGCAACACACGGGGTATTGGACTCGGGATTGTTGGCAAGCATAACTTGGGTGACTTCACGAGTTGTAAGACTCGTGGTTGTTGGCAAGTATACATCCCAGTGATAGACATTTGGGATAATTAGAAAGACGTATTGTATTATATAGGTACGACCTTAAAAAGATGATGTAGAGCGTAGCTCTATCCATATATATAGTGGAAAGGCTAATATGATGAAGATCACGACCGACCGACCCTAGATCATTACTACTTATCCTAATGTCAGTTTCATTTTGTTTAACTAAAGTATTTTCTTGCATGATTTCCTTTCAGCTTAGTTGTTATTATTATGTCATTTGATACTAGTTGATTATTTGGGAATGTGAACAAATTTCTCTTAGTATTACTTAATATTTTCAAGTACTCACCGTCTAGTTTGTGATTGTGAGCGCAGGTTCGTCGAGTAGCAAACCAAGCAAAGAGAAAATCGGCGACTACCTCTGAGGCAGTCAAGTGCTGCTACGCCAGACTATGTAGGTTTTGAGTTTTTATGTATTTTGGGGAGTGAAACACCTTGACCAGATACATGTTATTATATATCGACGTTTCATTATATATGCATGTGATCTCAATTTCCTTTTTCTCACAAAGGTTAGGCTACATATTATAAGCTTCCGCTAGTCGAATTAATAAGAGTTTTGCTTAATAACTTTTAAGTTAGAAAATTTTAATTAACTCAGATTTAGGAACTTACATATGATAGGTATATGCTTATATATATTTGAACAATGAATAATTGATAGGTAATAAGATGTTAAAGAGGCTAACTAATTCCTTGTTGGGTCATATATGGTGCGGTTAAGGCTTAATAAAGGGATTAGGCCGGGTAGAGCTAAGAGAGGAAAATCTTCAGGAATCGCACAGTTCTCGATTCATTGTTCATCCAGGAAGGACCAAGATGTATCATGACATGAAAAGACGTTTTTTGTGGCCTGGGATGAAAGTGGATGTATAAGAGTTTATCAGGAACTATAGGATTTGCCAGCAGGTAAAGGCAGAGCATCGTAAACCTGGAGGATTGTTGCAGCCGCTTCCCATTCCATGATGGAAGTGGAAAGATATAGCCATGGATTTTGTCAGAGGATTTTTGAGGACTGTCTGTCGACACAATTCCATTTGGGTGATTGTGGATAGATTGACGAAATCTATCCATTTCATACCAGTTGCAGCTCATTACACATTTGACTAATTGAGTGCATTATTTAAGAAAGAGATTATTAGGCTGCATGGGGTACCACTGACTATTATGTCAGACAAGGATGCTACGTATACGTCCAGGATGTGGCGGAGTATGTAGGAGCAATATAATACACGCCTACAGTTTAGTACAGCTTTTCACCCTTAGACTGATGAGCAAACTGAGAGGTTAATTCAAATTCTTAATGATATGCTCAAGGCTTATGTACTTGAGTTTGGTGGATCATGGGATGAGTACCTACCGTTATGTAAGTTTGCATACAACAATAGTTATTAGGCTAACATTGAAATGGCGTCATTTGAGGCATTATATGGCAGATTGTGTCACTCACCAACTTGTTAGGATGAGCCAGAGGATCGGGACATTATAAGGCCTGAAATTGTTGTCGATCACACATAGAAGGTACAATAGATTCGCCAGAGGTTTAAGGGAGCCCAAGAGAGGCAAAAGAAGTATGCAGACACGTATCACAACGATCTCACTTACGATGAGGGAGCTTTAGTATATTTAAAGGTTTCTCTTCGAAAGGGTATTCATATTTTTATGCTTCGGCTAGTCAAGTTGAAGGCAAGCGAGAGACCGACAGTGGACTTGAGTCAGATTGACTTGAGTGAGGATATATCAAATGAAAAGCAACCAGTACAGATCCTAGACAAGAGGGTACAGCACTCAAGAGGCAAGTCTATTCCAAAAGTGTTAGTCAAGTGGCAGTTTCATGGAGATTCGAAACTCACTTGGGAACGGGAAGACTATATGTGTAATAGATTTTCGTGCTTTTTCGAGTAAGGTAAAATTCTAAGTTTAATTTCGAGGATGAAATTCCCATTAGATGGGAAGAATTGTCACGGCCCAAAATGCTAATTAAGGTTTAATTACTTAATTAGGATCAAATGACCCGTGACATGGGACCTGCATACGAGATACATGTCATGACCGAGGCGAAATGGCCGAGGTAATGTATGCCTAGTGTAATGTATGTATGTAGACTACTAAGTCACTTCTAACTATTTATAGGTGTCAAAACATGAGCGAAAAAGTACCTCGATGTATGTGTTGGTAATGAATCGAGGTAGAGAGTGATGTGGTAAGTTGGTACAAGCTTTATATATGGTTATGATAAGTATGTTGTATAGTTATGGTTGATTTAGAGTTAATACACCTAAGTTTATAAGTTAAAACACAAGCCACTTGATATGCCTCGAGACACGAGTCGACATGTTTCAACACTGATTGAGTATTGTTCTGTGTCGCTTTAGCATGAACTAGAGGGATATGTGTTAGGAGGAGGTCCACAAGTTAAGTCTCGAGATACGTGTGCACAAAGTGATCAAGGGCTATCATTCAACCATATCTAAACCTTGCTGGAGTGAAGGAAAGGCTACTGGAGAGGAAGACGATCAGCAACTAGTGAAATTGAAGAAGAAAATCAAGTTTTATCTAGTATTCTTCAAACTTTGTAAATTCCTACTCCATTAACATAGATCAAATGTTGGGGCATGTGCCCTAGGTCAATCCATTAACTGTCTTTATGAATACTTTTAGTTAATAAAATAGAGGATTTCATTTGCTGTTTATTATAATTAATTTGCATGTTTACATTATAATAAGATCCATGGGTATTTACAGAAATATCATAAATGTCCCTAGTCGATCATTATACTGGGAACTATAATGAATTAAGACTAGCGCGAGTCTTGATTGATGATCATATGATGATTATACGTATAGGGATACGAATCAAGATCACGAGTACTTGTTAGGGAACAAAGTACTGGACCGACCCGCTATGAGAACATCACATGGATTAAGTCATAGTTGTTTCTCATGATATGTAAATTTCTCAGTCCTCTGACTTGAGATTACCAGAGACTTCAACTTTAGGAATACAGTGATTTGACACTATCAAACGTTGTCTTTAACCGGACGATTATAAAGGTTGTGATTGGTTACTGTGTGAGCAATGTGATGAAGTTGTGTAATCAAGATAGAATTTGTCCCTCTCATATAAAGAAAGATATCCAGTGGATCCCTCGATGCGTTAGACTGTTAAAAGGCCTAGTCTAAGTGAATTGATATTGATCAATGTCACTTGGATGTTTTCAGTCTACCAAGAGATCGAGACTAGTACGATTGAACATGTTGGATGACAATTCCATGCCTTATGTTTAAACAAAAGGATATCGTGTGACAAAAGGATGTTATATACACTATTGATTAGGTTGTATCGATTTGATATTCGTACAACTTGGGTAGTCGTAATGTCTTGCTAGAGGCCGCTTATGACTCGTATACCAAAATGTGTTTTGGTACACTGCCAACGTTGTATGAGCCTATTGGGTCGCACACTAAGAATGGTTCTGCGATATTTTAAGATGGTTCAGAAAAATGAATTTTTATATGATAAAATTCATGATGGAAACGTCCTTGTGGTGTATTACACTTATACTTCTTTAAGTAGGGGTATATGTGTAATTTACTTAACCGTCCATGTACAAGGGTTGTATAAATAGACGCTTTAAGTTAGAACACACGTACGAAAAATTAAAAGACCGAAACTCTATTTTCGTTTTAGAAACGACTTAGGGTTTTTGGTATGCTCTGGATCGTTTTGGAGAGAAACAAAAAGGTTTGGTATTCTCTCGAAGCTAGTACTTCAAATCTCGACCGCTGTTCGTGTGTGGACTGCTGATAGAGGGCGTTCGTCGTTGGCAGCGCCTTAGAGATCGATCAACCTTCAGATATGTATATTGCGATTGAGGTATGATTAAATTTTTCATGGTTTAAACGTTTTTAATGGAATTAGATTCGGATCCTGTTGGGGTTTTTGTCAAAACTGTTTTGTAATCTCCGCTGCGTATGAACCCCTAAACCCAACATCAAATTCCATGAATTCATATATTTAATGATATGGATTGTCGTTTTATGTTGCAAAAGATGTCTTGGAACTCTAGAGGTGTGTATGAGGGTTCTCAAGGCATCAACATGGCATATGTGTTGATAAAATTTAGAATTCATATTGCAGAATTCTGGGTTTTACTGCACATAGCGCACTAGGTATGAAATCTAGCACACTAATATTGATTAGCATGCTAGATTTGGCTGGATAGCGCGCTACTTGTTGTTACATCAAAAATCAGCAATTTTCAAAAGTGGCTAAAACACTATAAATGATTCTAAAACACTAAGTATAGCTATAAACACACTCGAAAACATACAAATTAATGTCAGGAACTTAGGGAAGAGCTACGATGACTCAAATACGAGTTTCAAGGCATTTGAGGGCCGAAGTAGCATAGGAAATTGCGTGTGTTTGTAAGTAAAATGATTTGAGAGATTCCTTTACATTTCATTCCTATTTACAAAATTCATTCTTAGTTATTTGAACTAAACTATCTTTGTACTCCGTCTGTCAAGACTTGTTTTCATTTCTCATTATATGAGGTTGTTTCATGGCATAGTTTGTTGATAGAATAATGTCATTGACTCCAATTCATGTGCTATGTCATTATTGATGTTTATTATTGGTGATTAGTAAAATAGCATGTTATTAGGTAGTTGTATATAGGGTTATGAATCTATATCCTTTGTGCATTAGTTATGCAATGGTACTTGTTGGATTCCAATACTGTATTGTTCCTTGAAAATGAAAGTAGTTCTCGTGTCTAGGGCCACTTATTGATAAAAATTCGGCTGACATACGGGGGTCACGAGACTTTCCAGGGTGATTGAGATTTCTCCATTATCTTGCACAACACATGGGGTATGGGACTCGGGGTTGTTGGCAAGCATAACTTGGGTCACTTCACAAGTTGTAAGACTCGGGGTTGTGGGCAGTACACATCCTAGTGACAAACATTTGGGATAATTAAAATGGCGTATTGTACTGTGTAGGTACGACCTTCAAAAGATGATGTAGATCATGGCTCTGTCCATATATATAGTGGAAAGGCTGATGTGATAAATATCACGACCGACCGACCGTAGATCATTACTACTTAGCCTAATGTCAGTTTCATTTTGTTTAACTAAAGTATTTTCTTGCATGATTTCCTTTCAGCTTTGTTGCTATTATTATGCCATTTGATACTTGTTGATTATTCGGGAATGTGAACAAATTTCTCTCAGTATTAATTAATATTTTCAAGTACTCATCGTCTAGTTCGTGATAGTGGGTGGAGATCCGTCGAGTAGCAAACCAGGCAAAGAGAAAATCGGTGATTACCTCTGAGCCAGTGAAGTGCTGCTACGCCAGACTATGTAGGTTATGAGTTTTGATGTATTTCGGGGAGTGATAGACACCTTAACCAGATACATGTTATTATATATCGTCTTTCCATTAAATATGCATGTGATCTCAATTTCTTTCTTTTTTCGCAAAGGTTAGGCTACATATTATAAGCTTCCACTAGTCGAATTAATAACACTTCCGCTGAATAACTTTTAAGTTAGAAAATCTTAATTAACTCTGATTTAGGAAATAACATATGATAGGTATATGCTTATATCTATTTGAACAATGAATAATTGATAGGTAATAAGATGTTAAAGAAGATAACTAATTCCTTATTGGGTACTATATGGTGTGGTTAGGGCTTAATAAAGGGATTAGGCCGGGCGGGGCCCTAATTTAAGAAGGGGCGTCACAGTTTTAATTTCAAAGTCGATGATCCGAGACATGAAAATAACATGTGGCTAAATTGTGAATTCATATACTTAGGTATCTTTTTATTTTTTGAGTTTCAATTATTTACTTTCTCTTTTAGTATATCATTAGGATAAAATTGTTTCAAAAAACCTCCTGATTTACTTTTCTGTTCGTTACTCAGTTTGACTGAATCATGTGGATTCAACATTGTATTTATCACTACTATACCCAAGTGGGATTAGTAACCTTTTACGGGTTATTTTTGACATGCACGACACTTGATCACTAGCATTTGGAATCTCGATCTCCGTTCGTGTATATATTTTTGATATAGGATGTTCGCCTCTAAGAATGTTTTAAATATCGATCAATACAGAGAAGAAAACTAATGATTAAGGTATTGTTTACTTTTGTTAATCAGTTCAATGGTACTCGGATTAAATCCTATTGGGTTTTGAAAATAAAATTTTAAAATTTTCGTTGTGTTTTGAACCCATAAACCCAACATAATGTACACACATACATTACACTAGACATTCATCCCTCGAAAGCAAAAATACATATCGACCTTCGTGTCGAGTATTGAATTGTGTACTCATAGTTAGACCATGTCACAGGTTAGTGAGTTAGGTTTTTGAGGTTCAAAACTCACCGAAAATTTGTTAACTTTTTTTATTTCGAAACCCCAACAAGATCAAATCTGAATTCCATTGAAGTGATTAATAAAAGAAAATCGTACCTCAATCGTTAATTTGCTTCTCTATGTTGACCGATATTTAAGACGTTGCTAGACATGAGCAACTTTTATCACAAATCCATACTCGAATGTCGGGCGAGAATCCGAGTGCAGGCTCGAAAAAGAACACGGAAAAAATAAATTTGTTCTCACTAAGAACTCTAGAACGACTGAGAAATCTAGCTCATTTTCTAAATATGAAAATTAGATTCTAATCCTAATTTCTCATGTAATGTGAATTCACTTAACACACCTATTTTATACAACCCTTGTATAAAGCGAGGTAAGTGAATTACCGATATACCCCTACTTAAAGTGGTATTAATATGACACATCTTAGTGATTTGTGTGTTACAGATTTTATCATACAAACATTCATTGTTCTGAGTTATGTAAAATCTCGTAAAACCATTCTTTCTGTGCGACCCTATAGGCTCATGCAACGTTGGTAGTGAATCAAAACCATTTTGGTACAATAGTCATAAACGGTCTCTAGCAAGACATTATGACTACCCTAATTGCACGTAGATCAAAATTCAATACAACCTAATTCATAGTATATATCATATCCTTTTGTCTAAGATATCATTTGATTAAACATAATGCACGAAAAACTCACCCTTAATGTCCAATCATATTAGTCTTGATTTCTAGGTTGACTGAAAACATCCAAGAGTCGATCATATCAATTCACTTAGACTTGGTCATCTTTAGTCTAACATATCGAGGGATCCACTAATATCTCTCTTTAAATGTGAAGGACAAATTTTGTCTCGATTACACACCTTCACACATTATTCGCATATTATTCAATCATAACCTTTATAATCGTTCAGTTAAAGACAACATTTAATTGTATCCAATAACTATGATCATAATATTATGATCTTTAGTAATCTCAGGTTAGATGACTAAATGATATACTAATCATGAGTATCACGTATGACTTAATCCTTGTGGTTTACTCACAGTCCAGTACATTATTCCCTAACAAGTATTCATGATCTTAGTTTGTATACTTATACGCATGATCATCACATGACCATCAATCAAGACTCATACTAGTCTTACTTCTTTATAGTTGCCAGTATAATCACTTACTAAGGACATGTATGATGTTTTAGTAAACATCTATGAATCCTATTATAATGTAAACATGCAAACCAATTATAATAATGAACATTAAATGAAATCTTCTATTTTATTAACTAAAATAATAATAGTAACAATATTCATAATATTGACCTAGAGCACATGCCACAACATGGTGACCCTTAATTAGAGACAAATTAACTATTTGTAATTTAGGCCGTTAAAGAAATCATCATTTTGTTTATCTCAAACACATCACTCTTTCTTGTGATTTGTAAGACATTGTTGACTAGGCCTCATTTTTGGATATTTAAGGACAAATGATAGAATACTACTCAATGACAGAAGACTTGCAAAAGAAAGAAGTTTTTTTTTCCACATTCGTATTTTTTAAGGTTTTGAAATGAATGTTGAAACTTTTGTTTTTCGATGATTCAACCTTATAGACACAAAACTTTAGTTTGGGGAGTAGACA
Organism: Stephania yunnanensis; assembly: GCA_039657365.1. Taxonomy (NCBI): domain Eukaryota; kingdom Viridiplantae; phylum Streptophyta; class Magnoliopsida; order Ranunculales; family Menispermaceae; genus Stephania; species Stephania yunnanensis. The sequence goes on along the minus strand of CM077583.1, from coordinate 34,216,084 downwards.
AAAGCTCATCAACCCTCGCACTTTTGGTTTGATTCCAAATGGGGTTTAGTGGTTACCAACCGTGCTTGTGGACAACATCAAACCTCAAAAGATAGGTCTCAGTCGACCTTATGATGCTGAACCTCACAAATGACTCACGAGCAAATTATAAACTCAAGGAACAATTAGAAGAAATGAAATAGCAACAAATTGCACCAACTCGGATCAAATCGTGTCAGTCTCGCTCAAGCAATACTCGGACGACGCTAGAGCCGTCTATTGATGATCGAAAACGAGCAACAACAACAACAACAACAACAACAACAACAATAACAACCTATCACGCTTGTTTGCCCTCATGAAAAGGATTGGGTGCACATAACACCATGCAAGAGAAACTATAAATTATTTTTAATTACTCCTTCTGTTCCTCAATATATGTCACATTTTGGGCGCTTTTTTGTTCCATAATATATGTCACATTGGGAAATTAAGAAAGCATTAAATGCTTCATTTCTAATTCTAACCTCATGTTATTTTGTTAATGGCGCCATCAATCTCTTCATATAATAAATGAAATCATTTATGATAGGGTAATTTAGTCTTATTATAAAAATTTAATGGTGAATTAATCATCACTTTGACTCTTTCGAACAAGCCAAATTGTAATAGATATTGTGGAATAGAGGGAGTATAATTCAAATGAGTGACTATTAGCACACTTATACCGTATATCAACCCTCATTTAATTTAATGTTATTTATAACCGCAAATAAGTTATTTCATTTTCTAAAAACCCCCTTAAATGTTAGTAAACTCTCCAATATAACCTTAGCTTATATTTGCCCCTCACACCCAAAAGAAAACTCTTTTTTCATCATTGTGATCTTCAACCTCCAACCCCTTGTTGCACATCATCTTCTTCTCCCCTTATTTCAATTTGCTTCATGTTGCATTCCATGATTCATTATTTGATCATTAAAGCTAAGATTCAATATAAATAAATGCTCTAACCATTCAAGAATGTGAATCAAATATCAACTAAATACTATAATAAAGATGTTGCATTTGTTGGTGAATTGTAGAATGTATGGACAAAAAAAGGAGAAGGGTGTAAAGATTAAAAAGTAGAAGAGAAAATGAGATGAGTTTATAGTTTAATTTGTGTGCACTAGGTTCAGGTTCCTCTCTCACCTCAACCTCTTGACTGTTGGATGTTTGGCATAGGGTGACATCATTATCATCATCAATCCTCGATTTTTCCAAGGTATGCATCATTTTCACTTTAGGATCTACTTCATCAAATTTTACATGAATAAACTCCTCTGTGGTCTTGGTTGATCTATTGAACACCCTATATGCTTCGCTATGCATGGAGTAGCCAAGAAAAATGCACACATTTGTGTTTAGGTCAACTTTGTCCAAATAATCCTTATCATTTAGAACATAGCAAGTGCAACTGAACACCTTAAAATAACTTATGTTGGGCTTTCGGCCTTTCCATAGTTCATAATGAGTTTTTGTCACTTGCTTTCAGACATTTACCCTATTGAGAACATAGCACGCTGTGTTAATGGCTTCGGCCCAAAAGTGCTTAACTAGGTTGTGCTCATTTAGCATGGTCCTACACATCTCTTGGAAGGTCCTATTCTTTCTTTTTACAACTCTATTTTGTTGTGGTGTTCTAGGAGATGATAGTTGGTGTGTGTATCCTTGTTTGGCATAAAACTCCTTTAAGTTCCTATTGACAAACTCGCCACCCCAATCACTCCTAATGATGGTAATTTTATACCCCTTCTCATTCTCAACCAAAGCACAAAATTTCACAAACACATCAAACACTTCATGCTTATGAGCTAGAAAATAAACCCATGTATGCATAGTAAAATCATCGATAATGACAAAGCAATATGATTTACCCCTTAGACTTTGTATTTCGGTGGGTCCGAACAAATCCATATGGACAAGTTCTAGTGCTCTAGTCACATCACTTGTTACTTTCATCTTACATGACGATTTCACTTGCTTACCAAGGATACAAGGTTCACATTCCTTGTCTTTCTTATAAGTGCATTTAGGTAAACCCTTGACAAGATCATGCTTGGTCAATTTGGACAAGTTTTCCATGCTAGAATGTCCTAGTCTACAATGCCACAACCATGCATCACATTCACTTTGAGCACTCAAACATGAAACATTTTGCATATGCGTCTCATCAAAGTTAATGACATAAGCATTCTTATCTCTATATGCAACAAATAGAGTCTCACGCTTCTCATTCCTAACAATGCATTTTGATGATTCAAACATGACATGAAATCCTTTGTCATACAATTGACTAATACTAAGCAAGTTATGTTTCAAACCATTAATAAGATAAACATTAGAATTGGAAAGTAAATCATTACCAATGGTTCCAAGGTCTATAACCTTTCCTTTTTGTTGTCCCCAAATGTAACATTTCCACCATCAAGTTGCTTTAACTCAATGAATTGATATGCATCTACAGTCACGTGTCTTGAGCACCCACTATCCAAGTACCTTGGGGTGCTCTTCCTCGCATCCCACATAATGGAAAAAATATTAGATTTTGGTACCTAAACACCTTTGGGTCCGAGAGAGTTATTATCATTTACATTCTTAACTACCCATGCTAGTCTCTCTATTTTGGCCTTTTGTAAGGCGCATTTCCCAACTGCACAAGTCCTATTGCATTTTGAGCATCTACGGGCTAACAATCTCTTGTAACTCAACAAGTTTACTCCCTAGCCTATGCCTCTCTTGCTGAGTGCATGTCGTTGTGCTCCCAACATCATGTCAAACATCTCTCTACCATTGGTGAACTTATGCACCGTGCTAGTCAAGTTCTCTACTTCCCTGACTAAAGCCTCTATCATATTTATAACTACATTCAAGTCGCTTTTGAGATCATTAATGGTCTTATTTTGTGACCCAGTCTCACTAATTGCTATGATCAAGTTCTTTTTGAGTTGTTTGGTCTTTTTGACCTCATTTTCTAACTCCTTTCTAAGCTCATCAACATTAGGAACATCTTCTAAATCATCAACATTATCAAAATCAAAATTGTTAGAGTTTACCTCACTTTGTGCCATGAGACGAAGTATTGCTTTCTCACTTTCCTATTAGGATTCAGAACTTGATGAAGATGAATCATCCCATGTCCTCTTGAAGCTCTTCTTTCCTTTTTTCTCGTCTAACACCTTTTTGGACTTGGATTCTGCCTTGATGTGGCTCTATTTGCCACAGCCGAAGCATATGGTCTCACTTGACTTTCCTCCCTGACTTCTATTCTTGAAATTCTTCTTGTACTTGTCTCGCTTGTATATAGCCTTGTTGAGCTTTCTTGAGAGCATGGCTACTTCCTTCTCAAGATCATTGTCGTCACTAGCTTTCTCATATTCAATGATCTTAACCGATGGAGTCGGTTGGCTATTTGCATTCAAAGCAATCTCTTTTCTTGAACTCTTAGTACCCCCACTCAATGCTTCCAATCTAGCTCAATCCTTTAGTTCAAATTCATGGATCGTTAGCTCTCCACACAAGGCATCAAAAGTGTACCCTCCAAGGTTTTAAGCCAATCGGATAGCATACTTCTTGGCATTCCTTAGGCAACCCTTTAAGGAATTTGTACATTTTAGTCTCTTCATCCTAGTTCTTTCTAAGGCTCTTGATCTTATTCAAGAGCTTAGTGAACCGAGTGATGGCGGTTGCTGTCTTCATCGAAGCCAACTTGGAAAGTCTCATAGCGCTCCTCAAGGATTCTCAACTTCATCTTCTTTACTTGAAGTGTACTTTCATAGTGTACCCTAAGCTTCTGCCGCACTTCCTTGGCTGTTTAACAAGCACTAACTTGGTTGAACTCGTTCTCACTTAGCGCGCAAAACAAATGATTCATGGCTTGATCATTTGAGAGCTCAATCTTGGTCTCATCGAGGTTTATTCTCTTACGGGCTTATCTGGTTGAGTGTACTTATTCTCAATTGAGTCCCACAAAAGCCTACTTTCCATCATAATGTAGAACTTCATCCTTACTTTCCAATGAGCATAGTTGGTTCCATCAAAATATAGAGGCATACTCGAGGAGTTTCCTTCCTTAATGCGAGCCAGATCTAAAGTTTGCATCCTTGCATAAAAACACTCAAAGATAAGTTAGTAACACTTTGAGGAATAACCCACTCTGATACCAATTGAAACCACACCCACGAGGGGTGGTGAATTCGACGTATCGAGAAGTTATCGCCTTTTAAAAACAATTCAACAATAAAGATTCTATATGCTTACTGAAACACAAGTATGAATGCAATGCAAGATGAAAGGGATAAAATGGAAAGAGATGCGATTTATAGTGGTTTGATTCAATGATCTACATCCACTACCTAACTTCCCAAGTTATGATTTTTAAACCCCCATTTATATTGCTAATAAGTGTTACAACCTAAGCATACGAGCCTAGAACACCTAATCGCAAATATGGAATTCCTACTTAGTCGCAACTAGGGTTTATGCCTAGCTTCAACTAGGTCTTTCCTTCGACTTAAATCCCAATAAGTCTTACAATCAGCCACTTACAAAGAATATATGAAAATATCAAATTCGCTTTACAAAGTAAAGCGACACCAAATTCAAATACAAGCAAGCTTTCTAAAGCCTAACCACTCTAATGAATGCAAATGTGAGAAAAAATGAGAAATGAAAGTATATCATTGATTTTGTGCAAATCTCAAATATGAAAGTATAAAAAGTGAAATTTAACTAGAAGAAAGAAAGTGAGTGTAGCGAGTGGAACGAGAGTTAGGGATGAATTTAAGCCAATGTTTCATTTAGGAAAGAGTGTAAAAATTGGAAAGTAAAGTTAGAAATGAATGTAGAGAGTGAAAAATAGAACGAAAAAAAAAAATGAATTCAAGACTTATAATGGAGTTATTATTGTAATTTTGCCGAGAGATATTTAAGTTTAAAAATGTATATGATATAGAATATTACGGCTAATAGTCGGTTCCTAATTCAATCCACCATTAAAAATATCAATAAAATTACAAACTCATTGACAATCGACGACTTGTCATTGTCACTTTTGTTGTACACATGTGCGCCAATCACACCACGTCGGATGAAAAGCACTAGCAACTCGAGATTCGTGGTGTTTTTCTAAAAGTAGGGTAAATTTACATTTTATTTCCCAAAATAGGGAAGTTTACTTTTAATTTACAAAAATAGGTGATAACTCCTTTTGAAAATGAGTTATTGGTTATAAGTCGACATCCGTGGTGGTGAGGTGGCGGTGAGGTGGAAGGCAATGTATATAGATAATTCCTTTTGAAAAGAAGCTATCTATACAAAACTATACACTCTATGAATGACTCCTTTTGAAAAATGAGCTATCAATACAAGTTCTTTCCCTATAACCGCCACGTGCATATGGAGATGGACGACCCGTGCCACTCGTGTATCTCGAGGTAGACAACTAATGTAAACAATGTGCACGCATATCGACGTGGACAACCCATATAAACGTCACCCATGTATGCCGAGGTGGAGATTTCATGCAAATTTTAGGCACGTCTGTCGAGGTGGGCGACCCATGCAACCTCGTGCAACTCATGCAAACGTTACGCACGTGTCTCGAGGTGATAAAGCCAATGCTAACGTCACACACGTATCTCCTGGTTGACAACACATGGAAACGTCATGCACGTATGTCGAGGTGGCCAACCATGCGTATCCACAGTAAGCATGCAACTCACCCGGGTTGTTTGCCTCGCGATACGTGCGTGACGTTTGTATGGGTTCCACGGTCTGTAGTGGATATGCATGACTCGCCCACCTCGACATACGTGCGTGGCGTTTCCATGTGTTGTCAACCAGGAGATATGTGTGTGACGTTGGTATTGGTTTTACCACCTCGAGACACGTGCGTGACGTTTGCATGAGTTGCACGAGGTTGCATAGGCCGGCCACCTCGACATACGTGCCTGACATTTGCATAAAATCTCCACCTTGGCATACATGGGTGACGTTTGCATGAGTTGTCCATGTCGATATGCGTGCGCGTTGTTTACATTAGTTGTCTACCTCGAGATACGTGAGTGGCGCGGGTCGTCCATCTCCATTCGCACTGTCGTTTATGGGGAAAAAAATTTGTATTGATAGCTCCTTTTCAAAAGGAGTCATTCATAGAGTGTATAATTTTGTATAGATAGCTCCATTTCAAAAGGAGCTATCTATACAATTGCCTTCCACCTCACTGTCCACCTCACTGTCCACGTATGACTGCCATACACTGATAACGTCTTTTCAAAAGGCGCTATCAGTTTAAGGTCGTCCTACGTGGCGCGGACATGTCAGCAAAAAAATACACCCACCTACGCCTTTTGGATAGGCGATATTGCCTATTTTTGAAATAAAAAAAAACACAACCTTATTTTTCTCATTTAAACTAAAAAGGGTTGTACTTTTGTAATTTTTTCCGAGATTCGTAGCTAAGTGAAAGTGCTCGAAGCACGCACGTGTGGCAAGTGCAACAGGTCGATCGAATTTGACAAAAGAGAGAAAGGTAGCTCTCAAAATGCGGGTGCGCCTCGGAGGGGGCCTTTGTAATAATCGAAAAGTCAAACAAGGGAGGCGATTGCGATTTTAATAATCTTTTAAGAATCTGTTTTCCAAATAATTTTATATTTTATTTTATTTCATTTGTTGGAAGAAGGTGGAGCGAGAAAGAGAAAGAGAAAGAGAAAGAGAAACAGAGTCAAAGTAAAGCCAGAGGAGGACTAGGGTTTCATCGACCGAATTTTGTTGAAAGAGGTATGAATTGACGAGTTCATTGATGATATAATCTAATCTGTTTGATTGTTTAGTAATTCTTGAGCTCGGAATTGAGGTTTCTAGCTGGTGAGATCAATTAGAGGAGAGAAATGCATTTTATTGTGTCAATTTGTTTCGTTTGATGTCATACTTTTGTTCAGATGAAGTGATTTGGTTGAAGGAAATGATAGAATGTGTAGATTCTTAATTTTCTTCTTTTCGGAGTGTGCTTTGGACCGCTGATGTTAATTATTACTAATTTGATATTCCCTTTTTTGACTTCCAGATTTAGATTAACTTGTGTTAGATATTTTTTGTCCCGAGCGGTATAATTGTATGTCGGAGTAGTTCAGTATCAATGTAGAGAAGTTTATTTGGTTGGGATTCAATGAATGTGAAGATCTGGGAATTATTTTAGGTGGCGTTACTGAAATTCTGAGTGTGCTGAATTTTTTCAGTACTGATGGTTCTTTTGTACGTTCATCTCTCTTTTGATTTCTGACGAAAAATTGAATTTTTGGCATTTGTAGGTTTAGGTATTTTTATGACTTCATTCAGATTGGAAGAGCGACATTGAATAATGACATTGTGAATTTTGAAATGGACTCAGCAAGGAGCTGGTTTCATAAGTTTCAACCTAGGGCAGATAAATTAAAGCTTGGAATTACGAAAAAGAAGGAAGCAGAAAATGGGAAAAATGAAGAGAAGTCTCCACTTGACAAGGCACCTTCAGATGCCACAAAGCAGAAAGTTGCCGCCGCAAAACAGTACATCGAGAATCATTACAAGTCTCAGATGAAATCCTTGCAAGATAGGAAGGAAAGGTACCACTAAAATATCCGTCCTTTTAACATGTTTTTTTATTTTTTATTTTTTTAAGGAAAGTTAGGATGTCCCTTTTTCTTTATAGTTTCCTTTTTTCATATTTTCATGTTATTAAGAACTATTTCAATTCTCTTCTATTAAAATGGGTTGCTTGTGAAAATCCAGGTACCATTGAATACTGTTAAGGAAATTATAGTAGTTGCTATATTTTGTAGTTTAGGTATTTAGGAAGTTTCTATATTTTGATATCTAGATAGTTTTGGTAACTTTCCTTATTTTATGATTTGTTCAGCTCTATAAATAAGAGCACTCTATTGTACTCAATTTACCCACATTAATGCAATATTCTTAGACTTTTCTTTGAAATCTATCATGGTATTAGAGCTTGGTTTCTAGTGCTAGGTCGGTCGACCTTCGAGTCGACGACTGCTCCGTGGTGTTCTCTTCCCCTTTTGCTTGTTTGTTTTAGTTTCTCTGCTTCTGTCGTTTTTACTCTCTTGGTTGTTTTTCTTTAATCGCCTCTGCCCAACACTAGTACACATATATTGGTGTGTTTATCATCATTCATTTACAATTTATGATGCCGGTGCCATCATTGCATCTAGCCACATTGCGTTGTCTGCCTGTCGTCGACTACATTAATTTCGCTGTCTGCTTGCCGTCGGCTATGTCGACTTCGCTGTTTGCCTGTCGTCGACTGTGTCAACTTTGCTATTTGTCCGTCGTCGACTCTGTTGAGTTTGATATCCGTTGTTCTACAGTTCCGTTGTTTTAACTCTGCCACATCAGAATTTGTTTCTTGTCGTCTTCAGTGGTCGTTGATCTGTTCCGCAACGAACCTTAGATTTGTCGTCTTGGGTGGTCGTTGATCTGCTCCGCAACAAACCTTATATTTGTCAGGTTTACTGATTCGATTGACAACCTCAAGTTGAACCAACTTGAATTTGAGGGAGGGTGTTAATGAAATTATAGTAGTTGCTATATTTCATAGTTTAGGTATTTAGGAAGTTTCTATATTTTGATATCTAGATAGTTTTGGTAACTTTCCTTATTTTATGATTTGTTCAGCTCTATAAATAAGAGCACTCTATTGTACTCAATTTGCCTACATTAATGCAATATTCTTTGACTCTTCTTTGAAATCTATCAAATACCATTTTTAATTCCGTTGAACTGCTACGTTCTAAACTCTATTTAGTTGAAGAATATGAGTATGAAAAGGGACCTCATAAAAAGATGTGAACATCTGAGTTTGTTGGGTGGAATGGCTATCGTTTCTTGAATTGGAGGAGTGCACCATGAAACCGCTCTACTTGAATTCTTAAAAGAAAAAGAGGGAGGAGGAGGAGGAGGAATAATAATTATTAGACTCTATTTTTAAAATCTCGGTGTTTAAAATTCTCATGGTTGAATGAAATGTTTAATTAGGGCATTAAAAATGTATTGAAATGGAGGATACCTATGTCAGGCGACGAAATGGGAGATTGAAGAAGATAATTAGAAAGGGTGTATACCAACCACCCAAAAACTGGATGCCTTTAACTTATCAAAATAATATAAGGGACACATTTTGTACCTTTGTTATTTTCGTTCTTCTCATTTTACTTTGTTCTATCTGAGAAAGAATGGGACAATGGATAATGTGAATATGAAGATGTGAAAAGTGCTCTGTTCGATTAGTAGAGTGCCAAAAGACTTATTAATTCTGAATAAACTTACTTTTTGGTATTAATAAATGCCAGTACGTGAATTTTTCAAAGTAAATTAGTTTTTCGGTATTATCACACGGAACCACTTACTATTTTTGGATGAAACATGGGTTTCCTACAATGGTCCCCATACTTAAATTGATATTTGTTGTTTCAACCAAATGTAAAAACAAACTTGAGTTTAAATTCGGAAAGTTGCACCAAAAATGGCTTCAATGCGGAAATTTCTTGAAGAATTTTTATTATATTATTATTGTTATTATTATTGACATTAAGATCCTTCGTATTGTGTCAAGTGGTCAGTTTATCCACCATGTAAAGTCTTATGACTGAACTTAATCCTTTCAATGTAATTGGAAATTTGATAATTATATTTTTTTCTTTTCTTATTTGTTATTCTTCAGAGCTATCCAATCAATTGGGCTAATTTTTCACTTAACTTGTTTTAAAAAAATTGATTTCTCAGACGATGGGTTCTGGAGAGAAAGCTGGCAGATGCCAAAGTTCCTGAAGAAGAGCGGTACAATCTCTTGAAACACCTAGAGAGAAAGGAAACTGAATATATGCGTATTCAAAGACATAAAATGGGTGTTGACGATTTTGAACTTCTGACCATAATAGGAAGGGGTGCCTTTGGAGAGGTCTCTGTTATAATTCTTTCCATATTTTGTTGATTCTTATGTTTTACTTTCAGTTGCATCGACCAAAAGTTTTCCGATCTTATTTTGCTTTGGTGACCAATGCCTTATTATTTTTTCGTAAAACTTTCTTTAATTTTTAAAATGCTTTATGGTTGGACAAGTGATGTATATTTCTTCCTCTCATGTGAAAGGATGATTGTTAAGTTCTTCAAACTATTTTTTAGTGATGTATGCCTCTTTATTTACTGAATTTTATATTAGTTTGATACTCAAAATAAATAATTTGGCAAGTTTAGTATAGTTTGAATTAAATTTATCACGTTGTAAGCTATATAAAGTAGTTATTGTATTGTTTGCATTTCGTGACTGAAATTGTAACTACTGGAAGAAGTTGAGGCTATTGAAAACTCCGGTGAATGTCTTGTCCTGTTAAGCTCTTATTAGAAGAGTTGAGTTAGATGGTTAAAGAAACTATTTGGTTATTATTCTAGAACTTCTACTTAGTAAATCCACTGTAAATTTAATATCCTTCTAAAATAGATAAAAAGGGTGTGAATAGGAATTATAAACTTGTTTGATTTTGATTTTGAATCAACCAAAATTGTTCAAACTAAATTAAAAAAGGATGCCTCGTTATTTTATTGATAGAGAAATTGTAGCGACAACGCAAAGAGCTCTAATGATACCCTGAGAAAGAGTGACTCATTCTTCTCTCCAAGACGAAATGGTTTGAACCCCAAAATCACAAATTACAGAATACCTCACAAGATGAACAATGACATCTTTTATAATCCCAACTCACACCCCACATATTACTCTCACACACATAGATGCTTTACATGCTTCAAAGACTCAAGACACTATTACATGGATCCCGCCTGAACTAATTCTTAGCGGACTGTACTTCGGCTGATCCCATGCCCTCGAGTCGCTTCATGTGATAAACCTTCTCGATGGACTTGGGTTTGGGCTTTGCCCCATGGGCCTGAGACTCCGGGCTGCTATCAATACTCCCCTCGGACTAGCAACTTGTCCTCAAGGTGGAAGGTTGAGAATGACTTCTTGATGTGTTAAACTAATTCCTAAGAGACATCTGATTAAGGCGGGTTTGTCCATTTGATTAAAACCTAAGGACCAACAAAGGAACAACATGAAAGGATGAATTCTGGTTCCACTAAAGCAACCATCGAGTCTAGCTGGAAAGGAGGTAGGTATGTCGACACTGCTGCATTGCCTACAACAAGCTTGAGTTGCGAGACATGGAAGACTGGGTGAAGAGACGAAGGAGGTAACTCCAGTTTGTAAGCTACTGAGCCCACTCGGCGCAACGCCTTATCGGGCCCAAAAAACTTGGGACTGAGCTTGGAATATGACCCGCGAGCCATGGACAGCTGGCGATAAGGACGTAATTTGAGAAATACCAAATCCCTTTCATTAAAGCTAATATCACGTCTTTTCGGGTCAACCAATTGCTTCATTCGATTAAGGGCCGATAGGAGCTGATGACGCAGTTCGACAAGAATCTAATCCAGTGCTTGCAACATGGCATCCAAGTCCGAAAGGGGTATAGAAAAAGAAGAACCATGATGTACCAGGGAAGATGGGTCTCGGCCATACACTATCTTAAATGGCGAACAATTCAAAGATGTATGGAAGCAGGTGTTATAATAATATTCCACCCAATGGAGCCACTCCGACTACTCCTTGGATTGTTGAGAGATAAAGCACCGAAGGTAGGTTTCAAGACAACAATTTACAATCTCGATCTTGCCGTCACTCCGAGGGTGGTATGTCGTGCTACGGTTGAGTTGAGTCCGTTGTAGTCGAAATAAGGCGCACTAAAAATGGTTGAGAAAGACGTCCCGATCTGAAACAATGCTATGAGATTACCATGTAATTTCACAACCCCTTTGATAAAAGACCCAACCACTGTTTTCATTAAAAAAAGGTATTTCAAGCGAAGAGAATGTGCAAATTTACTAAGGCGATCCACCACGACTATAATAGCATTATACCCGTGAGACCCTTGCAGTATTTCGACAAAACCCATAGAGATGTCCTCCCAAATGGCCACAGGGATGGGTAGGGGTTGAAGGAGACCCCCCAGAGCAAGGGACTCATACTTGCTACACTGACTAACGTCGCATGCTGCCACAAACGCCTTAATTTCTTGCTTCATGCCCTGCCAATATAACTCTACTGTGATGCGCGTGTATGGCTTCAAAAATCCTCCATGGCCTCCCACTAGGCTGGAGTGAAATTCCTTAAGAATGCTCGACTTTAAAGAGGATGACGAAGAGAGTGCCTCTCGGTTTTTATAATGTAGCTGTCCTTGGACCATAGTCCACTTCTCCTTGGCTAAGGGATCTGCAGTCATTGCTTGTAAGATTGGCGCTAAGTAAGGATCTTTCTCCACCTCTTGGGACATCACCGAGTTGTCGTTGAAGGCCAGAACTAAGATGGAGTGAAGTTCAGCCGCTATGGGGTATCAGAAAAGTGCATCCGCAACCACATTAGCGTGTCCCGGCTTATAATGGATGTCAAAGTGGAACCCTCACAGAAACATAAGGCTTTTCTGATCACCTTGAACTAAGAAACGACGACCAAGCAGGTAATGTCTCCATTTTTGCACTGCCAAGACAATCGCCGTCAACTCTCGCTCATGTGCAGACTTGCTATGAGCCCGATGAGATAAGGTTTGGATGAAAAAAAACGATAGGACATTTCGATAAAGAGAGCGCAACCCCGACACCAATACCCGAAGCATCTGTCTCAATCACAAATAGACCATCAAAATTAGGAAGAGCCGAGGTTGGGATCTCCTTCATATCCTGTTTGAGCTTAGCAAAGGCAAAATAAGCTGCATTCGACCATTCAAAGGCCTCCTTTTGCAATAACTGAGTTATCAAAGGTGCAATCTTCCCATAATCGTGGACAAAATGCCTACGGTAACCAGTCAGCCCTAAGAACCCTCGTAATTCTTTGAAAGAAGCTGGGAGGGGCCACGTGTCCATTGCCTTGACTTCCTCCGGATCAGCCGAGATGCCATCGCTCAAAATAATGTGACCCAAGTACTCCAAGCAAGATCTAGCAAAACAACATTTCTTTAAGCTAATAAAAAGTGAATTGGACTGGAGGATAAAGGGAACCTGAGACAAGTGGTTGCAATGGTCACTCATAGTCTTACTATATACCAAAATATCATCGAAGAATACCAAAATCGATTGGCAGAGCAACCCTTGAAAATAGCATTCATTAATGATTGAAAGGTAGTCGGGGCATTTGATAGACCAAACGACATCACGAGGGACTCATAATGCCCTTCATGGGTGCGGAAGTGTGTTTTATAAACGTCCTCTGCTCGTACCCTGATTTGGTGGTAACCAGATTGGAGGTCTAGTTTAGAGAAGAAAGTCACACATTCCGTACAAGTTCATACATGTCCATCAACAAAACATATGTCCATACATGACCATCCACCAAAAACACAGTGAAACACATGAGCTCAATAAAAATTATGAGTATAAGACCATTTCAGAACTTAAACAACATGAAAAGACTTCAACTCTATTTCATTTCATTCCAAGTTTGGGGGTGGTTTTGCGGTTTGGTGAACCGCAATTTTCTATAAATGAAAACAACCAACCAAACCGCGAAATCGTGATTTTCATGTTTTTTAAACCGCCCCCAAACCGCTAATTTAAAAAGCCAGATCAGACTATGTGGTTTGAACGGTTTGGGCGGTTTTGCGGAGACACTGCCCACCCCTACTCAACATGATGGAATGGTCATAATAACGCGGTGGTGGTAGATCAGTAGGAGAAGCAAACAGGTTGGTATAAGAATCCAAAATAGTCTGGACACAAGGCTCGACCTTTGACTCGCATACAGGCAAGGGAGGAGAGTCTAAGCTGTAGCACTCTACTAGAAAGCACCCTAAGACATCATCCATGGAACGTTAGACGACCTTACATGATACCAGTGCCCGATGAAGAGTTGGGTCTCCACGAACAACCGCTGAGTTCCCCTGAACTTGAAAATGCATAGTAAGATTCGGCCAATCAGTGGTAGCGACCCCTAATGACTTAAGCCAATTCATACTCAAGATCAGATCCGAATTCCTTGTGCCGATTGGGTAGAAATCAACAGTGAATGAGAGATCATGAAAAGAGACAACCACATCCTTACACTCCCAAACCCTGTGAGATGAACACGACCTTCCACAAACACCCTATACTCTGCAATAAGCGTTACGGGAAGAGACATAGATTCCACCAGAGCCGGACTATTAAAGTTGTGGGAAGCGCCACAATCTATCAAAATAACCACCACCTTCCCTGCACTTCACCACGTACCTTGATAGTGTGGGGATCTGGAACGTGCTCCATCATGTGAGCTGAGAGCTCTATAAAAAAACATTTGCCTTGGTCTTCTGGACTATCTAGAGGGGACTCGTTATGCTCATCACCCATTTCATCTGGAACCAACATCACATTCACGGCCTTAGAATTGCATTAGTGCTCGGCGTGCCACTTTTCATCACACCTGTAGCATAACCTTAACTTTTAGCACATGTGGGCCTATGTCTCTATCAGACGCTTGAATTTGGGTGGAGAAACATTAGGGGTGGCCAGAGTCGATGTCCTTGGGCTGGAAGACGTAGAGGACGTTGGGGCTGGATTTGGTAGTAGAGCACATTGAAGAGCTGGGTTTGGCTTGACTGGGTTGTGGGCTCTTAGTTGACCCAATAATGGTGTGGGACACCCAAGTGGGCGAACGGGTCTCAGACTTACTGTCCAAACCAGAGTGGGCTGGGCTTTTGGACGCGGATGAGGAAGTCAACCCAAGTCAACTCCTTCAGCGAGGTTCTTCTCGATCCGCACCTTTTGTTCCACCACTGCCCTCAGCGTCGCCAGAGGTTCTACTAGTATTTCCAAACGAATGCAGTCCTTTAAACCGTTGATGAACACGTCGGTCTTGAATGGTTCTGACAAACCCTTCATGTGTAAGGACTGCTCAAATCGTTTTCTATACTCGGCTACAGTGGTCTCCTACTTGATTGCAAAGAATTGCTGATAAAGATGCAGTGGGTATGCGTTAGTGAACCGCGACACAACTAAGAGCGAAGTCCTAACCAACTCTCGAATGACTTATCCATTTTCTCCGTTTGAAGTCAAATATGAGCGATGCCGATCAAACAGATCCAGGCGACACGTAGCTTCAACACTTCCGTCATCCCTTGCAGTGCGAAGTACCGCTTTGCTTGGTTTAAGCAAATGAACAGGTCCTCTCCATCACACATCGACATCTTGATTTTCTTGACTTTCGACCCTTATTTGTATGGTGACGAACTCTGATCTTGGTTGTCCTCCGTCGTCGAGTCCAATTGCACCCCCAGATCTGGTGGATCCGGACCTTTCACACAGCTTGACTCTCCGATCTCAGGGGATTCCCCCATAACCGCCTTCTGTTGATGCAACAAAGTTTCCATTTTTTAAGATATGACTTGGAACCGTGTCTCCATCGTAGATCACTATAAGTCTACGGCGGATCGTAACTTTCCAATGGAGACCTTCTCCTTCTTCAACTCTGCTTCCAACAAATCTACTCAAGAATCAACTTTTGGTGCCATAGTTCGGTTGCTTTGATACCAATGATGAGAGACGACGTAGTTAGAGCAAAGAGGGGGTTACCTCGTTACTTTATTGATAGAGAAATTGTAGATACAATGCAGAGAGCTCTAAGGATTCCCTGAGTGACTCATTCTTCTCCCTAAGACCAGATGGTCTGAACCTTAAAATCACAAGTTGCAAAATACCTCACAAGATGAACAGTGACATCTTTTATACTCTCAATACACCCCACTTACTGCTCACACGCGTAGACGCTTTACATGCTTCGAAGACTCAAGACACTATTATGTGGGTCCCATCTGAAGTAATTCTGAGCAGACTGTACTTTGGTTGATCCCATGCCCTTGAGTCGCTTCATGTGATAAATCTTCTCGATTGACGTGGGTTTGGGCTTTGCCTCGTGGGCCTGAGACCTCGGGCTGCTATCATATTCCTGTTCAATTTTGGATAAGCCTGAAAACTGCAAGACTAAATATTGTGAGTTTTGCATGTTATTAGTTGATCTAGATTCATTCTGAGAAGACTGCTAGGTGTAATTTTTCACTGTGAAAGAACTGTGGTGTTGACGACTGATGCATTTGTAATATTCCATGCTCTGTTTGTAGATTAGTAGGCTTCTCATCAAACATGACATGTATTTTTTTCCAGCTCAAGTACCACAGATTCATCATAATACTTAGTGGCTTTGCAGGTGAGACTTTGTAGGGAAAAGAGCAGCGGTCATGTTTACGCCATGAAAAAATTGAAGAAGTCAGAAATGCTCCGGAGAGGACAGGTGTTTTCAAATGGGTCATCTGCTTTTCTTTTTGCTTGCAATATTTATGATCAGAGGTTCAACTATATCTTCATTTAAGTACATTGTAATCTAGAAAGTAGTTAAGTAGCAGGGCATCAGGAAACCAATAATCTCATCAACCATTAGAAGCTTTTGATTGTAGGCCTTTTTTTGAAAAAATTATCTTCCCTCGTCCCTTTCCGCATGGAACTCTCTTTGGATTCAGATCCATTGATGAACTCTTGCTCAAAATGAGTTTGACTGATAATTTCTAGACTCTGAAATTTTTTTATCAATTGTAAGCACCATGACTGAAAAATCTTAAGCTTTATTAGGAAGGTTTTTCTTTATAGTGGCTCCAATCTTAATTTCGTCTCTGTTTTGAAATGAAGGTTCTGCAATTGGAGATGGCTATGAAGCAGTAGGCTGATCATGTAGCATGACTAACATGAAAACTCGTATGGTATCTCTTTGTGATCTTTTTTTTTTTTTTTTTTTTCATATTTCCTTTAGGTGGAACATGTCAAAGCTGAAAGGAATATTCTTGCTGAGGTCGATAGCCCTTGCATCGTCAAATTATTTTGTTCATTTCAAGATGATGAATTTCTATATCTTATAATGGAATATCTTCCTGGTGGAGACATGATGACATTACTAATGAGGAAAGATACCTTGACTGAGGATGAGGCCAGGTTTTATGTTGCTCAGACAGTGCTTGCCATTGAGTCTATTCACAAGCACAACTACATACACAGGTTTGTGTTTATCAGTTAAAATGCTTTGTTAAGAAGAAAGGGAAAAAATTGTATACCAACCTAAATTACTTAATTTGCACTGGTGTTCTTGAAATTTGTGTTGGTTGGCGTAGGATGCATCATTAGGATTCCAATGAGGGATTATAATGCTTTTTGAGATGGAAAAGGGTCTATTCATTGACTATCTAGTCTTCACATTTTAACATTATATGGCCTGACATAGAATATATTCTGGGTTTCTGATTTAGTGTGGATTTTGTGAATTGCTCGCTACAAAGAAAAAATATAAATTCTTTCACAATTCATCGATTTCGCGAATACTCAAATTGAAGTATACCTTTTTATAACACGTGTTCTTGCTCGACACACCAAGTATAAAACATCCAAAAACACACTAGAGCCTCCATCTCTCAAAACAAACTTTCTTAATAAAATAATATCAGCCAATAAAAATTATAAACATTGTGCCTTTATATAAACTACTCTAACTAGACTCCTAAAACAAATATAACTTTTAATTGAAGAACAATAAAATTCCTATTTAGACTCAACTAAGTCTCTAACTTCTAAGTTGACTCTATCTAAGACTTATTCAAGAAAAATAAAACTTCTAATTATCCTATGATTCCTATTACACTTGAAATACAAATAATTAAATAAATTAAATTATGAAAATTATGATTTCCGTTCTTCATTACTTCCACCATTTGGCGTTGGCACTTTTATGTAACACTTCAAATGACACAAAAGAAGGTTTCATTCTCAAACAAATTTTCAACCTTGAAGGAACCCCCTATTCTTTTTCTTCCATCTAAATATTAGTTGTGTTATTAATATAAACACTATATGATATTCATTCCGAAGATCTCTTAAGTAGTTGTCCTACATTTGTACCCGTGGTGCTGTTAGACCGTTCCTACATTTTTTTCATACATCTTGTTTTTCTTATTTTTATTTCAAGAATTAAACTCATGGAGCAAATTTGTTGAATTTCCAAATAAAAATTAAAAATCTTCCACTTCTATAGGGATATCAAGCCTGACAATTTGTTGCTCGATCGTTGTGGTCATATGAAGCTGTCCGATTTTGGGTTGTGTAAACCCTTGGATTGTAGTAACTTCCCAATTCTTACTGGGGACGAGTCTGGAGCTGGAAGAAATTTTAGTTCATCAATGGAGTGTTATACACATGCAAATGCTCCAACACCAAGGCGTACGCAACAAGAGCAATTGCTACATTGGCAAAAGAACAGGAGGATGTTAGTGAGTGGTTCCTTTCCTTCTTTTTGGCATTTTATGGATTAAATTCAACTTTAGGGAAAAATGTAGTGAACTCCTGAAATTGAACTTCTCGTAGTTTCTTATTTCTTTTCATTATTTATTTATTTTGGCATTAATAGTTTCTTTATCTCGCTATCAAAGAATTATGTGCATGATTTAGTGATGGCTCTTCGTGTGGCAATTTAGCTTGTTCGAATTGCTTGTCTACTTAAATTGATGTATTTAAATTTGAAAATTTAGTAAATAAGATTACTTACTATGGAGTCCGTTTGACCTTGTGAGTTTGATTTGTCGGAGCTACAAGTCCAACGGTTTGTGAATTGGTTGTTGACGAATTTAGCATCACAAACCAATGAGCGAGCTTTGTGTGAAAATTTCATCATATTTGAAAGATTGCACAACATAGATGTGATTTACAAAATTATTTCTTCGTTAACCCTTAAATACTGCTGTGGTGAGACAATCTCAACTATAAAGTTAATTCTTGTAAGTCAGCTGTGGTTGCAATTCATTAACTGCACCTACTTCTAGTTTAGGTTTAGTTTAGTTTGCAGTTAATTTCATCATAACAAACACAAATTTTACTCTAATATGTTGGTTGGCCTATTTATCTTTACTGCTCAAAGATATGGGTTTGAAGGTTGGTTATTGATGTAGCACACTTAGTATTTCATTAATTTCCTTAATTTTAGTAAAATGTTTGGCAGCAGATTGATGCATGTATCAATTGGAAGCAATTTATACTGACAAAATGTTCTGGTGAATTTTTCCTTAACTAGGCAAAAGGATTGGAGCTAAAGTTTGACATTGATGAAAGCCTGTTGTAATTTGAAACTTGTTAATTTCATTATGTTGCATTTATTTCAGTTACTACTGTGTCAAACCTATCAATATTTTCTATTCGTGACTATTTACACCTTTAACGCTAGTTGTATTGTATCTCTAGGTTTCTATCATTGTATTTCTCTCAATCGATAAAATTTGCTTGAAGGTCTTGCAATTTTTTACACATCTACATCACTAGCATGGATTAACATGTCAAATAGCTTATGTAATTATTCTATCATTCATAAACCTTTGTTGCATTTTCGGACACCATAATTTCAGCTTCTGTGATTCCCAAACACTTGTTGATTCGATTTATTTTACTTTTTTTCAGGCTGTCCTATGTTTTAATTTTCTTTCTCTTTTTGGTTACTTACATTACCTGTTTATTGATGCAATAGTTTTGCTACCAAATTATTCTTCCTTGTAATTTATGTTAATTGATGTTTTTCTGCATGAGAGTGATATCATATTTTGAAGTGCTAAATGCAGTGTAGATTTCTATGAAGCTGCAGTGTTAGTGCTTCCTTCTTTTCCACCTAATTCTTCTTAGGAACTTTTCATCATCCTGGCCCTTATTGGGTTGGTTCCTTGCACGTACAGGCATACTCCACTGTTGGAACTCCTGATTACATAGCTCCAGAAGTGCTGCTAAAGAAAGGATATGGAATGGAGTGTGATTGGTCAGTTACATTCTTCATGTAGAGTTTCTTTCTTTAACCTAAATCCTAAAATTAGTTCTTTATTCAATTTTATCTACAGGTGGTCTCTTGGAGCAATTATGTTTGAAATGCTTGTGGGGTACCCACCATTTTATTCTGAAGAACCGATGTCAACTTGTAGAAAGGTATATAGGTGGACATTGATATAAATACATGGTTTTTTGACCCAGTATTATGAGCTGCATAATAGCGCGAATGATGTTGCATTTAGAACTAAAAATAAAAATATATTAGACTTTTCACACAGATGGAACATACTCATACAATGTCTTGTCAAATTAGAATGTTGTGTGAATATTCAGTTAATAGGGTTTTCAAAACATATGCTTTAATGGTGCTCCAAACTGAAACTGTGGAAAAAAACTTGTATTATGTTACCGATGCTTAACATTGTTTGTGGGTGCGCTAACTATAAGGGATGGATCCTTAATAAACATAAAACTTTTTTGGGGCAAGCTTCAACGCCTTTAATATTATAGAGTTGTTTTATTTATTTTTTCATTCCGCTGTCTGGAATTTTTACCAACCTTTTAATAGGTACTATGCCCTATACCTGTTAAAACTAAACCAAGTACTGCTTTCTACATCACAACTTTGAGACAACACAACGACAAAAGCAACAACAACAAAGCCTCAATCCCAAATTAGTTGGGTTCGGCTAAATGGATCAAACTCTTAAATTGCGCTCGATTTATTGCAATTGATGGTCTAGTGTTCAAACCCTTTAAATTCTTCATAATCAATGCGTCCTAAGTTAGCTTTAGTCTATCTCTATATCGTTGAATTTCTTCAACTTCTATTAAGTTGAGTTTTCTAATGAAGATATCTGTAGGCAGTTAGGCACTAGGCCGTCTTTTGAGGTGTGCAAACTACCACTGTACCACAACCGCCTTTCCCTAATCTTTGCGTCAATTGGCGTTGCTCCTACGTTTGTTTATTTTTCTATATTTCTTATTCTATCTTTACTAGTTTTACCATACATCCACCTAAGTATCCTCATTTCCGCTACATTTATTTTTTATTTTTGTTGTTTTTTTACCGCACAACATTCACTTCCATAAAGAATAGTAGGCCTAATTGTTGTTCTATAAAATTCTCTTTTTAGCTTGGTAGTGATATTTCGATCTCATCACTTGTTGCAATCATCTTTTTTCATGCAATTTGAATTCCATGTGTAACGTCATTCTCAATATTACCATCATTTTGTATGATTCTAGATATCTAAATTGATTCACCTTGGGAACTTCTACTTCCTTTTTTTTATCATTTCATCATTTTGATGCCTAGTATTTCTAAACTCATAATGCATGTGATACGGTCTTAGATTTAAGGTTTAGTATTTATTAGTTTCTATTTTATTTATTAAGAAAGTGTCTATGCTTATCATTTAGTAGGAATTATTAGTAGTTTCTAATTAGAAGTAGTTTCTATTTTTGTAGTTACTATCTTTTAAGTATTAATTAGTAGGAAGTTTTTATATTTATTTTAAGTAGGTTTTTTATTCGTAGAAGTTGCTATTTATTGTACAAGGGAGTCTATATATACAAGTATTGAAGAATCAATAAAGCAAGCAATTTTAGTGAAAAGGAATCAAAGGAGGAATTGAAGTAGGAGAGTCACGGACTCCGCCTCTTCAATTACCTATTCTATCTCTCTCATCTCTTCTGCTATTTTCTTATTTTTTCCCTATCAACATAGGTTGGAGCACAAATTCAATTGTGTATAAACCCGTGACTAGGTCTTGCACAAAGGTTCATAACAAAATGTATTCGAAATTTGTCCTAATCAACTTGAAGTCTTTATATTCTAATGTATTCGTCCAAATTCTAACTTTGTGTTCACGTCATCTCTTGTTTCGTCCATTAGAACAATATCCTATGCAAATAACATGCGCTATCGTATACCCTCTTGAATATGCCTAGTTCGTTTATTCATGGTGTAAGCAAATGGCATACACCATGGTATATCCTCTGAATATAACATACATTGTGGTATATCCATGAGCTTAAGGTCGATTCTTGATGTAGTCCTATTGAAACGTAAATCTCTAGGAACCATATGATATGTTTTTTCTAAATTTACAAATATCATATAAAGATCATTTCACTTCTCTATATTTTTTAAACAATCTTCTTTTTAGGAAAATTGCCTCCATAGTGAACCTTCCTGGCATGAAGCCAAATTGATTCTCGGACCTTGTTGTTCTATTATTTGGTTATTGTCAATTATCCTCTCCTAAAGTTTCATTGCTTGTCATTGGCTCTATTGATCTGAATGTTCCTTTTCTTTCAAAATATTTAAATGGCAGCCACTTTTTTAGTTTTGTATATGTCATGTTACCGCTTTCTTTTATACTTCATTCGTTGTTTATAATCTATTTTTTAGTGTTTTTTGCTCTTCCTTTTCCCAATTTCTTTTAGTTTTTTCTTGTATATATATTCAATCCTAGGCTTAGTATTATTTATTATCATTTTTTTTTTTTCAATTTTTCACTTGTTTTATTATTTTCATTGCAGATTGTTAATTGGCGAACACATTTGAAATTTCCTGAAGAAGTAAAATTGTCTGTAGAAGCTAAAGACCTCATAAGGAAACTTTTATGCAATGTCGAGCAAAGGCTTGGTACTAGAGGAGCTCATGAAATAAGGGTTAGCAAAAGACATCAATTTTCTTTGATTCTCGGGTTTATGAGTTTGCAAAATTGTTGGGTGTTTGACAAGACTTTCTACCAAATAGGCTCACGCGTGGTTTGAAGGTGTCCTGTGGGACAAATTGTATCAAATGGAAGCTGCATTTATACCCGAAGTTAATGATGAATTGGACACACAAAATTTTGAGAAGTTTGAGGAGGTACTAGATTGTGTTATGTTTAGTTGTTATTTTATTTAAGCTTCTTGACATATAATCGACTCGCACCCATTGAAAGACATTTGGTAGCATTTTTTTGGCAGGACAACAACAACAACAACAGTCTCTGTCTCAAATTAGTTGGTATCAGCTACATAGATTAAACACTTCCACATAACTCAACTCAATGCAGTCGATGTAGTACTTTGTTAATCTTTTTTAATCCTTCAAAATGAATGCAATGGGAAATAGGTTCTTAATCCTTCAAAACGAATACGTGGGGACATGGGGGGTCTAAACATGCACTTTGTATATATTTTTATTTTCTTAAGAAATTGGAATTCTCCATCCATGTGTTAAATTTATGTGAATGCACATAACATAGGGGCTGCAGGATTGGCTAATGACAAGGGCCCAAAGGGTTACTTGCCAAGGCCTCCACCACGAGGAAGGTCCCTAATTTAGGTTATGCACAGCCTTAGGGGTGCACACGGATTGGATCCAATCTAATTTTTGCGGTCCGATCCATTTATATTGCTAATCTGACTTGATCCAATTTACTAAATGGGGATTGTACTGGATCAAGTTATGCGGATTGAAAATTATAAAATTAATATTCATAAAACTACAAATTAATATTTAAAATAAAAAACTGTGCAAATCCTTATCGGTAAAAAAGAAATTTTTAGTTGCCAAAACATCTTTTGTGACATAGATAAGGTATCACTTACCAAAAGGAAATTTAGGGAGTCCATTGGTTCGACTCCTACTAAAGTAAAAAAAATATGATTAGTAAGAAAAATGGTGAATACTAGTTTGCGCCCGGCTATGTGCATCCCACAAAATGCAAAGGGCAAGCCACAAAATTTTTGTACTCCCTTTTCAAATTTGCCCCCAAATGAAATGACCTCTTTAGTCCCCTCAACTCCCACAATCACTCACATGCCCCTCTATCTCTCTCACCTTTGTACACCCCACAAGAATCGATCATTCGTCTCTAACGATCCCCTCCGACCACCGGCCACGCGAAGATCGATTGAAATCAACACTTAGGCCTCGTGCTCTCGTTTGTTCCGATGACTTCGAAAATCTATTTTTTTTTTTTTTCGAATTGAGAGATGTGGGGCACCTATCTAAACACAAGGGATTTTAGGAAAATATTTTTAGGGGGTGCCCTTACAAATCGGTTGGTTGCACTCATCCCGTGGCTTGCCTTTTGTGTTTTGTAAGGTGAACATAGCAGGACCCTACTAGTTTTAATTCAAACATATTAGTTTTAACATTTTCTATATTTATTTGACATGATAGCTTAAAATGTGTATTTGAATATAAAAGATTTAATGAACATCCCTATACATAGGGGGAGTTAGGTAATTATATGTATACTTATATCTATAACTATATTAAAAGCACAAATATCAACTGTTAGGAAATGCCACTTTTGCCCTTATCTAATAATAATGTTTATTAATTAGAATCGGCTCCTTTATTTAAGCAAAAATAGAATATGTCATAATTGAAGGCGTAATTAAACCTATATTAATTAGAATCGTTCCTAATTGTAGCCTGTAGCTGTTTGAGTTGTAATAGAACTGTGTAATTAAACTTATATTAATTAGATGAGTTCCATCATAACTATGTAATTGAACTTATATTAATTAATTAGAATCGGTCTCGCGCCAATCGTAAACCTTAAAAATTTCCTAATTAGATTTATCGGTCCTAATAATTGAACTTATATTAATTAGAATATATCAATCCTAATTGAAGGTGTTCAAGTCATTATTAAAAGGTAAAAGGGGACTAATAGTCGTACCACACCCTTTATTTAAATTTATTTGTTTTTGTCTTATCATATAGCACATGCTTATCTAATGTTTTATTAGTATATATATATATATATATATACATGATATTTCGATTACTTGATTGGCTATGTATACTTCCATGTCCCATGTAGGCATAATCGGTAGTTTCTAATGCATGATGGATTCAAGTCTGAAAATTTATAATTGATGAATTTTGATTACGAGAGAGCATTCAATTCTATCATTTCTTTTTTTGATAAGACAGTGATAAGATCGATGCCTCAACAAGTAATGCAAAACTGAAAATAAACAAGACAAACCACAACATAAGATCTTGTTTACACAGTTTGAACCTCCCGTCCTACGTCTGCGGGGCCACGCCTAGGTGTAAGATCCACTAAGAGAATGAGTTACAAAGTTACACAAAGCTCCCGACTAGTGATCCCATACCAAGCTTTGACACACTCCTCACTTCCTTTACAATGATACTACACTATTACCAAAGGTCCCCTTGGTGTCCGAGATCCCCTCGGCTCACAATTCAAGTCCCCTTCACATGTTTGTAAGAAAAAAAAGATTGAACTAGTATTCGTCTATCGCAAGATCGACTTTCGGTCTCCAAAGAAGGGACGAAAACCAACACATGAATATATAAAGAAAATATACAATACATTTTGAAATTCTTTCCAGGTATGTCTTCGATCATTGTTTGACAGATCTTCCCTTTCGTTCATTCTCACAAGGAAGATTCGCTAGTTGTAATTGGAAATATATTCGAAAATATCCCAGTTGTTTATTCTGTCCGTTGGAGAATATTCTTCACATATGTCAATATCCTGCTTATCTTTCAAGATTACAGCTGTGCCCACAGACAACATCTTTGTTGGCACAAAACTGAAATACAGTTCTGCATATTTTACCTACTAGTTATTATTGATCACACTATGTTTACTTACCATATCAAAGGTGTGCAAATAATGACAATCAACTTCGAGTTTCGAACTCCCGGCCTCATACCCATGTAACCCATACCAAACCCATGTCTATCAGTTTAGATATGCTATCAATATCAATCTACATGAGTACATGGATAGATGTGCTTATCTAATTAATATAGCAAACAAACAACAACAACAACAACAACAACAACAACAACAACATAGCCTCAATCCCAAATTAATTAGGGTTGGCTACACGGATCAAACTCTTCCATTGTGCTTGATTAAGTGCAATAGATTGTGAGCTTTTCACAACATTCAAATCCCTCCTAATTAATGCGTTCCAAGTTAACTTTGGTATATCTCTACCTCGTCGAATTTCTTCAGTTTCTATTGAGTCGAGTTTTGCAGTGGGACATTTATAGGCCGTCTTTGCAGGTGACCAAACCACTGCAACCGTCTTCATCCATATGGCATTCATAAATTTATTTGCTATTAGAGTTTTTTAGATGAAATTTGCCAATCGATTTGAAGTCCAATCCTATGGGATATTGGAGTTAGGGTTGGAGTTGATAATCGAAGAGCTAAGAAGAATTGCTTTTTATATACCATTATATATTCTTTAAAAATCTAATAATAAATTTATATTGAAGTTCGTGTGAAGCATGTTCATGAAACTAGTATGTATATAATATATCTATGTATATCTTAGCCACAAAAATAGTAGAAAAGAAATATGATTTTTAGTTCACTCTCAGCATGCGCCATTCCAACTCAACAAGTAAGCTCCGACTTGCTCGACATGTGTTTTACCCATTGACAAAAACTCACACTCTTTCCCGTCTCCCTCCATCAATTCTCAACATTTTTTTTTCTATTAAAAAAAAGAACTCTCTACTATTACTCTCTTCCCTCCCTGGCTCTCTCACATGCAACAAACTCTCTCAAATCTATTGTTCTATGATTCTATCAACTCTCTTATAACAACGTATTCTCAAATCTCGATTTATTCCCTTTCTCAAACGTCTTTCGTTGTTCTATGATTCTATCAACTCTCTTATAACAACGTATTCTCAAATCTCGATTTATTCCCTTTCTCAAACGTCTTTCGTCGTACATCTTGCAAGTTTGTGACGCATGCATGTCTGTTTCTCTGCATTTTTTGATATTTTCATAAATGATACACCTAATCTCTATGATGCAAGCAATATGTTATTGATGTATTTCATTCTCTTTAAAATTCTTCATCCTGAATTAAACTGGAATGGACAGTGATTAGGTGACAAAGTTTGATAAATATATATGCGACATTGTTGGTAGCGTTCTTTGGAGAACATCTAGATGTGCGCACACACATCAAGATGCACTAGTCGAAGCACTCTAACAATCACTTAGCCAATTTATGCAACAAACTATTGTCCCGATCAATTTCTAATATGAATGCTCTACTAAGAAAGAACTATAAGGCCTATCAGGAATAAAATCTTCTTTGCAGAATTCTATTAGAAATTGAGGGTGGCATGTGCCTTTTGCCTGTGACATATACATCCATTATATAATTGAATGACATGATTCATTCCCTGTAGCTAACATGTTCCCCTAGGACTGGTTTAGGGATGTCGAAGTGCACCAACAATTTTCTTGTACCTATTCCCTAGTGTAGGCATTGTACCTGTAGCAAGAACAACGTACTAACTAGGCATATTCAAGATGATATCCATGGTGTACGCTATTTCCGGGATATTGTTATAGTAGATGAAACAAATGATAAAATAAATATAAAATTAGAAATTTGGAGGAATACATATGGAGTCTAAAGGCTTAAAGTGGAGTAGGAGTAAAACCGAATACGTACATTATTAGTTCATGAATAGTAGAGTAGGTAATAGAATAGTAAAGTTATGGAACATAGAGGTTCTTAAGATGGACAGTCATAGATATTTAGGTTTAATCATACAAGAAGATGGTCATATTGAGGATGAAGTTAAACGTGTAATTCATGTTGGATGAAAGAAAATGAAAGAGTGCAACTACAAGTTTCACATGTGATTGAAATATCCCTGTTAAAGTAAAAGGAAAATTCTACATGATTGCGATTGGGCTAGCTATGCTTTTTGCCAATGAATGTTGGGTGTTAAAAAATCAATTCTTATGTAGAATTGGTGTAGCAAAAATGAAGATGCTTCGGTGTATATGTGGTGTAACTCATGAAACTATAATAAGAAATACAAATATTTGAAGAAAAGTTGTGTAGCACGAAACACCTCACAAAAATTAATGAAGGACGGTATGGTGTTTGGATAGATAAAAAATTCAAAGTAACTTGGTGGTTTGGATGTATTAATTATGCTAGTGTTAAAGTGGCCTATTCCTCTTCTTAGAATTGCCATTTATTGTTTATTAGACGTCTCGCTACCTGACACGTCTATTATTGTTTGATGTAAAGGTTCAAATCTCTAAATTGATTTTCTCATTTAAATCGCTATTTTGTGTGTCAGCGCGCTCGTGTGGAAACCAACAAATAGAATCCAACATGAGTTGAACTCGGGACCTTCCCTAACCTTACCTTTTAGCGTGTGATGCCTCAACCATCTCTCTAGAGATGTTTTGGGCAGCAATTGGTGTTATTCCTGCTGTTTTTGTATTTGTGCATCAAATATTTTATTTTCTAATATGCTACCATGTGCTCGCCGTCTTAACATTCTCATTTCTACAGTGTCATTTATTTTACTAACATGTTCTCTTATGCCTGACTTCTAGTTGCATAGAATGTCTCCTAATTTTTTGTTTTCTTGGTAGTTAATGTCTCCCAATTTTAGAATGCCTGTAACTGTTGAGAATACTGTAAGTTGAATAATGCTATCATTAGAACTACCGTAATTCTATCATGCTTGTGTTAAAACCATTGTTAAAGCTATTGTAAGCCAAAAAGCTATTATCAAAAAAAAAAAAAAGTTGTATCCACGTTCAGTCATTTATTTTTTCTAATTGTACAATAGTGAAACTATGACTACTTCAAAAAGTCTCCATTTTCTTACTTAATGTTTTACGTATGTACAAATATCTTTGTTACTTTAAAATTGTGTCCTGCTTTCTCAAGTCAGACTACTAGAGTTTCAACCACTAGTCCCTTTTCACCATACTCATTTACAAACATTTTCTATGTGAACTATATCATGATCTTGACATTGGAGGTAGAAGTCTTGAGATAATTTATCGTTCAATCTTTGAAGTGCTTATTAAGCCTGTGATCCTGCATTGGGCTGTGGTAATTTCAAATTTAATAAAGATCAAGAAGGTTAGAAATGCATCAGGAAACCCTTGCAACCAATCAACATAAAAGAATGATTAATGGAGCAGGCCGGAAAACATCGAATCTTATGTTTGATGGTGATTAAGCGTAAAGCAAGTTGAAAGCTTTAGCAACTTCGTATAAGAGAGAGGAATCATGACCTCATTTGTGCATTCGAATAAGATTGTTGGGGGAAAGTATTAACTCGAATTACTTGTTTTATTTTATACATGAGTTGTGTCTGCTCTTCATCCAAATTCTAAATCTTTTCATTTTTACGTTTCTTATCGCCATACTCCAGTGCATAGTTTGTTTGTTGTTGTTGTTGGTGTTTTTTTTTTTTTCCTGCTAAAGTTAATTTTATCTCTTGGATGCAGTCAGAGCCCTTAATGCAGACTTCATCAAAACCTAGTCCGTGGAAAAAAGTAAGTCAAATACTCAACCATCATTGTTTTTGGTGCAATTTCCTGTTTTGATTGTGCTTATTTATTTTTTATTCATTTATGGTAATAATGATTTAAATTTCAGCCGTTGTGCCTTTATAAGGACAGTTGTACTTGTTTGCTTGCTATTTTTTAACTGTGTTCATTGTCGTCGAGGGTAAGTATGTGTTTATGATAAGTGTTACGACGTTCAGTCTTAAATTTGTTTTTCTGGAAAGTATGCTTTTCATGTTGGCAGCACACATTCTACCAATATATACAGTGGACTTATGCTGCTTAGATTTAAAGTTTTTCCATGTGAACATAAGTTACATAACATGTCCATACTTTTTATTATTCATTAAATAAGAACTTGGAGAAGTCCATAACCTATTTATGCTAGAGGTACAAATTAACTCATAAAATTGATAACCATTTAAAGTGATTTAGAATATTTAATAAAAAATTAGTGGAAACTGGAAAGAGTTATCAAACTTCTATTGTTGATGTATAGCTTAGGAATCAAGATCTCGTAGTTTATGATTGCAGCATGTTTTAACTTTTTCTTAACTTATGATTAAGGTATCCAATCACTGTCAGGTACATGATTGATACGATTTCATAATTATTTTTTTGTGGTGCTCATTTCTTCATTGATTATTTAGTTATATATAAAGGTGGAGTCTTCTTCCATGGTGTTTCTTAAGTTCACTGTATGTTAATCAATTGTGTATGAGTTTAGATTTCGTTGTCTGTATTCTTTTTATTCCACACATGTTGTCCAAATCAAGTTGATTTTGATCCAAGCGTTCTCAAGTTCACTGCATGTTCAATCTATCCTAGTTTCTCAGTGAACTTCTTATCCCTCATTTTTGGTATCTTTTCTCCGTTAGATTATAATTATTATCATTCACTTATAATCTACCAGCAAATGAGGGTAAAATTCTGTTGGAATCTTAAAAGGAAGAAGAGTGATAAAAAAGTGTAAAAAGTTTCCTTTAGAACCATCAAAAAGATACTTTATATTGATTGTTAATATACCACCCAGCAGGGGTGGCGGAGTGGTAAAAACTTGGCATGTGGATTTCATCAAGAGGAGGAGGTTGTGTGTTCGAGTCCTTGCATCAACAATGAAACCATTTCTTGGTGGACTCTCTCGGTCAATAAGTTTGGTGGGACCGACTTGACCCCATGGGATTAGTCACACCCAAAAGGGTGCAGATACCCATGGTCATGAAAAAAATATTGATTGTTAATATCATTTTCATTGGCTATTTGTGACTGAATGGCCATGGCTTAAAAATTGGAAACATGCTCTCTACAAAAATCGCGGGTAAGGTTGCTGATCGTCGCAAAGTCGGGAGTCTTTGGCACTAAGGAATGACCTTTCAAATAAAAAGTTGAAATTTGTGTTTAGGTCTAATAAGAATATGAAATTTAGGATTTAGGTCCATTTCATAAAGTATTTGTGTTTGGGGCAGTCTCTTTACATGCAAAAGGTACTTATAGGCCGCACAGGTCAAATCAAGTGAAGGAAGCAATAAATTCAATGTGTACGATTTCCTTGATGCCTTTGTGTATAGAAAACTTGGTTGATCATTGGTATACCATTGAATACCCATTGACATTGGTTACAAAATATAACTTTTTTCAACGCATTGCTGTAAGACACGTTCTTAAAAACCATTAACTTCCTGACGATGTGGTAATGCGTTGCGGGTAGGTTGATGGATGATCGCGGTTACTCACTCAACACCTCCAACGTCCCTCACGTTGAACTTGTTAACCAATAGTTCTTGGTAAGCTCCTGGGGCTGCTGTGGTAACACATTGCTAGTAGGTCAATATTTCGGGAGAAAAAAAATGAAAATACGAGAAAGTGGTTGTTCAATTGACCTTATGATAAAAAAATAATAATTAATTTATTGGATTATATCCGCATACATTTCTCTCTCTCTCTCTCTCTATAAATAAAATTATTAATATAGCTTCAATCTCCATCACCAAGTGCAATGTAATGCGTCGCAAAAAGTTCTATGGAAAGGTTCCTCTCGAGAGAAGAAAGTAGTTCTTCAATGGTGGGCGAGATTCACGTGGTTGGCCAGTGGTGACCCAACAACTGAGTGGGTAAACTAGTGCTTGGTATAGGATGAATCACCATTCAAGTGGTTAACATGTTTTTCTATGGCTGGTCATTGGTGACCCAAGAGCACATTTCACTTATCTTAGGAGACCTAATACTCAAAAACTTCAAATAAATATATTAAAGGCTTAATGATTAAAATTGTACATTAACGTTTCCTCAACCACAACAAATTATCTTATCTACCAGCTAACTATATCACCCTCACTTAACCCACAAAAAAAGAAATCCCATCCAACATCACCACCACCATCAACAACAAAAACAAGAACAAGAAAAAGAAACCTTATTTTATTTCCCATTTCTCACTTTCCTTTTTTTTTTAGTCACACTACCGCACAGAGAAGAAGATTAACGTAGAGAAAATAAAGTCATCAAATGCAATTGATGTATCATCTTCATCTCTTCAACTCCTCTCTTGAACTCTCAAAGATCAGACCCAACCTTTCACTGCCAACAATGGAGAAAACCCACAACCAGAAACCCCAAAGTTGCCAGGAAACTCCAAGGCTTTTGGGATCTCACCCAAAAGCCTTGAAATCCTCCCGAAAACCTCTTAGAAATAATCCCCAATTCCTCCCTTTCGATCCACAACCACTAACATCAAAAGGGTCAACCAAATCAACCATGTTGGATCTTGTCACCGGGGATGGTTTCCCCCATCGATTCCAACTTTACCACACTCATTTCGACCCGTTGACAGAAGTCGTCGCAGAGGCCTTGTTGCCGGAGTACGAGATGGTTGTGAATCTTGTGATGTTGGAGAGCTTCAAAGAGGAATGGAGATCAAGAATGATGGTGTAGGTGGTGTTGACAATGATGGCTGGTCTTCCTTTTGGGGGTTTTGAAAGTGAGTGCAATAGAGATGATGGGTTGGTTCGGGGGATTAAAGGAGATGTGCAGCAACAATGACTTGGGACTAGATTAGGGAATGCTGAGGAGATGGAAAGGGGTTGGGAGAGGCACAACAGCAGAGGCTGCAAGAGAGTTGGGTTGGATGGAGTGACTAATGGTGAATGGTGATGATGTATGTAGATGAGAGAGAGGTGATGGAAATCGAGACGAAGAAGAGTTTCAATGATAAAGAGGTCCATGCATGAGGATGAGACTGATAAAGATTGTGAGGGCATAGATGGCTTTTGGGGTGTTGAGCATAGAGAGATGAGTTCATTTTTGGCGATTTCGATAGAGAGGTGAGTTCATTTTTGGCGATTTCGATAGAGTAAGGGCATTTTAGGATTTTCATTTGCAACACCTAAACCTTAAAATCGATTGATGTGAACCCAATAGTACTTTGTAAAGTACAACCTAGTTGACGTGAATCATTTTGGACCTAAACACAAATAGTTTGTGAGATGGACCTAATAGCACATTTGTTTGCCCTGGGAGACCCAATACCCAAAAACTTCTAAAATATAATTTTATACGTTGGCTTGCATACAAAGACAAGCTGACATTGTAGTCAGCCTCTAGCCTCCTCTACATGAGGTTTTTATGAAATGCAAGCCTCGTCTAAGCCATATTTGGCAATGATGTTCCTATGAAAGAACTTCCGAAGTTTAATGAAATTAAATATGAATTCTAGGCCTTTCAACACCCCAAAAGATATGAGCTCTAAGAGGATTTAGTGAAGCTCCTTTATTTTGAGCCATAATAATGCTATTTGATGATTGATGAACCTCATTAGTTTTTCTCCTAGATTAGGCCAAACTTAACCGAACCACCATGATCCCACGGTTCCCACCTCAAAAGCTCTCCAAACATATTTTGTGTTTAATCAATAAAGGAGCATAATTGATTGAATGGAAATTCTTTGCACCAAAACCAATTGTATAAATAAATTCTTTCATGGAGAATGTGACAATGGTTAGTTTGCTTTGGTGCCTTATCCATTAAAATAATTTCATAAAAGGTTAGGAATGAGCCTCATCTGTATCGGTCTCATTAGTTATTTCTATAACATGGGTGTTATAAAACTCCTTCAAGACCTCCATCGAATCTTTCACTTTATCCCATATTTTTCCATAACAAAAAGCAATGAACAACCATCCGGGCTCTGTTTCTTATGGTCTCTGCTATCAAAAATAGCTTCCTTGAGTTCCTCCATCTGAAATGGTATCTTAAGCTATTCCATATCACTGCGAGTAATTGGATATCACCCCAAGCCTTGAAAAATTATAGTTCCGCAATTGGTTTCACCTTACTTGAACCTTTCTTTAACCTCTAGTGTGGTTGAAGGCGATGAAAGAACATCACATTGGAGTCTTCTCCAACCAGATCACCTGCATGTTGAGTTTAACTGACTTCTTCAGCTCAATCATATCTCTACTGGACCTCCCGCTCCATTTTATCTAGGATTTGAATCTTGACCCTAATTCCACTTGCTAAGAGAACCTTCTTGTATCCCCGCTTATCTCCTTTCACAAGCTTGCTTTGATGATCCCAAGTTCTTCATTGACTTGTAAGATTTAAATCCACCTCTTGATTGTGTTGGCTACTAGTTCGCCGTTTTAGACTTTAAATTTTGTGATTTAGGTGCACAATCTCTCTATAGAAAGAGGTGGAGCCCATTTGCTGGATTTTTGTGCCAAAAAAGGCTTTATGCAAGGTATACCATTGTATGAAAAGGTTTTATTGGTGGAGATTTAAATGGGCATGTGGGGCAAGTAATGATGGTTTCGAGAGAGTTCATGAAGGCTTTGGTTACGGTATTAGAAATGAAGAAGGAGAATCAGTCTTAGAATTTGATTCAACATACGATCTTGTCTTAGCCAATATTAGTTTTAGAAAAAAGGGAG
This sequence comes from Stephania yunnanensis, assembly GCA_039657365.1. Taxonomy (NCBI): domain Eukaryota; kingdom Viridiplantae; phylum Streptophyta; class Magnoliopsida; order Ranunculales; family Menispermaceae; genus Stephania; species Stephania yunnanensis. Next base: position 34,181,871 of record CM077583.1, on the reverse strand, counting down.
TCGTACATGATTACTTTTAGTAGTGGTCTTAACAAAAGTCAAATAGATTTTCTTTTAACGAGAAAAATAGATAGAAAAATATGTAGAGACTGCAAAGTAATGCCTGGTGAAGCGCTTACTACCCAAGATAAGTTAGTAATACTTGATATTAAACTAAAATGACGACTTAATAGGAATATAAGGGACAAGGACCCTAAAATAAAGTGGTGGAACCTAAAAAATGGTAAACAGGTAGAGTAAATAAAAGAAAATGTTTGGAATCTTGATTTAGATGCTAATACAATGTGGCTAGAAATGACTAGTTGCACAAAAATAGTAGCATCAAATGTGTTACATATATCTAAAGGCTTGGGACCACCAATGAAAGAAATATGGTGGTGGAACGAGGATGTGCAAAGAGCAATTAAGATTGAAGGAGAGATGTATAGGAAAATACCAAGTGTCAGGGTGGAGATGCGTACAACCAATATAGAGAAGCTGGAAAACAAGTTAAAAAAGTAATTAGTTACAACAACAACAACAACAACAACAACAACAACAACAACAACGACAACAACAACATAGCCTCAGTCCCAAATTAACTGGGGTCGGCTACATAGAGCAAACTTTTACATTGTGCTTGATTAAGTGCAATTGATGGTGAGCCTTTCAAACCATTCAAATCCCTCCTAATTAATGCATCCCATTTTAACTTTGGTCTGCCCCCTATCTCGTCGAATTTCTACAGTTTCTATTGAGTCAAGTTTTCTAATTGGGGCATTTGTAGGTCGTCTTTGCAGGTGCCCAAACCGCCGCAACCGCCCTTCCCTAATCTTTGTATGGTACTACTTCTACTTGTCTTTAAATTTATATATTTCTTATTCTATCTTTACGAGTTTTACCACACATCCACCTAAGCATCATCATTTCTGCTATGTTCATTTTATGTAATTGTTGTTGCTTTACCGCCCAACATTCACTTCCATAAAGCATAGCTGGCCTAATTGCGGTCCTATAAAATTTTCATTTTAACTTAGTAGGAACATTTCGATCACAAGTCACTCCTGCTGCACTCCGCCATTTCTTCCATCTAGCTTGAATTCAATGCGTGACATCATTCTCAATGTTACCATCATTTTGTATGATTGATCCTAGGTATCTAAAGTGGTTTACCTTAGGAACTTCTACTTCCCCTAATTTCACCACTCCGTCATCTCGATGTCTAGTGTTTCTAAACTCACAATGCATGTATTTGGTTTTTGTCCTATTCAACTTAAAGCCTTTAGATTCTAATGTATTCCTCAAGAGTTCTAATTTCCTATTCACTCCATCTTTTGTTTCATCCACTAGGACAATATCATTTGCAAATAGCATACACCATGGTATATCCTCTTGAATATGTCTAGTTAGTTCATCCATAACTAAAGTAAATAGATATGGGCTTAAAGCCAATCCTTGATGTAGTCCTATCGTAAAGGGAAATTCTTTTGTAGCTCCTCCAAATGTCTTTTACGTATCCTTAATAGTGTCTATGTATCTAGCGTGCACTTTTTTTCTTTCTAGAACCCACCAAGAACATCTCTAGGGACCCTATCATATGCTTTTTCTAAATCTACGAATACCATATGAAGATCTTTTTTCTTTTCTCTATATTTTTCTAACAATCGTCTTACAAGGAAAATCGCCTCCATAGTTGACCTCCCAGGCATGAAACTAAATTGGTTCTCTGATATTGTTGTTTCTCTCCTTAGCCTATTGTCAATTATCCTCTCCCAAAGTTTCAAAGTATGACTCATAAGTTTAATTCCCCAGTAGTTTGAGCAACTTTGAACGTCTCCTTTGTTTTTGAAAATTGGCACAAGCGTGCTTCTCCAATCCATTGACATCCGTTTTGATTTTAAAATTTTATTGAAAAGTTTTGTTAACCAAGTCAATCCAATTTCTCTTAAGTATTTCCAAACCTCTATGGGTATTTCATCTGGGCCACATGCTTTCCGTATTTTCATTCTTTTCAATGCCTCTTTGACTTCAATAATTCTAATATATATTTCATCTGGGCCACATGCTTTCCCTATTTTCATTCTTTTCAATGCCTCTTTGACTTCTATAATTCTAATATTGCGTGTATAGTTTACATTTCTTTCTTGGTGTGGGTTTTCATCTATTACAATATCAACTTGACCATCATTATATAAACTATTGAAGTAACTTCTCCATCTCTCCTTAATATCATCCTCGCTAGTTAAAACATTTTAATTTTCGTCCTTAATACATTTTACATGACTAAGGTCTTGTTTCTTTTTATCTCTTAATTTGGCTAGCCTATATATATATTTTTCGCCATCTCTATTACCTAACCTTGTATATAGATCTTACATGAAATTTATTTTAGCTTGACTAACTACTTTTTTAGTTTGTTTTCTAGCTTCTCTATATTGATTGTACACATCTTCATCTTGACACTTAGGTATTTTCCTATACATCTCTCTTTTAGTCTGAATTGCTCGTTGGACATCCTCGTTCCACCACCATGTTTCCTTCTTTGGTGGTCTCAAGGCTTTAGATATACCTAATACGTTTGATTCCACTCTCCTTATGCAACTACTCATTTCTAGCCACATTGTATTAGCATCTAAGTCAAGATTCTAAACATTTTCCTTTAGTAGTTTTTCTCTAAACTCTACTTGTTTACTATATTTTAGGTTCCACACTTTATTCTAGGGTCGCTAACTCTTTTATTCATATTATGTCGTCGTGTTAACTTAATATCAAGTACTACTAACTTATGTTGGGTAGTAAATGCTTCACCATGTATTACTTTGCAGTCTCTTCATATTTTTATATCTATTTTTCTTGTTAAAAGAAAATCTATTTGACTCTTGTTATGACCACTACTAACAGTAATTATATGCGAGTTCCTCTTCCTAAAACTAGTACTTGCTAAGACAAGATCGTATGCTGAATCAAATTCTAAGATTGATTATCCTTCTTCATTTCTATTACCGTAACCAACACCTCCATGAAGTCTCACAAACCCATTGTTACTTGCCCCGACATGCCCATTTAAATCTCCTCCAATATAAACCTTTTCATCTAATGGTATACTTTGCATAAATCTATCCATATCATCCCAAAACTTGCGTTTGATGCTCTCGCTTAATCCTACTTGTGGTGCATAGGTGCTAAGTATGTTAATTTTTTCGTCTCCAATAATTAATTTAACTAGAATCAATCTATCCCCCATTCTTTTAACCTCTACGACCTTATCCTTATAATCATTATCCACCACAATTCATACTCCATTGCATTTTCTATCTATACCAGTGTACCACAATTTAAACCCCGTGCTTCCTATTTCTCCACTCTTTTCTCGTACTCATTTTGTCTCTTGGAGGCAAGCAATGTTGACTCTCCTTTTAATCATGGTATCTACTAGTTTTATTGACTTCCCCGTAAGTGTTCCTATGTTCCATGTTCCTAAACGAATTTTTTCTCCCCTTTGTATGTGTTTTCCTTTTTTATTTCTATTTTTTCTAAAAGATCTAGTATCCGTATCTATGATTTTGTTTTTGTTTTCGTATTTGTTTTTGTTTTGAACTAGCTTCTTTACCCACACCCGTCCTTTGTGTGGGAACCCTTGCTCATTTTTCTTCACATCCAGGCGACGCTGTGAAGGGACTAGCTTCTTTACCCACACACGTCCTATGTGTGAGAACCCTCGCTCATTTTTCTTCACACCCAGGCGGCGATGTGAAACACACCCTTGCTCATTTCTCACTACACTCGGGCTCCAATGTAGCGTGTCTCTAGGTGGGAACGCCCCAACATTTATATATGTTTGATCCATTTCATGAAAAGTGACAAGTTTTACGCTGGCTGTCAATATATCGCAACCCTCCTCCATTTTCCAAGAATGGAAAATGAGCTTGGGGTTTGCCTCCCCTACTCTTTGGGTATGAAAAGTGAGTTTGGGACCTCCCTTACCCATTTTTTGGAATGAAAAAATGGGCGTCATAGTCCTCCTTTATCCGGACTTGGGACCGGCTGTATAGCGCACATAGTGTACAACATAGGTGGAGTTTAAAAAGTAGTTAGTTAAGCTAAAACAAATTTCATGGAAGATCTATGTAGAAGGTTAGGTAATAGAGATGGCGAAAAATATATTTATAGGCTAGCTAAATTAAGAGATAAAAATTAGGCTAGCTAAATTAAGAGATAAAAAGAAACAAGACTTTAGTCATGTAAGATGTATTAAGGACGAAAATCAAAATGTTTTAATGCGCGAAGATGATATTAAAGAGAGATGGAGAAGTTACTTCAATAGTTTATTTAATGATTGCCAAGTTGATATCATAGATTTATAGTAGATAAAAACTCACACCAAGAAAGAAATATAAACTATACACGCAATATTAGAATTCCAGAAGTTAAATAGGCATTGAAAATGATGAAAATAGGGAAAACATGTGGCCCATATGAAATACTTGTAAAGGTTTGGAAATGCTTAAGAGAAATTGGATTGACTTGGTGAACAAAACTTTTCAACAAGATTTTAAAATCAAAACGGACGCCAATGGATTGGAGAAGAAGCACGCTTGTACCAATCTTTAAAAACAAAAGAGACATTCAAAGTTGTTCAAATTACCGTGGAATTGAACTTATGAGTCATACTATGAAACTTTGGGTGATGATAATTGATAATAGGCTAAAAAAGAAACAACAATATCAGAGAATCCATTTGGCTTCATGCCTTGGAGTTCAATTATGGAGGCGATTTTCCTTGTAAGAAGATTTTTGAAAAAATATAGAGAAAAGAAAAAAATCTTCATATGTTATTTGTAGATTTAGAAAAAGCATATGATATGGTTCCTAGAGATGTTCTTTGGTGGGTTCTAGAAAGAAAATGAGTGCATGCTAGATACACAGACACTATTAAGGATATGTATGAGGGAGTAGTAATGAGTATAAAGACATTTAGAGGAACTATAAAAGAATTTTCCATTATGATAGGACTACATTAAGGATCGACTTTAAGTCCATCTCTTTACTGTAGTTATGGATGAACAAGCTAGGCATATTCAAGAGGATATACCATGATGTATGTTATTTGTAGGCGATATTGTCTTAGTGAATGAAACAAAAGATGCAGTGAATACGAAATTAGAACTTTGGAGAAATACATTAGAATCTAAAGGCTTTAAGTTGAGTAGGACCAAGACCGAATACATGCACTGTGAGTTTAGAAATACTAGACATCGAGATAATGGAGTGGTAAAATTAGGGGTAGAAGTTCCTAAGTTGAACAACTTTAAATTCCTAGGATTAATTATACAAAGTGATGGTAATATTGAGAATAATGTCATACATAGAATTCAAGCTGGATGGAAGAAATGACGAGGTGTAACAGGGGTGATTTGTGATCGAAATGTTTCTACTTAGTTAGAAGAAATTTTTTATAGGATCGTAATTAGGCCAGCTATGCTTTATGAAAGTGAATGTTTGGCGGTAAAGCAACAACAATTACTTAAAATGAATGTAGCAGAAATGAGGATGCTTAGGTGGATGTGTAGTAAAACTCGTAAAGATAGGAAAAGGAATATAGAAATTCAAAGATAAGTAGAAGTAGCACCAATTGACATAGATTTGGAAAGGGCGCTTGCAGTGGTTTGGTTACTTGCAATGACGGCCTACAAATGCCCCCACTAGAAAACTTGACTACATAGAAACTGAAGAAATTCGACGAGAAAGGGGTAGACTAAAGTTAACATGGGACACATTAATTAGGAGGGATTCGGATGGTTTGGAAAGCTCACCATCAATTGTACTTAATCGAGCACAATGAAAGAATTTGATCAATGTAGCCGACCCCAATTAATTTGGGGCTGAGGCTATGATGTTGTTGTCCAAAAAAATTTGGACTATGGTTAGAGGCAATCTAAGGAAGGGCATCCTGAAATTTCGTGACGACGGCCAACTGCTAATGATTCATTATGGTAATGGTTGCTCATCTCAGTTGCAACTAAGTATTAGTGTTCAAGATTCCAAAATTGGATCAATCCCGTATTTTTCTTCTCTTTTTCTTTTCATGGTTTTAACTTTGAGGTCCCCAGTACCCCGGACTAATAGTCATGGGAGGCAACTCACTAGCAGTCAACAAAGAAAAGGTGCAATGTTTTTTTTGGGAGAAAAAGCATATGAATAAGGTCTTATTCATCCATGAGTTGTATTTGTCACAGTTTGGTACTAAACTGTGACCAAAGTCTCTGCCACAGTTTTGATCTTATATATCTGATGGATTTTGGTTCTTCAGTTTCCTATGAAGGATTTATATGATGTTAATATCATTGGTTCACTTGCAAACTTCCATATGCTATTCGCTTGGAGGAGGCCTCAGCATATATCCCAGTTTTTTTTTTTTTTTTGAAGAAACGGAAATTTCATTAATAATTTATGGCTCTCAATACATTCAATGGAATAGGACGAGGCATAAAACCAATCACCTTGGCAAATTAATTCGCTAATCCTAATTATTCAAATGAACATTCAACTGTCATAAAGTTGACTTTTGAGAACTGCGACTGTAATAATGGAACAATTCGGCAATCTGTGGTTGTTCTCTTGACAAATGTCTGGAACACGTAAGCACATGGATACATTACTCGATTTATAACCAAAAATAAAACTTTCGATAAGGAAAGTAATCACATAACTTCCGACGAGGAAAGACAATATAAAGCTTCCAACATGGGAAGAAAATAACTACCTAAGAAATAAAATCTAGTGACAAGTAACAACCCCATAAACGCAAATCCACGTACAACCTTTGAGAAGGATTCAGACGTAGAGAAATGATTGTTGCCAATAGTAAATCCGATGAGCGCAACGAGGATGAAGCTGATCATCTCGTCGGATCTGAATAGAACTGAAACTTATTTGATAAATACGGAATAAGAAAAGCTAATTGGAACCACCACAGATTAAAAGCATAGATTAGCGGTGGTTCAAAAGGTAGAAACATATGGGAGAACCAAGGAAGGGAAAAGTAAGGTTCAGAGAGCGGCATTTATCCCAGTTGGATGTAAGTTTTCAAGGGAAGAGAGCTTTTGTTTTGGTAATAAACAAAGCCGCATTTATCCCTCTGAAAATGCACTTTCAACTAAGATCAAGTTATCTCTAGTTTTTTTCGTTCTAGTAATTCAGTAGAAGCAGGACTGAGTTGATAGTCCAATTCATCACTTGAGAATTTTTATTTTTATTTTTTAAATTCTCTCTGAATTTATAAAAGTCAAATTCTGTAGTATTTAAGAAAATCTGATTCCCCATTATTGGTCAACTCAAAATTCTCTTTGCCAACTTTTATTGGTTGCTCTTTGTCTTGATATATTGTACCAAACATTAGGTGTTGCCTGACCAATTCTGAGGTTGATTGAGGTGGTTCGATGCTTTCCTTTGTAGCTAATGTTTTAAGTGCAGGAATTCACATCATGGTCGTCATATTTTATGGTCTATTATATTCTACATATTTAGGGAGGATTTGAGGATAACGGGAAACCTGCTTTTAAATCTTTTACCAAATGCAGCCTAATTTTTTCGTAGGTTTCTTCGGTGACCACTAGCAATTTATCATTATATTGTTTTACTTGATTCCCTTATGATCAAGGATCGAAACTTTGGTTTCGCCTTATAATTCGCCTTTTGATAATTGGAATTAATTTGGAGAAGTTTAATTCAACGTGGAGAATTTTGGTAAAAATTCGCTAACTTAGAGAAGTTTAAGAAATTTTTATTAAATAGTCAATAAACTAAAACTCATTTTATGGGATGTCAAAACAAGTACAATTATGCATTTATACTTAAAAAATTTACAATTTAATGGTTTCAAGTCAATTTTATTGGCATGAGTCATGCATACTGTGTATGGTAGATCATTTTTTAGTGATAATTATTACACTTAATTTGATTCTCTAACCATTTATTAATTGCACCTTCTCATAACAACAACATAGCTTCAGTCCAAAATTAACTGGGGTCGGCTACATGGATCAAACTTTTCCGTTGTGCTTGATTAATTGCACATTCTCATAAGTAAAATCAAAATTATGAAACGTGCTTTTTTATATGGGTCAGTATTTAAAGCAAAAGAAAATATCCACTTTTTGACATTATGCATCGATTGAAAAAACTACAAAGTGTGGTAGAGATGTGTGTGCAAAAGTGAATCTCGATGCATATATTGAATCCTAATGCAAAGTCAAGGGATCACATGATTGGTGTCGAGATGTGTGTACAAAAGTGAGCCACTCTCAAATTCTCAATAACCCCTAAATGCCACCATCAATTACAACCCTCAACCCTTTCGTCTCCTACACACTTATTTGATTTGTTTTACCGAATGTTTGCAAATTTCTCTTTGTTTTTAGCAATTCATATCAATTTATGTCAATGTTGTCGATTTTGAACATTAACTTCGAAGAAGTTTTGTAATTTTTAAAGTACCTGTGAACTTCGTTTCGATCCATTCAACTTCGATAAACTTCGCCTAAACTTCGGCTAATTTAATTGAATTTTCATTCCTTGCCTATGATACAGAAAAGATAATCTTCGTCATTTTACTATTACCAAATTTCTTACTTTATTCACAAGACTGATATATTGCTTCTACCTTTTCTTGTTGCAGATGCTTCCATCAAAGGATGTGAATTTTGTGGGCTACACGTATAAAAACTTTGAAATAGTCAATGACCAGGATATGCCTGGAATTGGTATCTTTCCCTCTCTAAAAAACTAATGGAAGTTTTACAGCCACCAATTTGTTCTCAACCAATCAATTGAATACTTTTTTTTTTTTTGACTTATCAATTGAATACTTTGTTTAATTTGACACAGCGGAGTTGAGGAAAAAAACCAATAAACCAAAAAGGCCATCAATCAAGTCATTATTTGGTGAGCATACTAATTATTCTACCGCCTAACTCTTCTTTGCTAAAATGAGTTTTTTTTTTTTTTTTTTTTTTTTTTTTTTTAATTTGTCTTTTTCATTAATGGTTCCACAGACCAAGCTTGCGCTCCGGAACAGTCTAACCAAAGCTTTCTTAATCCATTGCCAACTCAGTATGAAGAATCTGAAAGCCCTGAACCATCACCATTTCGAAATCGACCACCACTCTATAAACAGAAGCCTTCACAGAGGTAAAAGACGGAAACCTGTATAAGCAATTGTTCATATTGAACGCATATACATAGGACAAGAAGAAGTCGGTGAAAGCGAGTGATACATATAGAGAACCTGGAAATTATCTTTACAACAATCCGATTGTGAGCAGTGTGAACTCTTCATTCATTTATAATCCTCTTTACCCCTCTTGTTTAATTGCATCTCAAGACATTGTTTCCTAAAGTGATTTTCCATTATCACTCTTAACTTCAGTCAAAAAAATAGATTTAACACCTAAAGGCTGTCTGTTTATTCATGCAATTGTCATGGTTAGAGTCCTACATGATCTAGATCCTCCCATCCTGCCATGGCTAGAATTTGGCGTAAGCATCCGAGTATGGTTTGCTGGCAATCTAGTACTTGATTCCTTTCATAGTTCAACATGTGAGCGGGCGCCGTCTCTTTTTTAATTTACTCTGTTAACAATACAATACATCACAAAAATGTAATATTTGTTCTATGCTGTTTTGTATGTATCATGTGTATATATTGTGCCATAATTTTACATCATGAATGATATGATTGGAAATGGTTTATTGGGAGCAAATGTGGCAAGAAAATGCATGCAAGTTGTTTGATGTTGGAAGAAAAAACAAGTTGGTTTTTTTGTTTATTTTTTTTCTGCCATTGCTGCAGCTGCTGAAATTTTGAAGTATGACTCGAAAACATGGTGAGTGACTCGAAAAATGGATTCACTGTTGAAATAGTAAGGTGGGATGACTTTAAGGCTACCCTTGATGTACGTAATGAATTAAAAAATGAATTCCATTTTTACCAAAAAAAAAAGAATTCCATGTGAAATAAACATCATAGAGAATTAAATCAGTCCATTATTCAAGAGAATGAGCTTAAAATATTATTATGGTACTAATTATGTAATTTATTATTCTTATTCCAACTCTTCTTGTTGCAACAAACGGTTCAAGCTTCTTTATATGAGCGGTCAAAAGCCACTCAGTATGTGTCCAACAAAGTTGTTTCAAGTTAGCTGAAGAACAAGGGTTGATAAAAAAAATAAAAATAAAAAATAAAAATAAAAATAAAAATTTCCTAATCTAGAACAAATTTGAGATTTTTCAAATATATCACAAACTTTACCCTTTTTTATTTGCAAATCTATCACAATTCCTATCTTGATTTTAACCTCATGAAATATAAAAACCCGAAAGAAAAAGACTCTAAGCACATGCCTTGGAATGTTCTCTTATTTTTTATTGCTTAGAGATATAATTATGTGTATATATGTGAGCTCAATTTTTTCAAATTTTGATAATAAACATAAACTTTTGTTTGTAATTCGCTAGATCCATGGTCGCACAATCACTGTTCGATCAAGCCGCATTTTCTTAATTTCAAATTCATGAAGCGCGTCACGGTTCAAAATATGTCTTCCTCTAGAGTCTATATGAAGTTGAAGGAATTATGAGATCTTCTTTTTGAGTCATCTAGATCCTTAGTTATCTAGAGTGATCTAGGACAATAATGGTCAAATGAGATGAAATAAATGCATCAAAATGCGGTAAAGTGTCACAAAATTGAAGCAAATATAAGGTTTGTAATAGATTTGCAAAAAAGGTAAAGTTTGTAATATATTTAAAAAATATCAAAGTTTGTTCTAGATTTGCAAAAAAATCCAAAAGAAACCCAAACGATAATTATTGAACGCAATATTCGCTAAATGAATTTTGATATTAGTTGCCTTCTCTTAGCACATGATAAAGTCGCTCCTGCTAATCATGCTCGATCAAATCTTTACATCTCATAAATGTTCCTAAAGTAAACACACAACAACAAACAACAAGAAAGATGGTGAGGTGGTGAAATACATTCAGCTCTATACACAACATCAAGCGACAAGTAAGTCATTGGAAGAAATTTATTCTGAATTTATTTGTCGGATTGTCGATCGACTCAAAGATTAATTTATGGAGCTTCAAGAATACCGAATTAGAGCAGTGATGCAGAATTCTGTTTCAGATTTCATTGGGCAAATATTGCAAGAGTTTGTTGGAGATCTCTCTTTTGAAGATACAATGATCAAACAATAATACTATGATTTCAAAAACAATTTTTTGAAAAAAAAAGACATTTGGAAAAGCTTTACAATGTGATGTCCATCCGATTCCACAAGCTAAAGGGAATGAACAATCATGATCTCAAATATGTTTATATCACTTCTCTTCCGCAGCAGCTCCAGCGAGAAGTCAATAGATTATTGCAGAGAAAATATATCATTAAGACATTACTCAAATAGATATACCAAATGACACTCTTTGCGCTGGACAAAATCAGTGAGCAACATAATTCCTTATAGAATTCAACAAAAATCGAAAGATTCTCTTTTTTGCATGCAAAATGCCATTCCATAATATATGATGCAAGAAGATGGAGTGCCAATGTAGTGAAGAATCTCCTTTCGAGAAGAAGAAATCTAGAAATTTTAAAAAAGACAACCAATTCTAGAATAGAAAGTCAAAGAAGAATTTCCAAGTGAAATACTTAAAGAAAAAAAAAAGTATCTCATAATAAAGGAGATAGATGCTTCATTTGTGGAAAGAAATGACATTTTGCTAAACAATGTCCTGAAAAATAAAAAAAGATCACATAACATGATGCATCAGATCCAAGATCAATATTCGTTTCATTATGATGATGATCTCGAGTCTATCTTCTCTAAAAAAGATGAACCTTCCACACATTATTTGAAGTGTAAATCAATTCTTCAGCCTCATACTCCTCTAGTGAAGACGAATCCTCTAAAGACTCGGTTATGATGGTACAAGCATCAAATCAAGTATAATCAGCTGCACCAACACCTTATGTGTCCATCCACACAACCCAAATAAATATGATTTACTAATATCAGTTGTTGCATATATGGATCAAGAACATCCAAACCATCATGAGTCCTCATATCCAATCCCCTCAACCATGGAAAGAAAATCACAAATTTTTTAGACCTACAAATGATCGAGTTTTTCAGACAAAACTGATCACAAATAGTGAGATTGCTATCAAGTTCTTTTCAGATTGTTTGGTCTAAATGAAGGTTATTAGGTCAGATCTACCCGACAAGGAAATTTTGATAGGCATGGATGTCTATTCACAAACACAAAGTCTCGGAATCCTCCCAGATGGCATTAGGCACAAAGCCCAGTACAAACCATTCTCCAAGGTTCATAAGTTCTTTCAACTCTAGCTTGAAGAACCTCATTCATAGTCATTTTAGGAACCGCTGGAAAAAACTTGAGCGAAATCTCATACCACCTTTGAACATCCACACCCATTATGAAAAAATTTAGAATTCTTCATCTGACTCCCTTTAAAGAAGAATGAAGATATCAAAACCAAAGCAATTCACCTAGGAATGGAGCCATCTAATCTAAAGCTTGCTCGAGAATAATGCCAACAGCTAGTACAACAAGGGTTGATTGAATCAACAACATCAGATTGGGTGTGCCATACATTTTATGTTAAAAAGAGGTCTGAAGTCAAGAGAAAAAAAAATATACTTGCCATTGATTATAAGCCTCTAAATTTATTCCTTACAGACAACAAGTTCCCTTTTCCAAAGATTGACACTCAGATAGCTCTCTTTCGAGGTGCACATATTTTTAGCAAATTCGATTTTAAAGCAGGATTTTGGCAGCTTGAAATTCATTTAGAGGATTGGTCGAAGACAACATTCTGTATTCCCAATGCCCAATATCAGTGGATAGTTATGCTGATAAGTCGCCAATTGTGCTATATTTTAGTGTGATATTACTATGAATTCCAAAAACTTATCTCCATTTATACTCTAAAACCTTTGTTTTTGTATTTTCAAGGTAAATATAGGCTATTTGAAAAAAAGAATTGATTTCCCATAAAACTCCAGTCAAAAAGCTTGACATAAGCTCCACGCCTTCCCAGCGTCTCCATGTGACTTAAAATCGCCAAAAAATCGTTGGACCAAACTTGACTTGATAAGAGGAAACTCATTGAATAAGTTGTATATGAAGCTTTGTGAAGATCCGGGAGAAAATGAAGTTGAAATCTCAAGGGGAAGGCCAGCGCCTTCACAGTGCCTTAACGATTTACACACGACGTTGACATGGTGCTGGACACGAGTGTGGACATAATCGAACGAAAACATAGCATCGTAGTGCCTTCTCAGCTATTTCCAGCGCCTTAGAGTTTTACACGAATGGCGCTGGACATATCTTAAGATTGATAGTTTCATGTTTTGCGGATTTGCAAGATTCGTGATTAGATTACCTCTTATCATACTTCTATTATGAATAGAAAACTCTAGAACAACTTTAATTGCTTCTCTTCCATTTTTTTTTGTTCTTAAATCAAAACACTCCAAGGAGGGGAGAAGACTTCTTTTTGGTTTTGTTAGTAAGTTTTTATTTATTTTTGCATTGTTTTCTATGTCAATGAGTGGTTAAGTTCCATGTTCTAGACCAATATAATTGAGTTTTAGGGGATTTAAGGATTCAAAAGGTTTTGTGCTTTTAGTTATAATATTGTTTAACTATAGTTTTCATATTCTTGATTACATTATTTTTATAAAGTTTAAAAGTTTTTTCTTTCTCGTGGTGTGAGTGCACATACACTCTGGTTTGGGTAAAAGCTATCACTAGTGATCTTACCATCGCTCGGTAAAGGGGATCACGTTAGTTGGCAAGTAGGGCCTTGTTTATTGGCAATCAATGTGCCTTTGTGTAGTTGAGATATAGGAAATGTAGCGACATATTGTTCCACATGATAGGTGGAAGAATTTGACGATAGATTACTACTAATGGTAGGTCTTCTCACGAAGTTTAATGCTGCTAGTTCGTTGAAAATCTATGGTATATTTGAAAATATTGCGGTCTAGTTAGTATATGGTTGTATCGCACTTCCTTCTACTGACATGAGGATAACGAGGTGGTGAGAGTCACTGTAAGCCTATTAATGAAAATTAGTACCGAAACAAAATTTTAAAATCGATGAACGAATACAATCCTTTGAATTTCAAATCAAGTTGTATTATTGAGTTGTATATTTATTGATTTTCGTTTTCTAAGTAATTGAGTTTATTTTCTTTGCATTTAATTCCTAGTGTAGTTAATTTTTTTTTTATAAGAAACTCCATTTTCATTTAATCTAAAAAGGAACATCCCAATCCCTATGAGCTCGACGACTTACCTCACTACAAATCTACGGTAATCAGTGAATTCGAGACTATTATTGGTTCTTTCGACATGGCATACCAGATTTTGGCGCCGTTGATAAGGTTTAGTGCTAATTTGTTTTCTTTTTAGTTTAGTTTAACATTGTATTATTTTTTGGTTGCAGGTCACCGATGTTCACTTTTCCCAGATACTTTAGTTTCGCTTGATCAAGAAGTTGACTTGACGTATAGAAAGAGGAACATGGATAACAAAAGGAGGGAAAGATCTCATGTGATTATGGATTTAAATGGAAGAGATGAGAATCTTCCAATTGCACATAATGTTGGATAAAACAACCTATAGAATGCAAGGCAGGAAAGAGAGCTCACATTTAGGGAGGCGAACGAACACTGTGGAGGGTCGTTACCCTTATGTATCGAGTATCCAACTACCGTCGATAAGTTCGAGCTTAAATTAGAGTTGATGCATTAGTAACTGATTTTCATGGAAAAGAGAATAAGGATCCTTAGAATTTCTCATAGAATTTGAGATGGTGGTAGTAGGCATGAAGCTTGCTATAGTTGATGTTGACTTAATGAGACTAAAGACGTTTCTCTTTTGTCTCAAAGATGCTGCACAAGATTAGTTATTTCACTTACCGACTGGTTCTATCAGAAATTGGAATGAGCTACATCAGAAATTTCAAGACGATAACATGCCAGCCAGGAGGATTACTAAGCTTAGGATGCAAATATCTCACATTGTTATGAAAAACGATAAATCGTTGTCACGATATTGGAAATGGTTCAAGAGATTGTGCAGAGTGTGTCCAAACATAGTCTTAGTGAGAAGTCTTTGATGGAAAGCTTCTATGAAGGTCTGACTTATAATGAAAAGAGACTGCTCGATACAGTGTGCAGTGGGAGCCTCGCAGATATCACACCTATAGAGGCTAGGATGTACATTGAGAAAGTAGCAAATCAAGCCAAACAATATGGTCAAACTAGTTAAAAAGAACATCAACATCTTTAAGGGGAAGCCAATTTAAGAGTGATATGTCAGAACTTAAATCTATGATGAAACAAATGTTGGTCATGACCGAGATTGGGAAAGATTGTGGTATAAGTTCAGAGCCAAATCATTTCACAGACTAATGTCCCTTACTTTTTGAGGATATTGGAGAAGTCAAGACGACATGCCAATTTCAAGTGCCGCCTACAGGATAGTACATGTTGTGGCCCCAAATCCCGAAGCAACCGTAGGCACCGCCATGACACTTCACACGTCACCAATCCCTGCCACATCATGGCCTGTTTATCTATGATGACTCACAACCTAATTGATTTCTTACACGTTTTACGATAAACCCTAGCTTAGCTAATTATTTTTCATGTAATAATTAGTGATTTAATTAGTTAGTTAGTCAATTTATCAAATTATAATACAATTTTACAGCAGAAGTCTTTAAATACATAAGTATTTTATATATATTATCACAATTCCTAAGTAGTAGAAAACTTGGCAAAATAATATCATGTATATAATAAAAGCGAAATAAGTACAATAAAGATCCATATACATATATTCAGTGTTCTATAATCCTCAAAAACAAAAGTAAATATATACATAATGTAGTTAAACACAAGTTGGTGTTGAAATAATTCTCAGAGGTAATTTCCTAAAACCTCATTTCCCTTGCTAGTCGAAGGATCTGCACTTGGTCATCCCAACAAAAAAGATGATGAGTACAGTGAATAAATCCCTAAAAGAAAACCACCGAGTATTTAACAATAGAGAAGCCAATAATAATGTTAAATAAACATGCTGAAATAAACAGGCAACTGTAAGGTAATCGCATGCGTAAATAACACCAATGAAAACCAAATGATTGTGTCACACATAGTAGACTAAACTATACTTCGGATTCCCTCTCCATGATCTTTCTACTGGGCGTGCCCAACCGGCCCATCACCTGGTAGTCTCAATGGTCAGCGTAGACCCACGACGCATCGACACATGTACCGATAAAGTAGCTCGGGCCATCATTCATCGAGGACTCCTGATACACATGTTATAGTCTAGCGTACTAGAGTCCGTACAACACAACACTGAATAACACCCAGCGGCAAGCAAAAGTACCAACCATTAAACCAAACTTAAGCAATGATAAAACAAGAAAATGAATAGCAAAGAAACAATAGATAGAAAAATTAAAATATTTAAATACTCAAGATGTGTTTCTTAAGGGACTTACGCACCTCAAATCACACTTCGAAGTCCCGAAAATATCCGATCCGACCCCAATATGCCCTCAATTATCGCATTATAGTCCCCGAGTCTCTTGGAATCAATTTCAAGTGTTTTAGATTGATTCTTGGTATTTAAAGTTAAGTGTGTATGTCAAGTCTTCGAAACAACCTCTAAAGACTAATAAAGTTCAAGTCATGTGTTGCAACACAATTTTGGGCATGAAAACATTTGAATCTCAAAAACTTCTTACGAAAAAAGTTGTTGGTCTCTGTCTTAGCTTTATGAAAAGGTTTGGTTTGCAAAACTAACGAAAAAGATATCAAAATTCTACCAAAACAACTCAAATTTAAAACAAATCTGACCTACAAGATTGTAAAAATCATTTCTCCCAATATATAGTTTCAAAAGTTGTGATTTTGGTCTTAAGTCATCTAATATACCAAACAATAACATACTAAAGATCATCCCAATCTAATAAGTATTGAGGGATACGCCTTTGCAAAGTAAAGCGAATTTTTCATGAATATAATTGGTTCTACTAGCAAGTTCGACTTAATTCTTTTGAAACCAAAGTTATATGACATGTATATGATTCATCTTCAACCTTAGAAAAACATGAAGTTAGCAAACCAAAATCATTCAACATCTCTTGATCATGCATAAAAACATTTTTATTGGAACCAAAACAAATGAGTAGTAGAAGTCGTTTCCTATTGTTTAAATCCTTTTTAGTTTGATCCTCCAAGCTTAGGTACTCTTGAAATCCAAAAAATTCAGCATATTTTATCTCTTTTTGCTGTAATTTTTTTTGGATTTTCCTTCTTTTGTTTGCATGAAAATCAAATTTGTCATTTATATACTTTTAGATTAGCAACTTGATTAGTTAAACAAATCCTTAATTTGACTAAGTTAATTACTAGGACATGCATCCTCACTCAATGCCACTTGTCCCACAGGAAGAATGTAGGTCTTCGCTCACTAGTTACTATTTATCGTAGAACTCCAACACATCTTCATCATCTCCACATAAATCAATGGTATCCAATTTGTTTGTCCAAACTATAGTCGCATTAATCCATATCAACTAAATTTACAAAGACACTTAAACTCATGTGGTTAGTGTATTTGGTATCATTGTTGAAACATTAGTGGTTCCACTAATCCCCGACAACTCGCACCTTGTGCCCGCGTCCCGACAAGCATCTTGATGAGGCTATTATTAGTGTACCTGACAAATATGAGCTAGACTAAGGTTTATTTATTCATCTTAACCCATAATTATCATAGTTATGGTCATTTATTCAAGTTATATTGTCTACCCTTAGTGTTCCTGTACTACGCCTACCTGGTACCTGTGTCGATATGCTTTACGAGTTGTTTATCAATCACACAATCTCACACGGTATGACAATATAAATACACACATGCGATGAGTTACACAATAAATAATAATTACCATCGTAATTATGCAACCAATAGATAAAAATAACGATTTATGCCTAGTCAGGTGTGTCCTAGCCTATCCGAGACATCTACTAGCATTCGAGTGTGAAATTAAACAAAATAACAACAACAATAAATATTGGGCTGTTACAACTCTTCACAACTAAGGGAAATCTCATTCTGAGATTTAAGGTAAATGATATCTTATATCACGTGACTATTAGGGAAATCTAACGACCTAAATGAACTTGGTACTAGGTTTTTTTTTTTTGGAATCTCAGATGTAACTATCTCATTTGTCATTCCAACTCAACAGTGGCATAACACCTGACGACACCACTGCTAGTCTCTTTACGAAAAGTTTGTTGTGGTGGAACAATAGACAACACCACTGCTTGTCGTTTCACCGGGAGGAAGATGGGATAGAACAACCAATGATGCCACTGTCTCACATTCTTCCATTATTCTCTTCATGAGAGGGTTTAATTTGGGTGGAACAACCGACATCGCGAACTTAACCTTGAACACCACTAGACCGTTCTTCAGTATGTTGGGATCCTTCTAGTGGGCTTCTTGAACCCCCTCCATTGGTCCATCACTCAATAGCCCTCGTTGTAGTCGGCATGGACCAATGACCCACTGACACATGCACAAAAAACAAAAAGCTCAAGTCGCAATTCATTGAGGGTGCTCGTGCCACGTGTTATGGTCTAGTGTATCGCACAACCATTGTGTCTTCACATGTCTAGCTAAGAATCAAAATATGTATACACATAATTGAAAGAAATAACTAACAAATTGAGTCAAATAACTTTAGCTGGAATTACTAATCTATGTACCCTGAGTATATCGTTGGGCTTTACCTAACCTAACTCAATTACAGTGTGCACCAACTCTTGGTGTCATTACCACATATCTCACTGATCTAAGTGGATAGTCCCTCCAGTCCACATCGAAAACACCTATCCCTAGGTCTTGGTCCTACCGAACCCTACCTGACCCTTGGCCTTAACCTTAATCCTAAGATCCCTATGCTCAACCTCTTTAGTATTGAGTCTGTTTTTGATGTGGCACTCGAAGTGCTGGTGCTACACAAGCTTTATCTGTAATGACACGTTACCTTAAGCAGGTGATTAATATTAATCTAAGTTCTAATTAACCCGAGTTAGTCTTTTTTAAGCCCGTTTTGTCTCAATTAGCGTGTGCATAGATTTGTGTATCGTTTGGTGTTGTTTGAATTGTAGTAGTATTTATTGAAATTAAATGAATTAATTGGCATACAATTGAATAACTGTAAAATTATGAGACACCTAATACTGTGTGTGGGTAAAGGGTGATGCACATGAGTCGTAGGGTAACGTGCACACTCGAGTAAACTCATTGGTGCACACATCAAAGTCATAGGCGTATTAATATAGGATTATATATTTATATACAAATCGTATATATAAATATATATTGAAAATAAAAATATAATTAATATTTGGTGGGCGCTTAGTGATACGCGGGGTCGAGGGTGATACGCGTGAGACGTACAATAGTGTGCTGGCCTGAGGGTGGTCGTTGGCATGCACATCAAATTTATAGGTGAGGAACTACGAAGTTATGTATATGTATTTATATATATAGTTATATATAAATATATATATAAATGAATCCTAAAGTTTAGATCAAAGAAAACTATATATTGGATTTGTCTCGAGATACGCTTAACATTAGAATTGAGGAAGTAAATGAGTTAAATGATTTGGCGGCTGACATTATGATGCCTTGAGATACATGCAACTACATCTCAAAGAAAAGCAATGTAATTTTAATTCCATTCGTTGGATCGTCCTCGAAATTCATGTGCGAATCTCGAGAAAAGTCTTATTTTAACCAAACTTAAGTTGATAAAGAGGAATGGGTTTGTTGACAGCCACAAGATCAGCCTCGAGATACATAACATGTATTTCGAGAAAGATCAAAATAAGAAGTGAAACATTAGATCCGCCTCGAGGTTCGTGCAATAAGAATCTCGAGGAAAATTCTTATATATCTTCTTCAACAGACCGCCTCCTTTAACTTGAATGATCCAATGACTTTAACTTGATCAATGTAATGTGAATTAAGTTTGGGGGAATGTGTGGGGTGATATTGCCAAAATTTGAATTCTAAAGTTTAAATTTTTATTGAAAATTCGTTGATGTCATCAACACTTTGGTTTAAATTCAATTTGGGGATGATTGCGCAATTGTATGTAAGTGATGAATTTATTGAAATCTTGTTTCTATTAATTTGGATTGATTCGAACTTTTATATGATTTCGAGACTTTGAAAATGAATTGGATTTCGAAAGCCATATGCAGTTTTGTGCAAACATTCGTGTTTGAATCAATACTTTTGTGATTGTTGAGTTTTATGGGATGATGTGCTCGTTATTGTTGTGCTATGAACTTCATTCATGTTATTGTGTTTATTGCTATCTTATCGTGTGTTATGAATAGAGTAGAGTGCAGTTGTTTCGTAGGTCCTAACCAGAGGACGAGTGGTTGATTACTGCCACTTAGGACTAGAACCCACCTACCTAATACACCTGAGCCTTATGATGAGTTCTTATTTGTAAATGATAAGGCCGAGTTGAGATTTAATAGTGATTTGAATAAGAAAAAGAGGAAACCCTTAGCTGAAAGGAGGTTTAGTATAAGAAATCCCAAATATGATAGGAGAGTGACATCGATCATCCAAGAGCGAGGATGAGAGTCTTTCACTAAAAACTACGAAGCCTTAGTCGAGCACACCCATAACTAGATCATATTTAGGGATATGAGTAGTTTGTTCAGGAGTTTATGCGAGCGGACACGTAACCAGACTAGGAGAGAGTGAGGTTGAAAGATGTGATGGTTAGCTATAATCCCAAGGCCATTAACACATATTGTTGCCTACCTACTTTTGATTACTTAGGAGGGTCAGAATTCCCACACCTGAGATATTTTTTCGAGTTTAATTTCCCTTATCAGACTGTCCAAGCAACGCTGACTTCTTTCCCTTATCAAGATTAGGTCTATTCCACTTATCAATACCCAAAGCATTTCACTAAGACCTATTTAAGGGAGAAACTTAAGGCACGATCTTACTTTGTCGATGCTTCTTTTTACCCCACCGATCAAAGTGACAAGGTGACACGACCCAGATGTACATTTCTATATCATATTTGGGCTCATGTCGATCGTATTGATGTGGGGCATATTATTCACGAGGTTAACAAAGAGAGGATGATTACAATGAATAACGAGAGTCTAGCCTTTCATATCCTTATTACTAACCTATCATGTTAAGCAGAAGTCCGTTTCACTAGTTTAGAGTTCAATATCCTACCCTAATTGACCATACACGATAATGATATATTTGGATTTGATAAAATAGAGGAGGTAGATTCGGAAGGTGAGGACGATAGAGCATAGTCGAAAGCACTATCAAGAACATGAATGCAGGAGCAACAAGAAACTCAGACGAGGACAGCTGCAAGAAGGAGGAGAGGACCATCTTCTTCTACACCACCACCAGAGGGAGTACCAAGACATATGTATAATAAGGAGATGATTCTTTATAATTAGAGGGAGATTAGTCGTTTCTTATGTTATAGGCAAATGGGGCACCACCAAGTCTATAATTATACTAATGAGCCAGCTCCACCGATGTTGGACAGTCTGTTTATCATGCTTTTGGCTACCAGTTTACCAAGATCCCGAGGAGTAAGAAGTCACTTCTAACTCACATTCTTCACAGAGAGTTCAAACTCCTTACCAGACTTTGGAGTAAGCGAGTAACATCATGACATCTCTAGTGATTTAAAGAGTTGATTTTCTTAACTCTGCATGTATTAGAGAGAGGAACTGAGAAACTTGACACTAATTCAATT
This sequence comes from Stephania yunnanensis, assembly GCA_039657365.1. Lineage (NCBI taxonomy): Eukaryota > Viridiplantae > Streptophyta > Magnoliopsida > Ranunculales > Menispermaceae > Stephania > Stephania yunnanensis. The sequence goes on along the minus strand of CM077583.1, from coordinate 34,159,943 downwards.
TTATAATATATTTGGAGATACAATATGATAATGATGTAATTTTGTAATATCACTACAAAGCGCATCATTTTCATACATTTTTCATCTTTTAATCTATTTATTTTGCTTCATTCCACTTCATTCCACTTCATTCCATTTTCTTATCTTTCATTATTATATTTCACTAATTCTTTTGGAATGTGTATAGGTTGTCCTACTTTCTTGAACCTTGAGGATAGGTTTAGGATAAGTTTGGGGTATACATCTATGCAGGTTGATGGAATGCATGAATAAACCTTATGTAAAGGAGTTATGATAAAATTTTAACAATTTTCAGAATTTTTCACGATTTTTGACGAAATATAGGTAATACGGTTTCATTTCATTTTTGGTAGGTTGTTACACACTTCCATACTTGTGAATTTCTTTTGTTTTTCCATTCGTTGTTTTGAGCTTAAACGAATGCCCAATTCTAGTTTATGATAATGATGGACAATTTGAGAATTCAAATGTAAATTGTTGTTGTCATGAATGGATAAGATCTTAAGTAGAGTTTAGGTGAAAAACATTTTCTCGTGATTGGTTTACTGTACGAAGTCTACACCAAAGAATGCTAGTGTGGAGTTTAGGACAAAAGTCCACAAATTCCAAGTTAGGTTTGCAATCCATTTACAACTGAGTAATAACTTAAGATTAAGTTTAGAGGAAGACATAGGCCTTGCTTCTTTAAAGCTCTTAGCCTTTAACCCACCTAATAAGTTATCCCTAGTTAACCCAATTGTGCCAACACAAACTATCTCTTTCATCACCTATCATGAAACCTATAAACCATCAGCCTATAATTTTTTTAACTAGTTGGAAATCTAGCCTTAAACTTGAAATTATTAAAAAAATACATGAAAAAGAAGAAGAATGAGAAAAGAAAAAAATTATGAGAGTGAAATATTATTCATATACCCAAAACAAGGGGAAATTGATCTTGATGAAAATCTAATCAATCAAGTCATGATTAGAGAGTTCCACCTAAAAATTGTATCCATAGGAATGGATCAGGGAGTTGTAGTTAGAAAAATGAGTGATTCATCTAAAACGGTATCGACAGAAAATAAAGTAGGGAGTTGGACGATCAGAAAAAGGTGATGACTACATAATGTGAAAAGAAAAATCAAGTAAATGCAGTGTAAATCATTTCATGTTCTCTAAAAATCTTTTGACAAGTCTAAGTCTAAAGTTTTTCAATGTTTTGAATCCATTAATTACTTTTTTTTTGTCAACTAACCCTATTGTTATAATCCCAAAAGAAAGTCTTATTGACTCTAAATAATATTTTGAATGTGTAATTGAAATGGTTGTATAAGTTCTATTTATGGAATCTTAGTGTTGAATGCTCTATTTAGAGATCGTTAGTCTTGAGCTTATTAAAAGTTTTGAGGCAACTTGTGATTAATCGATGATTTTAGTCTTGACGAAACCTAGTGTTTTGTAGAGTATTCTTTGGGAAAGTAGCCAAAATAACTTAATTTAAAGTAATAAGTTGAATCACTTAGGAGTTACTAAGAGCTTAACCTCTTTAATGCATCCGAGTATGAACATCGACTAAGACAATAATGGAACCAATTCACTGTAAAAATCGACGATTTTAGTGATGGCTAAACTCTTTGCTAAACCACGATATTTTTTTTTCATTAATTTAATCAGCGTTAGATTAGCGACAAACTGTGATTAGTGTCAAAAACCCTCGTCGCTGATTACTCAATGAGAAAATATATCATATGTTGTTGATTTAGCAACGACCTTTCCCGTCGCTTAACGTCGCTTAACGTCGCTTACAATGCTCATTGTCCCGTCACTTCTGAGTGACAAACCACCATCAGTTGCTATGCAACGATAGCATAACGACATATTATATCGATTCTATTGCTCACCTACTGCTAATTTGTCATTGTTTAGCGACAGATGAGCAACATAATTTATGTTTGACTGATTCCCTCGATTCTGTTGGTAAACATTGTCGGATTAGCGACATACAAAACTGGTTCCATCGCTAATTTGTTGGTGATATTTTTGGATTTGTTTTAAAAAACATTTTCCAAACGAATATACTAATAAGTAACACTTCATTATAAACAAAAAACTAAAGAAGAGTGATATTTCATAACAAAAAAACTTTGAAAGTTAATGAGAAAATATCCAAAAAAAAGATATGGAAAGCTAAGTCATAAGGGTAATCATCTAGGCCATCATCGTAATCATCATTCTCGTCACCATCATCACCTCATGCCCTAGATCTATCAAATATTGAGGAGGGGTCGAGTGGGGGTGGCCTGAGGAGGCAGGGTGTAGTGACCCTTATTCTAATAAAGGAATCGTTCAACCTGAAACACATATTAAGCTCCGATAAATCAGATGGACACAACACATACCAGAAGCTTAGCAATTGTACATGATAACACAACCTATATATCTCGAGAAAATCGATATCGATAAAGTAAACGACAACCAAAGACTTATATATCAAGGTTTTCAAAAATAGGTTTACAAACCACAAAAATATAAAAAACATATTTGGTCCAATCCCTATGATAATACATACAATAACGTATCAAACTATCGAACGTGAATATATACAATACCGTGTCCTCATACATACAATGGAAAAACACCTACATGCCTAAGCGTTGCTATTCCCATGGTCCTGTGCGCTCGCCGAGTTACTTAAGATTGTTGAAAAAAGAACTGATCATTCAACAAGCTTGGTAAATGAAATTTCACTTAGGCCATCCATTTTCTACTGTTACATTATCAGGGAATAACAAATATCATAGAAAAATATATATAACGACATGCATTTTATCAATTCATTAGCTATTGTTAATTTCTAAAAGAGATAATCTTTATTATATATCTTTCTTGAGTACAAACAACTTATTTATATAGGTAACAATTATAACCACAATATCTTTTGGTTACAATCAAATGACCTCAAGTTTTAACATCAAGTCATAACACCCTCCCTTAAACTCAAGATGGGTTTGTCAAAACCAACTTGAGTTTGCTAAACAAATCAGTGGAGTATGTAGGCGACGACACAAAAAAATTCAAGCGAATAATGGCAAAAAATAGAAATAGGGGTTTATTGCAGAGGAAATTAATCAATGATAACCCACAAAGCAGAAACATATATATGTCGTAACCCATACATACAAGCAGATGATCGACTTATGAGGAAATCTAGAGTAGACATGCACCGGGTAGAGCATTTCGTAAATGATCACAGATCAAACGGATGAACAAATGGTCTTGAGATGACTACAAAGGCAGATGCAGACACGGTGCATGTACATATGAAAGGCTTGAGGAAGCATATTAAAGTGATGAACTTCTTATTTTCTTATACTTTTTTTAAATAAAATTAAGAAAAATAGAACAAGATGACTGAATTATAAGGAGGCATGACTTGGGTGATGCAAGCACGGATGGATGGTGATAGCATATCTATTAGGTGCATGACAAAAGTAAAGCACAAGATGCACAAGTCAGCCTGGTACATGGTGACAAATGATGATGAAGGGGTGCTTGACAGAAGTGATGGCGGACTACGGAACAGATGCATTAGTAGCCATTGAACAAAGAAATGACAATGCTCCTCCACGAGCTGATAAGAGACGAAATCCAGGCAAGAGAAAAGCATATAAGGGATCGCATAAAATATAGAGGCACATAACACCTAAACATTAATATGATAACAAAAGGTAACACCATGAAGTGGTCAATCGACTTTCTTCAACCAACCCAAAATTAGGGACCTAGCTATACCATGTTTATTTCTAAAATAGATAATCTTTATTGAGTATCTTTCTTGAGTACAAACCACTATTTATATGGGTAACAATTACAACAACAATATCTTTTGGTTACAATGGAATGATCTCAAATTTTAACATCAAATCTTAACGACTATTTTATTGGTAATCATTTTAGAGATGTTTAGAAAACAAGGACCGATAGCTATCTAATGTGAGAATACCAAAATCTAACCCATACGGTGGCCATCATGTAGTCTAGATAGTGTATTCGGGTGTAAGATAGTTCTCCGCTGTCCTAGTGAAATCTCTATCATTTTGTAAAACCCTGGCCTAAGACTCAAATGCAAAATTACATTGGACCATGAATCTACTACCAAAATATCCATGGAAATTAGTCATAGACTTATCTCGGTGACTCACATACTATTTTAATTAAAAATCAAATTCTAGTATAGAGCCCCCAAACTTAGTGCACAATCTGTATGAAACTAGATATAACAATAAACATGGCATAAGAGCTAAACTAAGTGAATTCTCGCTTACCTTGATCATACTTCCTACTTTCCGGACTTTTTCAAAGTCACGAACCTCTCGATTTGGCCTGGAGTCTTAAGATTTAAACCAGTTAATTGGTTTCAGTTCCTAGTCAATTTGGGGTGTTTAGGAACGCGTAAACCCTCCTTGAAGTATTAAGTTGTAACGACCTGTTTTAATTGATCTCGATTAATTGATAAATTACAGGTTAATATCATAAGCTCAGACCCACGTGGACGTCGTGGAAAAGTCTATTGCACGTCTAATCGGGAAATATGTTATTTTTGTGTGGCAAGTATTTAATTACTTTATTATTATTTAAATACTCGTGCCGCGTTAATCGAGAATTTCGCTTAGTCGCGTTGTGCGCGGGTAGTGACGAGAGTGTGTACGTCGCGGTGTACGCCTAACGCGGGTGTACGGGGTAGTATGGGGTTGAGTGTCACATCATATCACACATCATCTCACACGTCACATCAAACCCATCCCTCATCATGCTATTTTGTCTTTTTCTCCCAAAATAAAAAAAAATTCTTTTCTTTCCTTCAACAACGGAGAAGAGAGTGAGGAGAGGAGAGAGAAAGAAAAGAGAGAGAGAAAAGAAAGAGAGAAAAGAGAGAACGAGAGGAGAAAGAAATAGCAAGAGAGAGAGTGAGTGAGGCAGAGAGAGAGGTTGCCGGGGAGAAGAGCTGGCGGTGTGACCAGGTGGCGCGGCAGCGGCGTGAGCAAACGGCGGAGCTCCCCAATGGCTGACCAGCAGTGGCGCGGTGGAGCAGTAGCGGCGGACAACAGCCGGCAGCAGCGCGGACCTGCGGTGGAGCGGCCTGACGAGTAGACGTGACGGCGGCGGATGGTGGCGGACCGGTGGGCGGTCAGCAGCGCGGCCAACGACGGACGGCCAGCGGTTCCACAGCGGCAGCGACGAGGGGCGATCGGTAGCGGCGGCTCCGGCGCGGATGGTTGGACGGCAGAGCTGGCCGGCAGCGGCGGCGCGGCAGTGGCGTGACTCTGGCAGCGACGCCAGCGTCGGCACGACAGCGGCGTTGGCTCGACAGCGACAAGGACACGGTGAACGTCGCGGAGCAACTACGTGGTGGCGTGTCGTCGAACTGACCGATCCTCGACAAGAGGCACAACTTCGACGAAGCTCGACTACGCGATTGATTCAATGATTTTGAAGGCCATGGTGAGTTTTATGTAAGTAATTTTTCCATGATTAAACGACTTAGTAAATTAGTACTAAATGGTACAAATTGACACTAGGGACTTAGGAGTCGGGTGTCGGGTTCGTATCTAGAGGCGAGTGCGGGTCGTTTTGAAGGCTTCGCGATTGCTTGAGGTAAGTAAACCCACGAGAAAGTCAATTCAGAATTTACTTATTTTTCCTATAAATTATTTATTTCACATTACTTTTCGTCGGTTCAGTTTTCATGTTTCTCTATTCCCGCGTGTGTCTGTGTATGCTTTCCGGCTCTCTCGTTGATGACGATCCGATTGTTGCTATGGTGTTGGTCATACCCTAGACTACGCGTGAGATTTCTCTCAGCGAGGAGATGATCTCGAGAGCGAGTTGACGTGAGGCCCACCTCCGTCACAGATTTCCTCTATTTTGAGGCGTTGGGCGGAAGTCTACCTTCCGACCAACAGAGTTCCTCATTTCGACCGTGAAGAGGGTGTGTGGATTTCCTCACCTCCAGGGCCTTCTCGGTTTGGTATTTATGTCCCAGGGCTCGACAGTTGTATACCACACTCGTGTTCCGTATTCTTGATTATCTCACGACTTATATTCATGCATTACATTTCTGTTCATTTATTTTATATGCATGAATTGTAGTCGTTTTCTTGGATTTCTTGTTAATACTAACTGAATTTCTCTGGGATTTACTCACCTGGAACTTGTCATTGTTTTTGGTGGCAAGTTGCAGTTCCTACGGCGAGCCGGGGGAAGGTGGTGATTGACGACTACCTCTGATTTGGAGCGCCTCCACTAGCTTACTCGTAGGTGTTTATATTTACGTATATATATTTTTGGGGGATCTTTTTAGAGAGACTTTTACCTGATACATGTATATCGACACCTATTATACATTTTTGTCGCCTTAACGGATATACATGGTATCTTTTTGTCGGGTTTCCACTCCATAGGTTGTTAATTAATGCATAACTTATTTACATTAATTATATGCATATCATTAAGACTTCCGCTATTAAAAATAATATGAATAGAATCAAAATAATTAAATTAAGTTATAAGACTTTATAACTTGATATATTTTGCTAAAATAATCATTTAAGCATCAAAATTTACTAAGTTGGAGTATTAGGTAGTAAGTTCGTGGGCCGTCATAGACAGGCATGCAGGCGACGTGGCATGGCTTGGTGACGTGTCCGGCAACATGGTGGTGCCCGGTTTGTCTCGAAATTTGGGGCCGTCACATAAGTAAACCCGAGAAACCCAACTACAAGAATGCAATTTTGGGCATGGGACGATGTTGCCTAAACAAGGCATCACACTCAACATGCTGCCTAAGAAGGGCAGCTCACAACCTCTTAAGGTTGCACTACTACTATCATATGATAAAAGTAGTATTACCTCTCCAAACCCCTTCAAACCTTCTATAAGTATCCTGAACATCACAAAAATGTGTATAATACCAGTATAAACCACTTAACAACATTAAGAATCATTTAAACATGAGTTCAAGCCTCAAAATAATCTTATTATAAGTAAAAAAAATGGAATACAATTGTGATGGATAACAAATGGACTTGTTTTTGTATCATTAATGGGTTCTAACAAATTGTTGAGTCTTTACTTATGCACTCTTCGTAACTGTTTTGCTATGTAAATCAAGTCCAAAGTCGTGTTTTATCACTTTATATGTTTACTTTAGAGATTTACAAGGTATTTGAGTGTTTGTGAGGGAATTAGATAAATCTCGGAAATAAGTCAAAGTTCGATAAAAAAACAGCAGGGTTGATGCCCCAGAAGGAACTGACTGCGTCATGGAGAAGCCACGGTGCCAAGCAGGGCATTAAGGTAGCGCCAGGATTAGAAATTGAAACTTTAGGCTGACTTTCTATTCAAGACTTACTATATTGTGCTACGCTACCATCCGACACTATCCCTTAATAACCACAACGTCACTAACGGTGCCGGATTCGTAGAATAGAAAGTTTGCAATTCTTAGGAGGTTCTTATTTCTCGGGCTTTCCTATTCTTCTACCCAGGCTCACCTATATAAAGGATGGACCTCTATGAACAAAAACACATTTTAACTAAGAGTGATTTAGGAGCATAACAGGTAGTGTAACCATGTCTGGCTAGGTTCTCTAATACCTAGGTCGATGATGAAGCTCTCAGCAAGTAGTAGGTTTGTTTTCATGTCTTGTTAAGGTTTTCTTTAATAATAGTGTTTTTTCAGTTCATTTCATGATTTTTAACGATGTCTCAATGGTAGTTAAGAGTTCGTACATTCATTGCAAATCTCTAGTCGTAAACTTATTGACCTAGTAGTATCAATCAGGTTGAGTCCGTTATACCAACTGGTTGAGAAGTGGCAATCACCAAGCACAAGAAACCTGACAAACTTGTTGTTATAGGTGAATAACATCGAGAACTAGGTTAAATATTAAAAGTAGTTGCCCAAGGTTATTTAGGGGTAGGTGTTCCCACAAAGCATTTAATGCTACTCACGTGCTAAATCTTGATAGTGGTTGCCTAAAGTTGAATGGTGGAGTAAGAAAAATATTTAGAGAGCGGTTGCCCTATCTACCGAGAATAGGGGACTAGGGTGTTGAGGACCCCAACACCTATAGCCTATCTAGGGAAACAATTTTAAAACCCATATTTCAAAACCATTGATGCAAGACATGAAAACAACATAGGGCTAAATTGTGGATTACTATACTTATGTATGCATTATTATTTGTATGTTTCAATTATTTAATTTCTTGCTTAGTAGACCTTTAGGATAAAACTCTTTCCAAAGCCTTCCAGATTTACTTTTTTATTTGTTGAACTCAGTTTGACTGAATCCTATGCATTCGACCCCGTGCTTGCCTCTACTACATTTCGGTAGTATTGGTAACCTTATACGAGTTATATTCGACATGTGCGACACGTGATCACAAACCCATTAAACTCAATAAATACCTCAACTACTTTAGCTAGTGTTGTCATACCCATATACTTAATCTCATTGAATCAATTAGAAAGATTAAAAGAAAGTTCACTAACTAGAGATGAAACACTTGGAAAATTGAAAGATCACATCTGGAGGGTTGTAGGTCAACCTTCCAAACCTTTCTTCTCTCCCCTATCTCTCTCATTTGATAGTTGTGTGTGGACAAAAACGAAATGTGAGACTAATCTTAAGTTTACTTAGTTTTTAAGTCTTGATCTTTATCACGATTTTATCAGGATACACATTACATGATTTTGATGCCGATCTTTGTGGTGTTTACACTACCATCCTAATACTGCTTGACACCTAGCCCCACTACATGCACCATATATATCCTCATCACGATCTTGTACACGTATCTCAATGTGAATCTTGCATCTATGTGCTTCAAATGACACCAAGTGCTAACATGAGACATATCACCACATGCATGCATATCTTGAGGCCTATATAGTGGTTCATGATTCTTTATAGATTGAACTTTAGTATCTTTGGTTTTAATTCGTTTTGACACACCAAACAACACATAAACGCGTGTGCACGTTAATATATACAAGTCAGGCGTAACCGCAAGCCTAAATCGAGTTAATTAGCAATTCAGATTAGTGATAATCATTAGGTTAATGACACGAGTCATTTTATTCTTCCTAACTTATGAGACTTTGTCATGGAAACTTAAGGAACGTAAAACTCACTTGTAGTCTCAAAGAAAAAGAAGAGTTACTCCCTCATAAAAGACTCCCGCTCCTATGTTGGTTTCTTATCCTTGTGGAACCGCCATTTACCTTAACCATGGGAATCTCTTTGGTTCTCAACTTTTAAATCTTTCGATTAAGAATCTCAATTCACTATTCATTTGACAACTTAATGATTAGAAAATGTTTTATGATATATCTTATGGTTTTTTCGAGTATAAACAACAATATTACACAAGGTTTTCCCCTGTTTATATGATTTGATGTAATATTAAGAAAGATTGATGAAATGGCAAGAACTTGACTAAGTGTACAAAAGCCCAACAATTTACTAGCAAAGTCGAGAATGTACTAAAAATGCCAAGCCAAGTAAATCAGTGACAAAAATTCCCAGCAAAGTCAAAAGATTTGAAGTAACATTGGTGACTGAATCACGAGATCACATAAAAGAATTGTAAAAGAAGCCAATCAATTTTACTAGCGATTTATGTATAAACTCAAAATCGCTAACATGGTAAGGTCGGTGATGCGTTTTATAGTTAAGAATTAGGAATTTGAGTTAATTAGGATTTGTACTAGCCTAAAACTATAAATATAAGGTTAGGGACTCGAAATAAACACACCATTCTTATTATATACATGCTCATTATTGTTTGAAAAATTTGTTTTGGTGAACTCATTATTGTGAGTCAAACTAATTAAAGAGGTATATTTCATTAATGTCTTTTAATTATTTTATGATGTTTTGCATGAATATATGTCGGTAGTTTTCTAGTCCAAACCAAGGATGAACTAAACCAATTTCATATCATAGTTTATGATGTTATGATCTTAATCTATTAAATAGTATTGTAATCTTAAATTCTTTAATTTAATTGGTTGTTTTCTTTAATTACAATCCATGATGATTGATATTCTCTCGTAGTGACCAATATGTTAGTGATTAATAGAACCTAAATCTAGTTAGATAATTTACATCTTAATTGTATAAAACGTTTACGTAAGTATTAACTAGGACCATCACGGGTAATTATTTTTTGTTTGAGAAGTCTTAGGTGGATTTAAGATTTAAGTTGTAGAAGCTCAAAATTTTGAGATCCTAGTCATGCCCATTTATGAGACCGCGACATGGAGATCAGTTCGACGTAGCATTCTTGATCAAACCACTGACGTTGACTCATAAATACTACGTTAAATATTTGCGTGATATTATGCATATCATTATTTGATAAGTGTTTTGTACGATTAAATTTGTTTGAACGTTAATTTCACGAGTGCGAGTTAGCCTCATCATAAGTGAAGTGTGATGCGAGTTGTATGATTGAGGACGAGTGTGCACAATGTTTGTTGATAAGATTGATAAGAGAACGAAAGCTTAAGTTAATTGCCGAATTCAAGTTAAATCAGGAGAGTAAGTCGAGATTTTGTGACCGCGTGATTTTATCGAAAAAAGTGTTGAGACTGACGAAGAGTGCAAGAGAAAGTAAAAAAGTGAGTGATTTATTAATAAGTCAGGATTTCAAGCAGTAAAGTTTAGTGAGGTAAAAAGAGTGAGAGATATTGTATTGTTGAGTATGGCTTAAAAGTTGGTGTAGACCAAAGGGTGGTGAAACACATCACATTATAATGCGAACAAGAAAAATCAACACTACACCCACAATTAAACTTTCCATGCTTGACATCTCACCACAAGTCTAATCACTCTATCTCATATTTAAACACAAACTTTTTTTTCTCTTTTTCTCTTTTACATTTTTCACACACTCTCTCATCTCCAAAAACAACTCTCTTACATACCTCCCCTACCACCTCTTGGTTGACTCTCTCTCTCTCTCTCTCTCTCTCTCTCTATCTATCACGTGCTCTTCTTCCACACTTCACAAAACCACTATTTCTCATCTCATCACTCGCCCTGCCTCCCATAACACTCGATCGCACCTCATCACTCAAAACCTCATTACTTTCAGCCTCTATCTCTCGGCACGTTTGACACCCTTGGCTCTGACCACCATTACTCATCTACAACTCTCCCTTAACTAAGGTAAGTTGTTTTGGCATGTTTCTTGAAGAAGATGTGGTTGGCTTAATGTGTATGGGGTGGGCTTAGTGTGGGTGTGGCTTAGAGTATGTCCATGATGAGTATGCCTCGAGATTTTTATATGTTTGGAACTATTTCAGGATCCGTGCTGAGATGTTAGATGTAGATGATTACCTTGAGATTCGCACCATAGTCTTGGGGATATAGATGGGACCATCTTGGGGTTCATAATGATGGTTTGTATATTGATATGTGCATTGGGATGCGTGCTAAAACTGAATGCATTTAAGATAGCATCAAGATGTGTGACATTTTCTAAAAATGTAAACAAGTGTCTCGAGATGCGTGTTAAATTCCATGAGTGATCTAAGACAACATCAAGATACACGTAATCACATCAAATTATTAAGGATCGCATTCAAATGCACATTGACTTTTAGGTGATTATAGATCACATCGAGAGAGACAATCATTCGCTTTCTCTCTCTCTCTCTCTCTCTCTCTCTCTCTCTCTCTCTCTCTCGTGTCGGCTCCTGCTCATCCTTAAATTCCATCTATTCCAGACCGTCTTAACTAAAGATATCCTCGTCATAAATGGCGGGCAAGGGAGGGATGTCAAATTGGAGATCGTAGACAGGAAATCCAACTGGTTGACACATGTCAATGATGAGTAGAGGAAATGCAAATCTCTCATTCTTCTTCATCTCCATCCTCTCTCTGATAACCTTGAACATAAATCTCCCAATATTGATGTGTCTAACACATACCCACCTACGATAAAGCATCACACATCGGGTTGTGTCACGTCACCATGCTATGTGGAGGGGTAGAGAAATGCATCATTGAAGTAGGACCGTGCCTTTAGAGCTTTCCTAAAGTAGGCCTTCACCAAATTTTTAAGCTGCTAGGAAGAAGAGGAGTATGTCCAGTCATGGTGTGGGAAACAAGTGACCGCTGCCCTAACATTCGCGAAAGGGTAGTGAGAGAAATGGGTATAGCATAGGTGAGGGATATAAGAAATCCCTAAGTCCTCAAAAGTGGTAGGCCGTAGTAGGCAATGGCCTAGGTGCTATAATCAACCTGGACTTCTTGGACTTGGACACTCATGTTACGATGGGTAGCGTGTCTATTTGTGTAGAACTCGTAAACTAACTCCTCACATCCATGTATTACGTTTGGGTCATGGGGTGATCTGGTTATTGCCTAGTAATGCTTGGTAAAGAACTCCCAACCACTCTATCTAATAATATATGGATGTCACTCTCCTTTCATATTTGGGAGTTGCTATCCCAAATCCCTTTTTAGCTAAAGGTTTCATATTCTTAATGTGAAGGCCACTCTCGTACCTCTTTGCAACTACCTCGTTAAAAAACCTAAGCTGATCACAAGGGTGGGGAGCTCTAGGTGGATGGGCTCTAGGTATAAGAGGTGGTAATAGATAACCTCTCCTATATTTAAGTCCTACAGATTCATTGCACTCCTCTCTCTCCATAGCACAGATAATAAACAACATAACAAACAAAAAACCTGCAAAGAGTCCAATCATTAAATTATGAGCAAATCAGTCGATAACATGCGATAAACCAAATAACATGGATTTCAAAATGAAAAAGTTTGCTCATAATGACTTCGCACATTAGAATTCCAATGCGAATAAAATTTTGAGAAGTTTTGATAAGAAACTATTTTCAAAGTCTCCAAATCACACACAGTCTCAAATCGACATAGATATGTTGAACTGGCATTCCAATCAGTATGTTAATGCAATTTACATGTAATATAAAAAATCCCAAAATATAATTAATTCAAAGTGTCGACGATGTCAATGAATTTTCAAGAAAACCAAATTTAGGAAATTAATTTTTTTTAGTAAACATTCCTGCATTTTCCCCAAAACTTAATCCATGCGATATTGATTAATATTCAAATCCATTAAAACAATCAAAATCGAAAATTGGATCCAAAATACAAAATTTTCCAAAAACCATAGACTTGCATTTGAAAAAAAATCAAAATTTTCAAAATCGATCAAAAACAACAAATAATTTGACCAAATCACTCCAAATAACCTTATAAACAAAAGCCCTATGGTTCTACGGACCAATTTAACTCATAGAACACACATTTGTGCCCAAATAAGCTGAAGAACACCAAATAAGAAATTAAGAAATTAAGGTGAAATCAGGGCGTTACCAACTTGGGATTGAGTTCCTAAGAGCTCAAAGGAGCTTTCTCAGCCTAGTAGATGCCTTGGGAGATCGATAAAATCAAACTCCTATCTTGCAGCTTCATCACAGTGCTCACCAAACTTGTAGTTTCGTGGATCAAAATGATCTCCACTTGACGTATAATAAAAAATGAGTAAGATTGTGGCTTGGAATAAGTGGATTTGGGGGTTGGAAGTGAGTTTTCAAGGGCTGGGAGAGGTGGTAAATCGCTTGGATTTAAGTGAGGATGATGACAATGGGGTTCTACCTTTTTTTAAAAAACTCAATTTCGAGCTCAACTTCATACGTTCAAATGTGACAGCGCTGCGAAATCACTGGCAAATTGCAAGGGATTTCGAATTTTTCCCAAAAAAATTCATGGTGCCTTGCTAGTGTCTTATGTTCACACTGAAATTGCTAGCAAATCGCTAGATCCAAAAATGGAAGAAGGTAAAATTGGAATATTCTCCAACGTCACCACATCGATTTAGGTATAACCCTCATGGCGCTACGAAATCATTGGTCTCGAAAAACAAATTAATCCCCACAAAATTACTAGTGTGAGCACTTCTCTGTGTATGCGAATGATGCATCAAATTAAAGTGTATGTGCCTTGAATTACTCCATCAAAAGTCATTATGACTTGAGTGCGTGCAAAGCATTCTACAAATCTTCAAACAATAAACAAGTCTTTGAAAAACCTAGAGGTATTAGACACATATCAGCAAATTCAATTCAAAGTCAACTTTAATTCTTCTAATTGAAGTAACCCAAAATAACTTATTAAAGTCCACAGTTTATTCCAATTCAAACTAATTAAACTAAGTTCAAACAACTAAATGTGGGTTACCTTTCACGAAGGGCCATTGTTTAACGTCGATGTCCAGATGTTACCGCATTATTAGACTAATGAAAGTCCAAGTCGATCGCATAAATAGGTGGCTTTTTTTCCTTGGTTGGCTGTGTAGACACCTTCGAACGCTTGATGGTTCCCTGCTCCTCCTTTATGCACAACCTGCCATTGCTATAGAGCATTGTTCTGTTACCAATTCTAATGTAGCATTCTTATTCTAGACATCAATGTTGGCTTTGGTTGTGTAGAGGAATGACATCCCAAACAATATAGTGTTGATGTCACAAAGTCCTTCATCGATGACTGAAATGTCCACTAAAAACTGCAGCTCTCCAAGTCTCATGGGTACCTTCCTTACAACTCCATAGATCTTGATGGGTTCACCCTTTGCTAGAAAAGCAATCTTGCCTGGGTACCTTCCTTACAACTCCATAGATCTTGATGGGTTCACCCTTTGCTAGAAAAGCAATCTTGCCTGGGGTTTGCTCAATGATTTCCAACTTAGTCATCTATAGAATTTTCATGGAAACAATGTTCCTGAATGCTCCCGCAACAATAATCCCAGAGTGCACCAACACGTCCGCTTCCTTAATAACATATTGGATATGAATGGATGCTGGTGGCTTTGACTTCTGCTATGTGTTGTAGATCTCCTTAGGTTGGTAATTTTGTGTTAACACCTAAAATTTATGTACTCTGTCATTTTTTCCTGCCTTTTTCTTTTCTTTTCTTGCTATCTTTTGCCCTTATTCTTCAAATGATCTATGAAAAATTCTATGCTATCTTCCGAATCATCATCGGTAGGGGACAAAATTACATATATAGTGGAAACATAAGAGGGTAAGTTCAAATAGTCTGGAACATCTAAATGAACTACCCTATCATCATGCTCAATTGAAAATATTACCACTAAATACATCAATTTTTGCTTTGGCCATTTTTGTAAAAGTCCACTCTTAGACAACCAAAGTATGTGAGGATACTGAAGTGTCATCCATGTCAATGACATGAAAATAAGTAGGAAAGTCTAGGTCTTTGTCGCGAATAGTCACGTCTTCCAGCATAACTATTGATTGGATTGAAGATCCATTCGCTAAATGGATGGTTATGTCGGAACATTTTAAAACAAGATCATGCATGGATAAGAAAATAGACAACGACATGATGTTTATGGATGCACCTAATTCAAACATCACCTTTCTTACATGCAAATCTCATATTGTGTAAGTAATAAAAAATATACCTGGATCACAACATTTCTGTGGCGTGTCTCTGTTTCATGCCAGGATACTATACTTTTCCTATCCAAAAAGTCCTATGATGTAGAAAGGTTTGCAAGATTCTTTGACTTCTAGCTGGATTTTTTTTTCTTTTCTTTCAACTCTTTATTGGTTACCACCCTGTGAAGGATGGTATTGATCCATCCTCCTCGCTTTGTACTCTATTTAGCTTCCTCTATCATAGAAGATGTGTTGACATGTGAAATAACATTTACTTGCACGAAACGTTTTGAGGCTAGCTGGGATAACAACTTTCTTTAGTTACTTGCTTGACCTATTTGAGCTGAAATGTTAGATGACCTTGCCTACAACTCCTTGGTCAAAGAGTCAGTCCTAGCCTCACACTGTCGCTGTGATAGGATCAACTTCTTCATCATCCCCTCTAGGGTGGGTCCCTATGGATGAGGTAGTTGGCAATGTGGTGCTTCGGCAATGGTTGTCCTTTAGGCATAAAACTTTGGTAATTCTAATTCCTGGCAGCATAATTGAAGTTAGGAATTCTGTCCCTCTCTCCAAAAGTTACTTTGCTGCCTAAATTTCTATGCTGGTGGTCCTGGTAACTGCCTTGCTGCCTTCACCTTCATAGCATACTCGCGGAGTTGAGGATACTCGTTTGTAAAGTGACTTAGCTCGGAGCAAATACCGTAAGCTTTTGCTTTGCCATTCTTTACCATCATCTATTTAACCATAGACTTGAGTTCTGACAACTCATTCTCTAATGTTCTCTACCCTGAAGATACCATATCTTCTCATCCCTTGCTAGTCAATCCATACTGCTTAGCTTAGTTGGCTACCTTTTCTGTGTAACCCCTAGCCACGGTCGATGTAATATCAGATAGAATCACCTTGCACAGTGTATCTATAAGCTTCTTCTCATCGCATGTGAGCCCTTCGTAGAATCTTTATATGAAAGATTACTCGCTGATACCATGTGGAGGACATGCCCCGCATAATCTTTTAAATCTCTCCTAATATTATGATAGTGACTCATCTTCCTTCATAACATTATAGGCATCTCCCTCTTAAGCTGAGTGATCCTTCTGGCTGGCATATAGTTATCCTAAAACTTATGATGTAGCTTTTTTGAATTCTAATGGAACTGACTGGCAAGTGGAATAACTAGTCCTACGTAGCATCCTTGAGATTGAAAGGAAATGCCTTAAGTCCCACTAGATCAGCATCATCAATTGTAGCAGGCTTCATGCCTTCTACAACCATCTTAAACTCTATGACTAACTTCAGAAGAACCTCATTCTTTTTCTCATGAAAGTCAAGCAATCAATGTATCAACCCTGAGAAACAACTCGAGGATTGTAAGGAACCAATGAATCTACTGAAGTGAACGTTTGTGACCTATAACCACAAAATAAAAAAACAAAAAAAAAGACAATTATCATTAATCCCCGACAAGGGTGCCAAAATCTGATGCTGCATTGTTCAGCACCAAAAATAATAATCTCATTTTCATTGACTACAATTTATTTGTAGTGAGGCAATTATGAGGTCGATCCCATAGGGATTGGGATATTCTTTTTTAAGTTTAAGGAAAAATAGGGGTTTTGAAAACAAAATGAAAAAAACAAATCAAATGGATACAAATTAAAACACTTAAAACCAAAATCAATAAATAAAGACTCTAGACCATGGCAGGAATTGACATTCTAGGAAACTGATTCGATCTTCATTTTATCAAATGTTTGTCATATTACTGATTCTTATAGATAGGGCAATAGTGACTCACGTCACCTCGTGAAAAGTGCGACGCAACCACATACTAACTAGACTTGCAAAGCCACCGGATATGCCATATGCTTTCAACAAACTAGCAGCAATTGCGCTATTTGAGAAAACTTATCTTCAGTTGTAACTAGCGTCGAATTGTCCAACTATCACGAGTTGAAATTGCAATACACTTCTACCCATCTCATATCCTAAATACATATGGACACACCGGTTGCCAACAAATAAGGCCCCACTCACCACCTAATATAATCCTCCTTACCGAATGGTGGTAGGATCAATGGCAACAGTTTGTAACAATAATTGCCATACAAGTGCACTTACACAACAAAAAAGAATGAACTTACGGTTTAAAAATGTAATAAAAAACCACATAATAACAATGGAAATAAGCACATAAACTTCACGAATCTATGCATCCCTATAACCCAAATAGCTTGGCCTAGAAGGTGGAAAATAGCCACTAATAATCGTAAATACAAATTTGAAATTTATTAAATATGTAAAACTTACGAAGAGTCTCCACACAAAACTTCAAAAGAAAAACCTAGAACTAAAGCTTCCTCTCTAAAACTCTCTATGAAATTTAAAATCTAAAATTGTCGTTGTCTGAAACTTTCCTTTATTTATTTATTTATTTATTCGTTTTGAGGTCTCATATTTAGTTGTAGGATAAAATCATATCTAAACTGAAATATTTGAGAAACAACAAAATTAAAACCAACAATATTCGGATCTTCCTAGCCCCACATGTACTAAATGTTAAATAGCCGAGAAATCTCTACAAGAACACTGCATTTCTCTATTTTTGTTTGATTTCATTCTGAATGAAGCCCAACAATATGCTAATACCTTATGTACATGCAAAAATCGCTATGAAGGTGTTGGGGGTTTTCTTGAGATATAAGCTTCGTCTTTCTCCTAGGTTTTCACCGGGCTTTTCCTGAAATGTTTTCACTGCGCTTCCTTCAATCCAACCACGTTTAATCCGGCAATTTTTTGGCAACTTATCCTTATGTAAAGAACTCTACCAAGGTGTTATGCCTATTTTTAGCTTTTTGACTAAATCTATTTGGAAATCATTTTTTTTTACAATAGCCAATTTTTTACCTGAAAATAGAAAAATAAAAATTTTACAATATAAATGATGATAAAAGTTATGAAATCAGTGGTAAAATAACCCTAAAATAAATCACAAATGACCACTTATAAGGCGTATCAATGAAAACCTACAAAGTCTTCTTGCTCAGCATCCTCTATGCATAATCTTTCTACTAAACAGCATAACTTTCGGGTTTAAGTTTGTCTTTATTCACCTCTTGCCCACCTTCCATGGCATGGAAGTTGAAGACCCGATGGCACTCTTAAAAGAGTTTCAAAAATTTGCTAGTCTATAAAACCCCCTTGAGCAGAAGAGAATGCTGTAAAGTTTAAGGCTTTCCCATTTTACTTAAAGGATAAGGCCAAACAATAGCCCTTTTATCTCTGCCCTGACTGCATTAACTCATGACACGACATGATAAATGTGTTCCTCCAAAAATATTTCCCTAAGGATAAGGTAGCCCAATTCATCTCTAAGATATGTAGTTTAAGATGAAGATTGGCGAGTCTTTTAGTGATTATTTGGACCGCCATAAATGCCTAATTACCAATTGCAAAAATTATGGCTAATCCGATAGGGCCCTTGTTCGGTTCTTCTATATCGGCATGTCCCCCCTTAGAGAGGCGTACGATTGATAGTGTTTATGGTTGTCACGTTTATGAAAAAACCCTTGCGCAAATGAAGCAACTCCACAAGGACATAGCGCAACAGGCTCAATTATACAGGGATATTGGTGTTGACGGTGCTGAAGTCGGTCAATTGGAGCTAAACAAGCTCTGGCGACAAGAAAATTATTCGGTTGACTTCCCCGGTGGAACATCTTCCGAGAAATGGCTAAGCGCATGTTAAAGCTTGTGGATTCTACTCAGCCACAAGCCATGTAATTGATAAATGTCCGACTCATTTTGAGCACCGTCAGCAAGTCAGTGTCTTAGGTAACCAATTCCATGGGTAAACCCCAGTGTCCTTAAAAAAATACCTATAATCAAGCAACGACGAGGAACAACTATAACTTCAGTTTTAGACCTCAAAACCAGAAGTACTCATCTTTTATCCCCCATAAGACAACCGTTGCCTGAACCAGTGATTACTCATTTCTCACTAGAGGACATGATTAAAACTCTAGCGACTTAATATAGCAGATTTTCTAGAAACATCAACCAGTTCCAGGTGAACACTAAGAAAGCTATCAGTGACACAAACGCAGCATCCGAGCCCTGGAGGTCAAAGTGGACCAAATTGCACAAAAATTAGGAAGATTTCAAGAAAGGGGGAAAATTGCATTTGCAACCTTACCCTAATCCAAATATGGGTACTAACTCGTCAGGCGCACAAGTGAATGGTATTGTTTACGATACTTCCATCTTAGAGAATGAGGTTTACAAAACCATTACCCTGGGAAAAACTATATTAGATGACCAACCTAATCCCTAGGGAAGTCTCAAACAACATCCTGATTAAATGTGTTGATTTAGGGGTAGTAGGTATCCCTTGCACAATAGGAGGAGTCTATTTGGAAAATGTATTGCTTTATTAAAGAGTATGAATTAACCTAATGAAATCAAATTTATATAAATCTATAGAGATTGGTAAGTTGATTGAGACAAAGACTCAAATTCATGTCGTTTATGGCAAGGATATTACTTCAAAAGGAGTAATCCAAAATTAATGGTACGTGAAATGAATTTCAAATTCCGTATAGGCTTTCACGTCATCGACAAGAATGAGTCACATAAGTCCAATCCATTTTCAATTCTTTTTGGTAGGTTCTTTATGCGAACATGCAGAACAAACATTGACTTAGTAAAGGGTTATGTGCCCATTGAGCATAAAGGAAGAGTAATCAGTTCTAAATTCCATATAACTTGAATTCTTCGATTGACACTTTATTTGCTTGTTCCATTATTATTCTGAACAGGATGTTTATAGACACATATGCATTTATTAAGGATGCCACGATAGAGATTGAGTTAGAGATAGTCCCAAGAGAAAAGCCACCAAAAAGAGGTATGCGTATCAGTACCTAGCCTCCACAGAATCTTCAACTCGCCAAACAAGGGATAAATTGCATAAGAATAAATGATAGCGAGGAGAAAAGGACTATACCCACTAACATAGCGCCCTACTAGTTCCTATTCAACAAAAACCCTAGGATAATAGTGCTCCCATGCAAGATCCGATACAAAAGGTTCCCCTAGGGTGGTACGTGACACGAGTGCTACTATCAATGTAATGTCATCCAAAATCTTCAACCTTTGTGGATTATGTATTATAAGTGATGCTGAGACCAATGTGATTTATCTAAATAGGATGGCGGAGAAATCCAGAGGGATGGCCCATAATCTATTCGTCAATATAAGATATTTCACGTTCGTCACAGACTTTTATGTAGTTAATGGAAGTAATACGTAATGTGAAACATTTCTATTGGGATTACCATTCTTAGCGACAACTGGAGCATTGATGGCAGTGAAGTCAAAATATATTAGCATCCGGATAGGGAAAAGGACAAAGCCCTTTCAGGATAGAAGTAGGATCTTACAAGAGAAAGAGGGATTCTTCACTAGATTCTGCGTATTAGTAATTGAATTCATTGATCTAGATCTCGACAAGGGCGAGGTAAATTTGTCGAGCCAATGACATTAAATAAAAGCGCCACTAGGAGGTAGCCCATTAATAATTTTGTAGTTAGCAATCAGTTTAAATATTTGTTTTCTTTATTTCCCTAACTGTGCATGAAGTATTATACTAAATTCTATCTATATATTTTTTCATCCATTTCCATCATTACTTTTATGTTTGGCATGCCCAACTTATTTTGAACCTTGAAGACAAGGTGCAGAACAAGTTAGGGGGTGTTTAGGTGAGTGGACCATTGGACAAAATCATTAGTTGAAGACACACAAGTATAAGCTTTACTTTTTTTCACTTGCAACTTCAATGGAATCGTGGTGGTAGTTCTTCCCTTTCTTCCCATTTCTTATCTTCCACTTCTTTTATTACTTAGAAAGTAGTACAATTATGCATGCATGTTTTAGGTAGCTTAGTATATTTACTATTTTACAGAGTCTTACCTAAAAACAAAACTTTTTCAATGTTTTTGAGTAAAAACTTGATCAAATTGTTTACCTTCAGACTTAGAAGAAATAGAAGAGCTTGTACGCCTTCTGGACAACATAAATTGAAACTTGGAGTAAGGATGAGTCATAACTTGAGACCGAAATAGGTAGGGGTCGAATTCTTTTTATGGGAAAATCTGAACTCTTTAGGATTTTGAAGCTAGGACTAATCCACTTGTAATATAATTGTTAAAAACTTAACACTTGTAAGAGGAAGAAGAGGGATCATTTTCGATAACAAAAATAAATGGGCTTGATGAATCTATGTTGGAAAACTAAACTTTAGCAAGAGTAAAAAGTTATAACGGGTGATTTTTCATAAATATGGTGAGTCCCATAAGTTGCATAGGAAATGGAGCAGGGACATTGATGATTGGAGAAATAATGGAAAATTAGTATCCATAAGAAATGGAGAAGAGATTGTACAAAAAAAAACAATATAGAGGGAGAAAGTGAGGATCTTTAGATGAATGAAAGGCAAAAGTTTATAAAAAGAAACTCCAATTAAGAAATAATGAATTAGCTCAAGTGCTAGTAGATAGGTTAAGTATGTTCTTCCAATGCCATGTACAAAATAATAGCCTTCCATTAAATAAGCCATATGGATTCTTAAAGGTGCGAAAATCTATATATAAGCAAAAAATGGTGATAAAGTCCATTTAAAAGATCAATTTGGATCTACTGCTCTGATGAAGAGGCCAAGAAAACCTATTAGTAAGTTGAAGGTTATGGTTTGTAAATGCCTTGAGTTTTTACAAAGTGTTGTCTTAAAAGTTGACCATGTTTGACCAGCCTTTAAAAACTTCAAGTCTCGTGTTAAACAGATTGACCAAGTTTCGATTGTAAGGACTCCATTGTATTGTGATGTAGGTATAAAGTTTTAGAAAAGCATCCATAAATTTTGTTACAATGTATTTAGTCGTTGTGGTGAGATAACCTTCTGTTCAGGACGTGCAAAGTTTTTAATTTAGGAGCATTTGATACGTCATTATTTCTGCACTATTTTCATAGGTGTTTTGCTATGTAAATCAAGTCCAAAGTCATGTTATATGGCTATATATGTTTAATTTAGAGATTTATATGGTATTTGAGTGTTTCTGAGTGAATAAGACAAATTTGGAAAAAAAGTCAATGTTTAGTTGAAAACCAGCAGGCTTGACGCCTTTAGAATTAAGAAACGTCGCTAATGAAGATCCATGGCGCCAAGCAAGGCATCATAAAAGAATAACAAACGACGATAAAAATAAACTAATGGCGTCAACTCTACAAGGACATCGCCAACGACGGTGCCAAATTTAGTAATAGAAATTTTTGACTGACTTGAAGACCAAGACTTTCTATATCTTTCCATGATTCCACCCGACGTCATCCCCACATAATATGGCGCCAATGACAATGCTAGAATTGCAGTATAGAAGTTTTGTACCTTTCTTAGAAGGTTTCTGAACTATATAAAGGAGTGATCTTTATGAAAGAAATACATAGTATTTAGAGTGATTTAAGTGTAGAGCAAGGTAGAGTAACCATGTCCAACTAGGTTATTCAATATATAGGCCAGGGATTAAGCTCTTTAGCTAATACTAGGTTGTTTTCTTTGTCTTGTTAAGGTTTTATATAATAAAATCATTTTGTTTCAGTTCTTTATATTTGTGTTGCTATTTTTAACGATGTCTTAATGGTAGTTAGATTTTATATATTCATTGCAAATCTCTAGGGGTAAAAGATTGAGCTGATATCAATAAGGTTGAGTTCATGATACCAACTGTGTTGAGAAGTGGCAATCACCTAAAGCACGAAACTTGACACACTTGTTGTTCCAGGTAAGTAACATCAAGAACTTGGTTAAATCTTAAGAACGGTTGCTTAAATTTATTTGGGGCAGATGTTCCCCAGAGCTTTTAATGTCACCCACGTGCTAAATCTTGAGAACGGTAACCCAAGGTTGTACAGTGGATTAAGAAAAGTATTTAGATAGTGGTTGCTCTATGAATCAATAATAGGGGATTAGGGTGTTGGTGACCCCAATGCCTATAGCCAATTTAATGAAATTCTTTTAAAACCCATCTTTTAAAGTCCATGATACAGGACATGGAAAAAACATAGGGCTAGATTGTGGATTCCTAGTCTCAGGTATGTTTTTATTCTCTAATTTGAAACTTACTTTCTTGTTTAGTTGGATTTTAGATAAAACTCTTTCAAAAACCCCATAATTTACTTTTCTGCTTGTTGAACTCAGTTTGATTGAATCCTATAGATTCGACCCCATTCTTGCCTCTACTAAATTCCATTAAGATTGGTGACCTATAACGGGTTATATTTGACACGCAAGATACGTGATCATCGATGCTCTCTAAAAACTCAAAAGTAATTTTTCTTCCTCCAATTTTGTCAAATAACCGGATACGTTGAATTTTCTACTAAGTACGCATATCTCAAATGCCTAGGAAAAGGCTTTAACACCTTTGTTGATTCAATAACAATTGTTTCCTCTTATGTTTCTAGTTTCTTAAAACTTTTATGAAGTTTTGGGGGTCTTATTGCTGATAGAGCATTGAGTGCCTCCTGAAGTTCACTCAGAACTGTAAAACTTTCTACAATGCTTTGAACTATATAGTGCTCTAGCATGTGTTAATATGTGTATTCCTTAGTTATCTATGAAACACAATCCGACACTAGATCTCTGACTTCAATACATTTACAATGCTCTCCCTTCACTTGGGAATTAGAAGGCTTTGTAGATAATTGAACATAACTTCCTCATCATTTACTCGTAACCTTAATTCTCCCTCTTAAACATTTATTAAAGCTCATGCTATTGCTAGAAATGGTCTCCATAAGACTAATGGTATCTCTACACCTTCATCCATATCTAGTACTACAAAATCAAGGAGAAAAATGAAAATATCCATTTTTAGCAATAACTCTTCAATCACTCCTTTTGGAAAAGTCACTGATCGATCTGCTAATTACAAAGTCATGTTAGTTGGCTTCAATTCTCCTAATCCTATCTTCTTAAAAACAGATAAGGCCATCAAATTTATGCTTGCTCCCAAGTCAATTAAGACCTTAGCAAAGAAATGTATTCCTATAGTGCATGAAATGGAAAAGTTTCCTGGGTCCTCCAACTTTTGATGTATCTTCCTTTGTAAAGTAGCACTGCATTCCTATGTGAAAGTTTACTATTTCACATTCTTCCAATTGCATATTCCTTACCGTTCTATCTTTCTAAACTTTTGTATAATTGGGCATATGTTCCAATGCGCGAAAAGGATGTTTATGTGTACTTTCTAGAACATCTCTATAAAGTTCTTGAACTATTATTGACATTTCTGCTTCTTACATCACTAAGGATATGGTAGTGGTGAATTGAACATTGGTAGATTATCAGGAAATGGCACTCTCCCTGGTACTAAATCTTTTTTTTTTCCTTTCTCCCCTTACCTTCTTTTGAGCCAATTCTAATTCTTTTGTTTGTGCATCTTCTTTTTTATTGCTTATATCATTTTGCACATGTTTTGAATCTTTTTGGTGTTGCTCGTCAATTTGCTTCTTTGTGTCATTTGCTATATCATTTGGTTGCACCGGATCCTTAGTTATTTTTCTACTTCTTAATTAGATTGCATTTATGTTCTCCATAATATTCATGCTTTGTGTTATTTGGAAATTGCCCTCCCTACCTCGAATTCAATGCAATTGCTAGCTTACCATGTTGTCTCTCCAAGGTCATAATGGATTGGGCACTTTCATCATCCATCCACTTAGGAGTTTGCTTTACATTTTCCATCACTTTCTCATTCCTCACATGGCATTCTCTATAGTTGATGTCAATGGATTCAAAGAATCTCTCAAATGACTTTAATGAAGTCATTTCTTTACTTTGGCCTAGCTCCCCTTATTAACTTGTTGATGAAAACCTAGAGGTAACTTCAGTGCATTATCAAGATTTCCATAAGAAAAGTTTGAATTGTTGGATCCTTAATAAAATCTTTGAGGAGCCATAACTCTTGGCCTGATGTTATTTCCGTAGTTCTAATTGTTCATGAAGTTGACATATTCGAACTCCATTCCTTATCGCATGTCCAACTGACTAATCACCATTGCTAGATGATTAACTAGTTTTTGTATTGCTTGCACTTGTGGACTTGATTGTCCCATTTGTAGCTTCGCCATTTAACTAATGAAGTTTGATTTTTGCGCCATGATCGCTGCTTATGAATCAATCTCATATAGTCATGTTGGCTTTCTCACTATCAAACGAGTTCCTAGTGTAGAATTAAGGGACATAAGATCTACAGGATCTAATGCTCCATCTTCATATTTTATTAGTAGAGAAACCACCTAAAGCAACATCCACTTATATCATTGTGCTATGATTCACTCCATAGTAGAAGATTTGAAGTTGTGCCCATTTCACATATTCATGTCCCGGACATCTTCTCATTATTTCTTTGAATCTTTCCCAAGCGTCACTAAGAGACTCAGTATCATCTTGATTGAATTAGTTGATTTTCAATTTCCTTTACCTAATTTTCACTAGGGGAAAGAACTTTTCTTGGAATCTTTCATTGATATCCACTAATGAAGTCAAGCTCCCTATATTCTGTCCTTAAAACTATGGTTAGGCATTTTCACCAAATAAGAATGGGAAAGGCCTTGTCCTGATTACTTCCTTTATAAATCTAGTAATGTGAACAATGTTACACTTCTCTAGAAAGTTTTCCACATGTGCAACTGGATCCTCGTTTGCTAGCCCATTGAATAGTCTATTCTGCACCATGTTGATGAGATACAATCTCAATTCAAATTCTGCAGTGTTGGTAGGAAGCCTCATTACTCCATTGTATGTCTCTTGAATTTCAAGTTTGAAGTATTCTCGAAGTCATCTTTGCCCCCCATGCATTTGCCTTGCACTACTAGATCACCTTCGGGTTGATTATTCACTCTGCCCTAATTTTGGATCTGGTTCTCCGCTTGATCGTCCACCATATTCGTTCCTTTCTTCTTTTTTCCTTTATTGTTTCTTTCCATTTTTGGATTGTAAGGTACTAAGTCCTTATCGCCTTGATTACTCATGCATGTATTGTTCCCAAATAAAGAAAACACAAAAAATCAAATATGGATTTCAAAATTAAGACTAAAACCATTTTTTGTATAAACTTAAACATTAAATTGCTGAAAATAAAATCTTAAAAATTGTGTAAACTAAACTAAACTAGTGTGTGGCCACCTATTCTAGGTACGACTCTAAAAACTTGATCGTAACTGCAAGCATAACGATTCAATTTTAGTAATAATATGATCAATAAAGGTTGATTATGAATATCGTTCCTTTGGAAAAGGTTTACCTAGACACAACTTACTCAGTTGAGCTCACTAAATTGATAAGAAGGTCTCTTTTTAATTGACTTAAACTATACTACTCTATTTTATCAAATCAATATAAATTAGCTTGTATTCTTATTACAAGAAAACTCTTAGTTCACAACTTCACATAGGTAATAAATTACTAAGCTTTCCATATCTCACTTCCTTCATCATTAGTATGTGTTTGCAATGTTTAGTTAGCATAGACAGATTTCTTTAATACTCACTTGAAGCCATTATCGTGGTAAAAATGATTCTAATGCGCAAACTAGAACTCCACCTGCCAGTGTGAATAATGTAAGTCTTACATAGCATTAGTTTCCTAATTTTAGATTCATAAAAACTTACATTTACTATCCTTGCCTCTACAACTAACAATCTATCGATGTTATATGTTTTACGGTTGTATTGTTCATATCCTCCTTAAAAGCTCCAATGGCTATGGTAACTCCTAAAACCTCTACTTAACAAACATGTGATCAAGATGTTCATAACATTACACGTAGAATCAATACCAATTCTAACTATTGCTCTTTTTAACGTTATAGTCCGACCATACTTCCTTTAGCATATTATTCATACTATAGGACCCATTGATTCATAAGATAAATGAACTACTCACTCCTTATTGAAATCTGCACACAAATCATAGTATTCATTGTAATCAAAGACTAAATAAAAAACATCAATTAATCGAAGAACAATACCGGATAATAACAAGCAGAGTCTTCAATGTCTTCTTCTTCAAAACTCTTCTGAATTCTCAGATTTATTCTAATTTATAGGAGTGGCTCATAAACTATGAAATTCTATGATATTGGGTCTGTTTACCATGTTTTAATACCTATTTATACTCCTAAGAATCCTAATAATACAACTTGAAACCCTAATCAACAATTCCAAACGTACTAGAATTATAAAACTTTCTATTTTTATTTTCCAAACCTATTTGTAAGTGATCCACGCTTCTTGTGTAAATGCACAACACCTCTACATGTCAACTTTATGTGTTGAGTTTCTCCTTATAGTGGGCTCGGTGCTCCCTTTGTACTTACCCGACATAATGTGTTACACCACAGCTCTGCCACCGTGTCAAGTGCACTGGATCTTATTTATGTTTCTAAGCCTTCTCCACACCTTGCCCATGTCTTGTACTCATTTCCCACAGTGTCAAGTATGTATGCCACGATGTCAAATGTGGTTTTTCTCTTTTCTCCAAATATCATCATGAAATCACTCCTTTATCTCTTTTATACCTTATAGACCTAAAAGCACATAATTAATTAATTAGAGGGCATTCTGGGATATTTAGTCCAATTATACATCTTAACTAGTATTATATATAAGTCTTATTAAACACTTATCACTTTACTAAAGACTTTATACCTACTTTGCAAAACAATGGAGTCCTTGCAATCGAAATTTAGTCAATATGTTTAACAAGAGAGACCAAAGAGCCAACCAACGATAGAGCACAACAGAGAGAGCACAATGAAAAGCACGCTAAAACACACTATAAGCACACTAGACTAAACAAGAAAGGAGACAAGCAAACTTAGAAGAAGGAAGCTTAGTTAAACTCAAACTTAAACTCACTTCGACTCTTGATGCCTTCTCCATCCATCCCTATTATAGACAAAAAGATGCGCTATCATGGAATAATAGCCCTACACTTAGCTGACAAGATAGAAAGCAAAAGATAAGATTTGTTCTGCTTTATCCTGTTGCTTACTTTATTTTACTTTATCCTGTAGCAGCTTTTTGATTAAATGCTTGATACTGTAGCACTTTATATTTGTTGACTGTAGCACGTTATATCGTTTGACTGTAGTTCTTTATGCGTGAAGAGACAACATTGTTATCTGTGATGAGTCATCATAAAGGTAGAGGCAGGAAATAGAGGCCTAGAAGCATGGGTTTGATAAGATATATGACATGGGCCTGATGGCAGGAACATCTTAGGAGCATGGGCTTGATAAGATATATGGCATGGGCCGGATGGCGGGAACATCCTGGAGGCATGGGCTAGAAATAAAAAGTGGCTAGGGCCGGATAAAACTGAAAGAGCTATATTTAATTTAATTTTTTTAATACAAAATATAGTCATAATATGGCTGCAATGGCCGAGAAAGAAGAGATCTCCATAATTCAGTATGAACATAAATGGGAAAGCGTTGAAAATCATAATTATCAATATAGACTTTAATGCGGGGAGCTCCAAGTAGGCGCCACAAAACGATGAGTAGATTATCATCAGCAGGAGTCCAATTCATGGCTTGAGAAGCGAAAAGAATTAATTGCTTTTGGTGCCATGAAATATCAATTCCAAGTAGATATAATTCACAACATAATTTATCAATTAATGGCTGCCGGATTGCTGGATGCTGCCAGCATAGGTGAACATCATTTATAAATCTATGAAATCAGGAGCTGAAGAGGCAACGTCTTCTTCGAAATTAGTCCTGGATGTAGAACATTTATCTTCAATACTTTTAAAACTAGCTTCCGTTTTGTGCTCCATATTTTGTAAATAGTGGAGTATGGAGGCAATGTCTGGATTAGGCGTAGAGGTAGTAGATTTTTTAGGAGTAGGTAAACTGGCATCTTTATAAGTTTTAAGAAGGTTGGTGTATGAGGAGGCTACAAGTTCTCGTGGTGTAATTGGTTTTGGCTTGATAGGAGTGATAATAGGAATCACAAAGATTTCTTGAATGGAGTCGATATCAAACTTATCCCACCATTTAACATGGATTTCCTTAGAAAGGTAGGTCAAGGTACAATTATTGGTTTAAAGTTTATGAGTACCGTAATTCCATTTAAGAATCCATGGAATGGAATGCTTATGGATGAATTGGAATAGAGATATTTTCTTTTCATATTTTATTTGCACTGCTCGAGGAAAGATGATTGCGATCGGTCCGAACTTTCCCACCAAGTATGCATAAACCAGAGTGGCAGATTGATGCGAAGAGATTTTTTGAATGTGATATACCAAGAATGTCCAGAGGCCGACTCTTTGTAGAAGAGAATAACTTTCCATGCTTTAATATAATCTTTATAGTTAACACTTATAGGCAGCTGTGCAGGAGGGATCATCATTGCTTGATAGACATAAGGGCATTGCTGAACAACAAATTGTTGATTCCATTCTATGAGAGTTATTACCTTTTGAATCTTTAGTTTAGAATAGGCAAATTCATCAGATTATGGTTTTTTGAAATGTTCGAAAATCACTGACAGAGTTTGAGATAATAAAGCTTAATAGAATCTATAAGTGACATTAGGTCGAGAAGGGATAAAATGAGATGAAGGGGGCATAAGAAGTTTAACTTAGGTTTCAAAAGAATGATTTAAAATGTCATATTCAAGAAGAGTAACTAAATGACTGTTGCTGAATTTGTAAATGGCTTTATTATCTTCAGCGACTCGATTATAGGAATTGAAAAGAGGAGAAAATTTATTGGTACAAGATGACTGTGGTAACAAAGATTTATCTTTGTCTGTCATTATCTGTAGAGAATTAATTTGCAGAGTTACAAAAAATTCACGAGATAAGAAATCAGGAAGGGAATTATGTTCCCCTTTTATATATTCGATATCAAAATAAAAATACTTAAAATAGCTTGCCAACATGCAAATATTTGTTTTGAAACCAAATTTTTGACAATTTTTAAAGGGATTTCTTTTGTGGCCATACAATCAACACGAATAAAAAAATTTGAGTTAAAATATCAGATCGAAATTTCTGAACACATAAAACTATTGCTAAAACTTCATTTTTAACGGTAGCATAATTTTGTTGAGTTTGATTCCATAATCGTGAGGTATAGCATACTAATTGTTCAGTTCCGGATGGGGTTTTTTGTAATAGAATTCCGCCATATCCAAGCTTAGAGGCATCAGTTTGAATAATTTTAGCATGCGTTGGATGGGCCAAATGTAGGCAAGGAAGAGATTTAACTTTGTTTTTTATGGTTTGAACAGCTTGAGTATGGACGGAGGTCCATTGAAATTTAACATCATTTTTTAGAAGATCTTGTAGAGGTTTGCGATCAAGGGTGGACTTTTTATAGAAATCAGAAAGATAATTTAAACAACCAAGAAATTTTTGTAATTGTTTTTTGTCAGTAAACTGATCAGGAAATTTATCAGAAAATCAATAACGCGATTGACAGAAGTAATGGTTTGATTTAATATTTTAAAACCTAAAAATGTGGTAGAAGTTTGAAATAATTTCATTTATCTGAAATAATTATAAGATGTTGAAAAGTATATAAATGTTTCCAGTGTTGATCAACAGTGGTAGAAAATATCAGAGTGTCATCAATATAAACAATAATATATTCGCGATAAGGGTTAAAAATATCATTCATTATTTTCTGGAATTTAGATGGAGCATTTTTTAAAGTAAAAGGCATTACATTCCATTGATATTGACCAAAAGGCGTATTAAATGTTGTTTTATAGCGATCAGTAGGTGTGATCTGAATTTGCCAAAATCCAGATTTAAGATCAAATTTAGAAAATACTAAAGCCGTAGTTGTTCGTCTAATTAAATCATATTTGTTTTGTAAGGGATAACGAATAGTATTTAATACTTTATTAAGAGGTTTATAATTAATTACTAATCTTGGTGCGCCGCGTTTGATTTTAGGAGCATTTTCAACATAGAATGTTGTACAACTCCAAGGAGATTTAGAAGGTGTTATTAAGTTTTTTGTGAGAAGATCTTTGATTTCATGATCACAAAGAGATAATAATCTAGAGTTCATTTGAGAAGGATTTGCTTTAGTAGGAATATGATGCTCATTAAATTCAACAATATAAGGAAGCGTAACTTGAAGCTTTTTTCTATTCCAAAAGGCGGATGGAATATCATAACAACATTGTTTTTGAAACTTTTCTTGAAAATTAAGTATTTTACTTGGAAAAGAGAGTATTAATAATTTGATCAGTTTTCAAAAAATTGATTTCGATTCGTAGGAATTTAATGTGTTTGTTTATGTTCAATTTGATTGATAATTTGATTTAAATATTTAGATTTAGGTAACTGAGTAAATGGGAATAAAACTTCTTTTTCATTTAGGGTGGTAGATATCCCTTTAGTAGAAATGTTAAATGGTTGAATAAATTGAAGAAATGGAGTACCTAATAAAATATCGTGTTGAAGGCCTTGTACAATAAAAAATATGTAGGAATACAAATAGATTGATGACAAATATGTGCAAGCGGAATTTTATATTTAATAGAAGTTTTATTACCTTTTGCAGTAGAAATACGACTATTTGTAGATTCACAATATCGGAGAGGAATTAATCCTTCATGAATAAAATTTAAATCGACGCCATAATCAATTAAAGCTAAACATTTATATTTAAAATCTTTAAAGTGTGTTTGATAGCAAAGAAAATGAAAAAAATGACATCAATCATCTTGGAAATTTGTTTTATTTTTTAATAGTATAATAATTCGACATAATACGTTGTTTTTTAAATATAGGAGTTGTTGAAGTAGGAAGTGAGGAGAAAGCTTTAGATAAAACGGTGTTTGATACACTTGTAATGATTTGTCTAGAGTTGCATAGAGAAAAAAAGAAAAAAATCCACCCTCCTAATTTTCCTCATTTATTTTCTCTTATTTTGAGATGGAAATTCGAGATTTTTGGTGTCTAACGAATTTATTTTTGACCGAAACTTGGACTCCTTCTTCTACAAGAACTCTTCCACGGTAGATGGAACTCTCAATTCATACGTCTCTATGATCGTCTCTCTGATCTCTCCGATCTCTCCTCTTTATCTCTGCGATCTCTCCGTTCTCTCCTCTTTCATCACGAACCATTTCGTCTCTGCGATCTCTCCGATTTCGTCTCTGCGATCTCTCGATCTTTCCCATTTCGGCGTCTCTGCGATCTCTCCGATCTCTTTCGGCGTCTCTGCGATCTCTCCGATCTCTTTCGGCGTCTCTGCAATCTCTCCGAGCTCTCCTCTTTCGTCTCGATCTCTCTGATCTCTCCTCCTTCGTCTCTGCGATCTCTCCTCTCTGGAACCCACCACGATCTCTTCATAAGGCACGACAAGCCCTAAGAGCTTTGTGAGGTTAGCTATGCAGTTTATTTATTTTTTGGGTACATCTTTGGTTGATTCTTGATTCTTTGATTGTTTTTTACGATCGATGATGTTGTTGTTGTTGTTGTTGTTTATTAAGCTTTGATGAGTGTGTGAAGGCTTTTGTTGAGCACAGTTAAAGGAGATCCATTGGAGCACAATTTTGATGCTTAGAGCAAAAAAAATTGATTATTAACTACAAGTAAACAAACCTCAGAATCAGCTTTTGAGCCTCTGAACAACCACCAAATTTTCTTGGTTGTCCAATCTTTGTTCTTCTTCACTACTGAACCCATCAAAAGAGGAGAAAATTTTATGGAAGAAAACCCAATACAGAAGTAATGAAAGCCAATTAAGACAAGAAATCAAAACCCATCTCTACCTCTCAAAAACAAAACTTCATTTAGAAGAACAAATGTTGTACTAATATTGTTTGTTCATCTATACAAGAAAAGATTAGAGAACATAAGAGAAATGAAAGTTAGACAATTTCACAGTCTGAATCGTCACTCTCTGGCTCTCTCACTTTAAATAAAAGACTCACTTGGTTAAATGTAGGTTAAAATTTGACTATGGTTTCCTTCTTGGTCAGCTAAATGAAATGAGACTCAAATTCGCTTGAAACGCATGAAATTTGTACACTGTTGCTGTTGTTGTTGTTGTTCTTCATTTGCTGAACTTTGCTCCTCTGATAGATAACCAAACATACATAAATCTTAGCTTCAGATCTAACATAATGAGAAACATAGAACAATACCCACTAAAGAAAATCACAAAAGAGATGCTAATTAAGCATTGAAAACAAGTTTCACAACATGGGTATTGCAGATTCATGATGACAACTTGACAGTATCTTTGAATTGAATTGAGGTTCAAAAGTATGCTAATGATCTAGTTGCTTTCTTCTCTCTACCTGATTGACAGATCGGATCAGACTACTTAGAGAGTCTGAGCTACCAAGAGTCCTCTTCATGACTAAGATAAGCCCACTTTAGATTCAGATCAATAAGAGGTGTTCTTGTTGTTGTCGATGATGTTGTTGTTGTTGTTTATTAAGCTTTGACGAGTGTGTGAAGGCTTTTGTTGAGCACAGTTAAAGGAGATCCATTGGAGCACAATTTTGATGCTTAGAGCAAAAAAACTGATTATTAACTACAAGTAAACAAACCTCGGAATCAGCTTTTGAGCCTCTGAACAACCACCAAATTTTCTTGGTTGTCCAATCTTTGTGCTTCTTCACTACTGAACCCATCAAAAGAGGAGAAAATTTTATGGAAGAAAACCCAATACAGAAGTAATGAAAGCCAATCAAGACAAGAAATCAGAAACCCATCTCAGCCTCTCAAAAACAAAGAGAATTTGCAAGCTGGCAAATAATCATAGATTCATATCCATCAATTAATGGATTTAATGTTAAACAATCAAACTCGCACTCATTTGTTGAGTCGTTTGTATACTTTCTTCTTGTTTAAGTTTTACAGTTTTTATCAACTTTTAAGTATGTATTTGTTTTATAAAAATTGATTTACTATCATTCACTCTATTGAATTCCGGTTACATGCATTTACTTAGATGCCTACTGAAGAAGATAGAAAAAAAAAACAGCCTATAATGATGATGATGTTATTGCTCGATTACGTACAACGTCGCAACTCGTTTAACATACAACCTCGAGTTAATAGAAATGAAGAAAGGAAACTAATATTAAAGCGTTTTTACAAAGAATCTGACAAAAACTGTAAGGAACAATTACGATTGAAACGAGGTCCATTCAAAGAGCTTTGCAGAATTCTTCGTACGCATGGGCTAGTTGACGTACGTAGTGTAAAAGTAAAAGAACAAGTAGCTATGTTTTTGCTGATAGTTGGACACGATAATCGAAATAGACGAACAAATTTTGAATTTATTCGTTCCAGTGAGACAGTTAGCCGCTACTTCCACGTTGTTACAAGAGCTCTAATTAGTATGTACAAATGCGTAGTCAAGCCTGCAAATATAAATAATTCTCCACAAGACAAAAAATCGAACCCAAGTGTTTGGTATCACTATTTTGAGGTAATGGATTTATTTAAGATATTTGAAAGTTTGTCCTGTAAATAGCATGATAATACCTTCCCTAATGTTCCTGGATATAAACTATATAAATATTAAATATTAGGATGCGGTCGGAGCATTAGATGAAACTCATTTCTCATGCACGGTACCGATTGAAGAGCAGCGAAAGTACCGCAATAGAAAAGGTTTTACTTCCCAAAATGTCTTAGTGGCATGTACATTCGATATGAGATTTACATACGTACTTGCCGGTTGGGAGGGCTCGGCTCACGATGGTCGTATATTAAGAGATCCTGTTAGGCCAAATCGAGTGGATAGACTAACTATACCACCAAGTTAGAAACATTTTGTTTAACATTTGTATAAGTACTATTGTTATTTTTTTGTTGTGATTATTATAACTAATTACAACTACTATGATATCATTTTAATGTAGGAAAGTATTATTTGGTTGATGCTGGGTTCCCTAATGTTCCTGGATTTTTAGCACCTTATCGCGGTACAAAGTATCACTTAAAAGATCAAGTTGGTCGTACACCTAGAAATGGAAGAGAGTTGTTCAACTTTCGACATTCGTCCTTGCGTAACGTAGTAGAAAGAACAATAGGGCTTCTAAAGAAATGATTTGCATTTTTACGGCACGAACCATTTTATGACGTTAAAACTCAATCAAATGTCATTTTAGCATGTTGTGCGATACACAATTTTTTGAGAGAAGAAGATCCCGAAGATCTATGTGAAGATGATGAAGATATTTATGAAGATGAAGAAGATGATGATAGCCTACAAGAAGATAATATTTCCATACATCAATCTCCAATTTGGATAGCTAAACGAGATGCATTGGCCGAGTTAATGTGGAATGAGTACAACTAGCTTAGACAAGCTTACTGACTAGTTTTAGATGAAATGTTCCATAATGTTGAGCATATGAATTGGGACCTAGTTTGTATGAATTTTTTATCACTTTAAATTTGATTTCTTTGAAATTTTCCTTAATTAGTGCATTGTCATATGTAGTCTTATGTTAAATATATAGTTTTTCATTTTTTTCGTTAAAAATATATACAACTTTAGTATCATGTAAAATAGAGATGGAAGAATCAATTGGGAGCGTGAAAGTAGTATCAAAGGGGCAAGTGAGATGGAATGACCGCATGGATAAGATCATGATTGAAATTATTTTGGAAGAGTACGGATTTGGCAATGCTTCAGGTAATTCATGGAAACCTGAGGTATATACTCGAGTTTGCCTAGAGTTGCTAAAGCAATTAAAACAACAAGTACACCCAACTAATGTGAAGGCTAGAATCAAAACATTGAAAGCCAATTACTTCTCTGCAAGGGAGGTAATATCTCAAAGTGGTTTCGGATGGGATCCAAGATACACAGCTTGTCACAGCAGATGTTTTGACATGGAAAGAATATCTTCAGGTACATTTTAGGTTTTGTTGGAATATACAATTGTATTAGTGATGTATATTAACTAACTATATTTCTTTGTGTGTTGGTGTGTATGTTTATATGTAACAAAAACATCCAAGAAAGGAATCATATCGCAGGAAGTGTGTGCCGTACTACGATGAGCTATGTGTCATATTTGGAGATGATCAAGCTCACTGGAGGGAATGCAATTATTGGTAACGAGGCAAACATAGAATTACCTTCTTTGGAAGAAATGTGTGAGTAAATTTTGTAGAATAAGTAATTGATTATTTAATTTTACAATTTTTTTTGTACATTCTTTTTCATTGACTTTGAATGATCAATTCTTTTGTAGAGTTTGATGTAAACAATTAGGTCCAATTTGAAAGAAATGCAATATAAGAAACTCAACTGTTCTGCTATTGAATTCTGGTTACTATCATGCCCAATTTGTGAAATTGTAGTAGAAATAATCCATGTCTTATAAGTAATGTTATTATTTTTTGTAGGCAATGCAGAGAAGTCACTCCCAACTAAAGAAGAAAAAGATGAGGTTAATCACTCGTCATCTAGTGCAACTCGTACGGGATCAAATGGTCAGAGAACTAAAAGGAAAAAGAGTAGTAACATTGATGCTACCGAGCAAGGACTAACAACAGCTGCCAATAGACTAGCGGATGCATTTGCGCATACAGACTGTGCACGTCTTCAGAAAGAGCTTCATAACATTCTTGAACTAAGTCGAGAAGATGTAATGCGTGTCATGCTTTTATTGGGAGGTGAAGTTAAGGATGCGAATATATTTTTTCACTTGGATGAAGACTTGAAGAAAGATTTAGTGATTTTATATTTGCAGAGGAAATTTTAGATTACTTTTAGAAGTTAAACCATAAGTTTTTTTTAATAAATTTTAGTACATTGTTTATTTTCTTTCATTTATGTTACTTATCAATTAATTATTGAATGATTTTTTTTTTGAGTTCATTAATGGTTGTGAAGATAGTTGTTGCCGATTCAATTTCGGTGCGTAACCTTGATTAATTGTCCACTTGATTTCATTTTAGTATGAATTCGTGATACCGCAAAAAAATGAAAAAAATTACATTAGTTATCAAACAGCAGAAAATTTGAAAAAAAAAATTCTCACGTGCAATTAAACAACAATGAGAAAATTCTTTTAAAAAATTTTCTACAGAAAATTTGCCTAAGTAAATATTTTTTCTCATTGAAAATTCTCTTTGCTATCAAACACACCATCTTATGAGTAATAATATTATGTACTTGATCAGAGGTTGTGGGTTTGGACCGTTCTTCATTATTTTTTATCATGAATAATCCATCGTTTAGGAATATTTATATCTTTCCGATTTAATTGTTTTCTGTTTATGACTTTATGTTGTATGTTTGCAAGAAATAGGGTAGAAGTACCCTTTTGTAGATTGGTATAAGCAACAACAGGGATAATTGTATGCATTAATTTATAATAAATGCGATATATGACAACTACATTGGAACATATTCCTTTTAAGTTGAAACATTTAGTGTATATACTTAATGTGGCAGCTTCATGAGCAAATTGATCATGTAAACTTATTGCGAAATTGGGAAAGCAGTTGAAGAAAATTGGTCCTTTGGCTAAACTTCCTTCAATGATACCTAGTAATGAGTCATTAAAATTCAAATGTCTTTTGTCTCTAACAGATGGTGAAACATATGTATTAAGTCCTAATGTGGTGAGGGGCTTAATTGCTACTTGTATAAGTCCAATATGCAAATATTTATAAATTTCTTTGAATCTACTGATTTTATCAGGAGGGATTAACAATATTTATTGACCATCATCGTCAATTGATTTTGCATCTTCTTCTAATTTGATAATAAAATCTTGAGTTTTTGAAAAAGAACCTTGAAGATAAATATCCTTTGGATCAATTGTAGGCATATCCCAATTTTGAAGTGATTGTTCTATATTTGAGTAAGAAATTTCTTTAATATTTCGTAGATCTAGTTTAGAAGGAGTTTTGTCTATCATTTTAGGAAAAGGTTTACTATCAGAGGATGAAGATGACTCAAATTTTATAGTATGGTTTTTGGATGAAAGAGCACTTTTCATTTTCTTTACTAATTCACTCATGATGTAATCGTAATGGTTTTGCTAAAGAACTTGGTCAACGATTTACTGCTAGACTTAATCAGCTGCTAGACTTATGACGCGACTAGGAAAGTTGACTTTTAGAAAACCAAATTACGATTAATCAAGGAAGAATATGAAAGAAAGTAGAAAATAACCTTTCATTCAAAACCAAAAAACTAGAAAACTTTTGTGAAATTTATCTTATGATATCGAATACATAAAAGTGAATATATAAACAGATAGAGAAGCAATTCTTACAGATGAACCAGGCTTTGATACCAAATTACAGACAGACCAACGAGCCAACCAATGATAGAGCACAACAGAGAGAGCATAATGAAACACACACTAAGACACACTAAAAGCACACTAGACTAAACAAGAAAGGAGACAAGCAAACTTAGAAGAAGGAAGCTTAGTTAAAAACCATAACCTTCAACTTACTCATACGTATTCAGGTTTTTCATCAAAATAGTAAATCCAAATTGATCTCCTTATTAAATGGATTCTCTTAAATGGATTTTACTACCATTTCTCGCTTATTTGGTGATTTTTACACCTGTAAGAGTCCATATGACTTGTTTAAAGGTAGGCTATTATTTGGTTCATGGCATTGAAAAAACTCACTTAACCTAGCCATAAGTACTCAAGGTAAATCTTTATTTCTTTATAAGAGTTATTTTTGTTAACTTTTGACTTTTATTCATCTAGAACTTTACTTTCTCCCTCTGTATGGGTTTTTTTGTACGGTCCTTGCTCCATTTCATATGGATACTGATTTTTCATTATTTTAAAACCTTTAAGTTCTCTGCTCTATTTCCTATGAAACTTGTGGGACACACTACTTTTTTATTAGAAATCTCATGTTAGCACTTCTTACTTTTGCTGAAGTCAAGTTAGTTCTACAATATAGAATCATCAAGCCCAAATCTTATTATAGTAAATAAGCCTACTTCTTCCTCTTACTAGTGCTAGATTTTTAACAACTAAACTACAAGTGGATTAGTCATAGTTTCAGAATTCTAGAGATTTTGAATTTTTTTGCAAAGATAATGCGAACACCTACCTACTTTAATCCCAAGTTATAACTCATCCCTACTTCAACTTTCTATAATGTTGTAAAGTAGGTATAAAACCTAATCTACTTCTTCCGATTCTGAAGGTAAATAATTTGACCAAGTTTTTACTCCAAAAATTGAAGCAAAGTTTTACTCTTAGGTAAGACTCTATAAAATAGTAAATATACTAAACTATCTATTCTAACTCATATACGCAAGTTGTATTAGTAAAATAAGATGGACAGAAAAAAGAAGCGAAAAATGCCAACATGGTTCATGTGAAGTTGCAAAATTGAAAAACTCAACTCTTGTACATAAATCTTCATCTGAAAAGTCTATCCGTTAGGTCCTACCCCCAAACTTATTATGAGCCTTATCCTCAAGGTTCAAATTGAGTCGTGGAATCCACGCAACAAAATAAGAGAAGAGTGGTGAAAAAACATGGA
Organism: Stephania yunnanensis; assembly: GCA_039657365.1. Taxonomy (NCBI): domain Eukaryota; kingdom Viridiplantae; phylum Streptophyta; class Magnoliopsida; order Ranunculales; family Menispermaceae; genus Stephania; species Stephania yunnanensis. Next base: position 34,119,817 of record CM077583.1, on the reverse strand, counting down.
TAAATAAATAAGAAGATTATATAAACTAGGGGTGGGCAAACCGCGGTTTGGTGGTGAAAACCACCAAACCGCAACCAAACCAAGGGTCTACGGTTTGGTGATTTTCCAAACCGCGACCAAACCGCGAAAATTGAAAACCGAACCAAACCGAACCGCGGTTTGCGCGGTTTGGTCGGTTTGGTTTCGCGATTTTCATCTATTCATTAGCAAAAAAAAACAAGCATTAAAAAAAAGCAAGAAAAAAAAATGGCAACCCTAGAATCGAGCTAGGGTTTCTACAAAACCACTCATCAACCATTCGATCTGAACAAAACACAACCCGCAACCCTAGAATCGCACGGATTGAACATCCTCAGAACCAGAACCAAATCGAACTAAACCATAACCGAAAGAATCGTCGAGAGAGCGAGATCGAGAGGGGAAGCACACCTTTAGAGACGTGGGGGTGAGTGTCGACGGAGAGGCGGGGATTGGAGTCGGCATTGGTGAGGTCGGCCTTGGCAGCAGTGACAGTTGCGGAAGCTCGAAAATTTTTTTGAGAGACGGAGAGAGTGAGCGGCTGGAGGGAGAACAGGAGTGAGAGAAGTGAGAGATTTTTTCTTTTTTTTTTGGTTTTGTTTGAGCACTTTAGGGTTTTTGGTGGTTATTACCAAAATACCCTCGGTTTGGTTAGACCGCGGTTTTCCCAAAATGAAAACCGCGACCAAACCGCGGAATCGCGGTTTGGTGGTTTTCCAAACCGCGACCAAACCGCGAGCTTTAAAAACCAAACCAAACCGCGCGGTTTGGTCGGTTTGGGCGGTTTGGGCGATTTTTCAAAAACCGCTGCCCACCCCTAATATAAACTCATGCATTATAAATATATAACATAATAAAAGTCTCCAAGAACTAGTGAATTAAAAAAATCTCTCGCGTGTAGGTGAAATCTACAAGATGGTGGAATCAAGTCTAGGGTTTTATGTCTACTTAAAGACTCGCCACTGATGTGGCAATTTAAGTTGGATGACGTCCCAACCAAGTCTGAAAACACCTAAAATCCTAATGATATATTAAATCCCTAAAAATACTCAAATTACTCCAAAAACAAATGTAATCCAAAGCCAAATCAGATGAAACTCAGTGTGCTCCAATGCCTTCAGTGCTCATCAGACATTCATAGCACCTTCAAATATCTAAGAAATGGAAGTTAGGGTTTTATTAAACATATATTAAAAAATAAAAAACTAAACTAAAATCAAAATAAAAGAAATAATGATGCGTTGTCTACCAACAAATGCCTTTTTTTCAGTCTTTAGCTAGACTTAGATGTATGCGTCCTAGGTGATGATGTCCTATCTGATCAGATCTCAAGTGGTTATCATCTACACATCTCTATAGAGAGAGTGAGTAACCTCAAACTACAAGGTCAAAGGTGAAAGATTCTCATCAGTTTTCAGAACTTGGCTACCATCCTGCGTCTTCAACCTAAGTTTGCCATGCAATAGTTGGTTAGAAACATGCACTTCAAATAAGATGGATTTATTAGTAATATGATTCATGCTATTGAAAATAATATATTTTACGATCTCTCTTTCAAAACCTAAAAACAAAGTACCTTGAAGACATCGATTTTAGTTCGATCAATCTGAAGAAATGGTCGACATTTGAAAATCAAGGGTAATTAATGAGAAGGTTTATCCCCCATGTCTACCACATAAAAGTATGTAGGAAAGACTAATTCTTGGACTTTTATTAAGACATCCTTTAGGGTGTATAATATGGACCTATCAATGACATGGGTAACAACCTGTATGTATTTCAATGGACCTTCATACAAGAATTTAAACAAAGACAAAGACATAAAATTAATGGACAAACACAAATTACACAAGGTATTCTCAATAAAAGTGTCAAATATCTTGCATGTAATAGCAAACATGTCATGGTCTTGGCATTTAGGGGGTATTTTTTTTCTAAATTAGAGTTTAGATGCACTCCCCAAACTTTCCTTTTTCTTTATTTAAAAACTTATCTTTCGATACTTTTTCGGGCTCTAGTTCTCCCACCACTTCGTTCTCCTTTTTGATCTCCAAATCCTGCTTTTTCAAGCTGACGTTGAGGACTATCCATCATTTTTCGAAGTGTTTGTACCTTTTCGGGTAAAGTTTTTATAGAAAAAGGGCCTTAATTTTTATCTTGGGCTGTCATCTCATTAACGAGTCCCATCTTGTCAGCTAGCATTTAATGTTCATTTTTATTAGCCTTAGGATCCTTCGACTCAGTCTCGCTCCACATTGATATAGGATTCACATGTTCCTTCGAGTTTGGGATTGATTGTGATGTCAACTTCCCTTGTTCTTCGATGCGTTCTAATTGTAGGGCGAGTTGCCTTACATGAGCCTTGAGATTTTTAATGCTCATAACGTGACTCGCAGTATAATCAATTTTAAATTGGGCTAAGTCTTAAGAGAATCTATCTTAACTAGAGACGAGTGTCATGAGTATCTCTTCTAAAAACCCTGAATTCAGGGTGGGTTAGGACTCTTGAGGAAAAGTTTGTCCATTCAGAACATATTGGAGATAGTTCTAGTTCTGAGGCCCGTTGCTTTGATACGGTCTTTTGATGGCATGCTTATACGTGTTGCTGAAACTATTGTCATATGGATTCCTCGATGGTCCTTAGAATGCACTGCATATAGCGTTTGCATCTTCATCCTTGAAAAAGGTGGGAAAAGAGTTGATGGAAGGGTTGGTGGCTGAGCAGAAATCGTAAGCTTTAACTTTAGCTTTTCTAGAGGTAAGGAATCTATCTATGAGATCGGTGAGTTTGTCAAGCTTTATATTAGTTTGATTTAACTATACTATACTCTATCAAAAAATATTTGGTGAAGGTCCCTATTCCTTGTCGTCAATCTAATGACTTGATTGATTTTCTATAGACTCGTACAAATTAAACATCTCTTTTGTTGTCTAACATCTATAATCGCCTCTGAAAACATTGTAAATCATATGTTTCTTAAGGGGCGTAAGTCCCATGTAAAAGAAATGAACAAAAGAGAGGTGAATTTGGCCATGTTGGGGACATTTGACAAGTAAGCATATGTAATGGCCTGAATAATCTTCGAAGGATTCACCTTGTTTCATTTTAATGTGGCTTACATCCCTTGTGAGTTTGGCATGTCTAGATTCAGGGATGAATTCTTTCAGGAATTCAAAAATCATACTTCGTTCCAATCAGTGATGGAACCAGGGGTAGGTAGAGAAATCATATTTCGTTCCAATTAGTGATGGAACCGGGGGTAGGTAGAAGAGCTAGTCTTTGGCTTTATCCTTAAGGCAAAAAAGAAAAGCAAAAAGTTTGACTTCGTCTTCAATGACTCGAGGGGGAATCATTATCCTACACTTAAAAATCAAATTATTTAATGAAGGTCAACGAATCCTTATGATCCATTCCATGAACAACGAGATGAAGGTTTATAAAGTCTGATTTAAGCTCAAAATTGCTCCTATAAGATTGGAATGTGGTGCGGTGTGGTTGATAATCAAGGAGATCTAGAATCTCATCATTCGCCATCCTTATAGTAATGCAATGATCGGCTTGAGGTTGTGCACAAGGGTGTTTTTTTGCCCTCTAAGGGGCAGGGTCAACCATTGTATGATCGAGTGGTTGAAATGAAGTCATAAGAGGCCTTTGTTGCACCACTGGTGTGTGTGGAATTTCAGGTGCCGGAAATTGTTGCGGAGAAACAACTTTGTGTTCCTCCTACCTCTCAAGTGGTGAAGTTCCATCTTGGTCAGCCATTAGAGGGAATTACTCGTCACTTTGATGAACTCTTGAGGATTGTTTCCTTTACCATGTTTTTTTCGAGTTCCAATGGAAAAGCTTTTTGATATCTAGATGCAAAGGGAGTAGATACTAGGTGGCTTTCAATCTACGAAGACTTTTGAGCATAAAAGTGAACTCATGAAAAGTAAAAAGAAAAATCTAAGTACAAAAGTACTTGGTCCTCGGAAACAGTGCCAAAATATTACGTTCATTGAATACGTCAAAAATATAATCCTAATGAGATTACCAAGTGCCACAAGTACTACAGTAGTGGCACGCACGGGGTTAATCCACGAAGACCAAGATTTCTAACTTAGAGTAACAAACATGAAAGTGAACCGGGGATTCGAAAATAATGGGAGTGAACTAATGAGAAGTAAGGAATGTAAAAATGTTGGTGTAAGAAAGAAGATCAAAAGAGGAAACAACCTAGGCTTTCAGTATCTCTAACATCATATAATGGTAGATAGAGCGCATTAGTCTTCAATCCATACAAAGATATGTATTTCAATTATATTTTAGTGTAGCTATAACCCAGTAACGTATGTTGTTCCTTGACTTCTTATTCACTATAGTCAAGGTATGACAATGACTACTTCCCTAACAAAACACACTACTCGGGACTTACTTGACTTCGGTTTAATGCGTTGATAACATATGGCTTTGTGAAGCCACTGCACCTAGATGATCAAATCAAACAAGTACGGACGCTTCCAATTTTGCTTATTTTCCTAAGGCACTTGACTGGTTCCAAAAGGAGATAACCAACTAGTAGGGTTAATCATTACTTAAATGAGTCTATTGCACAAGTATGGATGCTTCAACTTAATAACTAATGGTAGTGAATCTATTATTCTTCTAAAGGCCATTCACGAAAAAATAAATCTAACCCTATATTCAAATCAGTGCCATAGGAAATAGAATATAAAAGAACAAGAGAATATATATTATAGAGATCTCACAATGAATCCATGAAACCAACAACTTGTTCATTAGCCTCCGGCCTAGACGCGCAAAGTTTTGCTGGACACGATGATGGAAAACCTTAAGTTCTTCAATTTATTTCTCTACTCCTAAATCACTATAATATCATCTCCTTTCTTTCATTGAGGTCCCTCCTTTATATAGGTGAGGTAAATAAATAGGAAAGACGGAGAAATAAAAACCTTCTAAAAATTACAAAACTTAGATTTTACGACTTTGGCACCATCACTTGTGTTGCCATTATAGGGGAAGGTGCTAGGTCATGCCGTGGCAACATATAGTAAGTCTTGAACATAAAGTTGGTCTGAAACTTCTATTTTTCGTAATGGCACCGTCAGTGGTGCCAACCCTTGAAAGTTGTGGCGCTATTGGTTCATTTCTAGTGTAGTCTAGTCTCTAGCATAATGCTTAACATGATTTCATGGCTTTTCTTTTGGAGTTGTATATATACTTTGGGGGCATCATGTCTGCTGAACTTTGATTGATAGTTGACTTCTTTCTCGAATTTACCTAATTCACACACGAATACTCAAAATACCTTGTAAATCTTGAAATTAAACATATAGAGCCATAAAACACGACTCTGGACTTCATTTACATAGCAAAACACCCATAAAAGAGGGCATAAATAATGATTCATCAACCATGTTTGTTACGCATCTCATTGCAAACACTTGGCGTTACCTAATCACTTAATCTCATGCTTACCAAATGTCCAGCTCCCTCCCATTGTGAGAAGTCACCACGAAAGTGCCAAGATTGTATTCCTACAAGAAAAATGACATTTGCGGATGGGAATTCTCATGGCTCAATACCAATTTCCCGTCATTAAAGGATTTTAGCGACGGAAAAACCCTTTCATGGCCATAGCTTATAGACTATGAGAGTAAAAGTATTTAATTACGAGATTGGGTCTAACCTTTCCCTTCATTAGATCACCTTTATAGGAATTCCCCTAACTGCATAAAATTTCCTATCTGTAAAAAAGTAAAAACAAACACACAATTCCTTATTTATTGCATTGTTTTCCCATCACTAAATGTCATTTTCTTGACATTTTCATTTTGTGAACTTCAAAAAAACCACAAGAAATATTGCCATCATTAAAGTTGCCTGCTATGAATTTTTCATATTTCATTTTATTTTGTGACAAAAGTCACAAATTTCTTCATTTGTACATGTGATAGACTTATAAAATGGGTACTAAGAATATATAATTATGAACATAATAAAGCAAAACTATTTTATTTTCAAAAAATCCAATGTATTATAGAAGCATTTATTCCATCTCACAAGAAACTTAGTTTAATCAACCTGAAAAATATGCTCTTACAATAGCAAACATGAGCCTTCATTAAATTTAAGTAGACTTCAAAGGTTCTTATGGGAGCTCCTCTTACACAACTTATTGTCCTCCATTTCTTTTTACTAGGATGGAAACTCAATTCAATGTTAACTCCACCAAAAGTTTTTCCTTACTAAGAAAATAAAATAAACTTTCCCTCAAATATTTCAAAAAAAAAATTTTGGATTGCTTGAAAAAATACATATTCACACCCATCATAATCTTTCATTGAAGCCAACTAAAAAATAGGTGTGATCTATAAAAAGAAACTCACTGGCCAACAATTTTCAAGTGAAGTAGAGATGGAAACGCTGACAAAGCTGGAGATAGTGCAATATTGTCCATTTTGTCAATATTATAGAGGTATAACTTCCTCAGGAGAGCCCTAAAAACATTGATAAAAAGTATTAAAAAAAATAATAAAAGTCAAAAGAAATCCCGAATTTATATGAAGTATGTGGATAATTTCAAGAATACCTATTAGAACCAAAGAATGAATTTTGAGGCTTACACATAAAAAGTTCGAAATTACAAGTACAATAAAATTTCCTTTTAGATAATCGTTTGTTAGTTCTTATTATGTTGATTTCCATCACTTGCTCACTTTTTCATATTGTTGCAAATCAGTAGAAACATGTACATTAAAGTAATAAAAAAACTATATCTTTTTAGTGCAACACAACGAAAAATCAGCCAATGAACATCTTAACAGAAACAAATAGTCAATGCAAGTAATCAGAGAGTTGAAACTTAGAAAGATTCACAAAAAGTATAAAACAAAAATAACGTTCCACCTCCAGATCTACAAACAATCAAAGAGTCTAACATTAATTCCCTTGAGATTTTAACAATACAAATAATAATAAAGTCTACATATACTAAATTAAGTGAATTAATTTCTTACCAATCCAGTAGGAGGAAGAAAGCAATGTTTGTCATTGTCACCTCTTTATTCATTCTCTAAAAACGTATCAGAGAACAAACACAATGTGTGCAAAAAAGAACACAAACACAAAAAATGACATACAAAATAATATATATTTATCAAAAGATAGTTCTAATCGATATAAAGATCGTACGGATGTATGAGACAGAAAAAGTTTCATGAAACAATCTAAATACTCAAATATGCTAATTAAACTATTCAAAAATAATATGTCAAATAAAATATTATTTGACTAAATGACGTATCATGCCATTCTCTCGACAAAATGAAAAAGCCTAATAGAAAAATGATTAACAAGTAACTTTTTGTACAAAACACTTAATATAGAAAAGTTCAATAATATAAGAATACTAACAATTATGCCTAAAGTATAAGAAAAAATTACCGATTGATATTAAGCATCAACCTACAAAAAATAACAGTCATGCAAATTTTAGTATTAACGAATGATTTGCAAATACAACTAACTATAAAAAATGATACCAAGTTAGACTCTTCAGTAGAAGTCGAAGGAGCAATAGATAATGATGAAACCACACCTAATAGCAGGCTGAATTGGATGTATAGAGAAAGTTATCCCTTTTTAAAACCATTCAATGAATACCGTTGCTGAACAAGAACACAAGCAACAAATATCAACACAATGCAACGATAAGAGGAGATGGAAATGAGACACAAGATTTTTAGTGTTTCCATCCAACTGATCTACATCCACTACCTAACCTCCCGAATTAGAATTTTCAACCCATCTTATATTACTAACAAGTGTTATAACCTAACTTTACAAGCCTAGAATGCCTAATTACAAAATAAGGTTTTCGCTATCCTCAAATAGGGTTTTTACCTGGCCTCAAATAGGTCTTCCCTTGACTTATATCCTAGTAAGTTTTACAATCATCAACTTACAATAGTAATTGAATAATACTATGAAAATTGGTTTTCAAAGTAAAGCGACAATAAGTACAATTACTCACAAGCATCGTAAAACCCGACAACTCTTATGCATGTAAGTATAAATATAAATATGGCTATCATTTTGCAACAATTTCAATCAAGAAGCCGATCAAATAAATGCAACAAAAATGAGTGTGGCTTCAAAATCGATGAACAAGTGGTTTTTGTTGGAGCATGTGCTATAGGTCAATCTTATGAAAATTATTATTTTTTTAGTAGAATAAAGGATTTCATTTGTTGTTCATTATTATAATTAGTTTAAATGCTTACATTATAATAGGATCCATGGATGTTTAATGAAACATTCTAAATGTCCATAGTGGATCATTATACTTGGAACTATAATAAATAAAGACTAGTGCGAGTCTTGATTGATGGCCATATAATGATCATGCTTATAAGGATATAAATGAAGATCATAAGTACATATTATGGAACAAGTTACAGGACCAACCTACTGTGAGAACACCACACGGCTTAGGTCATAGGTGTTACTCACGAAGCTGTAGGATTCAGTCGAACTAAGTTTAACGAACAAAAAAGTAAATCGAGGGGAGGGGGTTTGAAAAAGTTTTATCTAAAAGCCTACTAAACAAGAAATGAAAATATTTGTAAAACAAGAAATATAGACATACCTAAGTTTAGGAATCCTCAATTTAGCCCAGTTGTTTTTTCATGTCTTGTATCATTGACTTTAAAAGGTGGGTTTCAAAATAGTTTTCCCTATATAGGCTATAGGTGTTGGGGTCACCAACACCCTAGTCCTTTTATTCTCGATAGATATGGAAACTACTCTCTAAATACTTTTTTTACTCCACCGTACAACCTTAGGCAACTGCTCTCAAGATTTAGCACGTGAGTAACATTTCTAGCTCTGTACGAACACCTACCCCTACACGACTTTGAGCAACCCCTGTCACGATTAATCCTAGTTTTCGATGTCACTCACCTATAACAATAAGTGTGTTAGGTTTCTTACTCTAGGTGATTACCACTTCTTTACCTAGTTTGTATCACAGACTCAACGTGATTGATAACAGGTCAATGGGCTTTACGCCTAGAGATTTGCAATGAATATACAAGAACTAAACTACCATTGAGACATCATTAAAAACAACAACACAAAGATAAAGAACAAAAACAAAACATTTTTATTACGGAAAATATCAACAAGACATAAAAAACAACCTACTACTTTTTAGAGAGCTTCATCCCCGACCTAGGTATTAAAGAACCTAGCCAGACATGGCCACTTTACCTTCCTCTACTCATAAATAACTCTGAATATAATATATTGTCATTCATAGAGGTGCCTCCTTTGTATAGGTGTGTCTGGGTATAAGAATAGCAATTATAAGGAATAAGAACTTTTAAAAAGTCCTAGAACTTCTATTTTACGATGTTGGTTTCGTCCATGGCACCGTGGTTATGTGGGTACGACGCCAGGTGAAAATGTGAATATATATGGAAAGTCTTAGGTAGAAAGTCGATCTAAAACTTCTATTTTTGAGTATGGCACCATCGGTGATGTCGTCCATTCAAGTTGCGTATAGGATTGACGTCGTGTTGATCCATCTTGACGACTGAACCCACCTATAGGATAGAACCATAAGAAATTAATGGATGGGCTAGAAAGCACATGAGCATGATGTGTTGGTCCAGCAATCACATTAATTGCATTGGTGGGTAATCGACCCTAGTTTTATAAATAAAAAACGGGGATCACAGTGTACTAATCCAATACATTTACTTTTGCATCCGTTTATTTATTGATTTATATGATTTCCGTATTCTTGCAAGATATATCACTGGTGCATGTCTTTATTGCATGATATTATTGATTATTATAAAGCATATTGATGCTTAGTGTGAATCCCTACTTCCTGAGCAAGTTGGAGTGCTCACCCCACTTAATATTATAGGTAGATCCGACGAGCGCTATAACTACGAGATGAAGAAGATATAGAAGTCTTAAGCTTCTCTTCAATGTAATGATTTCCTTTGGTCTTTAAATTTTTGTTGCATATATTAATTGTTTCATTTCAATAGTTGATATACAGTAGTGCATATTAGGTGAATAGGTAAGGCTGCTGGCTCTAGTTAAGTCTAGTAAGGGAAATCTGGGCTTAATTAGGGTTTCAGGCTCGGTATTTTCCTAATCAAATTAGAGGATGCTAAATCCCTAGTTTCATGATATCAAACTAATCCAAATAAATTGTATTTAAATCAGGTCAAAAGGGTTTCTGAACTTTAACCTAAAACAACCCTTTAAGACTGAACAACACTGAAGTTTTAGTCTTATATCGTAGCGCAATTTTAAACATAAAATTGTTCAAATATCAAAATCTTCCACCACTACGAAGATTGTTGGTCTTTATATTAGCTTTCCAAAAATGTTTAGTTTTCAAAATTCTGATTTAAAACGAAAGAAATAACATATTTCTACAAAACATAGCTCTAATTGAAATCTAATCCGACCAGCGGAGTTAGAGAATCTATTTCTCCTAATTTATAGTTCCAAAAAATGTGATTTTTTGTCGCAAGGCAGTAACCATACCAAATAACAACATACTAAAAATCGGCTCATTTAGATAAGTAGGGAGGGAGTTATTGCGTTTACAAATTTTAGTTTCAAAAATTTTCAATTACATTCCAACACCTATTTGTATAGCACTTTGCTTTTGCCTTACCTTTGCTTGGGTGTCAAGGTTAATGGTATGTTCATTATGCCATAAGAAGCTGATGGTGCAGGGGTGTTAGTGATTCCTATAGAAATGTGTGGTGCCCTCAGTGCTGCATTAGTACGAGTGAACCTGCCTAAATAACTTTCAATCCTATTTTTCTTATGAGGATTTCCCCAAAATCTGCCTCAAAATCTATTTTTACTAGAACCTCGATAGTTTTCCTTAGCCATTGGCTGCAATGGGGGCATGATCTCTTCTCTACGTGTAATGAATTTGCCACCTCGAAATGTCGTGCACTCGCCACTGCTCGTGCATAAGTCTCTGGCATGTACGCAACAAAACATGTCTTGATATGCTTTTCTAACCATCCAAAAACCTGGTGACACTCTTTGACATGGTGGCCACGTAATCTAGAGCGAAATTTGATAGTTCCTTATAGTCTAACTAATATCCCCCACTTGCTTGCCTCTTTGAACAAAGTTTAGAATTTCACATCTCTTTGCATACCTAATGACTTTCGAAAACTAATGATCATGAAATAGATTCTTAAACCTTGAACAAGTCATACTTCTTCCATTGGTCCTTTTGACTAACTTCCACCACTTTGGTGCTCTCACTTCCAAAATAAATTATGCCAACAATACCACAGTAGCGATGAAAATTTTTAAAACTTCATGTTTTGTCTCCATGCATGCAATACATTCCTCTACTTCTCCTGCCTCGCAATCCCGATAGAAATGTGGTGTATCATATTTCATGAATTCTTTCCAGACCTTCACCATCCTCGTCTTTGCAATAACTGCATGCAGGTACTGTTGGGTCTAGTCCAGGCCCTACAACCGACTACGCTACATCCTTTTTCTCAAGTGGAGCATCGGGAATAGGATCAAAACCAGCTCCTGCAAATGATGGTAGCCTTTGTAGTGGTGCTTGTGGTGCTCTTTGTCCTTTAATAGAATCCTTCCACTCCATCATAGATCGATCACGTGTCGTAGATAACTCATCTAACACCCTACGATTACTCTCTATCTTCCTTCATTTATGTGTCGCATACATGTCCTTAATTGCCATGCAATGACTCTCAGCCATCTGGAGCTCCATTTTAGCACGCCAATGTTCATCATTAGTCCTTTGAGTTCCCCTAGTGTTCCTCGGGCCATAGGGATTTCCACATCGAGTACTCATTATGCAATGTGAGTAGTTCAAAGAGATTGTTCCAAAAATTCACCCGTTAGACACGATAAATGAACAACATATCTAACTACATAGATATTGTAGACATAAGCAAATGGTATCATACAATGTACTTGTTCATTTTAAAGCCCTTTTCCACATAAAGCTTGGTTACTCGTGCATAATAAGTCAATGCAAATCATAGGCCTACGCAAATGATTTCATTACTTAACAATGACCAACCTTTCCTAAGTTCAACAAATTACTAATCCTTAAAGTAACTTAATTTAAATACTATTCCTAATTTTAGGACTGCACTAAAATTTTCTTTATAGTCTCTATAACCTAAGTTTATATCACCAATTGGTATAGCAACTGTGATCTTCCCAAATGGTTACCCTAAACAACCTCCAGTAGGTTATGACGTCTAGGCTCTAATACCAATTGTGACGACTTAAGCCTCTGTGGGCCTAGACCCCTTAGCCTAAACCATCGCCGAACCCAATACGTGAAGATGATTTAGATCGATTTGGCCAGCGTGTGAGGTCTCTATAACACCTCTTTTCACCTCACTGGGTTTGCATAACATCATCCCTCAAAGCGCTCAAATCAGTGTGTGTGTTTTTTCTTCACCATTTTATGCTAAAACTCCATTTTAATGCTCTTTTGTATATTTGCAAGTTGTTTTGATCAAAAGCATGTTCAAAGTGTTTATAGGGTTCTTTCCATACCCTTTTTAATGTTTGTAGCCGTTGTACTAATCAAAGGGTCCAAGATTGTCCACTAATTCAAAATAAACATGTAGATGTTTCACTTTTAAAGATCTGTCAGAAAAGCGATCAGTGTGTTAATCTCTCACTTAGCGCACTAACCATCGCGGGCCTGAAAATGATTTTTTTCATCCCTTGAGTTAGCAACCACCTATCACATCCTTGACCCTACCAAAGCTCTTAAAACATGGTAGACATGTTTATTATGGGCCATAAAACCAATTCGGGTGGTCTGGATGTTTTCATAAATCCCAAAAATGGAAAATCTCGATTTCATGGAGTGCACAGGGGTTTTTCTGCAAATAAGTTAAAGTCAACTAAAAACTTTTCTGAACTGATACTGGCGCATCCGAAATCAAAACCAACAGTATGCACACCTCAAGTTCATGCCACACAACCCATTTGCATGATTTAAAATGTTTTATAACTCACGGAATGGAAAATCACGAAATGCATGAATTTAGTTCTTGAAAACATGAAATTTTTGAAATGCATGAATCTAATGCATTTGGCTCATGTTGTTGAACTTTTTATACCATACAATTGATGTATATAGCTCCATATATGCTTTTCGGTGCCTTTCATTGCCTTGATTAAATTATGAGCTCTTCAAGTCTTATTTCTTCCATTTTATCCATTCCATTTGAACTCTGGTAGCCTTCGGACTTGTGAGTTCTAACAATGATGGATTGCGCTGAAATACTTGACAAATGTGTTAGTACCATTTCACATTGTTTGTTGCCATCAAAATCTTAGGACAGAGTCTAAGTGATGAAACACTTAGTCCAACAATCTCCCTCGTTTTGATAATAATAAACGACCATGAACTTGACAAACAAACATAGTCATTAAAAGCATATCAAGATCATAATGGTCAAGTTCAGCGTATAAATTTCTCCCCCTTTTTATAACAACAAAAAATGGGTACAAACTCTCCCCTATTAATAGGCATCGAGATGAATACAAGAGAGTAAAGACAATTCTTCCAGTCATGCAATTTTAGAAAGCACGAGTGGGAGTCAAAGGAAATGCCATTCATTCATAGATAATGAGTCAAAGATATACAACATTCAAGACATTACATCCTAAAAATATGAAAGATAAGATAATGTAGCGCAAATATAAACTGACACGGACATGAGTTAAAATTTTATGTGATGTTTAAGAATGAACGCTTACTCATGCAATAACCAAGATACTCCCCTTACCGTGATCAAACTAAAACTCCTCCTAAATATATGCAACTAAGTTTCCCTAAGGTAAAAAGAATGGTTCCGCGGACAATAAGATTAGCGCGCTAGGTCTAGAAGTAGTGCGCTATTAGAGATCATTAGCATGCTAATGGTCAGACCTAACGCGCTAATTGCTCTCTGGAATTGTAGAAATTAAATTTGTGAGTATTTGGAGGACAACTCTGATTCACCTCATACTTCATGGACACTTCACCAATAACATATAAAAAGGGTTGGAATAGCCAAAACATGTGTAGCAGATTAGATTCACAAATCATGTCTAATTCTCACCGAATCTTGGAAAATTGATCTCTAAGCAATGGCTTGGTGAATATATATTAACTAGTTGATCCTCAGTGGACACATGTATTAGTTTAACGTCGCCTTTTTGGACATAGTATTGAAGGAAGTGGTGCCTAATCTCAATGTGTTTAGTATGGGAATGTGAGACTAAGTTTTTTGATATGTTGATTGCACTTGTGTTATCACAATATATTTAAGCACAACCAACTTGAATTTGGAAGTCCTAAATTCATTGTTTCATGTGCAAGATTTGAGCACAACAACTTCCGAAAGCCACATACTCGGCTTCGGTAGTTGACAAAGCAATGAAATTTTACTTTTTGCTAAACCATGATCTAATTGAATTTCCTAGAAAATGATAAAATCTTGAAGTGCTATTCCTATCAACTGGACTCCGCGCATAGTTGGAGTCACCAAAGCTTCAGAGTTCGAAACTCTTGGCCTAGTTGAACTACAATCTTAAGTCGTATGTCCAACTAACATAAAGAAATATAAGCTTAACACATTTCAAGTTTGATTCCTTGGGTTCGTATAGTAATCAGAACATAGACTCACGCTAAACATGATATCTGGTCAACTAGCGGTCAAGTAGAGTAGGCTTCCTATCATTCTTCAATATAGCTTAGGATCTATAGGCCTAGCTTGAGGATCCTTGTCCATTTTTATGGTTGAACTACTAGGAGTGTCACATGCTTTCAAATTTTCAAATTTGAATTTCCTAAGCATGTCCCTCACATACTTCACTTGATTTATAAAAACCACATGATTTGATTGTTTAATTTGCACGCTTAGGATCTATAGGCCTAGCTTGAGGATCCTTGTCCATTTTTCCTAAGTATGTTAGTTCACTCATCATGCTCATTTCAAACTCACACGTCGTCAAAGATGAAAATTCTTCACATAAATGCTTGTTTGACGACTCAAAAATGATATCATCCACATAGATTTAAAATAGGAGCATATTATCATTTTTGATCAAAATGAACAATGTGGGATCTAATAAGAAGGAGTGCCTATAGCCTATCATACTAAGCTTTAGGAGCTTATCTCAATCCATACGAGGCCTTTTAATGACGATAAACATGAGTTAGTTTAGCATGGTCTTAAAAATCCGATGATTGGTCTACATATACCTTTTCATTGATGAAGCCATTTAAAAATTCGTGTTTGACGTCCATTTGGTAATTAAGGACCATTATAGTACGCATAAGTAAGTAACATTCGAATTGCTTCTATTCTTGCCTTCAGTGCTAAGGCTTCTTCATAATCTATTCCTTTCTCTTGATTGTAGTCTTGTGCAACACACCTAGCGTTGTTTCACACTCTCTCCCTTCTCATTCTCTTAGTTTCTAAAGACTGATTCTGGTTCCTATTATTGTTTCGTACATAGGTCGAAGAACTAGGATCCACACCTTGTTCCTTACAATGTGTCCTAACCTCTAATTCACGTGAAACACTTAAGTTAGACATAATTCTCACATACCAATCTAAAACCTAGCTTTACTCATGTTCTAAAGTGAATCTAATTCACTCTCTATATCATTGACTTTGGTACCCAAATTTCTTTGGATTTGGTAGACTTAGCTTCTAGGAGTTTCTTTTGGTACCCATGCCTTAATGTGAGGCTTGACTCTAGAATAAGTCCTATTTGGTTTATGGAATGATTTCAACTTGTAAAACCTCCTAGACTTCCCTAGTTGAGTTTCTAAGTGTAGACACTTGTATTTCTCTAGGCTAAGCTCTAATTTCACATTCTCCTTCTCATTAGCGACATTTGTTCCCAACATTGTCCATTCATGTATCTCTCTTGAAGAACTTGATCTTGACTCTTTAAGGCCATGTGCTCTTCAAGAATGCACTCATTCGTTTCAAGACTCTTGTTAAATGTGCATTGAAGAGTCATCAACTCATCTAATGCAAGTTGAATCATGGTCTTGAGGTTCTCATTCTCTTTCATGAGATTGTCCGAGTCTAGTTCAAGCTTCTTACTCAAAATGGATAATTCATCAAAAAAGGAATCATGAAGGCAATCAATGTTTGTAAATGAATCAACAATAAAGTCACCTTCATGAGCATGAGAGTGCATACACCTATCATCATCAATATTTGGCACATAAGAATCCATAGATCTAAGATCTTCATGCATGTAACCATCTTTACCATCAACATGTGTATTATTGTGAATTTGTTTATCATGAATAGATAAAGGAGCAAGAGAATCACTAGATGGAAATAAATCATCACACTTGCTTGAATATAATGAGACGTGAGAATTATGACTATGACTATAAATTTCTTCTAATCTTCTCCCTATCTCCTTAGATGAAGTGCATGAAGAAAGTCTAGTCTTAATGTCACCGCGAATGCTAGAAATGAGAATATGTCTAATTTCATCATCGAGTCTCCCTAGACTCTTTTCTTCCCTATTCCATATCTTCTTTGGCATAGGCACTTCAACATCATTCGCTACTATAACCGAAGTGTATAGTCTGTTTTCTAAAATGCCCCACATCTCATGTGATTGGGCTCTAAGGTATGTTCTAAACCTAATCCTCGAAGTCCTAAAAAAAAATCTCTAAGCATAGGTGGAATGGTAGCATCAACACCAAAAGTCATGGACATTGATCTTTAGCTCTATGATATAAATCTGAATATTAAGAGCACCTGCTATGATATCAAGTGAAGGTCACCCAATAGGGGGTGAATTGGGTGTGATGGCCAAATTAAACTTTCTACAACTTTCTTTACTAATCTACTAAGTTCACTTTAAAAGTTTATTTAGATGAGCGTGTATATTAGTGATTGCTATAGTGATGTAGCGGAATGGTTCAAGCAAGTGAAATGCTACACTAGGAGAAGGGGGTAGAAGAGATGGAAGTACACAATAAATTTGTAGTGGTTTGATCCCTTGGATCTACATCCACTACCTAACCTTCCTCGTTAGGATTTTGAACCAACACTTATATTCCAATAAGTGAACAATCCTAAGCCCGCAAGCTTTGTGTGCCTAGTCACCACTAGGTCTTTTACACTTGCCTTACAGCAATAAGGACTTTTATAACCACCTAGTCTCAACTAGGAATTTGACATGCCTAGATGCAACTAGGACTTTACCTTTCTTATTTCCTGATAGGCTTAGAATCTCTCCTATATACCAATAGGACTCGCAACTTGGTCTATTCACTAATAGACCTTACAAGCTTTATAAATCAATAATGATTTGTCGCTCAAAATAAGTAAAGTGGTATAAGATGCTCTCCTCTCATAAGCCAAATGTAATCCTAAGATGAAGTAATGCAAGTGAGACTTTGCCAATTGAGATGCCTTGTAAATCAACTTTTATAGGCTAACTCTAAATATTGAAACCAAAAAAGAAGAGTGTAGATTAAGCTCAAGTTGGTTCCGAAGAATGGCTAATAGATGCACAAATGCAAAATGCAAGTTTAAACTCAAGTTGTGCAGTCAATATCTTGAGTCACAAGTAGATTAATATTAAGAACGAAACCTTTGTGAGTATGTTGTCAAAATAACATAAACATGAAACCAAATAAACAAATATAAATTAAGCACAATTAGGTTTCAAGTCAATTCAATGCACACATGAAAGACCATGATTAAGCTCAAGAAGTGCAACCAAAATCTCGGGTCTCAAATAAATAAATTTTAAGAATGAAAACCCTTGTAAATATGCTGTCAAAACAACATAAGCATGAAACTACAAACGCGAATATAGATTAATCACAATTACGTTTCAAGTCAATTGGATGCATACTGAGAAATCACAATTAAGCTCAAGTAAATGCACTCTTAACTTTGGGTTTAACAAAATTTATGATTAAGTTCAAAACCCTTTTTGGTGGTGTCACATATACACTTCAAAGAAAAATAGCCACTATAAGAATAGGTTAGGCTTTGTGTGTTTTTCAAGTTTCACATACACAAGCGATTCAAGTTCTAGCTCAATAGGTGCAAGTTTGTTCTAGGTCTTATCTAGACATGATGTTAGGCTTAACACACTATATAAACATGTTCAAATTAGTTACATATAGTTCCCACACAAATCATTAACAACAAGATTTAGATTAAGCACAAATAGTGTAGGGTAAGATGTAATCTTACAACCCAAGATGTGAAGATGATTTAGATCGATTTGACCAGCGTGTTGAGGACTCTAGAACACCTCTTTTTGCCTAACTTGGTTTAAGATAAGCAATCAAAGCCCTTAAGTGAGTGTGTGTATTTTTTTCTTCACCCTTTTGTGCTAAAACTCCATTTTAATGCTCTTTTGTGTATCTGTGAGTTGTTTTCATCAAAAGCATGTTCAAAGTGTTTTTAGGGTTCTTTTAATACCCTTTTTACTGTTTGTAGCCTTTGTACTGATTCGAGAGTCCAAAATAGTCCACCAATTCAAATTAAAGGTGTAGATGTTTCTCTTTTTAAAAGCTATCATAAAAGCAATTAGCGCGCTAGATTCTGGAGTTAATCTCTTAGTTAGTGCACTGACAAATCTCATTAGCACGCTAACCAGCAGGGGCCTGAAAATAAATATTTTCATCCCTTGAGTTAGCCCCTATCGTATCCTTGACCCTATTAAACCTCTTAAAACATGTTAGACAAGTTTATTATAGGTCATAGAACCCATTTGGGTGGTCCGAATTTTTTCACAAATTTTTTCACAAACCCCAAAAATAAAAAAAATCCAGGTTTCATGAAGTGCACGGGTGCTTTTCTGCAAATAGTTTTAAAGTGAACCAAAAACATGTCTAAAGTGATACTGGTGCATCCAAAATCAAAACCAACAATATGCACATCTCAAGTTCATGTCATATATTTCATTTGCATGATTTAAAACGTTTTATAACTCAAGAATTGGAAAATCACGAAATGTATGAATTTAAGTTCTTGAAAACATGAAATTTGTGAAATGTATGAATCTAATGCAGTTGGGTCATGTAGTCAAACTTTTTATACCTTAGAATTGATGTACGTAGCTCTTACCTTGATCAAATTACGAGCTCTTCAAGTCTTATTTCTTCCATTTTATCCATTCCATTTGAACTTTAATTCGTTGGTACCCTTTAAACTTGTGAGTTCTAAAAATGATGGATTGCACTGAAATACGTTACAAATGTGTCAGTATCACTTCATGTTGTTTGTTGCCATCAAAATCTCAGGACGGAGTCCAAGTGATGAAACACTTAGTCTAAAAGAAATTAGACTAAAAATCTAGAAACACTAAAAGAAAAGGTGCTTTTAACCACCAATTAATAGTAAGGATATGAAAATCCCATAGTTTAAAGCGTAATTTAGTGTGAGGAATTGTTTCTTATGGTTAAAAAAGGGAGCGTCAAAAAGGACTCCGATTTTTGCTAAACGTACCACACCTTAGTGAAATGACTATATAAAAATATTTTTATCAACCATATCCCACCTGCCACACTCACCCCGTACCCCACGCACCCTACTCACCTATCACATCTCACCACCAACCCGAATCTCACGAAGTATGAACAAAACCACGTTGATTTGTCATCGTGGGTGCACTCCTCTTCTCTTTTAGTGTCGATTTTGAAGTTTTTTTTTTGGTTTTCTAACTTTTTTGAGTCCGGATTTTGTAGGATTGTTGTTGGGTTTATGGCTTTAATTAAGGAGTTGAATCTTGCATTTTAGGTGCAAAGTTTTGATGGAATCGATGATATTAAATGATTCCGAACAAAACCTGCTTTTTTTTTGGTCATTTTAATGTGTTTTTTGGAGTTTTGAGATTTATTATGTTTGTTCTTGTAGTCCCGTGGGTGTTAGACACACAGAGCTGACACCTCTTTAGCGGTGTTAGACATTCCGGATCGACACCTCTAAAGAGGTATCAATCGACTTCAATCGAAACTGTAAAAATAATTAAGTATTAGTGGGTGACTAAATAATCTAACTGAGACCTCTTTAGAGATGTCAATATTGTGTGGCTGACACCTCTTAAGAGGTTTCGGACATGTGTGTCTTACACTACTTCAGAGGTGTTGGCTCTCTTTAGATTCGAAACATCTTCCGAAGGGGTGTTGGGGTGAGGGTGCTGGTGATGGTGATGGTAATGGTAACGGGGTACAAAAAAGGCATTTTTGGGATTTTGAGAAAAATAGTGGGGTACGCTAAGTAAAAAGAGGGGTATGACGAAGTTAAAATTGAAAAGGGGGTACGTTTAGCAAAAACTAGGGTCCGTTTTTCTTTAAAAAAATTGCTACTTAGAAATGGGAATTTTGTTTCATGGTTATTTATGTAAATTCCCGTTAAAAATCAAGGAAGCGCTAGAGAGTCGACAAAAAAAAGAAAGCACTCGAGAGTCGACAAAAAAAATATAGAGAAGAAAGAAGATCTTCCTGGTTGTTCTGCTTCGTCATAAATGGAAGCAAAAGAGAGAATGAAGAAGGCGTTCCTATTTGTTCTGCTTCGCTAAAAAAGAAGCACTGAGAGCCGTGAACAGGGAACGCGAATGTGAAAGAAGAGGGGAACACAAGTTGGTCTACTTCGCGAAAGGTTTCATGGGTTGTTCAGCTTCGCGAAGAAGACTTTTTTGGTGCTTGACTAAGGTGAGTTCTTCTCCTTTATTTCCCCTTGTTTTACTTTGTAACAGGTTGTAAGGAAAGGTAGGGTTTGTTTGAGAAAGAAGTTTTTGGGAGTGAGTGACTTATTTGATTAGAAACAATTGGTTTTTTCTTAATCTTTAGTTGTGTGGTTTCCTTTTAGAAGCTTGCAAGGAGATGTAAGGGTTGCTTGAAAAAGAAGTCTTTGAGAGTGAGTGACATCTTTGATTAGATTTGGAATAGTGTTTGCATGGATTCGGAGGTTTAGTGGCTCTTAGATATTAATTTTCATTTACATCGACTTGATTTGTTGTTTTGTCGTTGAGCTTTAGGAGTTTTGATGTGGTTTTTTTTATGCAAATATTGAATTGTATTCAACTCTTGCTTACTGAGAAAATTACAAAAGTACAGTAGAATTTAGTTTCAATAAGCAAAACAAGTGTGGTTTTTTTTTAATTCTAGAAATAGGGTATATCGCTTTTTGAAAATGCGCTATTAGTTAGGCGAAATTTTTTTGGCTTACGTGGACAAATGAGTAGTGCCTTTTCAAAATTCGCTATTCATGTGTCTACTCCACGTAGGATGGATAACACGAATAATGCCTTTTCAAAAGGCGCTATTCGTGTTATTCATCCACGTGGATGTCCACGTCTACGTCGCTGGAGGATGTTTACGCGAATAGCACCTTTTCGAAACGCGTTATTTGTGTAGATATCCACGTGGGATGTCCGCATGGATACGTCATTCAAGAATAACACCTTTTGAAAATGCACTATTCGTTTATGTCATATCCACATGGACATCCACGTCAGATGTCGACGTGGGCAAGAACACACAAATAGCGCATTTTTCAAATGCGCTATTTGTGTGTTCTTGCCACGTGGACTCGGGATACACAGATAGCGCCTTCTCAAAATGCGCTATATGTCTACCCACTATTCTTCTTCCCGAAATAGGAAACGCAGAGAATATATTATCTGCGTTTCATGTTTCGCCTAGAAGAACAACAGTGGCTAGGTAGGTAAGTAGGGTAGGTCACGGGAGTTTTGGTAGGGGTTGTCATTCGGGTATTTAAGGAGGGGAGGGATAAAGCGCGAGTTAAGGGCAGAGGGGAGAGCACGGGAGACGACGAGAGTTGGCCAAAGAATGGAGGTCGCGGGTCGAAGGAAAATGAAATGTTGTTGACGAGAAGCGGCAGAGAAGGAGGAGAGGGAGTTGACGGAGCAGCGGAGCAGCAGAGGAGAAGGAGGAGAGGGAGTTGACGAGCAGCGGAGCAGCGGCAGAGAAGGAGGAAAGTGAGTTGATGAGTAGCGACGGAGAAGAGAAGGAGAAAGAGAAAGATGGGCTGCTTGACAGTGTTTGTTTAGTTTTGATTTGTTTTATTGTTAATTTAGTTTATGAATTTTAATTTGTTTAGTTGATGTTGTTAGGTTAGGTTAGTTTAGGTTGGTATTAGTTTAGGTAGTTTAGTTAGTTTAGTTTAGGTTGTTAGTTTAGTTAGTTAAGTTTAGGTTGTTAGGTTAGTTTAGTTTAGTTTAGTTTAGGTAGTTAGTTTAGTTAGTTTAGTTTAGTTTAGTTTAGTTTAGTTTAGTTTAGTTAAGGTATTTAGGTTAGTTTAGGTTAGTTTAGTTCGGTAATTTGGTTAGTTTAGTTTATGTTGTTAGTTTAGTTAGTTTTGTATAGGTTAGTTAGTTCAGTTTAGGTAGTTTGGTTAGTTTAGTATAGGTTGTTAGTTTAGTTTGTTTAGTTAGTTTAGGTTGTTAGTTTAGTATTTTTTATTTGTTCAAAGGTTTAGTTTGGTTTTTGGTTAGTTATGTTTGGTTAGCTTAGTTTTGTTTTTGTTGTTAGTTTAGTTTAGGTTAGTATAGTTTAGGTTGTTACTTTAGTTTGGTTAGTTTAGTTTAGCCTTATTATTTCATTAAACTATGATGTTTAATCGTGTTATTGTTCTCATGTGTCCTTCAATATACACATAAGTGGAACAAATTTTTTTGATCTTGAGATATTTAGTCCATTTAAAGAAAATAACTAACAAAATGCTTTATCGCATGATTATTAAATTAAAGACAAAAAGAGAAGGAAAATAGTAAGTTTACAAATTTAATATTTCCATAATTATTTATTTGGTTATGTTATAATTTTCATGATATGTAGTGACATAGGTATTTTGTTTTTTAAAAAATGGTTGATATGTTTATTTAATGGTATGTGTGCTTAAAACATTAAGTAACTCAAACACAGATGAATAAGTGTGCTCTGTAGTTGCGCTATTAAGGCGATCCTCTACATCAGAAAGTTCGATTGGTGTTTAAATCCCCCCAATTTGATTAAAATTCCTGGGTTGATAATGTTTTGATGAAATGCGTGCTCCTTATGAAATAGTTAGTAGTTTTCATTGTTTGTGATGTAAATATGAGCTATTACTTGATCAATTATGCAAACAAATGAGTATGCTCTGTATAAGCGCTGTTATGGCGATCTTCTACATTAGAAAGTTCGATTGCTTTTTAACTTCCTTTAGTAATCAACTTATTCACTTAATATATTTGCAATCCTGTGTGTAATCCTTTTACATCAATGTCCAATAAATTATGTAGGTCATGGAACATAGGAACATCCCCTTTCTATTCTATGCGTACGATGAAATTGTAAACGATTTAAATGGCATCGTATACAACGCACCCCATCAGCAGAGTTGATGGTTAAGTTTGGGACGAGTAGCAGTCAATTGATGGATGACGTGTGTAATGCAGTCAATATCTCATCTACAGAGACTCTAGTTAAGATGACTTATCGCCATGTGATAATCCTCCCCGGAGGTTCGCATTATTTCGTCCCTGTGTTGCGCACAATGTGACACACTTCGACTTGTTGTGGGTGACAGTGGCCAATTTACCAATAACTGCAACAGTAGATATTTATTTGACTTTTTAGTCAATCGACTCATTTCGAAATCGTACGGTTTATTCGTAAGTCTGTGATAAAAATGTCGACACATCAGACGCAACGTTACTGGCATTAATGCCTCTTGTGACGATGAAGTTAACGAGGACGCCAATAATAAAATAGATGAGGACATACATCCCAACGAGGATGCTGCAGTAGTTGTCGATTGGGATAACGCCAATGTTTTGATAGATGACCCAAGGTATGAACCTCCAGGTGCGAAAAATGTGCAAGATGATAAGCAGTTTACTATCGATGAAGAGATTTTCTTAAAGGAAGCAAGTGATGATGAAGTTCACCAACCATTGCCGGTGTATAATGAAATCGAATGGGAGGTGGCTAATTCCACTGCGACCCAACATTGTCATCAACAGACTAGGGGGACATGTCTAATTTTGATTTGGAAATAGGGATGTGATTTGACAACAATAAAGACTTATAACATGTCGTCAAAGTGTGACATGTTAATAAAAATTGTCAATACCATATGATGGAATCGACTGTAACTCTGTGGGCGATTAAGTGCAGAAGTGCGCAACACGGGTGTAAGTGGCGTCTTCGTGCTTATTTGCGAAAGAAAATACAAATATAGGAGATCACACAATTAGACGTGCCGCACAACTATATAAGTCCCGACGTAGAACTCAGTCATTTCCAACTTGACGCCATGCTTGCGCGAGAGATCCAAAGCGTAGTCTAGAGCGATCAAACAATAACTATCAAGGCATTAATACAAATAATTAAGGAAAAATACGAACACGAAGTAAACTATAAGTGAATGTGGGATGCCAAAAGGAAGCCAATTGTATGTGCTTTGGAGATTGGGATGAGTCATACACTTTATTACCAGGATGGTTGGCGGCTTTGAGGAATAAGAGTCCGGGGACAAGAATCAAGTGGTCACAAAGATAATGGACTGTTGATGAGATAAGAACTGCATCTCCCCAATTTTGTCGTGTCTTTTTTGCACTTCAAGCATTAATACAAGCTTTCAAGTTTTGCGGGCCTCTGCTTTAGATTGATGCTACTTTCTTATATGGTAAATATAGTGGTAAGCTAATGATTGCGATCTCTGTTGATGGTAATAGAAATATACTACCGGTTGCATTTTTCGTTGCAAAAACCGAAGCTACTGATTCGTGGGGATGGTTTTTGAGGATGTTGCGCAAACACTTGATGGAAAGAGATGGAGTTTGCCTTATTTCTTATCGTCACCCTGACATTCTAAAGGCAGTCAACACCCCTAGCAACAGTTTTTGTCCCCCAAAAGGATACCACTGTTATTGCTTCCAATAACTTCTTAGTAATTTCAACACCCAATTCAAAAATGACCCCTTGAAAAAACTCCTTTCTCGAGCATCCGTTCAACATCAAGAACGAAAATTTAATGCCTGTATGATGCGTTTTGCATACTTATCATCACGAACTTCTCAATGTCTGCAATATGTCAATGACATCCCTAAAGAACTATAGAGTCAATTACATGATGGAGGCATGTGGTACGGATGGTTGAATTCTATTGTATTGGTATGTATGAAATGCAAGTTATGTTTTGCAATCAACTATATAGTTACCGCTGAAGTAATATTACTTACACGTGTTTTATCATCACTTGTAGAGTGTTTTAACGGTGTATTGAAGGGGGCTCGATTCTTACAAATAATAGCGATGACTCGGATGATTTATTACAGATTTGCGACATACCACAATCGACATAAACAAGAAATCGATGAAGCAATCTCTAATAGCCTATCCTACAAAAAATACGTCATAGATAAACTCACACATTATGAATAATCTATAATGAGGCATCAAGTCACTTTGATCAATCGTGACATTAGTGAGTTTGAAGTGCTGACTGGAAGACATGGAGATCGCACGCATAAAGGCAACAACACCCAAGTCGTCATCCTAAAGGAATGGGTGTGCAGTTGCAACAAATGACAATCGTTTGGTTTTCCTTGCTCACACGTGTTAGCTGCATGTGCCTTTATTCGAGTGAGCTACGCTTAATTCATTGAGCCATACTATAGGATAGATGTGTACGCGCAATGTTACTCCTATGACCTCAAAACCATCTTTGATGAGAAATATTGGCCAACTTTTGGGACGAAGATCATACATGACCCAAGGTGCAAACATGGCCGAGGGAGACCAAAGGGAACGCGAAGACAAAACGAGATGGATCTTCCTAATGTCGTGAGGCCCTTGCAATGTAGAATATGTCATCAAGAAGGACATAAAAGAACATGTCCTAATAAAGACCGCGAATGAGTCCCTACTAGGAAGAACCGGTGTGGTATTTGCCGTTCAGAGGGACATAACCAAAAAAATTGTCCAAGCATACCTCAACCTTCCAATGAAAATCGATAGTCGATTTTGTATATTGTTTGTCATGGCTTAAGTTGGTAATTTGATTATATTGGAATGTTTAAGCATTTGTTATTGTTTGAACATATAATAAAGAGTTATTGTTTGGTTCACAAACAACACGATTAATTTTTTTTTCAAATCATTCATTTGTTCTTGTACAACAATGGATCCAGGTCCATCAGATCCTTCACTTTTACAACTCCAATCTACAACACATAGATCATCGCAAACCTGGAGTGGTGAGGTAAACGTTTTTACATGTATACGTCAAATGTTCTTGCATAAACGTATAATATATATATAAATTAATACATTATCAATTATAAGGTGTACGAAACATTGCGTGTATGTCGAAGACGTGGTGTCGTTGATCGAACGGTGCAGTAACATTCGAGGTTGATCCCATATCTTTGTTCCAGTGGGTTCTATGGGATTTCCCGCGTAGCATTTCTCATCCTTGATTGGGCTTTGATTACTGCATTCGTAGAGAGATGGTGCCCTAAGATACATACATTTCACATGCAATGTGGGGAGTGCACAATTACACTCCAGGACATGCAGGTACAGCTCGGCTTACCTATCGAAGGTATGCCTGTGAAATGTTTCTACCATTGCTTGAGGATTTCAAATAGTTGGACAATATAGTTTGGATAGTGCATGTTTGGCTTATTTGTACATGGAGTTGTGTCGCGGATCTTGCGCAGGTGCACATGAGGTTGTAGGCGCATCAATTCTTGTACAGCTGTGGGCATGGGATAGATTTCCATTAATAGCACCATGGCGCCGGGTGTTTCTAGAGTTCGACTGCGAACAGTGGATGGAGAACACATGCTTATGGACGTTCCATTGGGACACAGGTAATGAAAATATTATTTCATAATTTTTTTAACATTTACTCCATTTTCATTTTTCATAATTTATCGTTTTGTATACAGATGGCTCGATGCATCTTCGATTACATAGAGTGCGACGTACGTCTTATCTGCTTACCGTGATGTACTCGACTCGCATAATGAAGATGATGTAGTATGGAAACCTTATGCTGAAGCCATTGGGTCTCTTCCCGAATATTGTACTGATGGTCACGGTAGTTGGCTTTCGACGTGTCCCCTAATTTGTTTCCATATAGTCAAATGGCATTGACCAGAATGGGTTATGAGACAATTTTGAATGATAAAAGTGGTGCCACCAAACTGTGTTTACGACACCCAACTGCACCACATCAAATTGCGTGGACGCAATCAGGAAAATTGGGTGACTTTTCATGCAAGCTTTATACAAATGTGAGAAAGTTATGGCCATAGCATAGTCATAGTGGCACAAGATAAAGGGCACGATCATTAAGCCTACATGAAGTGGTATCGCTCAGTCACTAGACGATTCATTAGATACGACGAGGATATACGTGACTATTCGGTAAACTTGAAACTCTTATTTTTTCCCGAAAAACTAATATCGTAAATTGCGTGTATTGAACACATGTTTTTATATCAGTGTAACTTGGTGCATTGACTGAGGCGAGTTTTTATTGAAGATGAGTACAAGCAAGGTCTTGCTGCGCTTGATGAAGGGATTAAGATTTTAGACGAAGATGATAGGCAAATGTCTACTCAATGGAATGACAGAATTGATGTCGAACAGGACATAAATGAGGAGAATGAAGAGGAAGATGAAGAAGAGGATCAGGGCAAATGAAATAGACAGGTGAGAAGAAGAAGAACATGAACATAGACTGTAGGGGAAAGCACCATACGTCCTCGTCCACCAATTCCATCTAGTCAGACTGAGATTACTGCAGAGAGTAGCATACATTCTCCTCCAGCACATTCATCTCGTCCGAGAGCGAGTAGAACATTGAATGTTGGCGAGAGTGGCCAATGCTCATCCTCACGAAGTCATTTTTCTCATGGGTACATTCCTACATCGTCCACAATGCAACCAAAACCTCAAATATTTGTACAAAGGCCGCCGATCACGAATCTTCTTCCTCACCATATTGATGATCCTTATGCACCAGGGTCGTCGTTTTCATATGTGTACCATGGAATGGCTAGACATCAAATGTATCCATCATTGCCTTAATACATGTCGAGTCCATATACTCCACCATGTTCCAATTACAATATGTCATATAGTGTAGATGGCTCATTCATGAACCTGTTAACCATGTCGCTGCCTCATGTTCCTTTCGCCCCACCGCATACAGGAAGTCACTATTTTTGGGATGGTTCAACCTCTTATTTTTTGGAGCATTAGTAGCAAAGGTGAGTTGCGTGAAGCACAAGAGGAAGAACATCAATCGACTCGACGAAATTCAATGCAAGATTAGCAACCTCAATAACCTCAACCGGATGTACAAACACTTCATCAAAATAGACACATAGTACGTCCAGTTTGCATCACCGAGCAACAACATCAACGTAATCGTCGTAATAGACCTGTATGATGAGTTTTCTTGATGTCGTGGTGATTTTTCCTTCAGCTTATATCTTTGGTGAACAAAGTTGATATATACAACCTTCTCTTGGAATGAACTTATTTATCAACAGATCATTGTTGTTTTAATTTTAAGCTCTTGACAAAAATATAACGTGGTTTTGGCCCATTATTATTTTATTCTTTGTATCTCTGCTTATCATGACGAGATAGAAGTAAAAGTTTAAAGGATGACTTGCACGCTTACTATGAGTTGCACGGGTTGTTTGCCTCGCAATACGTGTGTGACATTTGCATGGCCTGCATGGTCTGTAGTGGATATGCATGGGTTGTACCCTCAAGATACGTGAATGGCGTTTGCATGGATTGTCCACCTCGAGAAACGTGTTTTTCGTTTGCATTAATTATCCACCTCGAGTTACATGCATGACATTTGGATGGTTTGCATGAGCTGTTGCAGGTTGCATGGGTTGTCTACCTCGAAATATGTGCCTCACATGCGCACGGTTTGCATGGATTGCACGAGGTTGCATGAGTTGTCCACACATCAAGATATGTGTGTGACATTTGAATGATTTGCAAGAAGATGCATGGCTACCCCACCTCGACATATGTGCATGGCGTTTCCATGTGTTGTTAACCAGGAGATACGTGTGACATTTGCATTGGATTTACTACCTCGAGATACGTGCGTGACGTTTGTATGAGTTACATGAGGTTGCATGGGTCGCCCACCTAGACAGACGTGTCTGGCATTTGCATGAATTCTCCACCTCTGCATACATGGGTGACGCTTGCGTGGATTGTCCACGTCGATATGTGTGCGTGTTGTCTACTTCGAGATACGCGAGTGACGTGGATCGTCCATCTCCATATGCACGTGTCGTTCATAGGGCGAAAGAATTTGTATAGATAGCTCATTTTCAAAGGAGTCATTCATAGAGTTTATAATTTTGTATGGATAGCTCCTTTTCAAAAGGAGCTATCCATACAAATGCCTTCCACCTCACCACCATGCATGCCACCTCATCATCAATAGCTCATTTTTAAAAGAGGTTATACATTAGTTTTGGAATTTAATAGTAAACTCCATTATTTGGTGAATTACAAACTAAAGCCACCTCATTTTTTGAAAAACCCCCATGCTTGCATTACATGAGTTAAGCAAATAAGACATTTCTAAAGGAGCTATATCCCAAACATTACAACTGGTTTGACACTGCGCGAATTTTTATTTATGAAATGGAGGCGAGACTCCTTTTATTATATATAAGTTAGTATGTACACAAAAATAGTAAGTCCAAAATATACAAGGAATAGGCATCCCCTATTTTTTAAGCTAAAAACCACAACCCTTTTTGGGACAAAACACAAAAAACACCCTTTCATTAGTTACATAATGCCCCCTGCCAAACGACCCTCCCTCTAGTGCCATCCAAACAAATACGCCTATTAAACCCAATAGGCACCCGTGATACCAGCTATATGAAAATCGAGGAAGAAAGGACAGTGTCTCGCTTAGCAAAATACACCCATGCTCCTGTGTTATCAAGTTGGGACGATGCTGACAAATGAGGAAGAGGCTAAAAACACGAAGGAAGGGGTTAGGCGCACTACCCCTGTCGAGTTTAGCTAGTCTATGAGCAATCTTCAAACATAGGAACTGATTTGGAACAGTGCAAGAGCTTATGGAACAATCGAGAATGATTAGAGCGTATTTAGAGTACATTTACAATGTGCTTGTGTAAAAAAATAGTGTTGTTTTTTTTTTTCATTTCGATAAAAAAATTACTTGGATTTCTTTGTTCGAGGGACATTATGAAGCATTTAAATGAGGGAAGGTGTTCTAATAACATCTAGGGATTGATGGATGTGAAGTTCCAACTTCCCACTCAACTTTCAAGAAGGTTGTGTTATTGGTTTGGATATAGAACTTTTGTGTCTTTTCGAGATGAAAAGAGTCTTTAAGAAGTGTGGAAGCTTCAGTTTTTGCTTAAAAAATTAGTATTTTTTATGAGTTTGGGAAATGGGATTATATTGTTGTGGAGTTTCATTCTCTCCTACTTTACATTTGTTATCACTAGTGCCATGTCCTTCCCAGTTCTTGAGAAATTAAGATCCTAATGTACGATTTTAAAACTCAAAGTGTAAAAATTTTCTTTTGTCATTCTCAAATGTATTGAACATGTAAACACACATGTCGATGTTTTCAAGAAATCTCGATGCATAGTAAATAGATTTCTTTTCTCAGGTATTCTTTGTTCAACTTCAATACAAAAAATTTATCATCACAATCGGTTTGGGCTGACCTTCTACAGAGCCTACGAGAGATTTAAATTATACTAGGTCTTTGAGTCGTCTATGCACACGCCTCAGGATACATGCGTGCTCAAATCTTAGTGTATAATACAGAAGTCGAGGCCACATGGACGACTCATGTGAGCTGATGTGTCTCTTTTGGTGACATACATATTGTCATTCTAATATTTTCCTCTAGCAACTAGGATCACAATAAAGTCTTTGTCCTCATTCCTCATCTCTTAGGGGTACAGGGTGACTGAAGTATTTTTTGTTGCAAGTTCCTTGGGGAGATTATATATTGTTCCCCATTCCTCACTTCATGAAATATCCTTATTTTCCAGCCCTCGCCTAATGCATATACTAGGGCGAAATACTTTTGCTACTACCTTTTGATACATAGTTGTTGATATCATTTAGATATACATAAGAATGTGCAGTCACACATCTCAACTCAAAATTCAATTTATTTCTCACATCATTTCAATTAGAAAAAGGGAAATGATAGAATGACTCATTTTAGACATCAATCTAAAATCAGGTGCCATGAGAATACTTTTGTTAAGTTTTTTTGGTATGATGCTTGGATGGTTTTTTTTTTTTTAATCTTTAATTGGGTGGTTTCTTTCTAGAAGCTTGCAAAGAAAGGTAGTGTTCGTTTAAGAAAGCTTGCATCTAAAGCTTGCATAGAATGTATATTCTTATCTTTTTTTTTGGCAACTTGCGATGCATTTAACCTATTAAGGATTTTTGTCTTTTTGAAATTGAAGAACTTAATTTTGGTTGTTACACTCTTGCAATTACTTTTTTTAAAAAACTTTCCCAATTTTTTTTAAGAAGCGTTGAAACCTTATATATGAAAATATGGGTTTTTATTTTCTTTACATAACCTGTTAATGTCCTTGTTTCATGTTTATATCTTCCAACCATTCTTATAAAGAATTGCATGTTTTAGTTGGTGAGTGCTTTTTTTTTTTTTTTGAATCCTTATAGTTCACAATATATTCGTCATGTGATATGAATATTCAGTTGCTTTTGCTATAGGTTTTATCTAGAGTATAAAAGTGTATCCTAATGTCTTTTTGAGATACTTGTTTACTAATGAAATGTATTCACAATTTTTGCTTAAAAGAAAGATGCACTATTATTTATTATCGAGGTTGTGGTTTTATTATATAATCTATGACATTCTAAGGTACAGAATCTTCATAGTGACATTCACACTTCATATTGATATTTTGTTGTCTTTGATTTGTTAAAGGATGTTGGCTATTCATAATCTTCATTCAAAGGTGCATAGTTTGTTACTTGTGTTTTTTTCTTTGTTTCCTTATTTAGACTTGATTATTAAGTAAATAAAGATTTTAGGATGAAAATTGTTTGATGTCTTCGCACATGAGGATGATATATAGCTATTACGCTTCCGTTGTTTCTTTTTCTGTTAAACTTATGATAGATGAAGTATTTTTTCTAGAAAATGGTGAAGTTGGATTTAAGTTCAAAAAGAGGTGAACCTTGAAATAGTACCACAATTATTTAGTGTCAAGTATGAGAAAGAATTCGTACTCAGGTACTATTAGTAGTTCATAAATATGTTAAGTGCATTACTTTTTTTTCTACTAAAGGAAATCAATTTGTCAAGTCGATTGATTTTCCCAAATCTTGATTGACATATGCATTAGTTTTTAATCTATTTATTGTTGTTAGCTAGGACTTTGATGATCCCTCTTTCAAGCCCAATTTAAATCGAGGGATGTTGTAGAAAAGTAACTTCAAGTATGGTGTATATTGCATGTGTTGTGTAATTTATTGAAAGAATTTCATTTCTTAAACATTTTATACCTAATCTTTTTCAAATGAATTATTCAAGTTAAAAATAAAAAAAAGACTTGCAAAAACTTACTTTTCATTTATTTCTTCTATTAAGATTTTAAAAGTTAATATGATTTTCTTACTAGTGTATGATGTAGGTGTTTGCCTTTGCTGAGAAAAAGTATAAGTTATGGGGGGTTCATTTGGTTCTCTATTAAAGTGGAAGGGACAAAGAGAGACAATTTCTTTTTCATCATAGTAAACAATAGTTCAATTGTTTGGGCTTCCATATAGCAAGCAAGAGAAGCTTTAGTACAATATATTTTGTTCTACTTAGTGACCTTCTATTAAATTCTTGTGATTTTGTTGCTGTTGCCAAGGGAAGTTCACTTAAAGCTTGAATTAATGCTTGTATGGTGTGCTTGTTGGAGAAACAAGAACAAAATTAGGAAGCAAGTGTGGATATTATTGTGCCAACTGATACTTCCTTCAAGATGTACTTCGGAACATCTACAGTCTATTTATTATGTTTCATTAGCATTAAATTGTTTATCCAGACTTTTTGTTCAAACATATTTTTCATTGCAACCATTAATTTATTTTTGCAAGTTGAAGTTATATATGTGATATGTACATTGTATTTTTTTATTTCAATAAAATTGTAGATTTATGTTTTTCAATATTAAAGTTGGAAGTAGGTTCTGAGCACAATTGATGATTATAACAAAAAAATATATGATTTTTTCTTGTGTAATAAAGTGCCATAAAAGTTCAAATGTCACAATAAATACTATTTAGTGACGATAGAGTAATATAACGGTAGATTATTTGTGATTGAATACTACTTTCTAGTGATAGGAAAACTCAAATATAAGGAGACTTTTAGCCATTAAAAGAACAATTTAGGGGTGGAATAAATGAAGTGGGTAATAAGCTTTAACTATGGGACACCAACCCTGTCGTTATATACTTTTACCCACTGAAGCTTTAGTGTGGGTGGACCACAAGATTTTTCCCGTCACTAATTTTATTTAATGGCGGGAAATTAATATTTAGTGAAAGGAAATAATACGATTTAATGTCAATTTTCTTGTAGTGGAATGAGCTCTAATTATTGGTATTTATATGTTTTCAAGTTTACAAGGTATAAAGGAGACGAAGAAGGGATTTCATGGTGAAATGAGGCTTAAAAGTAGAAATACACACTTGTTGTTGTGGCATTTAGGCATGATGCCACGGGAAGAGTGCAAAAAGGTGTAGGCAAGGCATGGAGAAGGCTTCAAGTCAAGAAAATAGGCGCAATATAGTTGACGTAGTAGTGGGGATATAGGGAAGTACATTCGGTGCTGAGACAATACATACAAAGCACCGAACCTATTGTAAGGAGAAAATACACACAAAAAGGTCAAAGATGTGGCGGCACAGTGACATTACCCACGGCGTGGATCACTTACTGACAACATCAGGAAATAGAAATAGGAATTTTAGGGTTTGGAATTGTTAATTAATTAGGGTTTATAGTTGTATTCCTATGTGTCTTGGGGCTATACATAGGTATTAGAACATGGTAAACATATAGATTAACACAAATTATCAACACAACCACCCAATTTCATAGTTTACATTGTTTTAGAGTATTGAGAAGAATATTGAAGGATAAGACATCGAAGACTCCAATTGTAGTTATTTGATATTATTTCTTCGATTTAATCGAAGTTATTTGATTTTGGATGCGATTGCAATGAATATCACGATATGTGTGTTGAATTCAATGATGAGTGATTAGTTTATTTATCTCAGGGATCAAAGGATCCTATCTTATGAATGTTCTGTTTAAGGAAGTATAAATGGATTATGATGTTCAAAAGTGCAATGGTTAAAATTCATATTAATTCTATACGTAATGCTATGAACATTTTGATCACGTGTTTGTTGATTAGAGGTTTTAGGAGTAAAATGGCCATTAGTGCAATACATAACATCGATATATAATTATTTATTATACATGCAAAGATAGTAAACTTAAATGGTTATGAGTCTAGAGATTTCGAACTTAAATCCATGACTTATCTCATTCAAATCTATAGGTGGAGTTTCAGTTTGTACATTAGGATCTTTTCCACCATGATAGTGGGTAAAAGGGAATAGTAAGGAAAATCTATCTATTTTAACCGAGCATTGCATACACGTAATGAAGATGAAGGAAGTTTGAGAGAAAGCATAGTAAATCATTACCTAGGTGAAGGTTTTAACCAAGAGACTTCTTAATATTGCAGTCCATGTTATTTTACATTTTTTTATAAAATAGATTAGTTTAGTTTTAAACCAATTAAAAAAAGATCTTAACAATAATGTAAACTTAACTAAGTAAGCCGTGTCCAGATAAACCATTCCCATACGAAGATATCCATAATCAACCTTTGTTGATCACATTATTACTATAATTGAACCATTATACTTGCAGTTTTGAGATAATGTTTTTGGCACCATTGTCGAGTATAGGTAGGCACACACTAGTTTACTTTGATTACAAAATTATAAAGATTTTATTTTTAGTAATTTACTCTCAAGTTTATAAGAAAAGAAAAGAAAATAAAAAAAGAGTTTTAGTTTCAAGTTTGGCAATCTACACTTGATCTTTTGCTTTTTCTTTTTGAAGGAATAGTTAGTGCATGCGTAGTCAAGGTGATAAGGACTTAATGCCTTGCGATCCATAGATTTACTGAGCCAAGAAGGGAAAGAAGAAAAAATGAACCTAAGATGACAGATGATCAAGCATGGAATTGGTACCAAAATCATGGCCGAGGGAATAATCAACCCGAAGGGTATCTAGTAGTGCAAGACAGAGTACGAGGATAAAAAATGTCAACTAGACTACTACGAACTGAAAATTCAAGAGGCACACAACAGAGTGATTAGGCTTCCAGCCAACACCACTAAGTTCGAGTTGAGACCGTCTCTCATTAACATGGTGCATAATAGCTTATACAATGGGCTAGCAAACAAAGGTCCAGTTCCATAATCTGGAGAGTTTTTTAGAGAAATTTGTTGTTTTTTAAATTACTGGAGTTACAAATGAGGGAATTAGGATGAACTTTTTCCATTCTCATTGGGTGAAAAAGCCAAATCCTTATTCCAATTACTGAATGCAGGTGGTATGATTTCATGGAAAGATATCAATGAAAGATTTCTAGACAAGTTCCTTCCCCCGGTGAAAGTTAGTGAAAGGAAATTGGAAATAAACCAATTCAAGCAAGAAGATACTGAGTCTCTTGGTGAGGCTTGGGAGAGATTCAAAGAAATGTTGAGGAGATGTCTAGGACATGGATATGTGTAGTGGGCACAAATACAAATCTTCAACTATGGAATGAATCACAACATGGGAACATTATTGGATGCCCACCAAATGGTTCTCTACTAAGTGAGGATAAAGATGAAGCATTGATCTTCTGGATCAGGATTCAATAGCCGGAATTCATTCGGCAGTGAGAAAGCCATCAGGATTATACAAGATTGATTCACAAGCATCGATCATCACACAACTATCAAACATGAGTATTTAGCTGGCAAAGCCATGAATGGGACAACTAAGTCCACAAGTGCAAACAATATAACAACCCGTTAAACACCAAGCAGCAATGGTGGTTGGTACATTAGTCATGCAGTAATGGATAGAGTCTGTCAACTTCATGAACAACCAAAACTATGGAAACAACTTTAGGCTGAGAAAAAATGGCTCCTCCAAGATATTATTAACGATACAACAACCCGAATATCTCATATGGAAATCATGATAATGCACTAAAGTTACCTCCAAGTTTTGATCAACAAGTCCAACATGGGAAGCTAGGCCAAAGTGAAGAAATGACTTAAATGAAGTCAATTGAGAGATTCTTGGAATCAATTAACATTAACAATAGGGAACATCAAGAGAGGCATGATAAAGAGATGGAATATGATGCAAAATCTTAAGCGGATGGATAATGAAAGAATACAATCTATTAAGAACCCCAAAATATAGATTGGTCAGGTAGCCATTGCTTTGAATTCAAGGAAGGAAGGGCAAATTCCGAGCAACACTACCACAAATCCCAAGGAAAATAATAGTTTCATTCACATGATAAGCATTATGGCAATGAATGAGCCAATGCAAGAGCAAGTGATGTACAACCCTAAAAAAGTCAACACTTTAGTCATGAGAAAGTTGAGAAAATGTTATGTTATGCATGAGAATGGAACATAAGTGAGCAAGATGGACTTAAAGGATTGAAGTAACAAAGGTTCAATGCCTTGAATAATAACAAGAAGGGGAAGATATAATGGAGAGTTAAGCAACAAGATGAAGGACCTTCTGATGAATCACGAAAAGGAAATAGCATCAAGGTTGTTCTAAAGAAGTCAGAACCAAAATTCAAGTTCAGAACCAAAATTCAAGTTCACAGGAGACTTCAACCAATTAAGAGGAGAGATCCTAGAGATAAATGCATGTCATTAAGCATTGATGAACATCGATTTTGAAACATCTTATGTGACATAAGAGCCTCAATTAATGTAATGCGTATAAAGGACATGTTACAAGCTGATTTAAAGATCGATTATCCCAATACAATAGACTTGCAAGTAGTTAATGATAAGTTGGTACCAACAATAGGGAGAGTCTTGAATCTGTATGTGAAAGTGGGTAGATTCACATTTATCACTGATTTTGAGATTATGGATCCTTATATAGATGATGATGTGTTTGTGATACTAGCGTGGCCATTTTTTAACACTGCCAACACGAGGAACAAAATGATCATAATGAGTATCAAGGAGGATGATGATAGCGAGAAGATTGTTTGAAGGGCAAGAAGTGCATCCGAACGCGAGAGATATCATTTTCTCCGACCTACAAATAGAATACCTCAATTTAGACTCGGACTAAATAAGCGAAAAGGTATCGAGCTTGTGACGTTAAATGAAGCATTATTGAGAGGCAGCTCATGCTTTTTAATTTCATTTATTTATTTATTTTGTTTAGTTAGAACAATCCAAACATTTTATTAATTTTCTATTTTTGAAAGTTTTGTGCTAAATGCATAGGAAATACCATTTGCTGGGTGAAATTTCATTAGAATGGAGGAGTATACTAAGCAAAAAACGTAAAAGAGCAAAGGAGTGGAGTGTACAAGTCAGGTACATGGACAAATCAAGGGTATGATTTTATGAAATTTTTATATATAAAGTGTATTTCGCGTTGTCATGACGCCTTGTGTAGTAATACATAGAGACCAGAGAGTGCCAATAGGGAGTTAATTTAAAAATAAAAAATTATGGACACAAACTTGTCGACATCGTGACGGCGTTGTAAGCGAACACACATGGCGCCAGGAATCAACTTAAGATCAAGGATGAGGATATCCATGATAGCGTTTAGCACCAGATATGGACACTATTAGTCATGTCGTTTGGTTTGACTAATGCTCATGCCATGGTTATGAATTTGATGCATCGAGTGACGAAGCCATTTCTTGACCGCTTCATGATAGTTTTCATTGATGATTTATTAATATACTCGAGGACTCGAGAGGATCACGAGCAACACCTTAAAGAGATGTTACAGACCTTAAGGGAGCATTGACTCTACCCCAAGTTTAGCAACTGTGAATTTTAGCTATCAGAAGTGTAGTTTTAGGGACATGTTGTTGGAGTAGTAGGCATTGCTATAGATCCAGCTAAGATGCAGGCTATAATGGACTGGCCAGTGCCAACGTTAGTTGTGGAGATCATCAGTTTTCTTGGATTAGCACGATATTACCGCAGGTTTGTGAAGGATTTCTCGAATATTGCTTCACTGATGGCTAGATTGACTCGCAAAAATGCAAGGTTTAATTGGTCTGAGGAATGCAAGGAGGCATTTGCTGAGCAGAAAAGATTATTGACTATTGTCAAATGCAGAACATGAATTCCTCGTATTTGCGGATGCTTCTCATATGGGTCTAGGTTGTAAGTTGATATAGGATAAAGGCACAGTGATTTATGCATCTAGACAGTTGAAGATATATGAGAAGAAATATTCCACTCATAATTTAGAGTTGGTAGCGATAGTGTTTGCTCTAAAGATATGGAGACATTGTCTGTATGGAGAGAGGTTGTCACGGCCTAAATTTCTAATCTCACTTACTATTGACCGAGGCGAAAGAGCGGAGGTATATATTAGATTTGTTGTGGTGTATACCTAGTGTATTGTATATGTGTAGACTATTAAGTCACTCCTCTTCATGCATAGGTGTCGAGATGTGAGTGGAGACGTACCTCGATTTGTGAATCGACGTGGGAATGAGGCAAAGATTTATGGGGTAGCTTAGTTTAAGTTAAATGTAATACTATAGTAGCTTTAATGTGACTATGGTTAGTATATAATTAATGTGCCTAAGTAAAAGGATTTATTTAAATGGCCACATGATGCGCATCAAGACACATATTGGCACATATAGAGACAAAATGAGTTACAATTGTTGTCACTTAGGATTAGTTAGTGGAGAGGTTGTGGGACATGTGTTTCAACATATACCATCAGTTATGCCTCGAGATACATGTTTGAAAATGGATGGGTGGCTATGGTTTAGCCATATCCATTCACATATATATATATATATATATGTTTAATGAAAACATGAAAGCTGAGTTTTCTTATTTCATCAACTAACCAAGCAAGAGAACTTGCTAGAGTGATCAAAAACACAAGAAGAAAGCTCGTTGGAGTATCAAGGAGGAAGAAGAAGTTGGAGAAATTAGAAGCTTTGGTGGGGATGATCAATTTAGGTATTATAAATATCAACTAGGTAATTACATACATTAGTTCATTTAGTTCAACTTGATGAATTCATGAATTTGATGTGTTAGTCATTGTTTTGTGTTGTGGTTAGTATTGGGGAACTCTAGTAATGTGTATGAGGGTTCCTAATGCGTTATATCTAGCGCTAATATTGATTAGCATGCTAGATAAGACGTGGTAGTGTGCTATGTTAGAAATTAGCATGTTTATTTCCATGACAACATAAAAAATCAGCAATTTTCCAAAATTTCCAAAACATTATAACAAAATCTAAAACCTTAAGTAAAGGTCTAAACACATCCAAAAACATGTTATATGCTATCAGGAAACTAGGAAAAGGGTACGGGAGAGCGAATACAAGATTTAAATTATCGGGAGGCCAATTAAGCTAGGACTTTACTTTATTGTTCTGAGTATACTCATTTATTGGTTATTTACAGTTTATTTCCAGTTTATACTTGTTTCTTATAGCCTATATTGACTATATCTAGCTTTGTATTCTCATATCATGGACTTATTGATTATTCCTCATTTGTTGAGTTTAGTTTCCATGATATTTCGATAAATTGAATTCATTTGAATCCATTCATGTAGTATGTCATTTCTTGTTGTTTATAGTGGATGTAGTGTAAATAGCATGCTATTAGGAGTTGAGAAATTATGATTGGTTTTATGGATTTGCATTCTTTGGTAACTTTGTTATTTATAGCATAGCCAATTCTTGAATTCTTTTATGAGTCATATTCTTGGATTTATAAAGTAGTTATAGAATCTAGATTCCATTGCACTAGAGCTGAGCGACACACGGGGTTAGAGTCCTTCGGGATGTCGGCACTCGCCACCATGATGAGGCACATGAGGTTAGAGTCACTGGGTTGCTCAAATAAGGGGTTAGAGTCCATGATGCCACTGGGGTTAGAGTTCCTGATGAGGATTAGCCTGTGCGACACCAATTACATCCTATAGTTGTTAAGTCTTCACTAACGTAGGTAACGACCTACCAGACTTTGATCATAACTATTTAGCCTTGTGTCAGTTTCATTTGTTTAACTGTGGTATTTCTTAGCATGAATGTGGTACTTGTCTTTCTTGTTTAACTTATGCTTTATGTGCCATTTAACTTGATTTGTAAATATGAAAAAATTGATCAACAGGGATTATTGTTACTTTTTGTAGTCACCGTGCTTTTAATGATGGTAGGTGCAGTGCCGTCGATGAGCAGGCCAGGCGAGGAAAAAATTGGCGACTACCTCTGAGCTAGCGGCATACCTGTGGTTCGATATTTTCTAGGTTTTGGTATTCCATGTATTATGTACTTATTTTTTTAATGTGTTTTGGGGTTGTATATTGGGATAAGTGTTTAGCTACATGACTTATGATGACCATCACACTGCTTATATTCGCCACTTTGTTATATATGCAAGTGATCATGGTTTCCTAGTTTCCACACATTTAAGATTTATTATAATTGCTTCCTTATAATATGTTAAGTCCTCCGCTATGACTAATAAACTATATAAAGTTTAAAATCAATCTAAAATCTAATAATATGATGATAGGTGTGTTACTTATTCTGAACATGAGAATGGAGGAGATTTTGATAGAAAGACTTACTAATTCGTAATCAAGTCTCGTGGGATTAGGATTACGGCTTAGTTACGGGATTAGGCCGAGCAATGCCCTAGATTAGAGAAGGGGCCATCACAGAGGTTCACACTCTACACTGACCATAAAGTTTTGAAATATCATTTCACACAGAAAGAGCTGAATATGAGAGTGCGCTGGTTAGAGTGTTTGAAATATTATGACATTTCCTTTGAGTATTACCCATGAAAAGCTAACATTATTGCTGATGCGCTGAGTAGGATACCGATTGAAGATGTCGAGCTTGTTAGATGCCACATGACGCATGAGTATGAATTACTAGAGGAAGCAGCGCATGATGACTCAGTCAGATATCCCTAATGACACTCATATGATGATTTGTGCATAGATGAGGCTTCAGACAGTGTCTACACAAAGAGTGTTAGAAAGTCAAAGAGTCGATATCTTATACCCGAGATATAGTGAGTTAGCCTATCGTATTGATTGTACTAACTTGATTGAGATGACATATCGGTGTCTGAGATTTAGAGCCAGATTGTGGATACCGACAATAGCAGAGATGAATGATAAGATTCTTCAGGATTCACACCTTTCCTGGTTCACTGTTCATCTAGGAAGTACAAAGATGTACCATGACATTAGGAGACATTTTTAGTGGCCTGGGATGAAAGCAGATGTATCAGAGTTTATTAAGAACTGTGGGATCTATCCACAGGTGAGGCCGAGCATTGTAGACCCGGAGGATTATTCCACCCACTTCCCATTCCATGATGGAAGTGGGAAGACATAGCCATCGACTTTATTAGAGGACTGCCTATCGACATAATTCTATTTGGGTGATTGTGGACGGATTGACGAAGTCTGCCTATTTCATCCTAGTTACACATTTGACCAGTTTAGTTATTATTCAAGAAGGAGATTATTATGCTTCATGGGGCGCTATTGACTATTACATCAGACATAAATGCTATATATATATGTCCAAGATGTGGTGGAGTATACATGAGCGGTATGGTACAAGCCTACAGTTTAGCATAACCTTTTACCCTCAGGCTGATGGGTAGATTGAGAGGTTAATTCAATCTATCGAGGATATGGTTAGGGTTTATGTACTTGAGTTTAGTGGATTATAGGAAGTGTGCCTACCATTGTGTGAGTTTACATACAACAACATTTATCAGGCTAGCATTGAGATGGCATCATTCGAGGCTTTATATGGCAGACCGTATCGCTCCTCGTCTTGTAGGACTTAGCCAGAGGAACGGGACATTTTAACGCCTAAAATTGTTGTTGATCAAACGGAGAAGGTACGACAAATTCGTTGGAGGCCTAAGGGAGCGTAAGATAGGCTGAAGAAGTACGCAGATGAATATTGCAACGTTCTCGCATATGAAGAGGGAGTTTTGGTGTATTTAAAGGTTTCTCTTCTGAAAGGGCTTCACAGATTTGGTTTGAATGGCATTTTAGCATCGAGATTCATCGTGCCTTTCAAGATTAAATGGCGAGTTGGAAAAGTTGCAAATGAGCTTGAGTTACATCAATAGATGTTGGGGATTTATTTAATGTTCCATATTTCTATGCTTCGACTGGCCAAGTCAAACGTAGGTGAGAGACCAACAATGGACTTGATTCTGATTGACCTAAGCGGGGATGTATATTATGAGGAGCAACCAATACAGATCCTACACATGAGAGTATATATGTTGAGAGGCTAGTATATCCTGAAGGTGTTAGTCAAGTGGCAGATCCATAGAGACTTGGAACTCGCTTGGGAACGGGGCGAATATATGTGAGATAGGTTTTCATACTTCTTCGAGTTAGGTATAATTATAAGTTAAGTTTAATTTCGAAGATGAAATTTCCATTAGTTGGGAAGAATTGTCATGGCCCAAGTTTCTAATTTGAGTTTAGTATCTTATTCAAGATCAAATGACCCGTGACGTAGGACCTGCATTGAGGTACGTGTCATGATCGAGGCGAGATGGCCGAGGTATATATTATATTTGAAATGATGTATGTCTAGTGTTTTGTTTATGTGTAGACTACTAAGTCATTCCTACTTATGAATAGGTTTCGATACGTGTGTGAAAATCTATCTCGAGTTACGTGCCACTGTGGGATTGAGGTAGAGAGTCATATGGTAAGTTTCCATAAGTCTTATATAGCTTCTATAGTGATTTAAATAGGCTACGGTTGATAATATATTGAGTATGCCTAAGTAAGTTAAAACAATAGTCATGTGGTAGAGCTCGAGATACGTTTTGATACATCTAAACACCATGCGTGTTACAAGTTGGTGTCATTCATAATAAGGAAGTTGGAAAAGTGTTAGTATGTGGACAACAATTAAGTCTTGAAATACGTGTGCACATGAGGATCAATGACTAACATTCAACCATATCCATTTCCTTTGTAAGCAAGTTATCAACTCATCAGACCAAAACTTCTCATTTCATTTCTTCTCTTGGAAGCAAGGTTGCTAGAGTAGAGAATTGGTTGGATGAAGAAGAAGACCAACAACCAAAGTTGGTTTGGTGAATGAGAGATCAAGCTAAGCTAAGTGTTCATCCAACTAGGTACACATCTCTCTTTTTAAGTTTGAAACCAATATTGGTTTTTGGTCATTTTCAAAGGTTTGATGATTAGGTCTTTGAATTAGTTAGTATTTTGGATTCCTCATTTCAAGCTGATAATCCAGCTATTAAGAAGTTCTTGATTTGGTTTTGAAATAAAAAAAATATATGAATTTTTTAAGTTGTAAGTCTAAAATATAAATTCTTCATGTTCTATTGTAAACCAACCTATGTAATTTGGTTATAACTTACTCACTTTAAGTTGAAATGAACCCATACTTGTGGCATTTAAAAGCTAGCTTAAAGTGAAACGACTTTGTCCTAATGGAATTTTGTAGCTCAAATGTTTTCATGCCCAAAAGTGCTCTACAAATGGGTGAATGAATGCATTACGAGATTTTTGAATCTAAAATTATATATGAGATAAATCCCTAATTATTGATCCAAATCGGTTGATCATTTAGTATTTCGATGTTAACTACCTTGTGACCAAAAATCACAGATTTTGAAACTATAGATTGGGAGAAATAAAGTTTCCAAGTCAGGTGGTCAGATTAGGTTCCAATTTGAGTTGTGTTTAGTAAAATTGCAATATCTCTTTCGTTTTAGATTGGATTAATAAAAACCAAACCTTTTCAAAAAATAAGTTAGAGACTAAAAAATTTTTACAAGGGAAAGTGTTGAGATTTGGACAATTTTATGCCTAAAATTATGTTGCAATACAAGACTAAATTTTCAATATGATTTTGTATTAAAGGGTTGTTTTGGGTTAAGGTTCCTAAACCCATTTGACCTAACCTAAAACCAATTTATTTGCATTAGTTTGATATTAGGAAGCTAAGGAAGGTCTCAGAAGTTCGGAAACGTGATATAAGGTGTTGAGAGGCACTGTTAGCATTGGAAATTGCGCGGGTTGTAAGTAAATTGATTGAGAAATTTATTTACATTTCATTCTTGTTT
Organism: Stephania yunnanensis; assembly: GCA_039657365.1. Lineage (NCBI taxonomy): Eukaryota > Viridiplantae > Streptophyta > Magnoliopsida > Ranunculales > Menispermaceae > Stephania > Stephania yunnanensis. The sequence continues at coordinate 34,075,223 of CM077583.1, read as the reverse complement.
ATTTATTCTTTTCCAGCCATTTGGACTGATTTTCCTTTGTACTCCGTTTTCCATGACTTCTTGTCCTTTCTCATTTCATGAGGTTGTTTTCATGGTATAGATTGTTGATTAAATGATTTCATTGACTCCAAATAATGTGTTATGTCATTTTTGAATGTTAGTACATGTGGTGAGTGAAATAGCATGCTATTAGGTAGGTATTAGATAATATTGTAAATCTATTTCCTTTGTGCATTAGAAATACAATTGTTTCATTTGATTCTCAAACCATGCTATTTCTTGAAATATGAAAGTGTTTCTTGTATCTATGGTCATTACATTAGAGGTTCATCAGACATACGGAGGTCACTAGACTTTTTTGTCTAATTGTGATCTCTCATCTATCTTGCAGAACATACGGGAAATGAGTCACGGGGTTGTCGGCAAGCATAACTTGTGCAGTACATGAGGTATGGGACCTTGGGTGGTTGGCAAGTATATATCGTAGGTGAATGGCACCAACGAAAGGTTATAAAGGCAAGAGCACTGCTTAGACCTTGACATTGGTGCAGAGCTCAACTTCATTCACATATAGTGGAAAAGGCTGATGTGATGAAGATCACGACCGACTGGCTCTTGATCATTACTATTTAATCATGTGTCAGTTTTATTTTGTTTAACTAAAGTATTTTTTGCATGTTCTCTTTTCACCATAGTTGTTAATATCACACTATTAGATACTTGTTGCATATTTGAAAATGTGAAAAAATGTCTCTTAGTGTTACTTTCTACTTTCCTATACTCACCGTTTTTTTATGATGGTGAGTGCAGATCCATTGATTAGCAGGCCAGGCGAGGAGAAAATCGATAACTACCTCTGAGCTAGTGGCGTGCTGCTACATCGGACTTTGTAGGTCTTGATTTTGATGTATTACTTTTATATGTATTTCATATACTTTTGGGGTTGTATTTTATGGGTTGAATGACTTATACTTTGGCTAGACACATGATGATATATATTATCACCGTTTGTTATGTGTATATACATGTGATCTTTATTTCCTAGTTTTTCCCCAATTGTTAGGCATTATGTTATAAGCTTAAGCTAATCAGGTAAGAGTTCTGCTGAATAAACTTTAAGTTAGATTTATAAGTTTTTATTAACTCTGATTTATGAATTGACATAGGATAGGTATATGCTTATATTCATTTAAAAAACTAAAAAATGGTTAGTAATAAGGTTTTAGAAAGGCTGACTAATTCCTTGTTAGGTCTTATATGGTGAAATTAGGGTTTAATAATGGGATTAGGCCGGGCGGTGCCCTAATTTGAGAAGGGGGTCATCACAAAACCTACCAGATAAGTATGATTAGAGAATGAATAACTTCATTAAGCAATTGGGTTGTTAGCATTTCATGCAAGTATATAAGGGGAATAAGTTTTATGGAGTGCGTGAAATAATTTACGAGTTCTATGCCAATGCGAAGTTTACAAAGAAAAGTTGCGTAGTTAAGGTGAGAGGAGTAATGGTCACGTTTAATGAACATTCAATAAACGACATCTATGTGTTATAATACTTGAGCATGAATGGAGAACCACAGACCTTCTCAAATGATTTATATGTGAAACCTTAAAACCTATATACTTTTAGAGTCATTGAAAGAGCATTAGTCGTCCGAGGACAATAAGGATGGATAATGAGAGCTTACAATTTGTTGAGAACATTAAGAAGGGGAGTGTGGCAAAAGTTTTTAGAATGTGGTAACATTTTCTAGTTGTCTCATTATACTTAACCACTCAGCAGGGTAAGGTCAACAAACCCAAGGCCGCTTGTTTGTATGAGATTATAAAGAATTGGAGGATAAACGTTGGGGAGATCATTGATAAGAATCTGAGGGAGTTAGTCATGAGTGAGAGAGACAATAAGTTGTTGTTTCCAAACCTTATAATAGAAATATGCTTGAAAGCTGGAGTGAGATTGATACATGATGAGTAATTTGAAATAGAGGCCCAAGTAACAATAGATGAGGATTTTATGGTAACCTAGAAATCACCAACTTGATACAAGAACTTTAAGGATGAAAGGTAGAAAGAGAAAAAGGTGAGTGGGACGAACTTGAGGCTAAGTTGTTAGCCAAGGAACAAGTCGATCAAGCAAAACCAGTACTAGCAGCAGTAGAGTTGGCCTAGGAGTTGCAGAATGAAGGATATGGAGAGGAAGAAAATCACCGATAAGGATTTACTGAGCGCTACAAGTTTGTAGACCCACTGATACGAGAGCATGACTTGGATGTTCAAGAAGTTTTTCCACCACCTCCACCAGAAAATGCATCGATGCTATCACCTAGGGACTTGAAGCCATGACATCAACGACTGTGAATTGTTGAGATGATGAGATGTTACAAAGAGGATAAGGCTCAAAATCATGAAGCCTAGTTGAGATATAAGCAAGACCGACTAAATGGACAGAGAAACTTCATGTTATTTGCACGTCACCAGAGAGACATATTTAGATATGCGAGGAGCATAAAGTTGAGACCAATTGATTGGTCTATTAGTTTTCTACTAGCATTGAACTACATGCTTGATCCTGACGTTGCTGTAAAGTAGATGAGTGGAGCAGAAGGTTGAGACCTACTAATAGGTCTATTAGCTTTCTCTAGACCTTGGGAGATGAGAGATACATTTATACGAATTATTTTTTACATTTGGGACATTTTGTCACTTTAGTAGTTTTTTAAATTTTATGTTTATGCATTTTTATGTTTAGTTCTTAAATTATATTATATATGTTTATGTTAATTTTTTTTTTCTTTTTTAGGCTTATTTTTAAACGTTGAGGACAAGGTTTGGTTTAAGTTCGGGGGCATCAATACTATTCGAAATGGTAAGAAAGAATGCGATAAGGATAAACATTGCAGGTACGATTGCAAAATTTTATTTTGAAGCAGTTGAAGAGGTAAATTTTATTTTTGAAGCAGTTAAAGAGGATGAATGGTAGTGTATCTATTTCATTTACTTATTATTTAAATGCGTTTGTAGTATAGATTAGGTTATATATAGTAAAATAATAATGAATACGTAGTTCGTTTGCAAAGTTCATGCCTTTAATTGAGGATGAGAAAGAATACAAGTATCTTGTTGATAAGAAACTCAAGAGAGTGTTATCAGATTTTTAACGAAAATAAGAAATGTAACAAACAACACAATATAATTTCATGATTGGAAACCTAGAGTTAGGAAGACAATGAACTTGAAATAAAGTAAGTAGAATACTAGAACACTTCTTGTGGAAAAGATAGATCTGTACGAAATTCAATAATAAGTATGAATCTTGCTTTTGTACAAAGTAAATAAAGACTAAGTACCAAAGGGGGAAGAAATAGGCATGGTTTTTAATGAATAGTTACAATTAAAACTTACTTGATAGAGTGAAAGTAAGATGTGCTAACAAGAGAATTAAAAGATAAAAAATAGAGAATCTTAAAGTTCTTATGGAGAAGGAGAAAAGAACTTGATGGTTGAAAAAATAAGAGAAAAAATGGAATCCATAGGAAAAGGAGGTGGGACCATACAACTAGAAAAATATAAGGAGAAAAGAGAGATATATATAAAGAAAGAAAGGCAGAAGTTATATTAAAACTCTTCAAATGAAAAGATTTAGCTTGAGTATAAGGAACTTAGTTAAGTTAAGTTTTCTTTCCAACTATATTATGTCTTATGGACTTTTGAAGTACTAAAGTCTATAAAATATTATGATCAATGCTTAATTATGAATTCTCGAGCTTAATGAAAAATCATGATATTGTTCAATTGATATTTCAGTGTCGAGATGAAGTAAACTTGTTTGTAGTGATGTTTTGGTTGTGAACTACTTTTGAGTTTTGAAAGTGAATTGTATGTGTTGTTAAAGCTATGTGTTTTGAAAATATTAGTTTTCGTGAATAAAAACTCTTGAGTGGATTACTAACTTAAACTTATTTGAATTAAAGGATACTTCACGAACAATATAAAATAAATAAGGATTATAAGTAGTAGTAGTAGTAGTAGTAGTAGTAGTAGTAGTAGTAGTAGTAGTAGTAGTAGTAGTAGTAGTAGAAGTAGTAGTAGTAGCAACAGCAGCAGTAGTAGTAGTTTGGGGGTTTTTAATAAGTGTTCAATTATACTTATATAAGGTTAGTTTAGTAGTATAATTAGACTAAAAATCACAGAATGAACTCTAATTAATGATATTTATGTGTTTACAAGTTTACAAGGTATAAATGAGATGAAAGAGTGTACTTTCATGGTGAAATGAGGAGAACAAACGCAATTATACAATTGACGTTGTGGCTTAGAGGCTTGAAGCCGTTGGAAAAATGCACCAGGGGTGGGAAAGGCGTTGAGAAGGCTTGAAGACAAGAAAATAGTTGTAGTACAGTTCACATAGTGGCGTCACTATGGGGATGTACACACGGTGGCCAGAAAATACACATAGGGCGTCGAGCCTATTATGAGGAGAAAATACACACACAAAGGTCAAAGTTTTGGCGACACTGTGGCATTACACATATGGCGTGGATCATTTACAAACTACAATAGGAAATAAAAATAGAAAGTTTTGGAGTTGTAGTACATTTGGAATTATTAATTAGGGTTTCTAATTGTTTTATTAAGGGTCGTAGTGGTATAATTAGGTATTAAAACATGGTGAATTTATAGCGTATAACCAATTATCATACACAACCATCTAAGAGCATAGTTTACATTGTTCTAGAGTATTGAGACGAGTTTTGAAGGAGAAGACATAAAGGACTCCAATAGTTATTATTCGGTATTGTTTCTTTGATTTCATTGAAGTTACTTGATTTTGTTATTGAAATGAATACCATGATGTCTACATTGATTTGAATGATGAGTAAATTGTTTGTTTATATTAAGGATCAATGGATCATATGATATATGCTAAAGGAAGTATGAATGGACTATAATGTCAAGAAGTGCAATGGTTAGAATTTGTATAGATTCTATTCGTAATGCTGTGAACTTCTTCATCACGTGTTTGTTTATTAGAGGTTTTAGGAGTTACCATGGACATTGGAGCTATTAAGCCTGGTGTAGACAATACAACCGTAAAATATATAACATCGATAGATATTTATTGATTGGGGAGGCGTGGATAGTAAACTTATATGGTTATGAGTATAACGATTTAGAACTTAATGTTATGTGAAGACTTACATTATTCACACTGATAGGTGGAGTTCTAATTTGCATATTAGGATCTTTTCCGCCATGATAGTGGATTGAAGTGGATCTTAAGGAAATGTGTCTATTCTAATTAAGCATTGCACACACATAATGAAAATGAAGAAAGTTTGAGATGAAGCATAGTAATACATTACCTAGATGAAGTTGAGAAGTAAGAGTCTTCTCAATATAAGAGTATGAGTTATTTTACATTGTTTTATATAATAGAGTAGTTTAGTTTAAAACTAATTAAAAAGATATCTTCATAATAATATAGTGAAATTAACTAAGTGAACTGTGTCTAAATAAACTTTCCCAGAGGACAATATCCCTAATGAACCTTTGTTGATCACATTACTATAATTGAACCGTTATACTTGCGGTTTCGAGATCAACAGTCTACAAAAGACAAACCAAGGCAAATAAGTGCGGAAACAAAAAAAGTCTTTAAAGTCTAAAATGTTAGGGAAGTATTGTTGAAGTCCACAAATAACTAAAACATAAACTAAAACCAGGTTTTATTGGTTTATATGTACCAATATGAAAGCAAATGCTTATTACATAAAATATCTCAAAAACCAAATAGAAGAATATTATTCAAACCAATCCAAAAGAAAGAAACTCATACAAGAAAGAAACTCATATGCAACAACTTTCTTTTTTACTCCTTTTAGGGCAATAGGTGAGGTTCCTGGGCATAGGAAAGTAGTAGGGTAAGCAAAAGATCCAATAGGCTTAGCAAAGCTGAAGCCTGCTTTAACCTCAATCGTCCAAGTAATACCTAATGCAACAATAACTGACATGAAACAAATGGACTTTAAGAAACCTTTTATCATATTTGGTAGGAAGAAGTACCTAAGAAAAAGTACTATAGTATGCCCCGTCGAAGAGACCAATAATAGTCTCGAATTCACTGACTACCTTAAATTGTAGTAAGGCAAGTACCGAGTTGAACCCATAGGGATTAGGATGTTCCTTTTTAGACTAAAAAATGGGATTTTCTCCAAAATAAAACTTCACTAAACTAAATGCAAAGAAATAAAACTCAACTACTTATAAAAATGAAAATCAATAACAATAAAACTCTAGAGCACAATGTCGATTGAAATTCAAAGGATCATATTTTTTCATCAGTTTTACATGTTGTTTTGGTACTAATTTCCATAGATAGGCTTATAGTGACTCTCGCCACCTTGTTCTCCTCATGTAAATAGAAGGAAGGTGCGACACAAAAATATACTAACTAGACTAGTAGACCTCCCGGATATGCCCTAGATTTTTAACGAACTAGCAGCATTAAACTCTGTAAGAACACCTACCATAAGTAGTAACTAGCGTCAAATGCTTCTACCTTTCACGTGGAAATTATAATACACAGCTACATTTGCCATATCTAAATGACACAAAGACATATCAATTTCCAACAGATAAGGCCCCAGTTGCAATTTAACATGATCCTCTTTACCGAGCAGCGTAAAGATTACTAGCGATAGTTTTTACCCAAATCGAAGTACATGTGCACTTACACCACGAAAAATGAAAGACTTTTAAACTTCATAAAACAATGTATATGGAATTCAAAAACTAGAATCAAACAATACTAGAACTAAAAACATAAAGCCTCCCGAATCCTTTAATCCCTAGAACTCAATCACATTGGTATAGAACGTGGAACTTAGCCATTAATTGATATAGAAAACAATGCAAAAATAAAGAAAAAAAACCTACTTATAAAACCTAAACAGAGTCTTCTCCCCTCCTTGGAGTTTTATGATTTAAGAACGAAAGAGAGATGGAAAAGAGGAAAGGAAGAGAAATCTCAAATCATTCAAGGGTTTCCTATTTATAGTAATAGTGTGATAAGAGGTAATCTAATAACTAATCTTGTGAAACCGCAAAATATGAAACTGCCAATCTACATATCTGTCGAGTAACGTACGTGTAAAATGCCAAGGCACTGGAAATTGTAAAGAAGTCGCTAAGATGCTCTGTTTTTACTTTGATTTTTTCCTAACTCAAGTCAAGCGCCTAGTTAGCGCCATGCATACATCCCTAGGGCGTTGTGAAGGTGCTGGTCTTCTTCTTGGAATTCGAGCACCGTTTTTCTCCTGGGTTTCCATAAGGCTTCGTACATATTTCCCTAATGAGTTCTCTTTGATCATGTCAATTTGATTCTATTGTTTCCTTAGCGATTTTAGGTCACCTAGAGGTGTTGGGAAGGCATTTTAGTTATATCTTGTTTTTTGACTAGAATTTCATAGGAAATCACTCATTTTCATCCAGTAACCTATATTTACCCTGAAAATACAAAAAAACAAATATTTTATAGTATAAAGGAATATAAAAGTCTTTGAATTCATAGTAATATAACACTCAAATATAGCACAAATGCCGACTTATCGAATACCTCCAAAATAAAGACAATTGCTCGTCTTTAGCAATGGAGTATAAGACAATCAAGTTTCATACATAACATACATTCGAGCTTCATTAATGCCCAATTCTAATTTAAATGGTTTCGTCCAATTTTAAAAAAAAAATTCCGAATAGAAACACGAACATTCCAACAAAATCGGTAGCTTTAAATCAAGATATTTCGGCTACTTTCCTAAGGAATACACCGTAAAACACTAGCTTTCGTCAAGACTAAAATGATCACTTAATCTCGAATTACCTCAAAACTCTTACCAAGCTGAAAATTTCGAATCTTTAAATAGAGCACTGGATACTAAGATTCCACAAATAGAACTTATACAACCATTCCACTGACACATTCAAAACATTATTTGGAGTCAAAAGAATTTTCTTTGGGGATTATAATGGCTGGGTTGGGGTACAAACAAAAGTAATATATGGATTTAAAACATTGTAAAACTGTAGACATATACTTATTAAAGGATTTTCGGAGAACATGAAATCATTTACATTGCACCTGACATAGAATTTCTTATTACATTATGTAGTCCTCACCTTTTTCTAACAATTTGGCTCCCTGCTCCATTTTCTGTGGATACTGTTTTAGATAGGAGACTCATTTTCGTACCACAAGGCTCTCTGGTCAATTTCTTATGAATACTATTTTTTGGTAGAACTCGCATTTTTCTTACCGTAATGCTCTCTGTTCCATTTCATGAGGATACCATTTTTAGTGGAACTCTTTAATCATGACTTGGTCGATTGGATTTTCATCTAGTTCGATTTCCTCTTCTTTTAGGTTTATAAATAATATTTTAATCTCATAAGTTTTTTTCTTTTCTCCTTCTCCTTCTCCTTCTTCATGTCTTTTTAAATGATTTCAAGTCAAAGATAAGCTTCCAACTAGGTAAGAGATTATAGGCAAATGGTTTATAGGTTTCATGATAGGTGATGAAAGAGTTTGGTTATGCTGGCTCAACTGGGTCAACTAGTGATAACTTAATAGGTGGGTCGAAGGCTAAAGGCTTTTAAGCGTACAAGGAATATATCATTCCCAAAAATTTTTCTTTACTTCTTACTAAATTATAAATGGATTGCAAACATGTCCTTGAAATTCTTAGAGATTTAGTTGAGTTTTTTTCCTTGACACTACACTAGAATTCTTTGGTGCAGACTCGGTAAGAGAGACCAATCATAAGAATATATTTCACCTAAACTTAATTTAAGGCCTATTCCATTCATGGCAACATCAATTCACATTTAGATTCTCAAATTGTCCACCATTATCCTAAGCTAGAATTGGGCATTCATTTAAGCTCAAATTAATCGGTGGAAAAACAAAACATTAATCTTTAAAATGAAATGCAACTGTCTCTATTTTGCTACAAATTTTGAAAAAGTTCAAAAAATTATGAAAATTTTACCATAACTTCTTTACATAAGGTTCATTTATGCATTCCATCAACCTGTATTCCTACATAACCCTAAACATATCCTTAACCTTGCCCTCAAGGTTCAAGAAAGTAGGACAACCAATACAAATTCCAAAAGAACAAGTGAAATATAATAACAAAAAATAAGAACATGGAATGAAATGGAATAAAATGCAATAAATATATAAAAATTGAAAATGAATTAAAATGATTTGTTGTGTAGGGGTATTAGAAAATTACGTCTTTTCCATACTTTATCTCATCTAAATATATTACAAAATAGAATTAGTGTCAAGTTTCTTAGTTCCTCTCTCGAATACATGCAAAGAAAAGAAAATCAACTCTTAGAGTTACTAGAGCTATAGTGATGTTGCTCACTCTGCTACGGAGTGTTGAAAGGAGTTTGTGCTCTCTATGAAAAATATGAGGAATTAGCGGCTCCATACTCATTGTGAGCATGATAAACCTAATAGCTTGTGATAAGTAGTTAATTAGACTTATATATAGGCCTAGTTTAGTAGTATAATTGGTCTAAATATCTCAAAATGAGCTCCAATTGATGGTATTTATGTGTTTTCTAATTTACAAGGTACAAAAAAGACAAATGAGTGATTTCATGATGATTTGAGAAAAAAGCACAATACCACATTTGAGGCTGTGAAGTAGAGAAGTGACGGCGCGGAGAATGAATGGAAGGCGTAGAGACAACATGGAGATTAAAGGAAGAGATGCAGTAGATGTGATGCAGTCATGGTGTTGTGGCTCAACACACACGGCTTTGGGATGCAATACAGGCGGTATCAGGACCATTGAAATGAGATATACCCATGAAAAGTTGGCAATGTGGCAGCGCTTTCATTTTACACAGGGATCGTGGCTCACTGATAAACAGTGTCAAGGCATAGAAATAGAAATGTTTAGACTCATATTTCGTTTGGAATTCAATATTTAGGGTTTCTAATTGCATTTAAAGGACGCTAATGAGTAAAATTAGGTATTAGGATATGGTAGATTCATAGAATTGAAGGAGACAACCAAACTGTCTATTCACTCTTGGTTTCTAGTTCTATTTTTTCCTTTGTTTATGATTTAATGGTGTTTATCAAGACAATGTCCAGCTAAAAAATTCTCTTCCTAGGTCAAAGGCGATGTAAGTCCCAAATCTTGGTTAATAGCATGACTTTTGTGAACTTTTATTTATAATTTAAGTTCTTTGAATTCTTCTTGTTTTATTTATTGCCATTTTGTGATTATTATGCAAGGTTAGGGTATGTATTATGGCCATTGCATGCTTTTAGGTGGAAGACTCCTAGTTAGTCAAGACAATCGTATCTGTAATTTGTACAATCGACTGATATAAGTGACAATCACTCATCCTTTTGTCGTCAAAACCTTCCGGTTCTTGAGTGTGCAACAAATAAATTTAGGTTAAACTGGAAGCGGATCTGATCTACTTATATATGATTAGTATTCTCATGATTTTTTATATGGTTAATGCATTAAACTTTATTAGAAGATTTGTAGAGTCATGCGTTGACTAGGGAAGTAGTTAGTAGCGAATGTCCCAACTATTGAGATTGGGGGTATTACGGATTTCTGCCAGATGTGAATTTCATATAGCTTATATAGGAAGAATTGAATTAATAAGATTTTGAGAAAGATTGAAGAACATGACATAGTATATCTTGATTTGGACTTGTCGGAACATTGACCTTGGTATTTTCTCGCATTGAATTTACTTTTGCAAGCTTTGATTTTTAGTAGTTTTATTATTTGGTTTCTTAAAATCTTTTGAAAACCCCTGAATTTCTCTTTGTAGTTAACTCAGAGTAAAACCGAAGTTCTATGGCTTCGACCCCACTACTACAGCCAAGTGGGATCGGTAACTCGAGTACAGGATATATTTGGCATGCACTACATGTACTCAAATTTTGGCACAGTTGTTAGAGACTTAGTCCTTTATTTCGAGTTTATTTATTTTATCTATCTAATTCCGGGTCTCTAGCATATGTTTGAAGGTAACTCCTCGATTGCCTCCTACTCCTACGATTCTGGTCAATTTGAAGACTCATACTATCATAGTTTGAATAGGTTAAGTATGTCAAGTTATGGACATGATTCAAATGAATGCTAGCCTTGATAATTTTGGTTAGTGAAGAAGAGTTCCCCGAGCCTATGTATTGTGATTAAGAGGAGGACGCGAGTGCAATTACATTGAGAAGTGTTGAGGAGCAGAGTATAAGACTGAATTGGAGGATGAACTTGAAGTTTTGCCATCAAAACCCACATTATAATTACAAACGTTCATGAAGTAGACATCGAGATGAAAACTGAATCACTTTGGAAAGGCCATATGAACCATATGAAGAGAGCAAAGAAGATAAACCTCTAGAGTTGATGAATCCACCTCATTTTTTACACAATATATGTGGAATTCGAAACTAGGATGGAACAAAAAGCGCACTTGATAATTTTATGTTGTATTGACTGCTGTGTTAGATGGTCAATAATATATGGAGACTTCTTTGTTAAAAGTCCAATATAAACTCAAAACTCTAAATGAGGGCTTGCCTATTTCATTGCCGAGAGGCTATAATGATTCCATTTGTTAGTGACAACTCCAGATTAATGGGTGTTACATGATTTTTAAGACTAAGTAAAAGCCAAAGAATAAAAACAAAGGCATTATTAGGATGCAACCCAAATTTTGGTTTATCTTGCTTTGTTTCTTTGTTTAGTATTTTTATTCCTATCCATGAACTAGTATAATTTCCTTAATTTTACAACTATCATGTTCTTTCACCCTTAAGTTTATTTTTATTTGAGAATATCATTGCTTATTTTGAACCCCTGGGAGAAGGTTCTGAATAAGTTAGGGTACCTTAGCGATTATGCATTGTGTTGGATATTTCTTTTTGCTAAAGAATGTTGTTATAATTGTTAATTTCTTTTTCAATTAAACTATGTGGTTGAAGGATGGTAATGGTGGTGTTTTTCTTTTCATTCTTCTTCTGTTTCCATTTCTCTTTACTTTCCATTCATACTTCTATCTTCCATTTCACTAGGATATGATACATTTTCATGCATGTATTTAGAGTCACCCGAAACTTTGCTTCATGCCTTTAGTTATGGATGAGTGAACTATGGTTGCTTTTTTTACTTGAAACATATGAAAAATTAGGAGAATCACTCACTCTTACATGTAGCCCGACACTTTTATGATTTCATATTAGGGACTTAGTATAAAGATAAGTCCTATGCTAGATACCAAAGTTGGCAGATGGTCAGAATAGTGCAAGTGGAAAAAAGTCAGATATTTAGGGTTCTAGAACGAGGGTGTAATCCACTTGAGGTGGAATTCCTATGACTAAAATACTTTTGAAGGAATGATTTAGGCCATTTTTGAATAAAAATCCTTAGCCTTAAGCCTAACTAAAGTAATTTCATTGGTTCCATTTTGAGTAAACCTAAACTTTAATTATTTCTTACCTAATGTTAGACCCATAATCTTAGCCCGAAAATCCTTTACCTATTGGAAGCTAGTCTTAGAATCGAAATATTTTAAAAATATACATGAAAAGAATGGAAAAAGGATTAGGGGGAAAAAATATTTATATACCCTAAATAGGGGGAAGTTAATTATGATAAAAAAATCAAATGATAATTAGAGAGTCCTACCTAAAACGGTATCCACATGAAATGGAGCAGGGAGTTGGGTGGTTCGAAAAAGGTTAGGGTTGCACATATTAAAAGAAAAATGAATTTAAGTGTCATATAAGCTACTTTCGTGTTCTCTGAAAATCTTTTGACAATTTAAGTTGTTGTTTTAAAATATTTTGCATTACCTTTACACTATTTCATTGTTACCGTACCCTAGCCATGTTATAAACTATTAATGTCCAATTGATCCCTATTGGTGCAAAGTTTACAATAACGGAAAGTGTGGTTGCATTTCTCGCCTATAGTACCCTCTAACCGTTGATGTGCTATCTTACAGAGATTGTAAACTTACATAGTCTTATCCTACACTATGTCTTTAAACTGTGATCTTAATTGTGTTTGTATTGCAGTTGTAGACAAATCATAACTCCAAAATTTCTTAAGTGGCTTGTTGACTTGGCAACTATTTAAACCAAAGGAACTCTATGAGTTTGTAATCGGGTGTAATATTACATAACTACATTAGGAGTCTTGTTGCATTAGCCACATGTCTTATATTTCTTTTCTCGGGACTTGCAAAGTCCTAAGTTTGGGGGTTTTTGATAAGTAGTTAATTAGACTTATATATAGGACAGGTTTAATAGCATAATTGGTCTAATTATCTTAATGTGGAGAATGAATGGAAAGCGTTGATACAATGTGGAGATCGAAAGAAGAGATGCAGTAGAGGTGATGCAGTCACGTCATTGTGGCTCAACACAGACAAAGGCGAGATTCAATACTGACAGCGTCAAGACCATTGAGAGGAGAAATACGCATTAAAATTTGGTGATGAAAGAGTTTGGTTGTGTTGGCTCAACTTGGTTAACTAGTGATAACTTATTAGGTGGGTCAAAGGTTAAAAGCTTTTAAAGAAACAAGGTCGTCCCCACGACTTATTCTTTAGTTCTTTCTAAATTGTAAATAGATTGCAAACCTATATAGGAATCTATAGAGATTTAGTTTACTTTGTCCTTGACTCTACACTAGCATTCTTTTGTGTGGACTCGGTATGATAGACATAAAAATATAATGTTTTGGACTTCTACTTTATTTTGAATTGTTATTTAGGGTTTCTAATTATATTTAAAGGAAAATAAAGAGTAAAATTAGGTATTAGGACATGGTAAACTCATCGAATTTAAGGAGACAACTGAAGTCTCTCTTCTCTCTTGCTTTCTTGTTCTTATTTCTCTTTTCTTTAAAATTTAATGATGTTTATAAAGACAATGTCCTACTAAACAATTCTTTTCCTTGGTCGGAGGTGAAACAAGAACCAAATTTAGGTTGATAGCATGACTTCTGAGATTTTTATTTATAATTTAAGCTATTTCAATTCTTTCTATTTTATTTGTTGTCATTTTCGTTATTATAGTGCAAGCTTATGGTATGTATTATGGCAATTGCATGCTTTTAGGAGGAAGGCTAATAGTGAATCGGGACAATCATATCCTTAATTATACGATTGGACTGATGCAAGTGACAATTACTCACCTATTTGTTGTCAAAGCCTTTCGGTTCTAAAGTACGCAACAAATAAATTTAGGACAAACTGGAAGCGGACACGATCCAAATATTTAGGATTTGTATTCCTATGCATGGTTATATTGTTAATGCATTAAACTTTGTTGGCGAATGTTTGGAGTTATGTGTTGACTAGGGAAGTATTTAGTTGCGGACGTCCTGGTTACTAAGATTAAACGAATTAGGGATTTCTACGAGATGCCGATTTCATAGACCTAATCTTGGAAGAATTGAATTAGTCGTCTTTTGAAAAAAATTGAAGACCATGACTTGCTATTATTTCTAAATTTGGACTTGTGGGACCATAGACCTAGGTATTTTCTTGCATTCAATCCATTTTTGCAAGCTTTGATATATACTAGTTATAATCAATTGTTTTCTTAAAATTTTTTGAAAAAACCCAAAAATTCATTTTTTTAGTTAACTCAGAGTAAAATCTAAGTTGTGTGGATTCGAAATGTATTTAACACTACTACACCCAATTGGAATTGATAACTCTTGTATCAGTTATATTTGGCATGCAAGACATGTGATCAGCTTGGAAGTATGATTAATGGACTATTCAAAATCGGGGAAACTTGCATGTTAGAGTGATTATGGACTTGCAGGTGCCATATTTGCCCATGGTACAAGATGTGACAAATCTCCCTTTGATAATAGAGAATCATCTTTTTATTAGACATTTATTCTGGTACAGCCTCTGGTGGTGGTGTTGCTTAGGAAGATGGTCCTCTCCTCCTCACGGCTCTCCTTGTATGAGTTTCCTACTGCAACTATTTCATTTGTTTTGCTCCTCGTGCTCACTCTTCCACTCTATCCTTGTCATTTTCATTATCCTCGTCCTCTAATTTACTAAATCCAAATATATCATCATCGGGTATGGTTAGTTATGGTAGGATAGAGAACTCTAAATCGACGAGAAAGACTTCTGCTCGGTGGCATAAGTCAGTGATAGGGATGGGAAAGGCTAGAATCTCATTCTTCGTAGTGTTCATCCTCTCTCTGGTAACCTTGTGAATAATATGCCCCAAGTCGATGTGATAAACATGAGTCCAAATGTGGTATTGCAATGCGCATTCGGCTGTTTCAACTCACCATGCTGAGTGGTGGGGTAGAGAGAAGCGTCGACAAAATAAGACCATGCAATGCAAGTCTTCCTAAAATAGGTCTTAGGGTACTAAAAAGTGGAATAGACGTAACTATAATGGGGGAAACAAGTAAGAGCTACCCGAATAGCCAGATAGAGGAATTGAGAGTCGGAATAATATCTTGGTTCTGGAAAGTCATACCATCCCAAGCCATCAAAAGTAGGTAGGTCGTATTAGGTGTTAACGCCCTTGGGAATGTAGCTAACCATCGCTTCTCTCATTCACACACTCTCTCCTAGTCTGGTCACGTGTCCATTCATATAGAATCCTTGAACCAATTACTCACATCCCTATAAGTTATGGGGGTAATCGGCTAAGGCTTTGTAGTCTCTAGTGAAAAAATTTAGTCCCCATTCTTGGATGATCAATGTCACTCTGCTATCATGTTTGGGTTTTCTTAAACTAAACCCCCTTCAATTAAGGTTTTCTTCTTTTTTCTCATTCAAATCACTGTCAAATCTCCTCTAAGCCTTACCACTCATAAATAAGAACTCATTAAAAAGCTTGGGCGAACTAGGTAGGTGTGTTCCACCCTTAAAAAGAGGCAATCAACCACTCTTCCTCCAGTTGCGAACAGTGGAACTACTGCACTCTACTTTATCGATAACACACAAAAAGATAGTAACAAACGCATAATAACCTACATAAAGTACATAGTGCAACAATAACGAGCACATCAGTTAAAAATCTCGACAATATCAAGAATATCGACTCAAACGTAAGTGTTTGTGTAAAACTACTTGCAGCTTTTGAAATTCAAGCAAATTAATTTGTTGAGAAAATTTGGTGAAAAATCATTTTCTAAGTATCAAAATCACATAAAAATTTTACAATCATTCCAAATTAAAGTAAATAGGATTCAATAAATTCATCACACATTTACATTTCTGTAATTAATCCATAAATCGAATTTAAACCAATGTTCGAGGGCAACGAAGATTTTTTAACAATTATCAAAACTTTGAAAATTTAAATTTAGATAACAACCTCCTGCACATTCCCTTAAACATAGTGAATATTACATTGATCAATTTAAAGTCATTGGATCATTCAAAATCAACTTTGAAATTCTGATTTTTCCTAAACCGTAAGTGTTTTGTTGAAAAAATTAGGATTTTTCAAATTTGTTAAAAAATCAAAAGTAAACCAACTAAATTACTCTAAATACTCCCACAATCAGAAGCCATGTGGTTCTAGGGGTCATTTGACTCCTAAAGCACATATATTGAATGAATCGGCTGAAGAACATATCGATTAAATTCTCCAAGAAAGTTTAGGGACATTACCGACTAGGGAATGAGTTCGCAAGAGCTCATGGGTGCAATTTTTGCCTAATGGACGCCATAGGAGATCAAATTTTTACAACTCATAAGTCGTAGCTTCGTCAAGGCACTCACCAATTGCTCGATTTCATGGCTCAGATGGAGAATAAAAAAATAAGTGACATTATAGCTTAAAAATGAAAGATTCAGTGGTTGGAAGTGGGTTTTACAGTGCAGACGTGGTGTGGAGGCGCTACGGTATGATTTTGAGGAAGAAAATGGATTATCAAAAATTGGAATTCATGTCCAGCATTGTACATTCAAAGGTCACGCGTTGGCAAGGCATTTGGAAATCGATGAAAAATACTCTAAATTTCCTAAGTTACCCTTCTGCGGTGTGGCAACACCATACATGTTCTCACACATTGTTGGCATATCGCTGGCTCGAATTTATGTTTTTTTATATTTGGCCAAGAGACGCCCCAATGCCTTACATGTAAACACACAGCGCTTGCGAATCGCTGGCCCTCAGCATCGCTATCGTCTATTAAACATTATATTCATGTTATTCATTATGTGCACTTCCTTGTGAATGCATATGATCTAATGTAAATATATTATTTTAAATCATACATGGCTTGAATTACATCACTTAAAGTATTATTGACTTCGGTGCACGCAAAATAGTCCATGTTCTCTAATTTCTTCACAAGATTTCTACAAGAATCTGATAGAATAGAGAAACTCGTTAGTTTCTATCATACTTTATTCAACTAAGTATTTTAACCTAGAACTTATTCAGAATTATTCAAACTAGAAATTTATAAAACTTAAATAAATCAAATTTGCGAAAAATAAATGTAGGCTGCCTCCCACTGAGCGCCGATATTTAACATCGATGACCGGACTTTACCACGATCTCAGACTATCCATTGTCCAAGTCGATTAGTTCAATTGACGGCTTTATTACGTCTCTGCTTGACAGTTTAATTATCTCCCATAGCTTGACAACTCTCTGTTCTTCCTTTATTCTCAACCCGCATGATACAAGGATGTTGTCTGGTGCTTATGAATCTAACTTTGTAGTATATATCTTCTGAAGCTTATTTTCCTCTGTCTATACCCAATGGCCATGAATTCTTTCTTTTTGTTCCTATCTTTTCCTCTTCATTTCTCATTCTTTTCTCAAATCTTATTCAAATCAAATTGCCTAAAAAAACTTCTATAAAAGCCTACAAGACATAATTAAAAGAAAAAAAATACATACATGGTGGAAACATTAGTAGGTAAGTCCAAATAGTCATGAATAGAAAATTAAATGACCCTACAATCATGCTCTAATGAAATTGAACTGCAAAATACCTCTATCTTAGCTTCGGCTATTTTCATGAATGGCTAGCCTATTACAATAGTGGCCTAATTAGACATATGTGTGTCTTGCATATCAATAACAAGGAAATCAATGGGAAAACTAAATTTTCAACTCGAATACTCACGTCTTCCAATAGCTTGATTGGTCTAATTGAAAATTTATCCGCTAAATTAATGATAATTTCGGAATGGATTAAAACATGGTCATGGATAGAGGAGAAAAATGATGATGAAATTACGTTAATAGATGCTCCTAGATCAAACATAGCTTTCTATATATTGTATCTCCTAACATGCAAGATATAATATATATATATATATATATATAATTAGACCTTCACATCCTTTTGGTAAATTTATGTTGCCTGCGTAGAAATTATCCTCCTCTTCTTCAAATAATCTTGTTATTTCAAAGGTTTCACAAGGAACTTCGGTTTCTTGTTTCACTTGTTCAACTTTCTTGAGTACTTCATTAGTTTTCATAGCTTCCTCTTTTTGGTCATTGAATTGTTTGCGATCTATGAACATGTTCGTAAACCTCTCTCGATACAACCATTGTCGAAATGGTACTCTATGCCTGATTATTCACCCATTCTTTGCTCGATTCATTCTTTTCATCTTCTTTTCCTGTTTCCCTTGATCATTTACTCTAGCAATTCCTATCTTAACAGTTTTGGCGAGATCAGCCACTATAATGACAGTGATATGTAAAGTTACATTCACATATTTATTAAGGTCCGAAACAGGCTATAATGGTAAATTCCCTTGATTTTTGGCTTGGCCTATCTGAGTTTCCATATCTAACCTTTTGGCTAGCAATTATTTAATTGAAGCCTTAGTCCTAGATTCATATTATTGTTGAGACAAAATCAATTGTTCTGTTATTCATACCAAAGTAGGACCATATGGATGGGTTTTTTTATTCTGGGGATATACTGGCATTTACCGTCCTCTAGGCACAAAGTTCTAGTAGTTTGGATACATGGGTTGTGTAGTTGAAGTTAGGATTCATATCATTTCCTCCGTAGTAGTTATTTTGCTGTACATACTATCCGGTAAGTTACGCTTGAAATTGGCCTGTCTCTTTGACTTCCCCAGTATCCTCGAAAAGTTGGGGTAAAATGACTTAGCTCTGAATTTGTACCATAGGCTTTAATTGTCTAAGTCTCAACTATCATTTGTTTCACCATAGATTCAAGTTCTGACAAATCACTCTCAAATCAGCTTTCCTTTGAAGAAGATGTTGCTATTCTTTCACTAGTCGGACCATACTGCTTGGCTTGATAAAATACTTTCTCGATTTACATTCTTGCCTCTATAGTTGTGATATTTGCTAGAATCTCATTGCATACGATATCGAGTAGTCTCTTTTTATTGTAAGTCAACCCTTCATAGAAGATTTCCATCAAGGACTTCACATTGAGACCGTGTTAAAGACACGCTCTACATGATGTCTTGAACCTTTCCCAATACTATGACAATGATTCATCATCTATCATAACAATGTGAGATATCTGCCTCCTAAGGTAAGTAATCTTCCTGGCCAGCATGTAATCGTCTTGAAGTTACTAATGTAGCTCATTCTAATTCATGACAGAACAAGCCAGCAAGTGAAATAACTAATTTTGTGTAGCATCTTAGAGACTAAAGGAAAATGTCTTTAGAGTCACTAAGTACTAACTGTAGCAGGCTTCACACCCACTACCACCATATCAAATTATGTGAGGAACGTTAAGGATCTTCATTCTCTTTCTCATGAAAATCAAGCAAATTGTGTATGAAACCTGATTTAAGCTCAAACTGAGCGAAGGCAGCACGATACTCGTTACATAAAAGTAACAACCTTCTATGGTGTTGATTTTTGCCTCCCTCAATGTAAGCTCTCTTTCCTGCCTCGATTCATGTCTCGCATTCTGCTGGATGTTCTGCCTAACATCCTATGCAACTAGAAGATTATGATATTACCATTCAAATCCATAGTCACTACAATTTTTCCCTCCTTTGGCAATCTCGGATCCTCTTTCCATGTCCGATCAATTTCTGGATCAAGTTGAATCAAATTGTCCGTGGAAAGTAAGTGTCAGTGACCTACAACCATAAAATGAAGCAAAACAAAACAATGCAAAAATAAAAAGAAATAAATTTGCACAAATCCCTTGCAACACCATAAAAAATTGGTAAGCCCCGTCGAAGGCACAATCATAGTCTACAATTCATCGACTGCCTTAGATTTGTAGTGAGGTAAAGTATGGGGTAGAACACATATATGGATTGAGATGTTCCCTTTTAGATTAAAGAAAAATGGGGGTTTCTTAACGACAAGACTTAACTATACGAGAAATTAAATGCTAAGAAGATAAACTCGATAACTTAGAAAGACAGAAGTCAATAACCATAAAACTCTAGAACACAATGAAAATTGAGATTCAAATGATCATATTTGTTCGTCAATTTTAAAAGGTTGTCTTGGTACTAATTTTCATAGATAGGCTTAAAGTGACTCTCGTCACCTCATTCTCCTCATGTCAATGGCGGGAACATGCAATGCAACCGTATACTAACTAAACCATAAAACCACCCAGATATGCTGTAGATTTTTAATGAACTAGTAATATTAAATTCTAAGAGAATACCTATCATGAGTAGTAACTAGTGTCTAATGCATTCACCTATCACGTGGAGACTACAATACGACACAACTTTTCTCTTATCTCAACTACACACTGGCATATTGATTGCTAACAAACAAAACCATACTTGCCACCTAACATGATCCCCCTCATCGAGCATTGATATGATCACTGGCATAGGTTTTACCCAAATGGAAGTGCATGTGCACTTACACCACAAAAAGGGAAAAAAACTTTTAAACTTAATAAAACAATGTAATTTATAATACGAAAACTAGAAACAAGTAATAATTGAACTATAACATAAAAGCTCCAGAATACTTAAATCCCTATAACATAATCAAATTGGTCTAGAACGTAGAAGTTAGCCACTTAATTGATAGAAAACAATATAAAAATAAATAAAAACTTACTAAGAAAACCTAAATGGAGTCGTCTCCTCTCCTTGGAGTGTTGTGATCTAAGAACGAGAGAGAGATATAAGAGATATAAATTCATTCTAAGGTTTCCTATTTATAATAGAAGTATGATAAGAGGTAATCTAATCCCAAATCTCGCAAATCCACGAAATACGAAACTGTCAATCTATAGATCTATCCAGTTTAGTATGTGTAAAATGCTAAGGGACCGGAAATCGATGAGAAGGAACTAGGATGCTCAATTTTTCCTTCAATTTTATCTCGACTCGAGTCGGGCACTTTGCCAGCGTCATACGTACATCCCAAAGGTGTTGTAATGGTGTTGGCCTTCTCCTTGGATAATGAGCTTCATTTTTCTCTTGGGTCCTTACAAGGCTTCATACGCAACCTCCCTAAGGAGTTTTCTTTGATCCAGTCAAGTTAATGCTAGCAACTCCTTATCACTTTCAGGTCACTTAGAGGTGCCTGAAAGGTGCAGAGCTTATTAGTATGTTTTTCCTTGATTTTCATAGGAAATCGCTCATTTTCTCCAATAGCATGCATTTACATTGACAATACAAAAACAAAGGTTTTAGAGTATAAATGAAAATAAAAGTGTTGGAATTTATAGTAATATCATACAAAAATGTAGCATAATTAGTGACTTATCGTACTAAAAATGGAAGATAGAATAAATAGTACCCAACAATGATAATCCATCAAGTGTACAATGATACATGAATGCCATAAAATCAAGAGGAGTGGAAACTATATATTTAAACCATCATGGACCTGAACACCTATGTACCTTATCCATGGATAACCCAGAACTGCTATGACGGACATTAAAGCCACATTTATGCCTAAACACCTATATGACTCATGAAAGGGAAACCTTGAACTGCCATGAAGGAAAAAAGTAAAACTTATGAAATCTAAATAGTAATATACATCGAGATATCACAAGTACAATAGAAGAAGGTACCGGTGGTCGTCGTCCCTCTAACTAAAAGCGTAACAATGCATTCATCAATTTTAGTTATATAGGTTCCATGGATATTCATAACAAGATAATCAAAATGACATAACACGCAACATCAAGAAAAAATGTAGAGAAAGATTCCAACGAATTCCATAAAGTCGCTACGTGAGCCAACATATCTAGTATGAAGGCATAATTGAGAATAAAGCAAACCCCATTACCTCCACGCGTTGTTATCCTATCCAATCGTACCTTGGGAGTTCCAATCTAGTTCTCCTTGTATCTTCATTAGTATAGGTTCATGTATGTATTATTAATATATTTTCTTTGAGTTAAGTTTACTCATTTCACATTAATATCTTGAAAATGATATAAAACCTTTTTTCACTCAATGTTATGCCTTCACTAAGACAACAAAAGTTTTTGGGGTTAGTTACCACTTCCCCGACTCTTGTCAATAAAACTTGGTAAGTTCCAAAAAACATTGAAGTACTAGAGCCATCCTAGTGACATGGGTTTATCTATAGGGCATTGGGTGAGATCACTAGCTCCAAGTCGACAAAACAAGAAATGGGTCTCATCGATTTGCCAACATCGTATGTTACACGACACAGCACTGGGAATCACCGGATCAAATTCCAAGATTCTTCAGGCAGCACCTTGGCCAACGTTCTGCCATTTATAAGTGAGGCGTTGCAGTGGCGCGGAGTGCTAATTTAGAATTTTTATAACAGAACCCCAAATCCATCATCTCCATTTACTAGGGGTGGGAAACCGCGGTTTGGTGTTGAAAACCACCAAACCGCGACCAAAACAAGGGTTTGAGATTTGGTCATTTTACAAACCACCACCAAACCGCGAACCACCAAAACAGTAACCAAACCGACCGCGGTTTGTGCGATTTGGTCAATTTGGTTCTCGCAGTTTTTCTTGTTACATGTTTTCCAAAAAAAAAACAGTGGCGAGAAGCGGCAGTGAGAGTTCACTGGTAGGAGATGACGATGGGAGGCATGGAATTGTAGGAGGCGGTGGTATGAGGCAACTGTGATAGGAGGTGATCTGTGGTAAGCAGTGGATGAGGCGTAGAACTTTGGGAGGTGGTGGTCAGAGGAAGTGGCGGTGGGACGCGATGAGAGGCAGCGGTGAGAGGAGGTGGCGGTGGTGGGAGGTATGAAGCATCGAGTGGCATGGTGGAAATAGGCAACTGGTGAGAGGCGACGGCGATGATGGCTGGTAGGTGGCGGTGACGACGAATGGTGGGAAGCGGCAGCGATGATGACTAGTGGAAAGCGGCAGCGGATGGTCTCAACTGGTGGAGGCGGATATTTTAAAATCTTGAGATGGAGATGAAAAAATCAAACGTCTATCTAAGTTGTTTATATTGTTTAAGGTTAAGTCGTTTATATTGGTTAAGGTTTTAAAATATGAATTAAATAAATTTACTAAATTACCCTCGGTTAGGTGAACCGCGGTTTTTTGGAATTGAAAACTACAACTAAACCGCGATTTTGCGGTTTTCAAGTTTTTCAAACCGCCTCCAAACCTGCGAGTTTTAAAAGCCAGACCAAACCATATGGTTTGGGCGGTTTAGAGAAACCGATGCCCACCCCTACCTGACCTACGCCGACCCCTAAAGGTCAAGATTCGACTGAAACAATATTAAACATATCTTTGGAAATCACGAAGACATTTGTAAATCTAAATAGGAAGGATAGAGATGACTCAAATCACAACGAAGATGCACGGAATCATCTCTTACCCTAAAACCACATGAGAAACCAAATTAAGTGTTAAAATTAGAAAGATGAGGGAAGATTTTTACCTAATAGTAGTACATTTGATATTGGTCCCTCTCCACCACCAACTTCTCCTTAAGTCCTCTCCCATAGTTCATATAAAGCAAAAGTGCCTTGAAGCCATAATGATGGTTCAAATATTAAGTCAACGGGATAAGGGTTTGGTTGACAAAATCCAAACCCCACATCTCATGTTAGTCTCTTTGAAATCTAAGACAATCCTAAGGTCCATATTTAATCCATCCTTAATGTGTTATTTACCAAAATTTTTGTTTTCTTTATTTAATTTATTTCACAAGTTATTTAAGCTTATTTTTTATTTACTTAGGCCTATACTCCAACTTAAGTCAACTAGAAAGTATATAATACATACTTAATTCACAACATTACACAAATACCATGCATATCTACCAAATTAGCCTCGATAATGGGACAAAATGCCAGATTAGGGATTAGGGGCATCATATTTGTAGTATAAAAATCCCAATGATATGTCATATTAGTGCCCTTTTAAGCAAGGTTATAATAGTAACTCACTTACCCGGCTTGATACAAGGGTTGTATGAATAGATGTGTGTTAACTAAATTCACATTCCAGGAAAAATTAGGGTTCGAATATTTTTTTTAGAGAAACGAGTTAGTTTCTTTGTCGTTCTTGAGTTTTTAGGGAGAACGAAAAATTGTATTCATATTTTTTTCGGGCTAGCACAGGTTTTCTCAGCTGCCATTCGTGCGTAAATTTTTAATAGAGGACATTTGTTTCTAGAAGTGTCTTAAAAATCGATCCAAATAGTAAAGCAAATTAGTGATCAATGTACGGTTTGCTTTTGTTAATTGAAGTGACGGAATTTGAATTTGTTCCTGTTGGGGTTTCGAATATAAAATTTAAGATTCCGATGAGTTTTGAACCCCCAAAGCCCAACAATATTTGCTTCTGAATAATTATTATTATATGCCTATTTTATTTAGTTTTTGGATTTTTTTATTTCGTTTCAAGGAATCTATTTGTTGTGGTGGTGACTTTATTTGATTGGAAGTTTTGAACCCTAAAAGCCCAACAATATTCAAGATGCGTTTTGAACCCCAAAAATTGCAAGACTACATATTTAAGCTTATTAATGGTGTCAATATGCATCCTTGATCATAACCGCAAGTATAACGATCCAATTGTAGTAATAATGTGATCAATAAAGGTTGATTACGAGTATCATTCATCTGGGAAAGGTGTATACATCACAGCCTAAATTTCTAATCCTAATTTATTTCATAATCAAGATCACCGACTCGTGACGTTGGACCCACATCGAGATACATGCACTGATCTAGGCATGTGGTCGAAGTATATTTTAGTTTCGATGTGGTTTGTTCCTAGTGTAATGTACTTGTGTAGACTTATTAAGTCACTTCTACTCATATAGAGATGTCGAGACCTAAGTAGGGATGCGCCTCAAGATGTGTGTCGATAGGGGACCAGGGTAGGAAGCGATATGATATGTCCTAATTTAGTAAAAGTGATTAAAACACTTAATTTCAAGTGCCTATAATTTAGTTTATGTAAATATTGCCTAAGTCGGGAAAGTTAAACAATGAGCCATTGGTATATGTCGAGATGCGTGTTTTCACCATCACTAGACAATTTGAGTAAATGTGTGTGTTAGGAAGGATGAGTTTGTTGATGGATAATGGATTATAGGACCACATTATAAGTCATCATATTAGTCTAGATATGGGTGTACTCATAAATATCAATGGTCTTAAATTCACCTCATCACTATACAAGGAAAGTAGTGGGTTTCATGCACACGATCCAAAATTTGTACATGAGAGGGAAAGAAAGATCTGGAGGAAGATATCAACAAATTTGTGGACGAATTCTTGTGAATTGAAGGAGTTTGATCAATTCGGGAAAGTTTCACAACTAGGTAAATAGCATACATCTTCATTTTGTGAAATTCAATAAAGAATTGTAAGTTTTGGTTCAATTCTCATTTTTTAGCAATTTCAGTGGGTAAATGACATTATCTTCAAAATCTAATTCCATATTTGGATCCTATGTGAAATTCCACTAATTCTATTACAAAGAACTTATGGATTTGGATATTTTTTAATTAATTTATAAATATTATAAGTTCATGAAGTTATAAAATTAAACTGAAAAGTTTGCATATTGTTATTATCAACCAGCCTCTAAAATTTTAGTCATACCTTCCTCATTTTAAATCTAAATAGACCCATTCTAGTAGCATTTGAAAGCCAACTCAAAGGAAAAAAAAATTTAACACTGAGAAATATTTTGAAATTTGAATATTTACATGTCTTAAAATCATCTACAACTTTTACAATGACTCTGAAATTTCAAGGTTCATAGTTTTGCTAATGTCCTACTGCATTAACCATAACTCCCTCATTTCTTATAGGATTGAGCTCATTTTTTAGTATGATGTTCTAGGAAATGTTAGTAAACTTCAATAATAAAATGATGAGTTTTGAACCTATGGTTTAGGAGAAATGAGTTTTTAAAAATGTCGGTCGACATCCAAAATTGTTTTGAGCCATTGTGGTAAAAGTCTCATATCTCCTTTGATTCTTATCAAAATTTTGTAATCCTTATACTTCTAGAAAGCTAAGACATAGATCTAAACAAATTATTTTAAACCAACTCTAATAGCTTGTACCAAAACTGTCTTTATTTTAATAAAGTAGATTTTGAAATAAACAAATTATTATTGGGGCTTATTTGAAAAATTGAGATTTACAACCACATAAACCAAGTCTAAAAGCTTGTACTGCTCTTAAAGCACTCTAATTAACCTCAGGAACATAGAGGAGAGTTTCGCGAGTTCAGATACCCGTGTTGGGATGTGGGGAGGCCAGATTAGTCTAGGAACTTTCCGTGAATTGTATGTATATTGAATGAGCCAATTTTCTCCATTTCATTCCTTATTATTGATCCTAATTTACAATTTTTGGACTACTATACTTATTATACTCTTGATGCCATGAATTTATTATTTTATTTCATTACATGAGTTTGTTGTCATGGCTTTATTTGTCTTGAATGGTATCTATTGACTCTTATTCATGTTCAATGTCATTATCGTCCAATATGGGTGGTTGATCATGTAAAGTTGCAAGTTATTAGGTAGATGAATTTTTGATTTGAAATCCATTTCCTTTGTGCTTTACTTAAGCGAATCAAGCCTTAGAATCTAGAACTGAGTCTTTCCTTGACTTGTGAATTTGTGAGAGTGCTCACTCCCTAAATAGTGGAAGAAGGATAATGTGATGTAACTCGTGAATGACCAACCCTAGATTATTATTGCTTAGCCCAGTGCCAGTTTCATGTTGTTTAACTAAAGTATCTTATAACATGATTTTTTTTAGCATAACCAGTACTATTATGCCATTAGATATTTATTTATGTTTAGAAATGTGCATAAATGTCTATTAATGTAACTTCTACATTATTGTACTCACTGTCCTTTTCATGATGGTCGATGCAAATCCATCAAGTAGAAGGCTAGACAAGGAGAAGATTGGCGATTACCTTTGAGCCATTGGAGTGTTGCTACCTCAAAGTTTTTAGGTTTCTAAGATTTTGTTGTACAGCTTTCTTATGTCTTTTTTATACTTTTGGGTTGTATATTTAGGTTAAGTGATAGTTCCCTGACCAAACACGTGATATCACGTTGTTGTCTCTATTCCATTATACATATTCATGTGATTATTTTTCCCTCTTTTCCATACATTTAGGATTTAAAATTATATTGCTTCTGCTAAATTGTTAACACTTCTGCTTAATAATTTAAAAGTTGAAAAAGTTTTAATTAACTATGAAATATTAATATAAGGTAGATGAATTATGTTATGTTTATTTTAAAAAAGGTTAACAACAAGAAAATAACGAGAAAGTTGGCTAATATGTTTTTAAGTCCTACGCGGTTGAGATTAGGGCTTAATGACGAGATTAGGCTAGGCGGGGGTCCTAGATTGAGGAAGAGGTCATTATAGTTGGTATTAGAGCCAACATTTTTAATAAGCAACACATAAACTTGAATAAAACACAAACCTTATATGTGGATACCAGATGATCCTTGCTTAGAAACCATTAATTGGGAAGTGAGTGAAAGTCAGCTGGGAGTTTTTATATATGTACATGTTAGTTTGTATATGTATATATACATATGTGTTATCTACGTAGTAGCTTATTTGCAATCGCTGTCAATTCACGAACACCGATGTTTTATCCATGCGATAATGGAATACGAGTGCTAGTGGTAGTTAGCCTCCAACTTTCGCATGTGTTCTTCAGAGGCTGTCTGACATCATCGCCTTGATGATAGCTTGTTTTGCTCCACCAGCACATACACCGACCCCCTCTACTATAACTACGTATACCTTACCACCAGCGGAGCTTCTTACTGAGACACCAACAACACAAGTGATATAGGTTGTCTCCCATTCCCATGTCTTCTAGTTTGTCAGTTGAGACCCAATTGGTGAATGACTTTGTTAGAATGAAGCCAAGATATTTTGACGAACATAGAGATTTTTAGAAGATAGAGAAGTAGGTGGTGCCTCAGGAGAAGCTGCATAAGATTCTGAATATTGAAGAGAGGTTTCGTACGAAGATTTCGTCTTATATTTTATAGAGAATGCCAATGTTTGGTGGCGTGCGACGATAGTTACTTATGGAGACGTTGAGTCTTATAAGGCATTCGAGAAGAATTTCTATTAGTAGTACTTCCCACCTCTAATGATGAAGAGGTTAAGTAAGGAGTTCAAAAATCTGAGACAGGGAGCTTATGAGTCAGCGATGAGCTATAAGGGTAGATACGGCTACTTGAAGCAGTTTGCTAGAGATTTAGTGAGAGATGACCTAGAGGATGTGTGTCACTTTGACGATGGACTAAGGCCAGAAATATGGTATTATGTGGTCAGTTTAGGTGCCAAGACACTTGGTGACATTTATGAGCAAGCATTTTTATGAACTTAATAGTTGAGAAAAGTCACAAATGATACACTATTAGGATTAGTGTTGTCATTTGACCAGGCTGCAGCATTTTCGAAGACCAAACAGAGTGGAAAGGGACAGAAGAGATGGGATAGAGGTTCTTCAAGATCCGGGGCAGCCATATTTTACAC
The DNA here is from genome assembly GCA_039657365.1 of Stephania yunnanensis. Taxonomy (NCBI): domain Eukaryota; kingdom Viridiplantae; phylum Streptophyta; class Magnoliopsida; order Ranunculales; family Menispermaceae; genus Stephania; species Stephania yunnanensis. The sequence continues at coordinate 34,046,212 of CM077583.1, read as the reverse complement.
ACCAACTTTGCCCTATGTATCTTACCCAGCTTCAGTTTATAGTATAGTTAGCTGACATCCCTTGCCATAAATAGTTAAAGCAGGATTAGCAGCTCTAACTATAGTAGCTTTTCCAGATCTACCAACACAACGAATGCAGCAGCAGGGTGGAAAGAATTGAGGCCGTGGCAGAGGTAGAGTCTAAGGACGAGGTAGAGACTTAGGCCAACATGGTTCTCGTTAGGGACTGAGACAGACATAAGGATTGGCCCAGGATCAAGCACATGGTCTGCGCCGATTGATCACTTGCTTCGGCTATGGCCTAGTTTAGCACATGGTGAGGATTACCCGTAACCTGTAGCACTCTATCTGCTATAATGCCAAGAGAGAGTTCGTATGGTAGCTCAACCATTTATCGATGTGAAATGAGGTCTTATTGAGGGTATAATTTCTATTAGCGATAGAGATTTATACGTCCTATTTGATTCGAGTTCTACTGTATCTTTTATTGCTGGTCACATTATAGGCATCCTAGGGTTGTCAATGGTTAGGATTAGTGTACATTTGATATTAAGTACCACGACCGAGAATAGGGTTTACACTAATAGTCTTGTTCATAGATGTCTAATAGAGTTACGCGAGATAGAGTTGCCTACAATCTTTAGGGTTCTCAAGTTTTTAGACTTGCACGTGTTGTTAGGGTTGGATTAGTCTGTGGCATATCATGCTCATATCGAAGATTTCAATATGACAATGATATTTGAGATCCTAAGGCTTTCAATTATCATTATAGAGGTAGTATATCGAAAGCAGAGGGCACGAGGTTGACTTGCGACTAGTTTAGAGATGGAGACTCTACTAGCATTGTATATAGTAGTAGAGAGTCAAGGACCAAGACTTGAGGATATTTCGGTATTTTACTAGTTTTTAGATGTGTCTCCGATAGACTTACCAATTTTACCACCTCTGAGAGAGATAGACTTCATCATCAAGTTGGTATCAAGCACCAGACCTATTTCCATATCGTCGTACGTCGTTGCTCCTAGAGCGTTGAAGGAGTTGAGGAGTCAACTCCAAGATTTAGGAGATAATGGATTAATCACCCTTCCTTGTCGCCTTAGGGAGCACCCATCTTTTTTGTGGAGAAGAAGAAAAAGGATGGTACTTATAGACTGTGTATATACTACAGACAATTGAACAAGGTCACAATTAGAAATAGATATATAGGACAACGCATTAATGATTTATTTGATCAGCAGATAGGAGTACGATTCTTCTCCAAGATAGACTTGTAATCAGGGTATCATCAGCTTAGGATTAGAGATGAAGATAGGTCTAAGATAACATTTAGAATGAGGTACAAAAATAATTCATTAACAATCTTGCCATTCGGGCTAATTAATGGCCCCTACCAAATTTATGGATTTGATACAGCTATTGTTCAGATCGTTTCTTGACGCTTTGTGATAATTTTTATTGATGATATATTGATATATTTGAGGAATCGAGAAGATCACAAACAACACCTTAAGGAGACGTTGCGGACTTCGAGCGAGCACATACTTTACACCAAGTTTAGTAAATGTGAGTTTTGGCTTTCATAGGTCAAACGTTTTGGGCATGTTGTTGGAGCTGCAGGGATTGCAAGAGATCTGGCCAAGATTAAGGCAATCATGGATTGGTCAGCACCGACGTCAGTCACTAAGATCAAGAGTTTTTTTTGGTTTAATAGGATATTATCGCAGGTTCATGAAGGTTTATTAAAAGGTTGTTTCATCGATTACCATATTAACCCAGAAGGACACCGTATTTGATTGGTCTGAGGAGTGTTAGTAAGCATTTGCTCAGCCATAGTTGTTGTTTACCACCGTGCCATGGTTGATAATTCCAAAGGCTGGACATGAATTCTTAGTATTAATATATGCTTCTCAAATGGGTCTAGACTGTGTATTGATGCAGGATAGAGGTATAATGGCTTATGCCTCAAGACATCTAAATATACATGTGAAGAAATACCCCGCTCTTTATTTAGAGTTGGCAGCAATGGTGTTTACTCAGAAGATTTAGAGACATCATCTATAAGGAAAGAGATTCACACTTTAAACCATTCATAAGAGTTTGAAATATCTCTTAACATAGAAAAGACCCAAACATGAGACAACGGATATGGTTGAAGTTCCGAAAGGACTACAACTTTTCTTTGGAGTACCACCCAAGAAAAGCTAACGCAGTTGCAAACGCGCTTAGTAAGATACTGGCTGGTGATGCTGAGGTTTTTAGATGTCGTATGACGCATGAGCAAGGATTACTCAAGATAGCGATGATTGTGAGTCTATCAAATATTCCTATTGACAATCAGGTGATGATTTTTGGGCAAATGAGACTGCATACAATGTCTACACAAAGAGTGTTAGAGTTTTAGAGGGCCGACATTCTATATCCAAGGTTCATCAAGTTAGCCTAGAGTGGTGATTTTGTTAACTGGACGTAAACAAAGGATCAATGTTTGAGATTCAAAGGCAGATTATGGATACAATCTGTTACAAAGCTGAGAGATGAGATTATTCAGGATTTACACCGTTCCTTGTTCACCGTTCATCCAAACAGGACCATGATGTATCTTGCCACGAGACATTTCTGGTGGCCTGTAATGAAGGCAAACGAGTATGAGTTCATCAAGAACTGTGGGATTTGCTTATAGGAGAACATTGTATCACGGCCCAAATTCGTAATCCAAGTTTACTTCCTTAATCAGGATCAGTGACTAGTAAGTATGACCTGGATTGAGATACATGCACTAAATGAGGCAAGATGGCCTAGGTATATATTTTATTTGTCGTGGTGTATGCCTAGTTGTATATGTGTAGACTTGTAAGTTACACCTACTTATGTATAGGTTTCAAGATGTGAGTGAGGATGCGCCTCGAGATGTATGTCGGCGTGGGACTAGGGTAGTGAGTAATATGGTAAGTTGATTTAAGTTTAGTACAGCTTAAATGATAATATAAATGATGCTATAGTTGGCGTTATATTAAATGCAACCTACTTTATCAAGTTAAAAAAATAGCCATTTGATGATTCTCGAGATACATGTTGACACCCAAGAGACTAAGTTTCAAGTTATGTTAGTTAGGAGGAGATAGTGGAGAGTTAGTGAAAAATGTGTCAAGTCACCCAAAGCACTTGGTTATATGATAGTCCAAGAATCCGAATTTCGTAACTTGAACTTAAACACTATCAACAAGTCTGATACCCTTACTAAAGGTCTCAAAAACATGTTAAATGATATACAGAACCTATGGAAGAGTCCAAGGGTTTGAGTGCTAGTTTTGAGGTGCCGAGAGGACTGAATAGCTAGAAAATTTGCATGGATTGTAATTAAACTGATTGAGATATTCATTTACATTTCATTCTTGTTAATTGTTCATATCTAATCAATTGGACTGATCTGCCTATTGTACTATAGATATCATGACTCGTTTCCTCTCTCATTTCATGAGTTTACTATCACGATATTTACTATTTATTGTTAGTTAAGTAGTTTCATTGACTCCAAAACATGTGCAACGTCATTCTTGATTATTGATATATGTGGTCAAATGAAATAGCAAGCTACTAGGTAGGTGTTGAAATTATTGTAAATCTAGATTCCTTTGTGAATTAGATACGCAAGTACATTGTTGGATTCTTAAACCATGTCATTTTCTTAGGTACACTTCAGAGGTAGTCAGGATCTCACCATTATCTTGCACAGCTTACAGGGTATGGAACTCAAGGTTGTTGGCAAGCACACACAACTCGTGGGTATTTATATGTGATATGGGCATTTGTGAGGAGGTGAAAGCATTCATGATATTGTTTACGCCCAAAATAGTGGAAAAAGGTTAAGGTGATGTAACTCACAGCCGACGGACCCTAGATCATTACTACTTAGCCAAGTGTTAGTTTCATTTTGTTTAACTAAAGTATCTCATAGCATGATTCCTTTCCAGCATAGTTGCTGATATTATGCTTTTAGATACTTGTTTTATATTTGGGAATGTAAAGAAAATGTCTCTTAGTGTTACTTTATGCTTTCCTGTAATCACCCTCATTTTTATTGCGTTGGGTTCTATAGGTGGGCATCGGTTTCCCTAAAACCACCCAAACTGCCCAAACCATATGGTTTGGTCTGGTTTTTAAAACTCGCGATTTGGGGGCAGTTTGGAAAACTTGAAATCCACAAAATTGCGGTTTGGTGGTGGTTTTCAATTCTGAAAAACTGCGGTTCACCAAACCAAATCGAAGGTAATTTAGTAAATTTATTTAATTCACAATTTAAAACCTTAACCAATATAAACAACTTAACCTTAACCAATATAAACAACAATCGTTTCATTTTTTCATCTCCATCTCATGATCCAAAACATATTCGCCTCCACCAGTTGAGGCCATCCATTGCTGGTTTCCACTAGTTGTCGTCACTGCCGCTTCCCACCAGTCATCGTCGCCGCCACCTGCCAGCCATCGTCGCCTCCGCCTCTCACCAGTTGCCTCTTTCCACTGCGCCACTCGACGCCTCCCACCACCCGCCACCTCCACCTCCTCTCACCACAGCCTCCCACCACATCCCACAACCACCTCCTCTCACCGCTACCTCCTAGGCTCCTACAAATCTAGGCCTCCTCCACTGGTTCCAACTGATCACCTCCTCTCACAGTTGCTTCCCACCACCGCCTCCCGCAATTCCATGCCACCCATTACCATGTCCCTACCAGTGATCTCTCCCTGCCGCCTCCCGCCACTTTTTCTTTTTTGGAAAACATGTGACAAGAAAAACCACGAAATCAAACTGACCAAATCGCGCAAACCGTTGTTCGGTTTGGTTGTGGTTCGCAAAATGGCCAAATCGTAAACCCTCGGTTTGGTCACGGTTTGGTGGTTTTCACCTCCAAACCGCGGTTTGTGGAACCCTAGTGGGTGCAGATCTATTAAGTAGCAGACCAAGTAAAGAGAAGATTGACGACTACTTCTTAGCTAGTGGAGCACTGCTACACCAAATTTTGTAGGTTTTTTGTTTGTTGTATTACTTATATATATGTCTTCATATACTTTTGGGGTTGTATATATTGTGGGTTGAGAGATAATACCCTGACCAGATACATTATGATATATTATCGCCGTTTCATTATATATATGCATTTGATCTTTATTTCCTAGTTTTCCACACTTAGGTATTACGTTAAAAGCATTCGCTAAATTAGTAAAGATTCCGTTGAATAAATTTTAGGTTTGTAAAATTATAAATGACTCTAATTTATTAATAGGCATAAGATAAGAAGATGTTTGTTTGAAAAATTAATTAGTGAGGAGAAAGGAATAAGACAAAAAGACTGAATAATTTGTAGTCCTATATGGCAAGATTAGGGCTTAATAACGAGATTAGGCCGGGTGGTGCCTTTTTTGGAGAAATGATCGTCATAGGTTGTGCATTTTAGACCTAGAGGATTATTGTAGCCATTTCCTATCCCACAAAAGAAGTGGGAAGACATACCATAGACTTTGTCAAGGGACTACCAAAGATTGCTGGAAGACACAATTCTATTTGAGTGATTGTGGACAGATAGACGAAATCCGCTCATTTTCTACCAATCGCAGGTCATTACACATTTAACTAGTTGAGTCTATTGTTTGAGAGAGAAATTATAAGGATGCATGGAGTATCGTTAACTATCACGTCAGATAGATATGATATTTATACGTCCAATTTATGGCGGAGTATGTAGAAGGATTATTGTAAGCGCTTACGATTTAGTATAGCTTTTCACCTTCAAACTGATGGGGAGACTAAGAGGTTAATTCAGGATCTCAAAGATATGCTTTGGGCTTATAAATCAAAGTTTAGTGGATCTTGATAGGAACACATAATTTTGTGTGAGTTTGCATTCAACAATAATTATCATAATAGCATTGAGATGCACCATTTGAGGCTTTATATTGTAATCTGTGTCGCTCACCATCTTGTTGGGCTCAGCTAAAGGACGAAGAGTTAGTGGGGTTTAAGATTGTAGTCATTACAGGGAGAAGGTACAATGGATTTTTTAAAGGCTTAAAGGTTCCACAGAGTGGCTGAAGAAGTATGCAAACACGTATAGCAAGAATCTCACGTACACCAAGAGAGCTTTAGTGTATTTTAAGGTTTATCCTCGGAAGGATCTTAATAGATTTGGGTTGAAAGACAAGTTTGCACCGAGATTCATTGGGCCTTTCAAGATCAAGAAACGGGTCAGGAATGTAGCTTATTAGCTTGATTTACCACCAAAGATTACATGGATTCATCCGGTCATTCGTATTTCCATACTTTAACTAGCTAAGTCAAAAAATGGCGTACAACCAAAAGTTGACTTGATTCAGATTGACTTGAGTGAGAATATTTCATATGAGGACACCCAAGACCAAAAGGTACTGCAGTTGAGAGGCAAGTCTATCCTGAAGGTGCTATTCAAGTGGTAGTTTCATGACGACTCGGAACTCATTTGGGAGAGGGAAGACTATATGCAAGATAGGTTTCTATACATTTTCGAGTAAGGTATAACTTTAACTTAAATTTAGTTTCGAGGACGAAATTTCCATTAGTTTGGAAGACTTGTCATGTCCCAAATTTCTAATCCTAGTTTATTTCATAATCAGGATCATCGACCCTTGACGTATGACCACTTTAAGATATGTGCACTAATCGAGGCATGTGGTCGTAGTATATTTTAGTTTTGATGTGGTTTGTTCTTAGTGTAATATATTTGTGTAGACTTATTAAGTCACTTCTACTTGTATAGAGATGTCGAGACGTGAACAGGGATACGACACAATATGCGTGTCAGCAGGCGACAGGGTTAGGGAGTTATGTGGTAAGTCTTGATTTAGTTAATTTAATGTGCCTATAGTTGAGTTTTTTGTAAATATGGCCTTAGTTAAAAAAATTAAACAATGAGCCATTGGTATATCTTGATATGCATGATATCACAATCACTAGATAAATAAAGTTAAAGTGTGTATTAGGAGGGATGAGTTATGGATGGGTAATTGATTGTAGGACCATATTATAAGCCATTAGATTAGCTTAGATATGGGTTACTCACAGAGATCAATAGTCTTAAACTCACCTCACCACTATATAAGGAAAGTGGTGAATTTTTCATGCAGATTATCCAAAATTTGTACAAGAGAGGGACAGAAAGATCTGGAGGAAGAGTTCAACAAATTTATGGAGAAATTCTAGTGAAATGAAGGTGTTTAATCAAGTTTTGGAAGTTTCACAACTAGGTAAGTTAGTATACATCTTTTATTCATGAAATTTAACAATGAATTATACGTTTTTGTTCAGTTCTAGTTTTTTACAATTTAACTGGGCAAATGACTTTGTTTTCGGAATCTAAATAATATTTGGAATTTTAATGAAATTTCACGAATTTTTCTATAAAGAAGTTTTGGATTTTGATTTGTTTTCATTAAGTTATGAATTTATGGAATTCATGAAGCTGTAAAACAAAACTAAAAATTTCACATGTCGTTCTTATGAATCAGCCTCTATAATTTGGTAATAACTTCATCATTTTAAATCGAAATGGACACATTCAAGTGGCATTTGAAAGGTACCTCAAAGGGGAACAATTTCTGCCTTATTAAATTTTTTGAAATTCAAATGTTTTCATGTCTTAAATGCTCTACATCGTTGATAATGAATCTGAAATATATAGGTTCACAATATTGCTAATATCTTGTTGCTTTGACCACGACTCCCTCATTTCTTGTAGGACTTATCTCATCTTTTAGTATGATGTTTTAGGATATGTTAGTAAGCTTCAATAAAATAATTATGAGTTTTGAAGCTATAGTTTAGGATAAATGAACTTTTCAAAGTTGTTGGTTGAAACCCAAAACTGTTTTAAGCCATTATGGTAAAGGTTTCATATCTCCTTCGACTCCTATTGAGATTGCACAAACCGTTTAGTTCAGGAAAGCTAAGGCATAGCTCTAAAAACTTCTCTTTAGGCTAAAATACATTATTTTAACATTTTGGCAATCGAAATCAACTCGCAAATTGTTGCACCGAAACTGTCTCTATTTGAATAAAATAGATTTAGACATACACAAATTATTATTTGGGCTAATTTGAAAATTTGGAATTTAAAACAACTTAAACCAACTCTAATAGCTTGTACAGTTCCTAAAGCACCCTAATTAACCTCGAGAATTTAGACAAGAGTTTCGTGAGTTTAGGTACGTGCGTTAGGGTGTCTAGAGGACGGATTAGCCTATGAACTTTGCGTGAATTGTAAGCAAACTGATTAAGATATTTTTCGTCATTTCATTACTCTTTATTGCTTCTTATTTATAGTCTTTGGACTGTAGACTTATTATACTCTTGATGTCATGACTTTGTTGTTCTATTTCATTCCATGAGTTTGTTATCATACCATTATTTCTCTTGAATGGTATTCATTGACTTTTATTCATGTGCAAAGTCATTCTTGTCTAATATGGGATCATGTAAAATTGCTTGCTATTAGGTAGATGAATTAAAGTTTTTAAATCCATTTCCTTTATGCTTTATTTAAGCAAATCAAGCCTTGGAATCTTTAACGAGTCTTTCCTTTACTTGTTAGAGTAATTCTTATATCTATGACCTTTAAAGGATAAAGATGGGCAACACGCGGAGTTACTGGATTCTGGGGATGTCACCAGTCCTAGATCATTACTACTTAGCCTAATGTGATTTTCATGTTTTTTAACCAAAATATCTTACAGTATGATCCTTTTTCAACATACTTGCTATTGTTATGCTATCAGATACATGTATGTTTGGAAATGTGAAAAAAATGTCTCTCATTATTACTTTCTACATTACTGTTCTCACCGTTCTTTTTATGACTGTGAGTGCATATCCATCAAGTAGCAGGCTAGACAAGGAGAAGATCGACAACTACTTTTGAGCCATTGGAGTGCAAATACGTCGGGTTTTATAGGTTTTGGAGATTTTGTAGTATGACTTACTTATCTCTTTATATACTCTTGGATTGTATCTTTGAGTTTAGCGATAGTTCCCCGATCAGACACATGTTATCATATTATTGTTGTCGTTCCGTTACATATATTTATGTGATTATTATTCTCTGGTTTCCACACATTTAGTATTTAAAATTATATTGGTTCTACTGAATTGTTAAGACTTCCACTGAATAATTTACAAGTTGAAAAGTTCTTAATTAACTCTAAAATGTTAATATTAGGAAGAAGAATTGCATTATGCTTTTTGTAAACACAGTTAACGAGGAGAAAAAATGAAAAGGCCGACTAATACATTGTTAAGTCCTACGTGGTTGAGATAAAGGCTTAATAATGGGATTAGGCAAGGTGGAGCCCTAGATTAAGAAATAGGTTGTTACAGTATATGGACACATTAACTTAGTCAAGTACATTATTTTGTTAAGAAGGTGTCTTATTCTTTGTTTTAAAAATAAAACTAATTTATTCTATAAAAGCAATGTAAATCAGGTTGTATTCTTATATTCAGAAAACTCTTAGTTCACAACTTCAACTAAGTAATGAATTACTATATTTTTCATATCAAACTTCATTCATTTTTCTTATTTGTGTGCAATACATAATTAGAATTTATAGATTTCCTTAATATTCACTTCAACCTACTTTCGTAGTGAAAAAGATCATAATGTGCAAACTTGAACTCCAACTATCGGTGTGAATAACACAAGCTCACAAAGCATTAAGTCTCAATTCTTTGGACTCTTAAACAATAATGTTTACTTTCGATGTCCCTATAATCAACAACTATCTATCGATGATATATTTTACGATTTTGTTCATATCTGGCATAAAAGCTCCAATGCCATCGTAATTCCAAAAACCCCTAATCAATGAACATGTGATCAAGATGTTCATAGCATTAAGCATAGAATCATACAAAAATTCTAATCATTGCACATCTAAAACATTCTAAACAATTCAGAACCTTGCATAGTATTCATATCAAAAGATTTATTGATACCTAAGATAAATAGACTACTTAATCATCATCATCAAAAACAGACCAATCATGGTATTTATTGCAATCAAATATTAAATCAAATAAAAATTTAATTAAATCAAAGGACAATTCTGAATCACCATAATTGGAGTCTTCAACGTATCACCTTCAAAAACTCTTCTCCACACTCAAAGCTAATGTAAATTATAGTTGTCTCTTTTAACTATAATGTGTGCTATTGTAGTGGGTGAGTTTACTACGTTCTAATACATATTTATACTCCAAAGACTCTTACAAGTACAATTAGAAACCCTAAAAATAATCTGAAACGAAAAAGAAATCCAAAACTTTCTATTTATGTCTTGATGCTATCTGTAAATAATCCACGTCGCCTGTGTTATTTGACTACGCCACCACAGCCCCAACATTTCATGTGTATTTTTCCTTTAGTGGCCTTGATGCCGCCTGTACAACTGCTCGGCGCCGCTTGTGCTAATGTCACAACGCCAACTTTATATGCACAACGTCACTACTATTGTGTTAATGTCACAGAGCCAACTTTATATGCACAGCGTCACTGCTACTGCATCGCTTCCTTTAATCTCTACGGTGTCTCCATGCCTTCCATTCATTCTCTACGTTGGTTTGATGCTTTCCATGTATACCATATGACGTCACTTGGTCTTCTCATAACGTCAACTTCCTTTTTGAGCTTTTCTTCACTTATTTTTATGAAATTATTTTTAGGTCTCTTTTATAGCTTGTAGAACTAAAAATACATAGATACCATCAATTAGATCTCATTCCGATATATTTAGACCTATTATATAACTAAACTAACCATATATATAAGTCTAATTAAGTACTTATCAATCCTCCCAGATGAATATATCTTTTGACTTGTACTTAAAGTAGGCGGTTGTGATGTTCTATTTTGATCTCTGAATTAAGAAAGAATGAAAGTAGCTTTCAATCTCTAAATCATATGGTTCCACTATTTTATGTTGGATCAAATATTTATCTCCATTTTCGGGGATAGATATTAAGTTATAGTCAACGGTCGTAGTGAGTAGTGACATGTGTCGAGTGTGTACAATGAGTTTTTCGTATTTCCTTATTATTTGTAGTTGTGATAAGTGGGCTCGTCTCCAAAGGGGTTTATCAAACTTCTCTAGGAAAAAGTCTTTCAATGATTTTTATTTTTGTTTTTACTTTTAAATTAAGTAATTTACTTAAAATATGAATTCAAATTCAATAATATTCAAATCAAATCGATTTAATAATAAATGAATATCTGAACAAACATCCAAAACAATGAAACATCAATTTGTTTTTGCACCCAAACTTGTTACTCAAATCATATAGTCATAATAACAATTTATATAGTATTCAAGATCATTAAACTCTAATCATAAGTAAACAACCATTATCAAGCCAATAATTCTTCTTATACAAGTGAAAAAGCCACGTTCTAATTTAGGCAATAAAATCGCATTACACTTTGTGAAAATTTCGAAGTACTAAATCTAATACCTTCGGAAAGTCACTTCAATATTAAACTTAGACTTCAAACTCATCTAGGAAATTTAAACGGCAATAGACCTTTCAAAGAAACTTAGTTACTACTTTAAAATAGACATTAAATCCAAATATGACAATACACTTTCTAGTCAATGCCTGTAATATAAAGTTCCATAATTGAGATTCACAAATAATAATCTATTAAATCAGTCAATTATAAAATACGATTGGTTTAAAGTATTAAACACAAAATCATCTCCATCATGACTACATTACAAGATGGATCAAGTTCATCTTCGAACTTTGTTTAGATTAATAAACTACTCACTCATATTCATAAATAACAATGCTATAAAGTAAAAAAAAGACGTAGATAAATACGTTTGAAAAAATAGTTTGAATCTTCAAATCGTCTCCAAAAGTTATGAATAACAAAACAATAAACTAAAACAATAAACAATGGCTCATAAAAGCAATGAAATATTTATCTAAGTACTCAAGGGCAACTGATTTCATATCCTTAAGGTCATATATATATAGTATTCTACGTAGTACACATCCCTAACCTACTCAAATGTCTCATGGTTATCTAAAATTCTCGAAATTGGATCTATCGATTCCTCAATGATTCAATTTATTACTCAAATTGCTAAGAAAGTCCTTAGAAAACTACCTCAGTGCTCCATCGATTTAAGTAACTATTCCTAGTATCAACCCCAAATCGATGATGATTTGCCAGTTGTAAATTCTAGTTCTCCTCTGATTTCCTTATGATTATTTGTATACTCTTTCAATTCGATCAAGTCTTTCATATTCATACCTTTTTACTTTATTTCTTCATGTATTCCAATTATTAACTGAAATAACAAAATAAGAGAAACCCTATCTAATATAGTCTCTTAAATCTAAAATCATCCTAAAATGTACTATAAAACATCTCTAATTATTGAATTATCAAATACCCCTAAACTCAGCACTTTCTTGCCCTAACCAAAGGAATATCCTCAAATATATTCTTTTTTCTTCCCTCAATCTGATTTCATAATTATATACTCTTATTCATAAAAAGAAGTGATCATTAAATAAAACATATATTACCCTCATAAAAATGAAAATCATGAAAGATTAGAAAGATTTAAATAACAACCCCTTATTTGATAACTCAACCATTTAACTATGGAATACACGTTAGAATTCCAAGTTAAATTAATTACCAAAACTAAGCCACTATACAAGTTTCTCAATCTCCACTAACAAGCATCAAGCTTACGATGACTAATATAAAATCTCAATATACAAAAATTACGAAATAAATCTCATTTTCAAATAATATTTAAAACATCACTACAATCAAAGTTAATAGGAATTCTTAATCACCAATAATCTTCATTATCATGTTCAACTGTTGGAACGTTAGAATAAGAAAATACTTTACTTAACTTAGCTATAAGCATTTGAGCTAAATTTTTTATTTATAGCATTTTTCATAAACCTCCTTCCATTCTTATATATCTCACTTCCTTTTTTTTTCTTTTCTTCTTCTATATATTCATTTTATTTTTTATATTCTTACAGTTCTCTACTCCATTTCCTTTGGAATTCATTATTCTTTTTAAAGGAATTATTCCTCTCATTTTTTCCACCACTAGATTCCCTGCTCCATTTCTTTTGGAATATGTGGGTCTCTCTATTTTTTCGTCATCCTAAATAGTCTTATAAGCTTTTCTCACTTTTACTATTGTCAATGAAGTATTCTTTCTAACTGAGTAAAATTTATTGGCTGATTTCCTATTTTTCCCTTCAATTGTGGCATAAACTCTTTTCAATATATAAATATAAAAATATTTGATCAATAATCTTTGTATAAAAAAATTCTCAAAAATCTGTCTTATTTATTATCCACTTTTGTTTTGATCTTCTACCCATTCTAATGTCCAACAAAAATCATTTAATCCCCTTTAAACTGCTCTAGTGTATACGTAATTTAGGTTTAGTCAAATAGGGTATCACAATTCATTTCTATAATTAAATCTCTATTTTCATGCAAAATAAAAATGTATAACTTCTATTTAAATCTAAATTACATACAATTCCATATTCTTAACAAAATAAAGTAAAACGAAGTCGGAAAATATTATTTGTATCTTCAAAAATTTGAGAATTTCAGTCGGAATATAATAAATAGATTCTACCTCTCGCTTCTTCCATGCTTCATTTTTTCATACTTTACTTCACCTAAATACCCCCAAACTCATTCCAAAACTTGTCTTCAAGGTCTAAAAATAAAATAGGTTTCCAACAAAATAAAAAAATACCTCCTAAAGCATAAACGAACTAAATAAAATAAATAATGAAATAAATATCATAAGAATGAATTTTATAATTGAAGAAAACATTATAATTTGAAAATTTTCAAAGTTTTTTTGTTTTGAATTGTAACATATTAAACCATTATAAAATATGAGCCGCACCAAAGCAATATTATCACAAATTCACACTACATCATATATATCTAAATATTAGAAAAACTAAGACGTCACACATAATCACTCAGAGATAAACTAAATAGAAAAGTAAGAGTAGATCGAAACCACTATCCTAAAGTCGCATCGTCACTAACACCCACTTAGTCGTGTTGTTGAGATTCGAAGCTTGCTGCGGGATCATAGAACATGTAGACCACTCTCGCCTTTGGCGTACTTTCTGAAAAGACTCATTGGTTTTGCAATCTTTGTTTGGTAGATGGTATTTGCATTTCAGCACCCCCACCTTGCATTCGCATGGTGATACGTCTCTCGAACTCATGTATGCTCCAAGCAATTTTGTGCTGGCTTTAAAACATGAACTCTTCATTTATCAAAGTCGACATTTGTTCTACAAGATTAGCCCCATAATGGCTATCGCTGTCTCTTCCAAGTACATGGTTGTAAAATCCTGCACATGTGGCTCTAGGCTATGGTTCATTCTATCATTATATGTAACAGATTGTGTCTCTTCCTAAACTCTTCTATTCTATGCTCATGTTCTTTTTCTCTCTGTGGTCTCTCTTTTGAGTAGTTCATTCATTTCTTGAAATTTTTATGAATCTATATAGTCGGACACCTTCTTGGTGCTCTTTATGAATTGGTCGTTGATGGTCTTGTTTGGGTAAACTCTAGTCCTAGATCTTTCATAGGAATGTGGTCTTGTTTGCAAAATTTAGTGATCTTCAAGGGAAAAGGTAATCCTTTGTTTTTTTCGTCATGGCATTGCTAATTGAATTATAATTAATTTTATCAACACCAATATAACCTATCCCTTGAAGAATGAGGTATAACAATGTCGCCTTATTGTTCACAACCTCGTAGTATTACCAACTCGGTTGTAGACTCGCATTGAACAAGTAATTCCATGCCTTGGTAGTTTGCCTAAAGTTTTTTGTTTGAATATGTTTTGGGTACCCATCCTTATCAAAAAGGAATCTATCCCCTGAAATCGCTTCTAAACCATTTCTAATGGTTTCATGGGGAAATCTATGTCTATACTCATATTCGCATTTTGGATACTCATTATTTTCTCTCCTATGAGATTATGGTAACCCAATTACATTTTATTATTTTGGGTGAACAATACATTGGTCCTCCTTAGACCATGGTTATTGTCTTATTATAATCTCTGTGCACATTCACATAAAATTCTCGCACTAATATTTTACAACCTTTCTCTACAGAGGACCTCGTGTCATTGTCGGCATTATAGTCTCTAGTCGACAATCCCATTCATATCCCTTATTATGTTCAAAATGCTAGGCCCGTACTTTATTTCATTTTTTACATTGATGCCCCTCTTCATAATAATTTCCTATTTTTGCTAATATTGTTATTCATCCTAGTGAGAGCCTTGGCATTTATTAAATGGTGGGCCAAAAAAGGAATCCTTGGTGTTTCCTCAACTTCTTCCACTCTCTCTAACTTATTAATAAAATCTAGGGGTGGAGAAGGTTCATTGGTGTTCTAACTCGGTGTTGTTTATCGAAATCCTATTAGCCTAATAGGTACGGGTGGAACTTTGGATTTTTATTTTGGTTTCTCTATTAAAGGTGCATTTCCTTTTTCCTCTCGTGAACTTCTACCTTTACCACTTCCGGCTATTTACTAACTTAAAGATCACAAGTGTAAATAAAAAATAAACCTGTGGATCATAAAGATAACATTTGTTAGAAACAATTCGGCGTAATTCAAATTTAAAAAGAGAAAATTCATTTGGAAAGCTAACTTGAAATGCATAAGAAAGTTAAAATAAAATGAGCATCAAAGGTTTAACTCAATTGTAAACTTTAAATCAATTTTCAAAATAATGTAAAGCAATTGTATCATAACCAAAACTCATTTTAAACTCAATTTTCAAACCAATTGCAATTACCTTTAAATATACCATGACTTCGAAATTGTTGAATTTATAAACCAACAATCAATGTAATTTCAATGCTTATTCTATTGGAGTTAATGAAATCATTTGTTCAAAGTAATAGAGTGAATTCCAATAAAAATAATTTTGAAAATCATCGAAAGATTTACAAAAGTCCTAGACAAGAAATAGAATGTGTTGTTGAAATGGTGCAACAATTTGGGTGTTGGAGTGTGAATGCATTTTTGGCGATTTTGGTTATTATTTTTAAAACTTAAAATCGTGCTCGACGATTCTTAGGAGTAGTAACCTACCGATCTAAGCAGCAATTCTTGTTGAAAGGTTGAATCATAGAGGATTCTCCATACCTAAATTTTCACTTATTTCTTGCTTTATGTCACAGATTTTACCAGAGATTTCTATTGTTATTTCACATCACTATGAATCGCTGTGCTAATTTAACTTTTTTTTTCAATTGACTACATAATTAACATTATAGCATTCATTAAAGCTTATATTATGGTAGAACTGACTAAAAATTCAAAAGTTTGATTAAGATATGTAACGAACTGAATAATTTTATTAACTGAATAAATAAATAAACAACCAAGTACATAACAGAACTTGCATAAAAGGTCATATAAACAGAAACAACTTGATCACACCCCTGAATTGAAATTACCTTAATGTTAAAATATAAAAAATAATTCTAATACAAGAGTCAAAAAGTGAGAGAATAAAAACATATTATACCAAACTAAACTAAACACTCAATAAAAATAAATAAACATAAAACATGGTCTGCATCCCTTACAGTGCTTTCGAATTTAGGATCATCCACTCTAGTGGCATTCCAAAAAGTGATTGCTCGGCCATTAATTGTCAGAGTGATTATTTTGTTTAGTATGTCCATAACAGCTTAAGTAGTGGCTAAGGAAGGACATCCTAAAATTAAAGAAGGATCTTCATTAATGAAGTGTGGCATGACCAAAAAGTCATGGGTATAATGTAGTTGTTCACTTGAACTGGTACATTCGTTGCCACTTCTATTGGTTGAATTTAAGTACCATTTGATAAAGAAACTTGTTCAGAAGTAAGTGCGTCTAACTTTAATTGAGTGTATAGATATAACTGGTACATTAGAACTCGTATCACATCGAGCACTGTAGTACCTAGCCCATTTGATTTTAATGTGCAAAAGTATACCTCAAAGATCAATAAGCTTCACGAAACTTAAACCTAGTTTTTTCTTATTTTTATCCTTCTTGGATTTAAATCTATTATCTTGTTAATACTCTTACCATTCTCCGGTTGCTTAAATGTCCATTATTTAGTTACTTTCTTCATTATAAAGTGTCTTCAACTTGTTCTTTATTTGGAATCTCTTTTGCGGTTTCCATTGTTACTGCATTTAGTGCATAAATTTCAACATGAAGGTTATCATAATAGTTTAAGTCTAGAAAATCATTATTATCAATTCCATTATCTAATAATTCATCATATTTATCATAGTTATATTCGTTATTAATTTTTAAATTTAACAATTTTGTCTTTAAGTTCCATAAACATTATTCCTTCAAAAATATCTAACTTAGTTCTAGTAGTCTTAAGAAAAGGTCTACCTAAGAGTTTAGGTAAATGATTGGATGATATTGACTATCTCATTTCAATGACATAGAATTCAGTTGGAAATGCGAATTCATATACATGTTTTAAAATGTCTTCTAATAATCTAGACAGTTTAATACTTGTATTGTTTGCTAAAGTGAGATTTATTGGCGTATTAGTCAATGGTCCTAGTTTCAATGATTCATAAAATTTAAGTGATGCTACATTAATTGATGCTCTGATATCACACATAGCAAGTTCGATAGAAGAATTTCCTATTATGATGGGTATGACAAACATTTCTAGGTTGAAACATTCTTTTGGCATTTTCTTTAAGGAGGACATCTTTTGTAATTTCCATTATATTCTTCTACAAATTTGTCTTTAAAATCATATAATTCTTTAGGAACTTCATCACGATTTGATTCCATAAAAAGCTCATTAATTTATGTTTTCTTATATGATTCGGAAATGTATTCTTTAATTTCTTCTTTCCTACCATTTGCTAATTGTTGTGGAACGAGAGAAATACAATGCCTAGCTTCATTCAATTCATAAATATTATTGGTTAATTTGTCTCGGTTAACAAATGCAAAATTCTATAAAGATTCTTCATAACTTTCGACTCGGCCTAAATAGAATGGCCATAATCTTTTGGGAAAAGATGTTTATTTCAATTGTATAGCCATCTATTCTCTAATGGGAATGATATTTGCCATTATATCTTCTTCTTCTAGTTCTATTGTCTTATGTATTTTGTGTTTTTTTACCTCTTTTTGGTGTCTTTTCTTTTGTGTGTTATTTTTCTCATTATCGCAAAATAAAGCGTTAACTTATGCTTGATTAATAGTGTTTGTAGGTTCAATAGAACCTTTAGTTTGATTACCGAACTTGTTATTTTATAGATTTATTAAATTAATTGATTTTTAAACTCATTAATAGATGCGTTGGTTTTGATTTGATATTGAGAAATTTGCGTAAAGTTTTGATAACTTAGAGTCATAAAGTTATGTAGTATTTTAAAAAACAAATTGGTTGCGTTGGTTGAATAGTTTGTTGAGGTTGTTAAATTGGCATAGATTGTAATTGTTCTTTTGGTCGATAAGTGGTATAACTCTGATTTTGTGGACCATAGCTAAGGTTCGAATTTGGTTTTCCAGTGTAGTAATTATTGTTGTTATATTGATTTCTTGGAGGACCAGAATATTGGTTCATAACTGTGTTGACTTCTTCGTTGTTATCTTTTTGTAAAATAGGACAAGCATCCATGGGATGTGTAACTTCATTGCAAAATCCATATGGTTTCACTTGATTTGATTTTTCATTTAATAGTGATTTTACCACACTAGATAATTCATCAACTTTTTTGTCAAATGTATTATTTCATTTGTTATTAAACTTCATAAAGTTTCTTTTTTGATATGTCATTATTTTCACCGTATTGTTGAGATTGCTTAGCCATTTTTTATAGCTTCTTTTGGTAAAGTTGGTATAACATCGAATAATGACTCACCACGTATGGTGTCTAATAATTTTTGTTCTAAATGATTAAATCCTTCAAAAAGTTATTCTAATAAATTTCTTTGGGTATATCCATGTTAAGGAAGGACAAGATGAAATTAGTCTTTGGGATTTATCCAAATATTCGTTAAAAATATCATCGTCATTCACTTTCATGACTATGATTTGTCTTCTATAAGTACTAATTTTTCTTGCAGGCATAAATTGATCTAGGAAAGTTTCTAACATTTGAGCCCATGTGGTTATCGAATCTTGAGGAAGATAAAATAACTAATCTTGTGCTTGATTTTTCAATACAAAAAGGAAAGACTTTAAGTTTGACTTGTTCTAAGGTATTGTCTTTAGGTTTCATCCCATTGACTTTGTGTTAGTATTCCCTTATAAATTTTATTGGGTCTTCATTGTCTCTACTATAAAAGTTAGGTAGAGCACTAATGCATCTAGATCTTAGTTCAAATTTAGAAAATACTAAGATAAGCAATAAACATCGGTTGATAAGTAGTGAGGTTTAGATTGGCTTAACTAAAATTTAGTTCTATATTGTCGTTATCATTAATGATATTATCAAGGTTATAATCGGCATCCATTTGTGGTAGTTTGGTGTTCTCTACATTGTTGTTGTCTGAAATTATGATTGAAAGTCCTATCTACCTCAGGATCAAATGGTTGTAAGGATCTTGTGGAATTAGAACGACGAATTGTGTAGACCATACAATGTTTAAAACTCCTAAAAAATTATGAAAAATCTTCAACAACGACGCCAAAGATTATGTCAAGCATGTATAATAAGTTTCTCATATATCCATAATATTTATAGTAGTGATAAGTGAGATTTTCTTCATGGGGATTTATCGAACTTTTCTAGGAAAAAGACTTTCAGTGATTTTTATTATTTTTACTTTAATTTAATTAATTAAATTATAACGGGAATTAAAATCACTAATTCCAACTATTAAACTATTATAATTAACTAAACTAATTAAATTAACTTAAATAATTAACTTAAATAACACAATTCAAATTCACTAATATTCAAATCAATTCAATTCAATAATAAATAAAAATATAAACAAACATCCAGAACAATGAAATATCTATTTGTTTTGCATCTAAACATATTACTCAAATCATATAGTCATAATAATATTTTATAAAGTATTCTAGATCATTAAGATCTAATCATAACTAAGTAAACAACCATTATCAAGCCTTTAGTTTTCCTTATACCGATAGAAAAATCATGTTCTAATTTTATTGAGTAGCCTTTTGAATACACAAAGAAATTAACTTTAGGAAATAAAATCGCATTACACTTTGTGAAAACTTGGAACTACTAATTCTAATACATTCGGAAAGCCACTTCAATATCAAACTTAGATATCAAATTAACCTAGAACATCTTAAGGGTAATAGACCTTTCAAAATATCCTAGTTACTACTTCAAACTAGATATAGAATAAAAATATCACAATACACATTCTCGATTACGCATTCAATATAAATTTTCATGATTAAAATACACAAAATATAATCTATTAAATCAGTGAATTAAAGAATACGATTTGTATAAAGCATTAAGCACAAAATCATCTTCATCATGACTACATCACGAAACTGTTTAAGTTCATGTTTGGACTTTGTTTAGATTATTAAACTACTCATATTAAAAAACAATATTGCAATAAAGTAAATAAAAGACAGATAAATACTTCTGCATAAATACTTTGAATCTTCAAATCGTCTCAAAAAGTAAGAACAATGAAGCAATAAATTAAAACAATAAATAATGGCTCTAAGAGCAATGAAATAATGATCTAAGTACTCAAGGGCAACTGATTTGGTAGGCCTAGGGTCAAACATAAGGTATTCTTAGTAGTACACATCCCAAACTTACTCAAATGTCTCGTGGTTATCTAAAATTCTAAAAATCGATCTCGGTGATTACTCAGTGATTCCACTTATTACTCGAATATCTAAAAAAGTCCTTGGAAAACTACCTTAGTGCCCTACCAATCTGAGTAGCGATTCCTAGCACAAACCCCAAATCGTTGATGATTTGTTGGTTATAATTTCGGATTATCCTCTGATTTGCTGATGATTCTTTGTATACTTTGTTCATTTGATCAAATCCTTTATATTCTTTCTTTTTTACTCCATTTCTTCAAGTATTCCAATTATTACTTGAATTAATAAAAATAAGAGAAAACCTCGCGCAATATTGCCTTTTACATCTAAAATCACCCTAAAATATACTATAAAAACATGTTTAATTATAACTTATCAAGTAGTTTATTATAGATATGATTTTGAATATATGAAGTGCTTTGATGTTTTATTCAACTTGATATGGAGGTATTTTTGTTTATGAGAAAACTCTGTCGAGATTTCATAAAAATATATTGTACTTAAAGCTTGGTCACATTAAGTTTCATTTTCTCTTTTACAATTCTTTTAGGAAGCGGATAAACGGACCCTAGTTTTTCTTAAAGGACCCCATTACTTCAATGTACCTCATTTTTAAATTTTTTACTAAACGAACCTTACTTCTTTTCAAAATCCCCAAAACACCTTAGACTTCAACAAACAAAAAATCACCCCCAACCCATTTCCAACCTTCATACCTCAAATCGAGACTTCACAAAATCTAAAAAAAACTCATCTTTTTCATCTTTCATAGTCAACAAGGTCGTGGAATGGTCTATTTTAGTCGAACCCGGACATATCTATCGTCCGTGTACTAAAATTGGAAGATACGGTCTTTTGGGGTTTTGTGTAAAAATTTGGTGTGTAAAAGTAAGATTGCAGTCTAAAAAAATCAAAACCTCTCTAGGCATAACAGTTTTTGTTAATCAATATTTCTAGTAATATCGCGGACTTGTAACTCTGACGGCTACCTAAAATTTTAATATACAATTTGGTGGGGTCCATGGAGTGAAATTGCAGGGTATAGGTATGATTATAATGTATACTAATCGAAACCTTTACAAGTCTTACGGTCTACAATAGACAAAAATGCGGGTAATATTACGAAAATTGTGCCCGACGTTAAAGTGAAAAATTCAAATATCCAATCGATTGGGATCTAAGTAGCAACTAAGTGGGGTATGTACAACATGTTGGCCAAACAAAGACGATATATAACTATGTGTTTCAATTGACAAATGCCGAAATTATAGCAAAGTGTCGGTTCATGTAAACTAACACTTACCAACAGATACTGGCATATCTTTGGTGAAATGTGTATATATATCTCGGCTTTGTTACTCTGCACAACACAAGAAAATCAACAAAAAATGATGGTTCTTCTTCGATAAAAAAACCCAATAGAACACCATAAAAATGTCTCTTCGTTGTGAAGGTGGCTTTGTTTTAACAACTCCTTCGACATTTTGTACCAAAAATGTAGAAATCATCAACAAATCAAAAGCCCTAAAAACAAACAACAACCGACGTCAATGACAATGAAAATGATAGCCAAGAAACTCGAATAAGACCACCAAACAACCATAAACAAGGAGATAATGGACTTACCAAGTCAATTCTGCGTGGAATCACGAATTTTTGGTTAGTCAGATATAAGAGTGTGGAGTCAATTTAGGGGTTTCAAATTTGACAAGTCGGTGAAGGAGAAGAGATGGTTAGGCTTTAAGGAAGAAAATACCTTTTTATATGAACGGTAACCAGGTCATTTTCCCATTCGACTGAATTGGAACTCATAAAAATATTAAAATGAGGTCCTTTAAGCAATAACTGGGATCTGTTTAGTTGATTTCATTTTTATGTGATCTTTGTAAAAGTAAGTCTCTAATTTATTTATTTATTCTTAAGTTCTACCCTCTTTCATTTAGAGTTTTCTGTCATATATTAAAAACAAAATTATATATTCTGAAAGTTGGTTTTTTTTAGTTCAATTAAAATGGCACAACATACGAAAGAAAATATTATGAGTTGCGAGTTTTTATTTTAAATTGTATTAATTTATTTTTTTTAGCAAACAGATCATTTTTGTACTATTAAATACTTGGTAGAATGGTTAAATTCTATGAAAAAATGATTATATTTGTACCTTTTATTTTTATTGTGGTGAATAAAAGGCAATTTTTTTTATTTATCCTTTAAAATGCTTACCATTATGTTTTATTTTTATTTTTTGGATCATATAATCATATTTGTAAATTTGGGTATTATTGCCTCTATATTTACTAAAAAATCCTAATATTTCTTTCTTGTGATAAATAATAATTTTAAAATTGAATGTCATATAAATTAAATGGCAGAAAAAAAGTTACAACATTCCATCTTAAAAATAAAGATAAATTTGCTATGTAGATTAATGTCACAAATAAATGTCATAAATTTTTTCTTAACATTATAAATGTGTTACAAAAAAACGTTTTAAAATGTATTTGTTACTCATTTACTACAACATATAATCGTCGCAAAGGTTTTAGTGACATCTGAAAAATGTTATGGTTTTTTGTCGTAAACAAGTTTTAATACGACTAATACATTTGCTACAATATTAATTTTGTCACAAAACTATTTACGATAGCAACTAATTATTGCAAAGTTTTTCCATCATCGACTTTTTGCTGCAATGCAAAAAACGTCGCATGTCTATCGTAAATTCCTTTTTGTGATGAAATTCATTCTTTTTGCGAAAAATGACATTTGTCGTAAGAAATGCATTTTGTTTTAGTGATAGTTATTAACTCCATCAATAGTCCATTCACACATTGAAATGAAATTTATTAAGTCATTTTTTTACATTTAAAGTCTAGTGCGAGATAAAGACAGACGATTATTCTCTAACACGTCATGCGTTTTGAGATTAGCTTAATTATATTTGTGATTATTTGTTGTGGTTAGAGAGAAATAAGGAGGGAGAGTGGAGAAAGGGAAGGAATAATCAGACGAGAATAGGAAGAAGAAGAGAGAAACTTTTATTTCAATGTTAATACGTCTATTATTAAATTCATAGCTTATTATTGTGAGACTACAAACCCAATTGCAATAAAATTATAAAATATGATAATGACAATAACTAATTACTATTAAAGGCCTCATTTGGTTTGTTTTTGCCAACTAACAGTGCCATTGGAGATAACTCCATGGAGTTAACTCACAGTGTAAGTTCATATTTCATGTTTGGTTAAACTTTAAACTTGCATGAAAGTTGCAAATTTTTAAAAAATAGTAAAATGTGAGAATTGACATAAATGTCCTTCAAACATATTTTTAAAATAAAAATGATGATTTGTGAGGGACTTGGGAAAAAGATGATTTGTGAGGGGTATTTTTGTCCACTGAACTCCTGGAAGATATCTCCCTATGGGGAGTGGGGGAGATAACTCACCCCTCCCCTGTAAGTTGGAAGATATCTCACAGGTAGTTGGACAACCAAATAAGAGTGTTTGCCCAACTTATCTCACCCCCATACCAAACAAGGCCAAAGACTTATCTCAATCCATATCCTCACATTTTATTCTCCAACTAGTTCCTAATCACAAAATCCACCAATTTCGTTGGAGCCTTACATGCTGTGTCACTCTTTCTGATTTGTCATTAAACATTTCTTTAGTTGTCTCTTTGGTTTTCCCTTGCATCATTACCCCCATGTAAGAAAGATACATTTTCCTCGAGGTTAAAATCAGGAAAGTCTTAAACAAAATTATTGAAGGTTCCTAAGTAGCATCCAATTCAGGTTGACCATACTAGTAGACCAAAACTTGAGTAATAGGAATGTTGAGTAGAAGAACTTGGCGAGAGCGCAGATTGCATAAGGCCACAACACCAATTTACAGCTAAGGAAGTCAAGGGGTAGAGGGCCCATGGAAGTAGTAGCAGGGTCGCCAACACAATGCTTTAGAAAGGAGATATGGAACACATTATGTATCCTAGTAGTAGCAACCAACTCCAACCGATACTCTATAGGGCCAATGCAAGTAAGAATTTTAAAAGGACTATAAAACGCTTGCTAAGCTTATAATTGGCATGATTGGCAACTAATGACTGTCGATAAGGGCGCAATTTAACAAAAACCCAGTTATCCACAATGAATTGCATCTCAGTGCAATGTGCATTAGCTTGCTGAACCATTCGATGTTGTGCCCATGATAACTTTTCTTTGAGAATAGATAAGAGAGAAGTACATTGAGACAAGATATCCCTAGAATCAAATTCTCACCCCAACACCTTATAAATGCAAAAGTTTTTAATAGGATATAGAGCGACATTAGTTAGAATAGGAAGATTATACTGGAGAGGAGTTTCAACGCTAAAAATGAAGTTAAGTATAGGTCTAGGATCTCAAACATAATAAGGGAGTAGAACTAGGGATTGTTAACTAAGGACTATTGCGCCGATA
Organism: Stephania yunnanensis; assembly: GCA_039657365.1. Classification (NCBI taxonomy): domain Eukaryota; kingdom Viridiplantae; phylum Streptophyta; class Magnoliopsida; order Ranunculales; family Menispermaceae; genus Stephania; species Stephania yunnanensis. The sequence goes on along the minus strand of CM077583.1, from coordinate 34,020,809 downwards.
ATGACGTGGGGTCATCGGTTGAGATAGGCAGTGAAGTCTTAGTGAAAGAGTTTTACGCAAATGAGTACGGAATGACTATAAGATAGTAGCCATAGTCTGAAAAATAGCAGTTGACTATTCACCTACTATAATAGACTGATATTATGCTTTACCAGATATGCATATTAGATAAAATAATAAGTACACAATACCTGAATATGGGTATAAATACAGATTTCCCTAAGAAACCATTAAAAGTGATTTAAAAGCAATTACTAAGGATGGATTTCTTTTTGATAAAGATGATTACACAAAACACATACAAACCAAATACTTTAGGAAAACCACCATAGCATGGAGCTTTTTCCTCAATGCAAGCCTACATCCAAGTTTGCAACGCTATGAAATTGTGAGCTATAGGGTGGCTCTTATGTACCACATACTTTGAGGTACTAGTTATATTGATGTTGACAAGATAATTCATGATTCAATTAGGAATGCCATGATCATAATGAAAAATGAAGGATTGCCTTTTCCTTTAATGATCTAGAGTTTGGCAAGCAAGTCTGAGTTGCAATGAAAGGTCTAGAGTTAGATGGTTACCCAGATAGGACTTCTATCAACAAAGTCATTAAAAGTACCGAGAAGGTGCCAAAATCTGTTAATTCGAATGAGGAGGAGGAAGAAAATGAAACACATAGGAAATAAACCATGCAGTCTATCACATATAATGATAGAACGAACCAGAGTCCAGAGGCATCTACGGTTGATTTTACTAGCATGTACGCGTATGAAACAGAAATGGCCAAAATGGGGTCAATTTTGCGGAACTAGGTGAGAACTCTAAGAAATCAAGAATTCATGTTCCAGAACTAATGAGAGATTATAAGAAGCATCTATGGATCTGAGCGACGCATGACCAGGTGGATGCAAGGTGGGGGAACTAATATTCAAATTCCATCCACCTAACTAAGAACGCCCAACCAATGAGTCATTTCTGAAGATACTTTAGTGGCGGTAGTGGACTATAGGTTATATGATCCTACAACGAGCTCCCAAACTCAATAACAAGTTCAAGGGGATGGTGGCAATAATGCAACATATGGATAGTGGTTCTAATATTTCATTCCTCTCCGGGTAATCTATTCCTGAGTGTTATTGTAAGAGGTTTTTATTTATGATGTTCTAATATATTTGATACGATACGTTACTATGATACATTTGCTATTGTGCATTCACATTTTATACATTGGTTTGATGCACTCAATTCTATTCTATGATGCTTAGAATTTATCAATTTAACATGTTTTTCTTGACTTATGCAATTCATTCTTATGTTAATTAGTTTTTCATTTATTTAATTTATTCGTTTATGCTTCACGAGGTTTTTTGTTGTGTTGGAAACCCGACTTAATTTTGAAACCTTGAGGACAAGGTTTAGAATGATTTTTGGGGTATTAGGTGAAGTGAAGTATGAAGAAGCAAAGTATGGAAGATACGAGAGGTAGAATGTAGTAGAATTTTTCAAAATTTTCCTCAATACAGGTAATATTTTTTCATTTTATTTTACTTTATTTAATTATGAATATGAAATTGCATATAATTTGAATATAAATGGAAGTGATATATTTTTATTACCCACGAAAATAGAAACTTTATGATAGAAAGGAATGGTTATACCCTATTTGACAAAACCTAGATTGTGTATACACCAGATGAGATTGGAGGGGATTGATTGCTTTGTGTTAAACATTATGATGGGTATAAGATCAAATCGATAGTGCAAGATGAATACGACAGATTTCTAAGAATTTGGTTATATAAAGGTTACTGATTACGTATTTTATATATGTATTATGAAAAAAGTTCATGCCACAATTGAAAAGTAAAATATGAATTAGCCAATAAACTTTACTTAATTGGAAAGAGTACTTCCTTAACTAGTGAAAGTGAGAAAAGCTAACTAGAGTTTTTAAATAAAAAAATAGAGAGACCAACATATTCCAAAGGAAATGGAGCAGGGAATCTAGTGGTGGGAAAAATGAGAGGAAGAACTCTTAATAAAAAAGAAAATAAACACATAATTAAAGAAGAAAGAAAGAAATATATATATATATATATATATATATATATATATATATATAATATGGAAGGAGTTTTATGAAAGCACTTCAAATAAAAGATTCAGCTCGAGTGCTTATAGCTAAGTTAAGTGAAGTATATTTTTTATCCCAACAAATGAATAAGAAATGATGATTATTAGTGAATACAAATTCCTATCGACTTCAATTAGGATGATATTTTAAGTATTGTTTGAAACTAAGATTGATTTAGTGATTTTTGTATCTTGAGATTTTATATTAGTTATCATAAGCTTGATTGGTCTAACTTTGAATTCTAAGGTGTATTTCACAATTAGAGGTTAAATTGTGAAATAAAGGGGTTGTTCTTTAAATCTTTCTATTTTATCATGATTCTTATTTTTATGAGGGTAATATGTTTCTATTTAAATATCATTTCTATTTAAGAATACAACAACATAGCCTCAGTCCCAACTTAATTGGGGTTGGCTACATGGATCAAAATTTTTCATTATACTCGATTTAGGTGCAATTGATGGTGAGATTTCCAGACCATTCAAATCCCTCCTAATTTATGCATCCAATGTTAATTCTTATCTATCCTTACCTCATAAATTTTCTACAGTTTCTATTGAGCCAAGTTTTTCTAGTGGGGGCCTTTATAGGCCGTCTTTGCAGATGACCAAACCACTACAACCGCCTTCTCTAATCTTTGTATCAAGTGGTCCTACTCCTACTTGTCTTTGAATTTCTATATTTCTTATTTTATATTTGCTAGTTTTACCACACATCCACTCAACTCAATTCTGCTATGTTCATTTTATGTAATTGTTGTTGCTTTACTGTACAACATTTACTTCCATAGAGGATAGCTGACCTAATTGCAGTCCTATAAATTTTTTTTTAACTTAATAGAAACATTTCGATCACAACCCACTCTTTTTTATCACAACCCACTCTTGTTACACTCTGTTATTTCTTCCATCCAGCTTGAATTCTATGTGTGACATCTTTCTCAATATTACAATCATTTTGTGTGACTGATCCTAGGTATCTAAAGTGATTCACCTTAGGAACTTCTACTTCTTCTAATTTTACAGCTCCATTATCTTGATGTCTAATGTTTTTAAACTCACAGTGCATGTGTTCAGTCTTCGTCCTACTTTACTTAAAGCCTTTAGAGTATAATGTATTCCTCCAGAGTTCTAATTTCATATGCACTCCATCTTTTGTTTCATCCACTAAGACAATATCATTTGAAAATAACATACACTATGGTATATCCTCTTGAATATGCCTAGTTATTTCATTCATAACTAAAGTAAATAGATATGAGCTTAAAGTCAATCCTTAATGTAGTCTTATCGTAATGGAAAATTCTTTCGTAGCTCCTCCAAATGTCTTTATACTTGTTACCATCATACATATCTTTAATAGTGTCTATGTATCTAGCATGCACTCCTTTTCTTTCTAGAACCCACCAAAGAACATTTGTAGGAACCATATCATATGCTTTTTCTAAACCGATGAATGCCATATGAAGATCTTTTTCTAACAATTGTCTTACTAGGAAAATCTCATTCATAGTTGATCTCCTAGGCATGAAGCCAAATTGGTTCTCTGATATTGTTGTTTCTCTCTTTATCCTATTGTCAATTATCCTCTCCCAAAGTTTCATAATGCGACTCATAAGTTTAATTCCCCAGTAGTTTGAGCAACTTTAAATGTCTATTTTATTTTTTAAGATTGGCACAAGCGTGCTTCTTCTCCAATCCATTGGCATTCGTTTAGATTTTTTTAATTTTATTGTAAAGTTTTGTTAACCAAGTCAATCCAATTTTTCCTACGCATTTCCAAACCTCTATGGGTATTTCATATCGGCCAAATGTTTTCCCTATTTTCATTCTTTTCAATGCCTCTTTAACTTCTAGAATTCTAATATTGAGCGTATAGTTACATTTCTTTCTTGATGTGGGTTTTCATCTACTATAGCATCAACTTGGGAATAATTAAATAAACTATCGAATTAACTTCTCCAACTCTCCTTAATATCATCATCGCATGTTAAAACATTTTGATTTTCGTCCTAATACATCTTACATGACTTAGGTCTCATTTCTTTTTATCTCTTAATTTGGCTAGCCTATATATATGTTTTTTGCCATCTTAATTACCTAACCTTATATATAGATCTTTTATGAATTTTTTTTTAGCTTGACTAACTACTTTTGTAGCTTGTTTTCTAGCTTCTCTATATTGATTGTACGCCTTCATCTTGACACTTTGGTATTTTTCTATAGATATCTCTTTTAGTCTTAATTGCTCGTTGGACATCCTTGTTCAACCACTGTGTTTCCTTCTTTGGTGGTCCCATTCCTTTAGATATGCCTAATAACTTTGATCCTATTCTCCTTATGCAACTACTCATTTCTAGCCACGTTGCATTAGCATATGTGTCAAGATTCCATACATTTTCCTTTAGTAGTTTTTCTCTAAACTCTACTTGTTTACCATTTTTTAGATTCCACCACTTTATTCTAGGGTTGCTAACTCTTTTCTTCCTATTATCTCATCTTTTTAGCTTAATATCAAGTACTACTAACTTATGTTGGGTAGTAAGCGCTTCACTAGGTATTACTTTGCAGTCTCTACATATTTTTCTATCTATTTTTCTTGTTAAAAAAATATATTTGACTCTTGTTATGACAACTACTAAAAATAATTATGTGCAACTCCCTTGTATTTGCTAAGATATGATCGTATGCTGAAGAAAATTTTAAGACCGGTTCTTCTTCTTCATACATATTACCATAACCAAAACCTCCATGAACTCTCTCAAACCCATCATTACTTACCCCGACATGCCCATTTAAGTCTCCTCCAATAAAAGACTTTTCATCTAGTGGTATACTTTGCATAAATCCATCCATATCGTCCGAAAATATGAGTTTGATGCTCTCGCTTAATCCTACTTGTGGTGCATAGGCGCTAAGTATGTTAATCTTTTCATCTATAATAATTAATTTAACTAGAATCAATTTACCCACCATTCTCTTAACTTCTACAACCTTATATTTATAATCATTATCCACCAAAATTTCTACTAAATTGCATTTTCTATCTATACCAATCTACCATAATTTAAACCTTGTGCTTCCTATTTCTCTACTCTTTTCTCCTACCCATTTTATCTTTTGGAGGCAAGCAATATTGGCTCTTCTTCTAATCATAGTATCTACTAGTTCTATTGACATCCATGTAAGTGTTCCTATGTTCGATATTCCTAGATGACTTTTTTCTCCCCTTTGTGTTTGTTTTTCTTTTCTATTTCTATTTTGTCTAAAAGATCTAGTATCATATCTATGATTTTGTTTTTGCTTTCTTGTTTATTTTGAACACGTCCTCTATGTGGGAACCCTTGCTTATTTTTCTTCACATCTGAGTGACGATGTGAAGGGACTAGCTTCTTCATCAACACACGTCCTATTATGGGAGCCCTTGCTCATTTTTCTTCACACCCAGGTGGTGAAGTGAAACACACCCTTGCTTATTCCTCACTACACCGAGGCTCCACTGTAGCACGTCACTAGGTGGGAACGCCTTAATGTTTATGTGTTCCATTTTACGAAAAGTGACAAAAGTTTTATGTTGGTTGTCAACCTACAGCTACCCTCCTCCATTTTCTAAGAATGAAAAATGGACTTGGGGCTTCCCTCCCCATATTTCGGGTATAAAAAATGAGTTTGGGACCTCCCTTACCCATTTTCAACAAGAAGAATGAGCGTATTTGATAAGCGAATATTAGACATGTATTATAGTATATTTTAAGGTGATTTTTTATGTAAAATACTATATTACATGTGGTTTTCTCTTATTTTTGTTATTTCGGGTAATAAAATAGAAAATATGAAGAAATGGAGTGAAAAATGAAGATTATGAAAGAGTTACTCAAGTGGAAAGTGTATGTAAAGAATCATGAAAAAGTGAAGGAAAAAACAGGATTTTATAGCTAGTAATTCTTGATCGATTCCTATGTGCCATAAATCGCTACTCAGATCGATGGAGCTCTAAGATTATTTTCCCAATGATTCTTCCAGCGATTCCACTTAAACTTGAATTGCTAGGTTTAATTTCAAATATTTTAGATAACAACAAGATATTTGAGTTAGTTTGGAAAGTTTACTACATAGAATACTATAAATACAACCTTATGATTAAGAAATCGTTTGCCCTTTGAGTACTTAGATTAAAATTCAATTGCTCTAGGAGCCATGGTTTATTTTTTGTCTTTATTGTTCATTGCTTTTAGAGAGAACTTGAGGATTCAAAGTAATTATTCGAGAGGTATTTATCTATGTATTTTATTTATATTATTGCAATGTTATTTAGGAATATGAGAGCAGTTTGTTAATATTAACAAAGTCTAAACATGAACTAGATCGGTTTTGCAATGTAGTTATGATGAGATGAATATGAACTTAATGTTTCAAATCGATCGTATTTTTTGATTCATTGATTTAATAAGTTATTATTTAAGGATTGTAGTCAAACTTTGTATTGCATGCATATTCTAGAATTTATATTGTGATATTTGAATTTATTATCTAATTTGAATTAGTAACTAGGATTATTTGAAAGGTATTACCACTTAGATTTCATAGGTGAATTTGAGATCTAAATCTAATGTTGAAGTGGTTTTTCCAAAGATGTTAGATTTAGTAGTTTGAAGTTTTCATAAAGTGTAATGCGGTTTTATTGCTTGAAGTTAATGTCTTTGTGTATTCAAATAGGCTAGAATAAAAGTAGAACGTGGCTTTTCCACCAATATTAGGAGAACAAATAGCTAGTTAAATGTTATTTACTTACATATGATTAGAGTTTAATGATCTTTGATACTTTATAATTGCACGTAACAATATTGATAGAAGTATCATGTTTGAAATGCAAAAGGAATTGATGTTTCATTGTTCTGGATATTTATTTCGATATTTATTTATATTATTGAATTGAATTGATATGAACGTTAGTGAATTAGAATTATGTTAGTTAAGTTAGTATAATTAGTTTAGTCTGTTATTATTATATTGTAGGTTGAATTGGTGATTTTAACTATTAATAAATTAATTTAAAAAAATTAAAGTTAAAAAAATAATAAAGATCATTTAAAGAAATTTTACCTAGAGAAGTTTGATAAATCCATGTGGAGACGATTCCCACTTACCACTACTACAAAATATTAAAAGTATAATAAATGAGGGAATCTTATTATACACGTTCGACACGTGTCACTAGCCATAGACTATAATTGATCAAGATTATTCAATGTTAGTGTAGAAGTTCTTCATGAGACTCGGGAGGTATGACTAGGTTAGGAAACACAGTTTGAGGTAAGTGGGACTCATATTCTTATCAATTATGCTTCATAATTTAGCATATTTAGTTCATATAGTATTATGGACTAGGAATGAGGCAACATACTTTGATTTGTGTGATTTAAATATGAAATCATTTGGAAATGGTGGATAAGGCAAACTAGGCCGAGGGATGAAAAGGTTACCCTGAAAATGGATTCCTTCCTTTATCCAAATGAAAGGAAAAGGTGTTGGGTTTTTGGGGTTCATACGCAGCGGAAAATTCAAAACAAATTTTGAAAAACCCCAACAGGATCAAAAAAAAGTTCCATTAAACTAAATCTATGAAAGTAAATCATACCTTATTCCGTGATTTCCATTTTGATTGTTCGATTTTTAAGACGTTCAAGTGCGCATCCTCTATCAAAAATCAACACACGAACGGTGACCACAATTTGGAGTGCTAGTTCTAAAAGAGATTAAAATGATTTTCTTTCTCTCGCTAAATCTAGAGAACTCAAAAATTGTAAAACAAAAAATATTCTATCATTTATAGGGTTTCACCCTTTATTTATATGTGTAGATAAACCATCACTTAAAATCTTATTCTTAATACAACTATTGCATTTAGGCAGTTTAAGAAAATTACACATATGCCCCTATTAATAAGTTATCATATAACAAATTGTAAGGACTTTTATGTTATGAATTTTATCATATAAAATTCATTACTCTAGATCAATTGAAATAGTGCAAAGCCATTCTTTTGTATGCGACTCAATAGGTTCATGCGACGTTGGCAGTGAACCAAAAACCATTTTGGTACACAAGTCATATGCAGTCTCATTATAACTACCCAAGTAGCATGAATATCAATGTCAATACAACCTAATTAATAACATATGTCATATCATTTTGTCGTGCGATATCCTTTCATTAAACATAGGCATGGAAAGTCACCCTTAATGTTCAATCAAACTAGTCTTGATCTTTAGGTAAATTGAAAAACATCTATATGACATTGATTATATCAATTCACATGGACTTGATCATTATCAGTCTATCTTATCGAGGGATCCACGGATATTTCTCTATACGAAAGTGACAAATTCTATTTTAATTACACACCTTCACATATTATTCACACATTAACCAATCACAATCTTTATAATTGTCCAGTTAAAGACAACATTTGATTGTGTCAAATTATCATGCTCCTAATATTGAAGTCTATGGTAATGCCAAGTCGAAGAACTAAATGACATACCTATCATGAGTACACCTATGACTTAATCTATATAACGTTCTCATAGCAGGTTGATCCAGTAACTTTTCCCTAACAAGTATGAATGATCTTGATTCGTATCCCTGTACACATGATCATCACATGACCATCAATCAAGATTCATACTAGTCTTAATTCATTATAGTTTCCAGTATAATGACCGATTATGGACATTTAGGATATCTCAACAAATACCCATGGATCTTACTATAAGTTAAACACGCAATCACTTATAATAAAACAACAAATAAAACCTTTATTTTATTAACTAAAATTATAAAATAAACAATGTTTATAGATTGACCTAGGGCACATGCCCTAACATAAAGTTAGTCTATAAATAGATTTTGCCCTTTCACCCTTTGTAGCTGAAGTTTTACCTTAGTCGTCATTGTTCAATTAAAGTTTGTAGCTCAGTCAAGCTTGAATAAACCTACAAAATATCATGTCGGCCAACATGTGGATTCTGTTGCGGTATTCTAGAGTGAAATAAGAGTACGACTTTGTAAATAAATTCAAATTAAAAACCACGAGTATGATTGTATATTGTTTATTTAATTTGCATTCATTTGTATATTATCTATATCAATTCAATGCCTTAATAGATACATTTGGATTCATATTGCTATTCATTGATTCATCGATATTAGTTGATGATTGATATGTTTACGTGCATCACCTATTAGGCAAGTTGGACTTACCCCCTCTTATCGTTTTTGGTACTCAAGTCGGCGCTTCAGCTAAAGAAAAAGAAAAGGCTTAGGAGTTTTATCATCATCTCTGTGATGTAATGAGCATTTATATATAAAAATTTATTATTTGAATTATATTTACGTAATATAATAGGGTTGGGAAGGTTTTGTATAATTCTGTTTTTGTTTTGATAAACTTGGTATTTCCATGTATCATTTATATTATCGAATAGTTTTCAATTTTTACTGCATATACTTTAATTTGTATTTTGATATCAATATACAAGTTGATAATATAAATAGAAGAAGTTGCTAGCTCAAGTAAATTCTGACTGGTATACCGGGACTTAATTAAGGTTTGAGGCTGAGTGTCGCCCAAATCGCTATAGGGGATGCTACATGTAGCGCCCCACGAAATATTAATTCCCTTATTTTGTTATTCTTAGACTAGGACGCCAACTCAAACCTATATGGATGTTGCGGATGGCCTATGGGCACGCCTGACTAGGTACAATTAGTTAATCTTGCGGTTTTGTTGCTTAATTGTGATGTTTCTTTATTTAATTACTACATATTGCATCGCATGTGTGTAAAACATAATCCTATCAAGTGAGATTGTGTGACGAGTATTCACCTTAGAATGTGTGTTGACATGACCATCAAGTAGGCGATATATGAGTACACTAGCATAAACGATACTACTTAAATTAAACACAATAAAACCACTTTATGTGATAATAATGTGAATAAAAGAATCATAGCCTAAGTATAATAATTTAATAATGTAAGTCATGGCGCACTTCAGGATGGATGCCGAGGTGAAGGGCCTACACTTGATGCCTGGTAATCAGGATTGGTCAAGCCATAGATACTAATAAGAACCATTAATATACAACCAAATGTGACAATGTAACTAAGTTGAGTTATTTGAGCAAATAAATAACATAAGCCTTTAATTTGCATCATGATTATCCTAAATTGTATGTACCTAGATAGATGAGTGCCCCAACTTGTATCATTGGTGAGTATGACATAGTGAATGAGGGTCATTAGATACCATAGAGATGTGAGAGTTGAATTTGATGAATGGCTAAGATTAGGCGAAATTATAAAAAGTAGGACTCATTGGAAGTTCTTACCATCGAACACTTGATAAAAAAATCAGAATTTTGAGCGGAAGAGGTAGTTTTTAGTGGAAAATCCTAGACATTGAAGTACTAGAAGATCAAGTGAAGAGATTAATCAACTAAGGTATCCATCCCCTTCACGTCCTCAGGTTCAATATCTAGCAAAGAAAAGCTTGTAATGAAGCTCAATACGGGGGTGTAAGGGTAATAAGCGAATTTCAAAGGTTAAGCTAATGTTTTTCTTGTCTAATTGGAGTTTTCAGCTCAACTCGATGATTAATGTTGGTTACAATTAGTTTTTCAAAACCAATGGAATTCTTGAAGTTTATTGATATATGCATGTTAATTTCTTTACCCAACCTCTATAATTTAGGCACAACTTACTCATTTTAACTCCTAATGGGGTGATTTTAACGCCATTTAAATGTTAACTTATTGATCCACAAGTTTGTCCGAAGAATTTTGAAATTCAAACTCTCTTTTTTGCCCGAAATGCTCTGCAAATAGATGGTTAAAATGATATTATGGGATTTGATAATCGAACTTTGAAAAGGTATAACTCCATCAATTCTTATCGAATTGACCTGATCTTTAGTATGTCATTGTTTGCTTTGTTGGCTACATTATGGCAAAAAGTCACGATTTTCAGAGCTATAAATTGGGAGAAATGATTTTTACAAGCTTACTGGTAAGATTTGGTTTGAATTTGAATTGTCTTTGTAAATTTTTTATACTAGGTACCTAAGAAATTTATAAACCTTATTTTACCCAAACGTTGGAGCTAAACCTTTAGTGTTTAGTGTTTTTGATGATTTTTAATTGATCATGGTCTAATTTGCACTGTAATATTGTGTACTAAATTAGAGTTTTGCTACATCTTATGGGATTATTTTGGGTTATAAGTTCCTAAACCTATTTGACTTGATTTAAACCTACTTTATTTGGATTAATTGGATACTAGGGACCTAAAAAATTGTAGTCGGGTGTAAGTACGCTTTTTGGGGATAGTTTTAAGGCTTCGCAGGCAAGGATTCGACACATTCTAGGTGCATAAAACCAAATTGATACACACTTTGAGTATTTCATCATTTCAATTCATCTATTTTCTATTTCTTGTTGTTTTTGCATTATCTTTCATTGTTAATCATGCTTGTATGGTTGGTTGAGTGGTTCACTGCCGGGGTTATTCCATCGTATGTAAGGTTGAGTGGCACACTAGACTGTAACACATGGCACTCGCGCCATCAGTGAGTTTTGACCCCAAGTTGCTTCTTTAGTGCATAAGTCATTAGGTCATCTGACTAGGTTGACCACCATGAGGGCTTGAGATGTGGGGATCAGTGGGCGCGAACACCATGCATGACTCTTGGTATACCGAAGTATGGTCTAGTTTGTCCGAGATAGGTATATACGCACTTTATAGTTATTTATGCATGCGATGGCCCACGTTTATAGCTTTATTTAATTTATCATGTTTATTTAACATTATTATTGGCTTTTGTTAAATACTTGGTGGTTTTCCTTAGGATTTTACACACTGGACTCGTTATCGTTTTGTTTGATGATGAGTGCAGATCTTTACGAGCAAAGGTAAGATTCTTTGCAACTTCCTCAGAGCTCAACCCGCTATTCAGCATCGACTCGTAGGTGTTTATTTTTAGTATTTTTCTTTCATTTAGGTTACAAGGGGACTTGAGCTACACATATACATGTATATATACTCAATATGTAATATCGTCACCTTATATACTTGGTACATGATTTTTGGGTTTTCCACTGTAAGTTGACTATATATCTGATATGGAAACTTATATTATCATGCCATTTCATGTCGTTTAATTCTTTTGCTATTTTAATTTTTAAATTAGCAAGAAAGATCTGTAAACACGTCATTCTTCCTAACTAGAGTAAAAGAACGAAAAGACACTAAACTCACAATGAATTAGCAAATGATTTAACTAAATAACTGGTTAACCATAACATGAGAAAAGACATGATAACTTGCACATAGTGGCAATAGATGCCAGCGAAACACGAGATCCAATGGTGACATGGTTGGGCTACGGGGCTAGAGCGCGACATAAACAAGGTGACTTCAAGGTCCGTGACCTCGCACAGTCCACATCTTATGCTAAAAGTGGTCTTATGTATGTCTTCCTCACATATTCTCCACTGATGATACCTTAACCTCAAGTCTATCTTTGCAAATTATTTAACTCCCTGCAATTAGTCAAATAAGTCATCGATCCTACGGAGTGTATTTTTGTTCCTAATGGTCACCCCTATGGCACCAGACATCTTCACACTTTCAATTATCACGTGCTAAAAAGGGTCTTAAGTAGAAATCATAAAGGAGTTAGTGTAGATTAATAAAGTGCATGTCCTGGCTCACAAGGACCATAGATTTGCTTGTGATCTAGGAAATATGAGGGATTTGAGACTCATGTAATGGCCCTAACTTAGTGTAAAGGAGAATATAAATAGTTCATGTTCTCGACACATGCATGTTTTGTAAGAACAAATAAGGACATTGACCTAGAAAAGATTAGTAAGAGAAAGGAGTGGAGAGCGTCAGAAATTTTGAAATTTGGTGCAATTGAAGGCTGAAAAGAGAGGAAATGAAGCTAAAGATCTTAAAGAACTTGAGTCTTCACACATCTAAACCTTAGGTATCCTTTTCATTTTGATGATTCATATACAAATGTGGGGTTTCGGGCCTTCCCAAAAACACATAGTGGTTGTTATTTATGAGTTGGAAATAATAATTAAAGCTTCACTTAGATCGTGCAACAACTTTAGGGATGATTTGAGTGTAGTTTGCTTAATTTGTGTTTCAGAGAATGATAAAATATCCTTAAAGTCGCAAAAACATCGGAATCAATACTTTATGATGGTGATTGACTTATGTAAATGTCATGTGGATTATTTGGATTTGTTATTAGGGGAGTTAATTTGTGGAGGGTTGGCCATGCCAATAACCAAGTTTATAATTGAGATGAAGCCAAAATTTTAATTGAAGTTTCAAGAGTTAAGGAAATAGTTTCTCAATTTGATCCATTCGAGAATATTAAGGACATTAAATGATGAATAAATGATAAAATGAAATTTAAGTGGAGGTTTGACGTGTAGTTTGAGGTTGTTAGAGTCTTACTTATTCATATGAGGTAAAGGACATTCTATGCCACTCAAATGCCTATTGAAGTGGGGTCTAACATTACTTACGTGAAAATTATGCAGCAAAACTCCTTGAATCTAGAGAAAACTCCTTGAAAATAATGAGAGTAGAAATCACCTTAGGTGCCTTAGGTGATGGATCTATCAGTGAACCAATGTGGGAAAACTATCCTCATCTTAGAGAAGCACTGCATATGAGAACTTCAAACAAGGTTTTGTTTCCACTACTATCACATTTTTATTTAGGGGGTTGCTTAATACATACACAATGCTCTTACTCAAATATTTCAGTTTTTTTGGGCCAAATTACCCTGACCTCCTCCATACACATACACACACATACACATATCAACTTCCCGAACTCCCTGACCCCACCACCTCCACTACCGCCGCCGCCACCCTCAACTACTGCCTCCACTACCGCCGCCGCCACCCTCAACTACTGCCTCCGCGATCTATCGTCCGGGTTGCACTCTCTCTCTTTCAATCTCCCGACTCTCTCTCTCTTTCTCCTTCTGATCTAGTCCCCTAACTTTAGTAACTAACCACCATGTTTGATCTTGTCAACCAACTAGATTTAGTCGCCCAACTCTAATGGTTAACTATTATTTTTTGGCCAAAGTGACGAAACATTCAAGATATGTTCGACCTGCTTGGTCTAACATGTATTGGTAGCTAAACATTCAACACATGTTTGACTACTCTATTGACACTACAAAATATATGTGATGGTAGTTGGATCTAGAAAGCTTGTGATGGTGGTCAAATCTTGATAGAGAGAGGTGGCGGGCGGCGACGACCGTGGTAGGTGGCGACAAATAGGGATAAGGTTATTGGGGAGGATGATGTTATGTCTTATGCAAAGTGTAAAGATGTGAAAGAAAAATGTAGTTTTGTCAAAAGTTTTTAGCCTAAGTATACACACTCCACCATTTATTTAGGACACCCCAGCTAAAAAATGAAACTTGAAAAAGTTAATTCTACTGCTAAATTACCCTTATACCCCTCACTGCAATTAGTCCACCCTACCTTTTTGCTCTTGTTTTATGCACCCCACTATCATCCATCCTCACACTCTCTTGTGATATGTAGGGCATCATTTAGTGGCTTGGCCTGGAGGTCCGAATCTCTAATTGAAGAGTTAGTGAGAGCTCGCTGAAAATCTGGTTAGAGAGTTGGTTAAAGTCTACTAAATATTTAAGTGGAGAGTCTGCCAGAACCTACCGAACCTTTAAGTCGACAGTTGCCATCCAAGTTTCACGAAAGAGGTTCAATTGGACAACACTGAATCTAAAAGATAATTCTCAGCCACATGTCACCGAATCTAAATAGATGTTCCAACCAAGTTTTTGGAGTTGGGTGCTTAACTTTTTGGATTAAAGGGTATTTCGGTAAAAATGTTAGGGTGCCCTCGTAAATTAAAATTTGAATTTGTGGTGCACTCAAAATTTAGGTGCCCTTATAAAAAGATGGGGAGCGTATAGTCAGGCTCAAACTTCTTGAGTGGTATGTTAAATGGCGCGCAAATGGTGTGTGTTTCTGTGTTTTTTGGCAAGGGCATCTATTGATTAGAAAATACCAGCTCTTCCATTAGATCCCCAACTTTCATGGTTTGTATACTTTTTTTGGTCAAATATATTGCATTGAAGTTCCTAACACCCGAATAGGTATAACAATCTTCTATAACAAGGAAAAGAGATATTACAAACCACTGACGCTTGGAACGAGATCCTCACAAGGAGGGCAACAGACAAAGACCTCCTGAATGAGGGCAACAACCCTATGGAGGGGAAATCATTCCCACATAGGGAACAAAAACTTTAAATCACTAGTACAAATGAAAGAAAAAAACATTGAGACTACCAGAACTATGCATCGATGATAACTCCCGCCATTCAAACGCTGCTCGCTACCACAAATGGTCAGACGCCGACATTCACCTCCACCGATATCAGGAATAGCATCTTGCCTTTTTGTTCTCTCCTCATTCGCTCTAGATGTAGGACAAAATGGGGGGTCATCGATGAAAATTGCACTTGAAACCTATACAAAGAAATAAAGAAGTGTGGGAAGAAGATGACAAAAGAGTTGTCAGGGGAACGCGAAAGAGCTGTTGGAGGCATGCAGAGATGAAGGAACGAATGGAGCGAGACGAAGGTCATGGGTTGTAGCTATTATCGGTGGGTGGGGGTGAGAAAGATGGGTTAGAAGAGGGGGAAAAGAGAAAGGGATCATCAACGACATCCATAATCACCATAGTAGATCACACCGACTCCAGCAACCCTAGAGGCAGTAAATCCAAAAAAAAAAAAACTCTTTAAAGGCTGTAGTGGAGGTTTTAGGTATCTCTCAAAAGAGACGAGAACCCCAGAGTGTTCGTCCCTTTGACCATTTCAAAGTGTCTCCATATCTGTTTGCACAACTTATACTTAGGCCTCGTTTGGTTCGTTTTGCTAACTTACAGTGTTAGTTGAGAGTTATCTTCTATGAGTTAATATTTTTATGTTTGGTTTTGCTGTAAATTGAGTTGGAACTTGCTAAGAACTAGAAAAGGAAAATAGAAGACTAAGAACTTCTACTACTACAAAGGAGAAGAGAAGAAACGAGATAGTTGGAATAAGAAGTTTTCATTCAACTTGGTGTGTAAATTACAATGGAGTTAGCACCCTTTATATAGGTCATTTGGTGATGATAATAATTGTACTTATATAATGTGTACAAGTTATACATACACCACAAGTCATACAACACATCACAAGCAACATAGACAATACATGGAAAAGTTGGTGTACATTGGAGAGGATTACAAGTTACATGACAATACATGGATAAGTGATTATACATTAGAGTTGAATACAAGTTATGTAGAGTGTACAAGTTACATTCAATGCAGAAGTCATGCTTGATATTACAATTCAATGTGAGAGTCATGCTTGACAATGTGATCATTCATAAGCTTGGTTAAAGGGTCATCCAATTTACAACACTCCCCCTTGGATGACACTTGCTAAGAGAATATGTCTCGTTAAAACCTGTACTAGAAAAATCTTTTGGGAAAAAATCTAGTACAGGAAAAAGAGTACAAAGTTCTCGTCAATCTTAATTTCCGGTATAATATTATTGATTGCCTCATTAAAAACCTTGCTAGAAAATCCCAGTGGGACAAAACCAAAGCCAAGGAAAAGAGTGCAACGCATTGATAAACTTTGAGAGAATATATATGCCTCATTAAAACTTTTACTAGAAAAACCCTGTGGGAAAAAATCTAGTATAGGAAAAAGAGTACATTGCTCTCATAAATTTTTTTATATGAAGTATAATAATGTTAGGATTGCCTCTTTAAAAACCTTGCTAGGCAAATCCAGTGGGATCAAACCAATAGCAAAAGGAAAATAGTGCAATACACTAATCATCCTTGATAAAGAGTTTTAATATTGTTAGAATTGCCTCATTAAAAACCTTTGCAAAGAAAACTCGGTGGGATAAAACCATAGCAAAGGGAAAAAGAATGCGATACACTAACCAATAACTCATTTTGATTCTCTCCCTCATGCTCACATGGGTGAGACATTTTGTGCATTTTGTTGCATATGGACATCATTTTCTATATTAACTATTTAATGTTGAAGCATATGATTGTCACTCTTTTGTATATAGTACTTGCATTAAGTAATTGATTTATAACTTTGTTACTACTGAATGATCGATCATTTGAACTTCGAGTTCATATTAATTTATGCATGGATCATAATACAACAAATTTAATGCAAGTTGATGTGTTTCAAGCAATTTCACGCCATTCCTTTTGAATTGGCTTACATCTCCCCCTAATGGTTGGAAAACTGCTTCATCAAAGCGACAATTAGCAAAACTTGCTATAAATAACTTCCCTATTAAGAATTCAAGTCATCTTATAATATGATTAATTGAGAGTAAATCAATATACGTCTCCTATTGATTTGCCTTGAGATAATATCCAGCTGAAAAAAATCCAGTTCGATAAAGGATGTCCGTGTGAATTTATGATATTTTCGCATTATTGATGATTATGGATAATCAAATAGATCTTTCCACATTATGAATGTCATTTGATTTATGACGACATTCGTTTTAATGTGTCTTATATATTCCAGAAGTTAAAGCCGGGAATATTATACTCAGATTAAATCATATAGATAAATTTTATATTATTCTGAGTAGACTTCTTCTGAACAAGACATTAACAATAATATTGTTGTATTAGATATTTCCTAAACATTAGCCTCCGCTAAGTTCGAATTCGAGAAATATTCATTTTCGTACTTGCATGTAGCACGATACGTAAGACATAAGCTCATCGCCCATATTTAGGTCACGATTTAAACACATCTCGATGTGCCTGTTTTATCGAGCCATTTTCAATGATAAGATTCATAATATTTTGCCTTTGATTTTGAAGGCATGGTAAAGGTCACAAAATTTTCGGGTATATATATGACAATATTTAAGCAAAATAGTCTTTCATATATGACAAAAAAATGTCACAATTATGAGCGCTCATTGTCAATAATTATTTGCCCGTTGTAGTGGTGCACCATTTTTATTCCAACTTTTGATGGAATTGTCAATACGACCTTTACCTGTTATTTTTACCTTTTTCACGTCCTTAAATTTATTATTGCGATCATGATCATTATATGCAACATATGCTGCTTAATTTGAAGCTGAACTAATTGGACGAGAGCAATATTATATTTATAATATCTCATTATTTTACTCAACTACCATGAGACAAGAAATCAATCCTTAATATTTATTGAATTGACGTGCGCACTCGATATTTGTTGCAGCAATAAATCGAGGCGGGCCACGTAACCTTATTTTTATTGTCTCATCAGTCATATTTCCATATGGCCTCAACATAGAGGTAATTAAAATTGTAAAATTGTAATTAATATTTGACTGATTAAATTTTGTAGCCGCTCATTTTGAGCTTTTGGAGCATTACCCTTTTGGTATGTATATATATATATAACTCCATAAGGTGAAAAGATAGTAAAGTGAAATATTCACCTTTCAAATCTCTAAAGAAAAATTGGCGAATGATTATATATAACACACAGTTTTGCATATATGCTTTTTTCACAAATTGTAGTATTTAATTGTCATGACAAGTAATTCTTGTCGGTAATATAATAAGACAACAAGTTCAACTATGGTTGAATAATATTTTGGAAATAAATTTAATATAAAAAAGTTTTCCCGTTTTATGTAAAAACATAACATATGATTAAATATATGTTCACAAATTGTTTCATTAATAAACAAAATATATTATTCGTATGAGTTGGTGGGACAACCTCCATGTTAGGTAGCGAGACATAGTCTACTTAATACCATACCTCCTCGAACGGGATAACCCATCTCCTTTTCAATGTTTAGCTTTACCGGGGACAAGGCTTTCCTACTATCAACTCAAACTTATAGCATTATTTGTATTATAAAATCAAGAATAGAACAATAACTAATCGTTTGTAGTTTTAAGAGAAAAAATATATGTCACACATTGACTTTTGATTCCTGATGTAGAAGATCGTATAAGACGCAGCTACAGAGCGTACTTTCGTAGTTGGTGACGTTACAATGCATAATGTATGAATAAAGTACATTTTCATAATTAAATATGCATGTAACAAAAAAGAAATTAACCATGACAACATGAAAATAAATTGAACTTATGTAAATTAATAAAAAATATACCTTCTTAGCTTTATATCTTTGAAAAGCTTTTTGATCTTCAATACCTCCTCTTGTAGAGCAACTTTGTGCTGATAACGTGTTGTAAATTGAGTTGGAACTTGCTAAGAACTAGAGAAGGAAAATATAAGACTAAGAACTTCTACTATTACAAAGGAGAAGAGAATAAATGAGATAGTTGAAATGAGAAGTTTTCATTCAACTTGGTATGTAAATTACAATGGAGTTGGCACCCTTTATATAGGTCATTTGGTGATGATGATAATTGTACTTATACAATGTGTACAAGTTATACATACACCACAAGTCATACAACACATCACAAGCAACATAGACAATACATGGAATAGTTGGTGTACATTGGAGAGGATTACAAGTTACATGACAATACATGAATAAGTGATTATACATTGGAGTTGAATACAAGTTATGTAGAGTGTACAAGTTAAATTCAATGTAGAAGTCATGTTTGATATTACAATTCAATGTGAGAGTCATGCTTGGCAATGTGATCATTCATAAGCTTGGTTAAAGGGTCATCGAATTTACAGCAGGTTCAACCTTAAACTTGTAGGGAAGTTTAATAATTTTTAAACGATACAAAATATGAATTGACATAAATAGTCTTCAAATAAGAGAGAGATGAGTGATAAATGAGTCATTAATGATGGGTAATTGTATCTACAACTCTCGGGAGATAACTCCGTAGGGAGTGGTGGGGAGAGATCTCACACTTAAGTTGTAAGTTGGGAGATAACTTGCAGGCAAATTGGGCAATCAAACAAGATTAGTTCTCAACTCTCGGTAAGTTATCTTCTGAAAAATAACTCCACCCCTAACCAAACAAGGCCTTACTTATACAAAGGTTTAATCCAATTCGATTATTCTGGCCCTATTGGGCCAGCCCAGTTAAATAAACTTTCAAGTCTTGGATCACAAGCCTCTTCAGTCTCGATATCAATAATTCTCACTTTCTCACTAAGCCTATCTTTTCTCTCGTCCTATAATTAGAAGAAGAAGGCTCCACTGCTGCCCATAAGCCACTACACAAACCAAAACCTATCTTCTCCACCTATTCTATCCTTTGATCTCTCTCAATCTAAAGAAAAAAAAAATGAGAGAGATCCTTCACATTCAAGGCGGGCAATGCGGGAACCAGATCGGGGCCAAGTTCTGGGAGGTGATCTGCGACGAGCACGGCATAGATCCGACCGGGAAGTACAGCGGAGACTCGGAGCTCCAGCTCGAGCGGATCAACGTCTACTACAATGAAGCCAGTGGAGGACGGTACGTCCCTCGGGCGGTCCTAATGGATTTGGAGCCGGGGACCATGGATTCCGTTAGATCTGGGCTGTTCGGTCAGATCTTCCGCCCTGACAACTTCGTCTTCGGCCAATCTGGTGCGGGAAACAACTGGGCCAAAGGGCATTACACGGAGGGTGCGGAGCTCATCGATTCTGTTCTCGATGTTGTCAGGAAGGAAGCGGAGAATTGTGACTGCTTGCAAGGTGAGTTTTTTTAATCCCTCTTTTATTTGTTTGAGGGTTTTTTTTTCTGTATTTTTTGGATTGAATTCGGGGTTTACAAAGCTAGATTTGGATAGTTAGGGTAAAATATGTTATATTTGCAGTAGTTTTATCATACTTTCATAAATGTTACCAGAAGTAACGATTCTTATTGTCTATGTCGTTGGAGATTTTACCGTTGTTTCTAGGTAGTAATTAATGTGAAACTAGCTTGAATTTGGAAATCATGGAAAATTAGTTAGTATTAACTATCAGGTAACATCTAAGAAGGGCAAGTAACTTATGATTCTGTGTTTGATCTTCCAACTTTGTTTTGTCATTAAATGTGTGTTTATATTTGTTTCAATGGCTTTCTTAATTTTTACAGGTTTCCAAGTATGCCATTCATTGGGAGGAGGCACCGGATCCGGCATGGGTACCCTTCTCATCTCCAAGATCCGAGAGGAGTACCCTGATCGCATGATGTTGACCTTCTCAGTTTTTCCCTCTCCGAAGGTGTCTGATACCGTAGTGGAGCCTTACAATGCCACGCTTTCAGTTCATCAGCTTGTTGAGAATGCTGATGAATGTATGGTTCTTGACAATGAGGCTCTTTATGACATTTGCTTCCGCACTCTCAAACTCGCCACTCCTACCTGTAAGTTACTAATCTTTTTTTTTTTTTTTTTTGGTCGTTGTGTGATTTAATAGCTTGGTTTTTTGTTTAATGTCCTATTTCCTGCGATATTCCAGTTGGTGATCTCAATCACCTGATATCGGCTACCATGAGTGGTGTTACATGCTGCCTTCGATTCCCTGGGCAGCTAAACTCGGACCTTAGGAAGCTTGCTGTAAATCTAATTCCATTTCCTCGCCTTCATTTCTTCATGGTTGGATTTGCTCCCTTAACATCAAGAGGCTCACAACAATACCGGGCACTCACTGTTCCTGAGCTCACCCAACAGATGTGGGATTCTAAGAACATGATGTGTGCTGCTGATCCCAGACATGGTCGATACCTTACTGCTTCAGCTATGTTCCGTGGTAAGATGAGTACCAAAGAGGTTGATGAACAAATGATCAATGTCCAGAACAAGAACTCCTCGTACTTCGTTGAGTGGATCCCCAATAATGTGAAGTCTAGTGTATGTGACATTCCACCAAAAGGCCTGAAGATGGCATCGACTTTCATTGGTAACTCGACCTCAATCCAGGAGATGTTCAGGAGGGTGAGCGAGCAGTTCACTGCAATGTTCAGGAGAAAGGCTTTCTTGCATTGGTACACTGGAGAGGGCATGGACGAGATGGAGTTCACTGAGGCCGAAAGCAACATGAATGATTTGGTTGCCGAGTACCAGCAGTACCAAGATGCCACTGCCGATGATGAAGAGTACGAGGAGGAAGAAGAAGAGGAGGTGGTTGGCTGAGATATTGTAGTTTTGCGTGTGGAACTGTATTGGCCTCTTGTTAGGCAGTCATGTCTGAGATTGGCTTGGATGTCATTAGTTTGTTGGTATGGGTTTTGATTTCTGTAGTAGGAGATGAGATGTATTTGTCATGATGTTGTTTTTCCAGCTTGTTGGTGAAGTGGGTGTGCATGTATTAACTAGATTGAGCCTTCATTGAGCCAATTTAGGTGGATCTGCTGTCCCGCTGTCTAAAATTATGTTCCTTCTTTCTTGATCCGTCTCAATTGGCTTGACTGTTTTTTGTAGCATTGGCTTGTTACTATTAATTTCCATCCTCTTTGCTTTGTCCTTGCTGTTGTTTCCTGACTTAAGTTGCTCTTCTTGTTGGTTTTGGATTGAAGATCGTGTTTGGTTAGGTGCAAGGTCAATTTTAGTTAGTTACATCTTTCGATATGATCGAACAAGCCTTGAACCTTAAATTGCAAGCACTTGGTTTAGTAATTGGATGGAATGAGTTTTCTCTATCCATTTCAACTGTAAGTTGCCCATGAACCCACATATCTGGTTGTTGGATGTCCATACAGTTCATATAATTTTAAATAATATGGTGTGATTGGCCCAAAGGGGAGGGTAGGTTGCTTCAGGTGGATTCTTGCATATACTTGGATGTTAGCAAAGGGGATACAGATCTAGAGTTGTGAAGGAGTAAACTACTCAACACAAAATAGAATTCTTAACCCATAAATGGCAAGAAAGTCTCAAAATAAGGAATTGTTGTAAATTGAGTTGGAACTTGCTAAAAACTAGAGAAGGAAAATAGAAGACTAAGAACGTCTGCTATTACAAACTACTACTACAAAGGAGAAGAGAAGAAATGAGATAGTTGAAATTAAAAGTTTTCATTCAACTTGTGTGTTTTTACAATGAGGTTAGCACCCTTTATATATGTCATTTGGTGATGATGATAAATGTACTTTATACAATGTGTACAAGTAACACATACACCCCATGTCATACAACACATTACAAGTAATTTGACAATACATGGAAGAGTTGATGTACATTGGAAATGGTTACAAGTAACGTGACAATACATAGACAAGTGGAGGAACTATTAAGTGAGAAATACAAGTTACATGACTACATAATATGTTGGTGTACATGCATGGTCATCCATACTCCACAACACTCCCCCTTGGATGACACTTGCTTAAAGATTGTGCCTCGTTAAAACTTCTACTAAGAAAAACCCTGTGGAAAAAAATATAGTAAAAGAAAAAGAATACACTATTCTCATAAAATATTAAGATGGTATAATATTGTTAAGATTGCCTCATTAAAAACCTTGCTAGAAAAACTTAATGGGATAAAACCATAGCTAAGGAAAAAAGAGTGCAATACACTAATCAATAACTCCCCTCATGTGAACATGGGTGAAACTTGTTCAATTTCTTTACTTGCGATGTCCTTAAGTTTATGCAAGCTAATACCATATGTAAGCCTTTTAAATGTCGTAGTTGGTAAGACTTTTGTGAATAAATCAGCAAGATTATCACTCGATCGGATTTGCTTGACATCGATTTCACCATTCTTTTGAAGCTCATGTGCATAAAAGAATTTTGGTGAAATATGTTTTGTTTTGTCCCCTTTTACGAATCATTCACTTAATTGTGCAATATATGTTGCATTATCTTCATATAATATGGTTGGAGAATCTTTTATCGAAGACAATCAACATGATTCTTGAATATGTTCAATCATGTTTCTTGACCATACAAATTCACGACTTGCTTCATGAATTACAAGTACTTTAGAATGATTGGAAGAAGTAGCAACCATAGTTTGTTTTACTGACTTCTATGATACAACAATATTACCACAGGTGAACACGTATCCCATTTGAGAATGGGCTTTGTGGGGATTAGATAAAAATCCAACATCGGCATAACCTTGGAGATTCAGTTTTATCCATCTTGAGTAAAATAAACCCATGTCACTTGTTCATCGAAGATATCGAGAAACATGTTTAACACAATTCCAATGTCTTCGAGTTGGTGAAGAGCAGTATCTTGCAAGTAGGTTGACAGCAAAAGCAATGTCGAGTCTTGTACAATTTGCAAGATACATAAGTGCACCAATTGCACTTAAATATGGTACCTATGGACCAAGTAGCTCTTCATCACTTTCATGAGGTCGAAATGAATCATTATCCACTTCAATCTGACAACCATTGGAGAGCTCAATGGATGTGCCTTGCCCATATAAAATCTTTTTAATAATTTTTCAATATAATTTGATTGATGGACAAGTACTCCACTTGTAAAATGCTTAATTTGCAAACCAAGATAAAGTCTTATTTTTTCAAGTTCTTTGATCTCGAATTCCTTTTTCAAGTATTCTGATATTCTAACGATGTCGTCGTGGTTTCCCATTATATTTAAATCATCAACATATACAACAATAATCATAAATCCTGTTGATGATCTTTTAATGAAGACACATGGGCAAAGCAGATCATTTACATATCCTTCTTTAAGTAAATAATCAGTAAGACGTTTGTACCATATTCGTTCGGATTGTTTTATTCCGTACAAAGACCTTTGTAATTTTATAGAATGCATGTGATGAGGTTTTGATTTTATTTCTTCTGATATTATAAATCATTCAGGGATTCTCATATATATATAAATATATATATATATATATCTCATTGTCTAGGGATCTGTAAAGATATGATGTAATGACATCCATTAAATGCATATTAAGCCCTTCGGAAACTGCAAGGCTTATCAAGAACCAAAATATGATTGCATCTATGACAGGAGAATATGTTTCCTCAGAGTCGATACCAAGTCTTTGTGATAAACCTTGAGCTACAAGTCTTGCTTTGTACCTTGTAACTTCGTTTTTTTTGTTTCTCTTTTGTACGAATACCCATTTATATCCAACAGGTTTTACGCCATCTGGCGTTTGAACAATCGGTCCAAAAACCTCTTGTTTTTGTAACGAGTTTAGCTTTTTTTAGATAGCCTTTTGCCATTTTTGCCAATCAAGTCTTTTTTGACATTCGTCCACTGATCGTGATTCTGGATCATCATCATTTTTATATATTTCAAAGGACACATTGAAAGCAAATATATCATCAGGAATAATTTTATTTTGATCCCAAATCTTACCAGAGTTTAAATAATTTATTGACATCTCATTATTTTCATCTTTTTCCTTTTTTTCTAGAGGTAGTTCTTCTTCGTCAGAATCAACTTATTCTTACAAATCTTTATCAAATGATTCTTGTGCTTTCTCAGGAGTATTTTGATTTGTATTTATTTTTACTCCTGTTTTCCTCTTTTGAGGAATTGTATCCTTTGAACCAACTGCTCTTCCATGTTTTAAGCATTTCGTTAGTTCTTGTGCATTTTGTTGCACCGAGACATCAATTCTTGTAGGAGCATTTATAGTTGGAATATATGATTTTGTCACTTGTTTTGTATCATTAAATGCATCAGGTAATTGATTTGCGATTTGTTGCAAATGAATGATCTTTTGAACTTCAAGTTCACACTGATTTGTGCGTGGATCATAATGTGATAAAGTCGATGCATTCCAAGCAATTTTGCGCCATTCCTTTTGAATTGGCTTCTTATCTCCCCCTAATAGTAGAAAAATTGCTTCATCAAAGTGACAATCAGCAAAACGTGCAGTAAATAAATCTCCTGTTAAGGGCTCGAGGTATCTTATAATGGACGATGAGTTAAATCCAACATAAATCCCAAGTTTTGGTTGTGGACCCATCTTAGTTCTATTGGGAGGTGGTATAGGAACATACACTGCACAACCAAATATTTTCAAGTGTGAAATATTTTGTTGTTGACCTAAAATGAGTTGCATGGGGGAATGTTCATGGTATGCGGTAGGCCTATAACAAATGATGCTGCATGACTGATTGCATGTCCCAAAACTGAGGTTGATAACTTATTTCTCATGATTAAAGGCCTAGCAATTAATTGAATAAGTTTGATCAGAGATTCTGCCAAATCATTTTGGGTATGCACTTGTAGAACTGAATGTTCAATGGTAATTCTTATAGACATGCAATGATTTTTAAATGTTTAAGATTGAAATTCTCCGGCATTATCAAGACGGATGGTCTTGATTGGGTTGTCAGGGAATTGTGCTCTTAACTTAATGATTTGCGCTAAAAGTCTAGTAAATGAAACATTGCGAGTCGAAAGCAAACAAACATGTGACCACTTAGTTGATGCATCTATCGAAACCATGAAATATCTAAATGGTCCACAGTGAGGATGAATAGGTCCACATATGTCTCCCTGAATGCGTTCTAAGAAAACAGGGGATTCCACAACAATTTTACTTGGGGATGGTTTAATTATCAATTTACCTTGAGAACAACTAGCACAATTATAATCACCAGTTGAAAATATTTTGTGACTCCTTAAAAGATGTAAATGCGAATTATTAATTATTCTTCGCATCATTGATGATCCTGGATGACCAAGCCGGTCATGCCATGAGATTAATGTCTTTGGATCATTAATTTTCTTATTTAAGACGACATTCGATTCAACATGTCTTATATGAGTAAAATATAATCTAGAGGATAAAGCTGAGTATTTTTCCAACACTTTGTTTTTCCCATTTGAAACCAATGTGACATAGAGAAATTATCTATTATTTTCGTTCATGGTTTCAATGCGATATCCATTTTGTCGAATATTTTTAAAGCTGAGTAAATTTTTTCTGGGTTTTTTAGAGTATAAGGCATTGTCAACATGACTTGTTGTTCCCCCAGGCAACATACTATTTGCTCTTCCAGTGCCATTAACCAAATTTGAGATGCTAGATATTGTTTGAACATTAGCCTCAACTAAGTTCAAGATGGAGAAATATTCTCTATTTTTAAGGATTGTGTGCGTTGTAGCACAATCAACAAGACATATATCGCTCTTATTTGATTCATGATTTGAACACATGATTTGTTGATCCATACAACAACAACAACAACAACAACAACAACAACAACAACAACAACAGCCTCAGTCCCAAATGATTTGTTGATCCATCTAGACAAATAATGTTTGGCAAATTAGAAAGGAGTCATATTTCATTCATAATAAGAAACTACTACATATAACTAAGCATAACGAAAACTAGTACATATAATTATTGAAAATCGTTACATATGATCATTAAAAATATTGAGATTAGTGTTTGGATCATCGTGAAGATTTGGGACATCCATATAATTGATGTCCGACGAGCCATCTTCGACAGTGAAGTTCATCTCAACTGTTTTGCTTCTCTCCTTTAAGGAGGCTTGATAAAGATCAATAAAATGCTTAGACGTGCAGCATACATGAGCCCAGTGGCCTTTTAGACCACACTTGTGGCATGGTTGGTCACGATTACGAGCATGCCCATTTTCAGCAGTATTTTTCCCCTTATTCTGAACGGCGCCGTTCTTATTCCATTTATTTTAGAACTTATTGCTACAAAATTTAGAATAGGGTTTGCCACGATCTTTGCTAATTGATCCTTTCCCATTTCCATGTCCGTGGTTTTTCTTTCCTTAACCCTTTTTTATGGTCATTATAGGATGCTGCATTTGCTTCATTAATTGAAGCAAAACTAGTTGGACGGGAGTTGTGGTTCTTCAATTGCAACAAATGCATTTGCTTCATTATTATTTTATTCAGCCACCATGAAACAAGAAATTAATTATGAGTACTTTTTAAATTGACGCGCTCGATATTGCTGTTGCAACAATATATTCGAGGCTTGAAAAGTACTGAATGTTTTTTCCATCATTGCTTCATCAGATATATTTTCTCCGCACAGCCTCAAATGAGAGGTGATATTAAATATGGTGGAGTTATACTCACTGACTGTTTTGAAATCTTTTAGCCTAAGTTTCAGCCAGTCGTTTCGAGCTTTTGGAAATATCACCGTCTTTTGGTGATCATATCGCTCTTTTAAGCTTAACCATAAGGTGAGAGGATCTTTTATAGTGAGATACTCACTTTTCAGACCTTCATGGAGATGATGGCGAAGGAATAGCAGTGCTTTCGCACGGTCTTGCATTGATGTTTCATTTCCTTCTATAATAGTTTCTCCTAAGTCTTTAGCTTGGAGATGTATCTCGGCATCCAGTTGTCATGATAAATAATTATTTTCAGTGATATTAAGAGCAACAAATTCATGTTTTTGAAGGTTTACCATAGTCTGAAAATATGTCAAGAAATTGAGTAAATAGTTTTTGTCTTTTATATAAAATAAATTATATATGATTAAATATATGTTCACAACTTGATTATTAATATGCAAAATGTACTACTTGTATGAGTTGGTGGGACAACCTCCAGGTTGGGTGGTGAGACAAAGTCTACTTAAAACCATGGCTCCTAGAACGGGATAACCCGTCTCCCTTTCAATGTTTAGCTTTACCGGGGACAAGGCTCACCCACTGTCAACCCAAACTCATAACACCATTTGCAATATAAAAATCGAGAATAGAGTATAATTAATCGTTTGTAGTATAGAGAGAAAACTAGTTATGTCGCATATTGACTTTTGATTTCTGATGTAGAATATCGTATACAAGATGCAACTACAAAGCATACTTTCGCAATCGGTGACGTTATAATGCATAATATTTGAATAAAGTATGCATATAGAAATGATGCATGTAATAAAAGGAAGCAACCATGATAATATAAAAATAAATTGAACTTATTTAAATAATAAAAGTTATACCTTCCTAGCTTTGTCTCCTTAACAAGTCTTCTTGAACTTCAAGATCTCCTTAATGCTAGACCAAGCTCATGCTGATAACGTGTTGTAAATTGAGTTGGAACTTGCTAATAACTAGAGAAGGAAAATAGAAGACTAAGAACTTCTACTACTACAAACTACTACTACAAAGGAGAAGAGAAGAAATGAGAAACTTGGAATGAGAAGTTTTCATTCAACTTGATGTGTTTTTACAATGAGGTTAGCACCCTTTATATAGGCCATTTGGTAATGCTGATAAATGTACTTTATACAATGTCTAGAAGTAACACATACACCCCATGTCATACAACACATTACAAGTAATTTAACAATACATGGAAGAGTTGGTGTACATTGAAAATGGTTAACATGACAATACATAGACAAGTGGATGTACTATTAATTGAGAAATGCAAGTTACATGACTACACAATATGTTGGTGCACATGCATGGTCATCCATACTCCACAACAGGAATAACTTAGTTATTTCACTGATTCAATTTATTAATCAACTAGATAATCCACCAACTGAACAAAGATGTTTTGCCCTTATACAGCTAGGCATATGACCCTTAATATTTGTAGACTAACTTTCACTCACAAACTAACTCCTGCTACTAATTGTACTATAAATTTGACTCACAAACGAATACTAACTAGGACACACATAAATACACAAATTCTAATTGTTTTCCAACAATGCGTAAAAGTTATGTAATTGTAATGCCTATCTAACTAAAAGACTCACCTTAGCTAATAACAGAAAACTACTTAACCAAAGAATTCTAATCTAACATTAAATCTGATTTGCATCATTCTCTCCGTGTTGAGAAACATTTGTCCTCGAGTTTAATTCCCATCTTTAGATAACACATCAATATGCTGCACTAAATGTTTGACATTAAACACGTCTAAAGTACGCATGTCTCGCTCTAACTTTAACTTGTTAGGCCCTAAGATTTATTTTCTTATAAATTTCAAATGGACGCGCCTTTCGCTTAGACAACTTATGATACTCATGTACCGACATACGATCTCTAGTGAGAATAACCCAAACCACGTCGCCAATTTCGAACTCAACACAACGTTTCCAATTTGCTATTGCATGTATTTTGCAGTAAAAAAACAATTTTTCACGAGTACTCTTTTGAATATCTTGCAACTTCACAATAAGATCTTCAGCTTTGACATGTGATCATGTGACGAGAGTACCAAAAAACCCTATGGTTACTGATTCTTATAATAATTTGTTGTAGAAATAAATAAGGGGTTGATCTAGAGGACTTGGGTTAATTTGAGTCTTTGATCTTTTCCAAAATATTATAAATTCAATTCATCCAAGATTAGCTATAAGAAAATGACATCCGCTAAAAATTTCTAATTCCCCTATTCTTGATAGCTAGGACGTACGCCACTAACTACTTCCCTACTAAACACATTAACCTAGACGTTCGCCAATAAAGGTTAAGGATTCAACTATATAAAAATATGTGGGAATACTAATCCAACATAACCTTGCGTTTGCTCCCAATTTAACCTAGATGTATTAGTTGCACACTTAATAACCAAATAGTTTTGAATGAATCAAGAAAGTGTTTGTCACTTTTGTCAGGCCAACCATACAATTGTCTTGACTAACTATTGGTCTTCCACCTAAAAGCATGCAATAGCCATATAAATACCCTAAGCTTGCACCATAACCACGGAAACAACAACAAATAAGATAGAAAGATTAAACAAATTAAATTATAGATAAAATATTTCACAATTCATTATATTAACCAAGATTCAGCTTTCTTCGCCTCCAACCTTGGAAAATAATGCTTATCCCGATATATTCTTGAAGACCACATAAATTAAGAGTTTCTTTGCTAATGCTTAAAAATCGATACCTCTCCCTCTCATGCTTGCGATCTCTCTTCTCACTATATCTGTATTTATCCTATGTATATCTTATACGAAATAATAGCTATTAGACATATTATAATAAAGTCCTAATCTAAATAAATTACAATTGTATCCATCTCCAATTTCATCCTTGCTTTTTATTTTTCTTAACTTTTTCGTGAGCCCCATACATACAAATCCACAGCTAAAACACGTTGCTTCTTTTCTCTTCACTCATATTAGTAGTGACATCATTAGGACGTCACCATTAGACAAATTCACATTTTTCATGCATGATGGAGACGCATGCATGCATACCATATCAATTCATGCTTGTCATCTAATCTTACATGGTCCACACAAATCATTCCTTTAGTCTTTGTGGGCTCCACAATTGCCTCAAGATGCGTGTAATGCGTTTGTTGCGCTAACTTGACATTGTCCATCAATCTCTGTCTAATTTTTATCTAATTCGACCAAATCGCGAATCTAAGGCCCCTAAAACACTAAAAAATATAAATAAAAGAAAATTAATAAATAATTGAAGACTTTGAGATCTAAAAACATAACATAGAAACCTAAAATATATTACTATTATCGATTTATGAAATACCCACAAATTTAAGACTTTGCACGTCCCGACCAAACTTATAAATGACATTACAAAATAAACTACACTCCTAATATAGTTATAAACCTACACTAACTAATCATATACCCGTTCACAAACTCATGGAGTTTATTTGGCTTACATGGTCAATACGTTTAACAAGAGACTCAATATTTTTAGAATTAGGTTTTTCTAAGGCTCACAATCCAAATAATGTCAAGACAACACTTTTAAGACTCAGATCAGTTCAAGACTAAGACCATCAGCTACTCACGAGTTTTCTTGGTCTCGACACTCGAGCAGTAAGTATAAAATCTACTTATATGACATTAAGCTCAAAGATTCCGTATTCGAGTATCCATCACCATAAATATTATAAACTTTGCACTTTAAAAGGTCCATAGGACTTGGTTTCTAAGGTTTTTTTTGCTAGGAAAGGGTACCAAGGAAAATGGTACTTATGGAGATTCAAGACCATGGAGAAACTTTACTTAACCTAGCTATATGCACTAAAACTAAATCTTTTATTTGAGTAGTTTCTTTTATATTAATTTTTTTTTCAACCACCAAACTCCTTTTTTTCTATTTTTTAGAAGAAATTTTATGTTTCCTTGGAATTGTTTTAAGTGGGACCTTTTTGCTCATTTCCCCCAAACATGAGATTTTTTTACTACTGTTAGCCCTTATCACTTTCACTATGATTAATAAAGGTTTCCAATAGGGTTATAAGGTTCATAAGGCTAATGGGCTATAAGTTTAATGATAGGTAATCAAG